>CM053798.1:21750100-22375100 GCA_028671895.1 Oenanthe sinensis
CAGCCTCTCAGATATTTTGTCACTAAATGTGGAGGGTGCACTCAATAAACCTACAGAAGAGGGGTTGAGAGATAAAAATGGTGCTTCAATACCTGAACCACCTTGATGGAGGGGAACCCCTTCAAATGTCTGAAGGCAAGGGGTTTCCACTAAGGGGTGAGCATCAACAGATTCTGAACCCTTACTAGCATCTTCTCTCTTTTCAGAGTCTGTTGGCTCCAGTATTCCAGTATCAGGGTCTACTCTAGACTCTGACTGCTTCAGTATGACTTCATTAGAAGCCAGAGTCTGAGTGTTACCATCTTTGACTGTTGGTGCATGAGACTCCCCCTCAAGGTGGATAGACTCTGATAGAATAGATTGGGAAATCACTTCAGGAGCATCCATCAGAGTCTGTCCTCCCATATCACTGGGGTTCTCATCAGCTCGTTGATGAGTTGTCAAGGAGGGCCCAACAGCATACTCCCCTGCCCCACTATCACCCAACCTCTGACTAGGTGGTTCTTGTGTGGGTGAGGCAGACTGAACATCTTTATCACTAGTCACCAATGGTGCACTAGTCCCAACCTCCAACTGCCTTGCACCACCTGCTACCTCCTGTTGTTCTTCAAGAATAAATGCATCCAACTTATGATGAAAGGCCCTGAGATGGATTGCATTGATTTCCTGGGCATCTGTGAGATTGAAGAGGTCCTGCAGTTCCCTTCTTACTCTTTGAAAATATGTGCCCTTGAATTGATCCAGTCTACTTTGGTAGGTTGGATAGATGTATTTGTTGGCAATTGTACCTATATTATGGACAAGATAGTCAGCCACCTGTCTTGACAGAGGTTGAATTTGAGAGATCCATTGAATGGCTGTCCTGTAGGTAACTCCATTATCCCAAATTGCTTCATAGTTAAAAATCGGTTGCTCAATCTCAGTTTCCAACTCAGCAACAGACTTTGATGCTCTCCTTTTGTGGACCTTAAGCTTTTTAGGCTTCTTTGTAATTTTCTGTTCAGAGTCTGGCACACCTAGTGCTTTGAGAACTTCATTAGTTCTGCCTTCTATGAGCCCAGCTGCTTGTACTTGGAATGAAGAGTTGAATAGGTAGCTGTAGAGATTTTTGACCACATCCTGTGCAGACATTTGTAGCTCCTGTTCCATTCTCTTCCTTAGGGCTTCATAGGTTGAAAGAAAATCCAAGACTTGAGATTTAGTCTGATATTGCTCTGGATCTTCAACTGATTCCACCAAAGGATATAAGAATAGCAGTGCCTCATCACTTAGAGTAATGATCTCATCAATTAGGCATGAAGCTGCATCCAATGGCATTCCTTCCCAAAATGTTTCATGATCAGAGTCTAAAGGCAGTCTAGACTCTGACTCAACATTAGACTCTGGTTCAGGTGTTTTCTTGATTTCAGAGTCTGGCTCTGCAGGAGCCTTGGGAGCATCTGTTTCCTGCAAAACAGGGTTAGTAATAATAACAGGTTTGTGTGTGTGTGCAGAATAAGCCTTCCTTAACCTTCTATACTTCTTAGCAAAAGATTTCTCAGGAGACTCAATGTGAGAATCCTGAGGTGCTTCCCTAGGTTTTTCAGAGTCTGTAGCCTTTTGAGAGTCTATAGACTTGGCTTGAAGGTTAGAATCAAGTGTATCATTACCTTCCTTTAACAAAGAAAGTCCTTCAACAACTTGCTTCTCTAGTGGATTGAGCTCCTCATCACTGTAGCCTAGATTGAATCAATTTTCTCCTCTTTACAACTGGTGCCTGTTGAGAGACACCAGAGGTTGATTTTTTTTTGGATTTTGGTTTGGAAGATTGTATAATTGAAGGGGATTGGGTGACTTAGGTAGGTGCAGGGGGACTCTCCATTACTTGTTCCTGCACCATTTCACCACCAAAAAATGAAGCATTGTAGATAGAAGGTTTGTAGGATGAGATTTTTACCTGCATTACCTGTGGATATGTCATTGCAGGTAGACTCTTCTTCTTGTCATCAATTCTCTTAATGTCAGAGAATATCCTCCTTTGCTGTTTGTATGCCTGCACACAGCAATCATCTGCCAACTTGGTTGACATGTCAGGAATGAAGTGATTGAGGAGAATCATAATAAATCTATGATAGTAGACTTTCTTTCTCCCCTCATGCACATTATTTAATTTTGCTCCCATTTGAGTGAGCAACATATCACCAATGTTGATTATTCTATCAAATAGGAGACTATGACCAATTTGATAAGTAATAGCAGTAATAGCATCAAATCCACTACACTTACCAGTAAAACACTTAGCAATTTGATCGAAGAAAAATGACCATTCTTTCCTTAAGTAAGGCCTAGTTATCTTGCTCATGTTATCTAAGCTAGCAGAATAACCTATTGCCTTAAACATACTTTTAATGTCATCATCAGATACAATTTCATCACAAGAAGATTTAACAGGCAGTTTAAACACAGAATTAAGCACATTTGCAGTGACATCAAATGTAGTCGAACCAAAGGTAAACATTATTTTACCTGGTTGATCCTGAGAAGGATCAACTACCTTTGCAGTGCTCCATGCTTGTGATACAACATCCATGTGAATGACTGGTGATGCCTTGAGAATGTAGTGTAGCTCGGATTGCTCCAAGAAATCCATCACAGGGTAGTAGTCAGCGTCTACCCCTTTCTTATCTCCAATAGCAACAACATGATTTGTGGTCATGAACTCGAAATCCCTAAATGTGAACGCAATTGCCTTGGGTCCCCTCATGACAGTAGAAACGGCAGCCATTAAAGTTGTTGAGTTGGAAGTGATGGAGAAGCTTGAAGAAATTAGCTAGGGTTCGTAAAAAGCTCTGTGAATATTTTTGCCTTAGAAATCAATTGCAATAAACAAGTGAGTGAATTGTATGAAAAATTCTATTTTGTTCAAGTTGCATACAATACACACGAGTCTACAGCCTGTCTCCGGTCAAAAGATAACTATTACCGCCTATTTCAAGTCATTTGAACATTTTAAATGCAATCAGAGTCTGCAGGCGCGAATTTTAACCGTTTCAGAGTTTATGCGATAATTTTCTCAGAGTCTACTGACTTTCAGAGTCTACAGACTCGTCAGAGTCTACAGACTCGTCAGAGTCTAAAAACTAGACTCTGTCAAGGTAAAATACCAAACAAAATGTTGCAATAATAATTAATCACAGTGTGTTAAGACAGGGACTATAATTAATGTACATACCTTGCTTCTTGTAATTATTGATCACTTACATATTTAACATACCTAATTCACCTACCAGTCTGAGAAAGGTAGGCTCATCAAGTGGTTTTGTTAAAATGTCTGCAATCTGTCTGTCAGTTGGAACATAGTGAAGTGTCACAGTACCATTTTCAACCTGTTCACTAATAAAGTGATACCTAGCATCAATGTGCTTTGTTCTGGAGTGTTGGACTGGATTCTCTGCAATTTTAATAGCACTAGTATTATTACAATACATAGGAATATTTGAGAATGTTAGTCCATAATCAAGTAATTGATTTCTCATCCACAGAATTTGAGCACAACAACTTCCAGCTGCAATGTATTCAGCCTCAGCTGTTGAGGTTGATACAGTCTGTTGTTTCTTGCTAAACCAAGAAATTAATCTGTTGCCAAGAAACTGGCATTGTCCTGTTGTGCTTTTCCTATCTACTTTGCATCCTGCATAGTCAGAATCTGAATAGCCAATTAGTAAAAAATCTGACTTTCTAGGATACCAAAGTCCAAGAGTTTGTGCCCCCTTGAGATATCTAAAAATTCTTTTCACAGCTATTAAGTGTGATTCTCTAGGGTCAGCTTGAAATCTGGCACACAGACAAGTTGCAAACATTATATCTGGTCTACTAGCAGTTAAATATAACAATGAGCCAATCATACCTCTATAACTAGTGTTGTCAACTTTCTTACCCTTTGGGTCAGAGTCTAGCTTAG
This sequence comes from Oenanthe sinensis, assembly GCA_028671895.1. Taxonomy (NCBI): domain Eukaryota; kingdom Viridiplantae; phylum Streptophyta; class Magnoliopsida; order Apiales; family Apiaceae; genus Oenanthe; species Oenanthe sinensis. Next base: position 21,754,041 of record CM053798.1, read on the forward strand.
TAGCTGTTGACATGGGAGTTTTAGCAGTTGCAGAATCTTGCATATTAAACTTCTTCAACAATTCTTTTACATACTTTGTTTGATTGATGAAAATTCCATCATCATTCTGTTTGACTTGAAGCCCCAAAAAGAAGTTTAATTCTCCCATCATGCTCATTTCATAATTTGACTGCATTAGTTGACTAAACTTTTCACAGAGATTATCATTAGTAGATCCAAATATAATATCATCAACATAAATTTGGACAAGCAAAATATCACCTTTATATTTTCTAATAAAGAGAGTTTTGTCAATGGTACCTCTTGTGAATCCATTTTCAAGAAGGAATTTGAAAGAGTTTCATACCATGCTCTAGGTGCTTGCTTCAATCCATATAGTGCCTTGTCTAACCTGTAAACATGATCAGGAAACTTTGGATCAACAAATCCTGGTGGTTGCTCCACATAGACTTCTTCTTCCAATTCTCCATTTAAGAAAGCACTTTTCACATCCATCTGATACACCTTGAATTTTGAATGAGCTGCAAAGGCTAGAAACATTCTAATAGCTTCCAATCTTGCTACTGGTGCAAAAGTTTCATCATAGTCAATTCCTTCCTCCTGTGAGTATCCTTTTGCAACTAGCCTTGCTTTATTTCTTACTACAGTTCCATTCTCATCAAGTTTATTTCTATACACCCATTTTGCACCAACCACTGATCTATCTCTAGGTCTTGGTACAAGTTTCCACACTTTATTTCTCTCAAATTCATTCAATTCTTCTTGCATTGCAATAATCCAATCAGGGTCTTGCAAGGCTTCCTCAATTTTCTGTTAGTAATTGTGCTCTAGAGACAATACTTTTTATATTTTAAGGAAAAATATTTATTATTAAGGATTATGTTTTATTGATTATTATTTATTTATTATGTTTTGTTTACTGCGTAATAAATTGAAAGCATAGTAAATGTCCTTGGAATTTTGATACGTATTCTATATCTTTAAGTATGTGACTTAAAAATGAGATTATATGAATAGTATCTTATTCCTAAAATTCCCTAGTCGAGTATTTATTATTTAAGGACAATAATAATGCACAAAGACTAGTATGTTTCTTGACAGATGACCACATCTCATTGGTCATAGGTATGGGGATACTAAAGTCAAGAACATAAGTGCATGTCTCAATGCATGGCACTGGAATGACCCGCTGTGAGATTCTACATGTTAAGTAAGTGTCATAAGTAATTCTCACTGTGATAATGGTGTAATGATCCTTAGACCTGAAATCATTATATTTCTATACGAGAATTAATATACTTTGATTACATTAAAAGTTACCTTTGACCGGGTGATGATAAAAGTGGACATTGGGTATATTAGGAATCGTATGAGAAATATGAATGATCTCGATGGGATTTAATCCTCCTAATTTTAGGAGTGATATTATTGGCCTCTTCTTTGAGTGAGACTATGAAATGCACGGTCGTGCTCAAATGTTGATTTGATTTTAATAGTCTACTCATCGATCAAGAAAATAAAGATTAAATTATGAAGAGGATGACACGAGACATGCCTTGAGTTTAATCTATAATATCAAGATTAAAGGGATTATATTACATGGAACATTATTCACGAAAGGCTTAATCGAATCACCGATTTATTATTATTACTTGGGTAGCAATGATGTATTACTAGATGCCGCTCATTGTTTACAATTTTAATTAGATATTAAAATTGTTGCCAATGTAATAATAACCTACAGGGTCACACACAAAGAACGCTTGAAGGAGAAATAATTTAAATTATGAATTTAAATAAATAAGTAATTTATTTTATTTATGATATTAATTAAATATGACTTAATTAATTATATAAATAGAATAAATGAATTACTTAAACTAATTCCAAAATTAATAATTAATTAATTAAGTGAGACTTAATTAAATAATTTAAAATTTTGGATTAGTATTAATTATAATTGGATTATAATTAGAAAACTTATTCCACTACCTAGATAATCTCTTTATGGGCTGATTTAATAAGATAGAGATTTTACAAAAACCCTAGCCGCTCTGAGAGAGGAGGAAGATAGAGAGAGAAGAAGTTTTCGGGTGCTAGTACACATCAATCCTTCATGAAAAGTGTTCGTGTGGATACCGTAGAGCGTAGCGCGAGAGCGGGATACGTGGTGATTAAACAAGCTTTGGACCTCCATTAATCTTCCATTAATGAACTGTTAAAGCTTCTAAAGGTATTTATTCTTTATCTCCGAATTAAATCTTTTATTTTCGCATGGATCCTGCGGAGGGTTTCGCTATTTTGATTTATTTTTCACGTTTATTCTGCTGCGTTTGTGTCACGAAACCCTACAATGGCATCAGAGCTACTTGCGAAACGTTTTAATTCGGTTATGTGCTTAACAGTTTTTGATATATAAGCATGTATGCGATCTATCATGATTTTATATTGATACAATATGTATATGTTTATATATATTATGAATATATGATATTCTATGATATATAATCATGTGATGATTATGTGTGTTGATGTATGTATATGATACATGTTTGTTCTTATTATGGGAATCGTATTCGATACGAATTCTGAAACGGTTGTCGTTGATTTTCTGAAATCTGTGTCCGTTGTCCGATTTTCGCAAACGATATGTTTGTTCTGACTAGAATCGGATCACTGAGCAATACTGACAAAGTCAGCTCTGCGTCTGTAAGCCATTAGATGTCGTTATAGCCTCCAAAACGGTGATTTATGATTTTCTGAAAATTATTTGATTTTCTAAAATTTTGAGTATATGTATGTATATATTATGAATATATGATATTCATGTAATGTATAATCATATGATGATTGTATGTATCTCTGTATATGTATATATGATATATGCTTGTTTTTGTTATGAGAATTGTATATGATACGATTTCTGAAACACCGTCAGATTTGGAGAAATCTGACTGCCGTATCCGATTTTCGCAAACGATATGTGTTTTCTGACTGGAATCGGGCCAATGAACAAAACTGATAGCTTTTCTATCATCGATGGGTCTGTAAGGTGTTTGACGTGATTAAGGGCCTCGAAATAGTAATTTATTGTCTTTAGAAATCTGTTTTTAATTTTCTGAAATTTCGAAATTTGTTATATATGATTATATGATATGATTATATAATATGAGATATATTATATGTGTTATATGATAGCATGGTGGATGGTTATGGCCTAAAGACCCATAGGATAGTGGTTTTGATTTATGGTTTTGGTTTCTAAATACGACTTGCATGTCGTTTATTCATTGCAATTTAATTATCTCGAATGTAACTCGAGTTCTTCTTGTAATTTCATTAGAATAGTTTTATTTTTATTATTCAATGTAATTATCAATGAAGACTTGCAAACAAGGAGGCGATCCAAAAGGGGATGATGGAGCAATGAAGAAAGAAGACATGTAATAGATAGTATTTTTAAAACCACCATAGACTGACCTTGATATTTCCATTAGCTTGGAAATATCATATAGGATGGGGCCATAACCAAACACGTTTAATTTACGCACATTACATATATGTATATGATTGCATGTATTGGTATGTATGCGTAGATATAATTGAGATGCATGCTTAATATTGATTAATCATGTATGTATTAGATACGACACCCATGCCATGTTTGCTTAAACAAGATAAAATCTGTAACGATTCAAGATTTTAAAATTAACAAACGATCATGAGATTCTTGTGTTTATGAAATATGGATTTTTAAAACACGGAATTAAATATGGATTTTTGATATCTATAATTGGGATTTTCTGACAAAAGCGGATATGCGTATTCGTAAGGCTGATGGGTTTTAAGTGTGACCATTGGTATCCTCCATTTACCTGGGAAATGAACAATTTAAGATGTCGATTTGAAATATTTGGTTCAAGGAAAAATTGAGGATCTCTTTATGATGTGATCATGATCGTTATAAATTTTCTAAAACCCCTTAATAAAATATTAAGTTTTACTCGGATGCTTTCCAATGAATGAACACTCATCGAATCCTAGATCGATAAGGGGAAGGACTGTCAGTGGCAGGGGACTCCTATCTATCGTGGTGAGATGCGACGAATATAAACGGTTATATTCGGCCGTTGTATCATTGGGTCTAACTTAACTGAGTCGTCATAATAAGTGAAAATAAACGGTTATATTCAACTATTATGAACTTAGAAGCATAGAGTTTGGTTAAAAGTCTATTAGATAGATAAGATCAATCGTTGTTCACCAAACTATCCAAGAATTATATATGATATAATTGACAACTGTTGTCTACCTAAATAATCATTTTCTAAGGACTTCCAGTGGTTGACTTAGGACATGACGAAATATGGATCTTGGCTCACTAGAAAGAATTATGGGATATACTTTCCAAATTAATAGTAAGGGCTATTAGTTTGATAAAAATAGTGGGAGGTATATGATGATATACCATAATCACTTAAACATAATTAATATTAAATTTGCAACCTAGTTTATTTTATGCACTTTAATATTGTAGATATCAAATGATAAACACAAACAACTTCTCTATGCGATCAGTTCTTGAGAAGGACAAGTTGACGAGAATATATTTCCTTGACTGACATAGGAGCTTGAGGATCGTCCTCGGGCACCACGATATTAGTCAAATCTCTTCCCCTGCTCTTAAAGTTGAGAATGTAACATGTGCAAATCATAGTGCTTATTGGAAGCAAATTGATGTTGCGACTGATGTTTCATGTCTCATGCTCGCAAATATATGTGTTGAGCTTAAGAAGCAATACAAGCATATAAATGCTTATGAAACGATTGAGCACAAGATATATTTGAAAGGACACTATACACTTACAAGTAGGGAGAGTGAGACCCGGTTACACCACATGTTCTAAAGATTATAGGGTATAATGAATACCATTGATATTTTGGGTTTCCAGATTGGTCTGGAGACAGTTAGATTTGATCTTACAATCTTTGGACAAATATTATTCTTATTTTGTTATGAACAATAAAGTGAATAAGATTGGTAAAACACCCATTGAGTTGCTAAGCATGTTGAGAACTGCTGAAAGTAATATGATAAATGCATGAACTACTACTATATTGATGGTAAACATAGGGAATGCAAAAGGGAAAGGAAAATGGAAAGGCAAGGAGAAGATTTGATCTAGTTCCGTTGTCAAACCAAAGTCCAATCCCTAAAGCAGACTCTAAAGTCTGAATGAGGTGTTGATAAAGAAGACGATTGTCGCTTCTGTGGAAAATTGGGAGACTAGAAATTAAACTGTCATGCTTATTTAGAAGATCTGAAAAAGATGATCAATAAGGGTCAAGTTTCAGGTATCGGGTTGGAATTAGAGTAAAGATAGTTGCTCTGGTTCGAGGAACTCGTTACTTAATTTTTGGCCTATAAGGGAAATTTAGAACTTAATAATTGTTATAGCGTGCTTGCAATTGGCAGAGACATTATTTCAGTTTCTTGTTTGGACAAGAAAGGCTTTTTCATTTTATAACAATAGTTGTTTATTCTATTTTGATGATGAGCCTTATAATGTTGCACATCTAATTAACAATTTATATGTTCTAAAGTGACTCAAATCAAATATTATCTTTGACACTGTTGTTGAGGCCGTATTAATAAGAAACGCATTTTCAGAATACATAAGGATGCATTCATGGATAAGTTTGATTATGAATCATACAAAAGGATGCGAATCTTGGTTTATTTGGTAAAATGACTAAAGCTCCTTTTACCGGACATGGTGAAGGGATCATTGAATGGGTATGACTTATACATAGTGATGTATGTGGTCATATGTGTACGATGACAAAAGGTAGATTTTATTAACTTCATAAAATTTACTAATTATTTTAGTAGATACGGATATATGTATCTTTTGAAGAACTAATCCGAATCATTTGAAAAGTTCAAAGACTATAAAGATGAAGTAGAAAATATCAAAGAAAAGTTTTTTTTGATAGAAGAGATCACACCTTGTTGGACATGGTGCGATCAATGTTGAGTCAATGAATCTTCCAATTAGTTTCTGGGGTTGCACCCTGGAAACGGCTCCACATACACTTAACTGTATTCCTACTAAATTGGTTCAAAAGACTCCTTATAAGATATGGACTGAGCAACGTCACAACATGTCATTTATAAAATTTTGGGGATGTGAAGCGTTTGTGAAACGTCTAATCTCTGACAAGCTAGGACCAAAATCAGACAAATGTAATTTTATGGAATACCCAACTGAAACAAGGGGTTATTCTTTCTATAATCCTTCCGAGAACAAAGTGTTTGTTGCTCTAACTGCTGAGAGACAGTGGGAGGATAATAGATCTCAATGAAGTTTGAGACCCACATGATAACGTTGAACCAGTGGAGGAACCTGAGTAGAATGTACAAGAAAAATAATACTGGTCAAGAAACACATGTGTTCGTAGGTTTAGTAGGATTCGCCATGAGCCCAAGAGATAATATGGATTTCTCTTGACTCAAGATGGTGATGTGATGCTTGTGGATGAAGATGAGCCTCTCACCTACCTAGATACTATAAACACTCCAGATTCTAAGAGATGGCTGGATGCCATTAAATCTGAGATGGAATCCATGTATACTAATCAAGTATGGACTTTGGTTGATCCACCTGAAGGGGTAAAACCTATAGGGTGCAAGTGGGTTTTCAAGAAAAAGACCGACATGGATGCTAATGTACAGACCTATAAGGCACGATTGGTGGCAAAAGGTTTCAAGAAAATTCATGGTATTGACTATGATGAGACCTTTTCACCAGTTGTTATGGTCATGTCCATCAGGATTTTGCTTGCTATAGCTGCTTACTATGACTATGAAATCTGGCAAATGGATGTCAAAACCGCTTTCTTAAATGAGAGACTTGAAGAAGATATGGATGTGTACATGACACACCCTAAGGGTTTTATTGATCTAAAGGATGCTGGAAATGTATGTAAGTTGCGTCGATCCATTTATGGATTAAAGCAGGCCTCGAGGAGATGGAACATTTGTTTTCATGAAACAGTCAAAAAGAGTTTGACTTTATTCAGAATGAAGATGAAACTTGTGTTTACAAGAAGTTTAGTGGGAGCCATGTGGCATTCCTAGTATTATATGTTGATGATATATTACTAATAGGGAATGACATTCCTTCTCTACAGACTGTGAAGACTTGGTTGAGAAATAATTTTTCAATGAAAGACTTAGGCGATGTGACATATATATTAGGGATCGAGATCTATAGAGATAGATCAAGGTGATTGATCGGCCTAATTTAGAGTACATACATTGACAAAGTTTTGCATCGATTTCAAATGCAAAGAGACTAAAATGGATATGTCCCAATGTCACATGGGATAGTGATCTCAAAATAAAATTTGTCCTAAATCATTGGATGATAGGGACTGCATGAGTAAAATTCCATATGCGTCAGCAATTGGTTTTATAATGTATGCAATGATATGTACTTGTCCTGATGTCTCGTATGCTTTAACCATGATGAGTAGATACCGATCTAATCCAGGTGAAGGTCACTGGACGACAGTCAAGAATATTCTTAAGTACTTAAAGAGGACTAAAGATTCATTCTTGTTATATGGAGGAGATGTAAAGCTAGTTGTAAGAGGTTTCAGTGATACTGGTTTCTAGACAGATAACGATAATTTAATGTTTCTATCTGTCTTTGTGTTTTATCTAATTTTATTGAGATGTTGTATGCTGGAATGGTTCACAGCAGAGACAATAGTTGATTCTACAATAGAGCCTGAGTATATTGATGCTTGCGAAGAAGCCAAGGAGGCTGTTTGGGCATGTACTTAGGAGATATCACCTAATTAATGAGATTAATGATCAAGGAGATATACATATATGTAAAGTGCATACTAATAATAATATTGCAGACCCACTGACTAAGGCTTTGTCGCAGCAGAAGCATGAAAGTCACACTAGTTTCATGAGTATTGGATACTTGGGTAATTTGCTCTAGTGCAAGTGGGAGATTGTTAGTAATTGTGCTCTAGAGACAATACTTTTTATATTTTAAGGAAAATATTTATTATTAAGGATTATGTTTTATTGATTATTATTTATTTATTATGTTTTGTTTACTGCGTAATAAATTGAAAGCATAGTAAATGTCCTTGGAATTTTGATACGTATTCTATATCTTTAAGTATGTGACTTAAAAATGAGATTATATGAATAGTATCTTATTCCTAAAATTCCCTAGTCGAGTATTATTATTTAAGGACAATAATAATGCACAAAGACTAGTATGTTTCTTGACAGATGACCACATCTCATTAGTCATAGGTATGGGGATACTAAAGTCAAGAACATAAGTGCATGTCTCAATGCATGGCACTGGAATGACCCGCTGTGAGATTCTACATGTTAAGTAAGTGTCATAAGTAGTTCTCACTGTGATAATAGTGTAATGATCCTTAGACCTGAAATCATTATATTTCTATACGAGAATTAATATACTTTGATTACATTAAAAGTTACCTTTGACCGGGTGATGATAAAAGTGGACATTGGGTATATTAGGAATCGTATGAGAAATATGAATGATCTCGATGGGATTTAATCCTCCTAATTTTAGGAGTGATATTATTGGCCTCTTCTTTGAGTAAGACTATGAAATTCACGGTCGTGCTCAAATGTTGATTTGATTTTAATAGTCTACTCATCGATCAAGAAAATAAAGATTAAATTATGAAGAGGATGACACGAGACATGCCTTGAGTTTAATCTATAATATCAAGATTAAAGGGATTATATTACATGGAACATTATTCACGAAAGGCTTAATCGAATCACCGATTTATTATTATTACTTGGGTAGCAATGATGTATTACTAGATGCCGCTCATTGTTTACAATTTTAATTAGATATTAAAATTGTTGCCAATGTAATAATAACCTACAGGGTCACACACAAAGAACGCTTGAAGGAGAAATAATTTAAATTATGAATTTAAATTAAATAAGTAATTTATTTTATTTATGATATTAATTAAGTATGACTTAATTAATTATATAAATAGAATAAATGAATTACTTAAACTAATTCCAAAATTAATAATTAATTAATTAAGTGAGACTTAATTAAATAATTTAAAATTTTGGATTAGTATTAATTATAATTGTATTATAATTAGAAAACTTATTCCACTCTCTAGATAATCTCTTTATGGGCTGATTTAATAAGATAGAGATTTTACAAAAACCCTAGCCGCTCTGAGAGAGGAGGAAGATAGAGAGAGAAGAAGTTTTCGGGTGCTAGTACACATCAATCCTTCATGAAAAGTGTTCGTGTGGATACCGTAGAGCGTAGCGCGAGAGCGGGATACGTGGTGATTAAACAAGCTTTGGACCTCCATTAATCTTCCATTAATGAACTGTTAAAGCTTCTAAAGGTATTTATTCTTTATCTCCGAATTAAATCTTTTGTTTTCGCATGGATCCTGCGGAGGGTTTCGCTATTTTGATTTATTTTTTGCGTTTATTCCGCTGCGTTTGGGTCACGAAACCCTACATTTTCTTGGGTTCATTCTTTGAGAGAAAACAGCTATAAAGACATTCATTTTGAGTGGTTGTTCTTGTTTGTACACCACTCTCAGGATCACCAATTATCAAGTCAGGAGTGTGATTCCTTGTCCATTTTCTAGCAGGTGGAAGATTGGTTCTTGAACTTGAAACTCCCCCTAAGTCATTTGCATCTTCTGTATTTGAGTGAAATTCAAATGAAGAGGCTCCCCCTGAATTGCTTGACTCTGACAAGAGTTTAGAGTTGCTTGATCCAGACCCTGATGAGTTAGACTCTCTCTGTCTAGACTCTGTCTGGATAGACTCTGTCTGGGTAGACCCTGACCTGTTAGACTCTGAATTATTTGGAGTTGAATTTTCTGGCTCCCCCTCAGAATGTGCAGGTTCCTGTGTTAGTTCAGGATTTATTCTAGGGTCTTCATCCTCTTCTTCTTCATTTATCTCAGAACTTTTTAGATTTTCAAATTCCAGTGTTGTAGACTCTGACTCATCCTGCAATTCTGTAAACTTTTTATCATTAAATGCAACATGAATAGATTCCATAACAATTTTGGTTCTGAGATTAAACACTCTGAATGCTTTTGTGTTCGATGCATATCCAAGAAAGATTGATTCATCTGCCTTGGCTTCGAATTTGCTTAGATTTTTAGGATGTACTTTCAGTACATAACACTTGCATCCAAATATGTGAAAGTGTTTCACACTTGGCTTCTTGTCCTTTATCATTTCATAGGGAGTTTTTCCATGCATGTTTATTAGAGTGCAGTTTTGAGTGAAACATGCTGTATTGACTGCCTCGGCCCAAAAATATACTTGCAGCTTAGACTCTGCCAACATTGTTCTGGCAGCTTCTATGAGTGTCCTATTCTTTCTTTCCACAACTCCATTTTGTTGAGGAGTTCCTGGCGCAGAAAATTGTTGAGTAATTCCCTTTGATGCACAGTGGTTCTCCATGATTGAATTCTTGAATTCAGTACCATTGTCACTCCTCAGAATTCTTACTGTTTTCTTTGATTTTCTTTCCAGAAAAGTTATATGATCTATTATGTGTTGTGAAGTTTCATCATTTGAATGTAGAAAGAAAACCCATGTGAATCTTGTAAAATCATCTACAATAACAAGAGTATATTTATTTTTGTTAATTGACATAACATTTACTGGACCAAATAAATCAAGATGCAGTAAATAAAAGGGTTCAGAAATGGTATTTATTGTCTTGCTCTTGAAGGATGATTTCCTTTGTTTTCCAAGTTGACATGCTTCACAAAGTCCATCTTGTACAAAATCAACCTGTAGTAATCCTCTTACAAGATTCTGTTTAACCAACTTGTTGAGTGTTTTGAAGTTGATGTGTGACAGTTTCTTGTGCCATTTCCAGCTTTCTTCAGTTGAGGCCTTGCTGTATAGACATGTGAATTCACTGTTTATGAAATCCTCCAAGCTGGCTTCATAAATGTTACCATGTCTGTGTCCTTTGAAAACCACAATGCCTGTTTCTTTGTGAGTCACAAGACACTCTTTGTTGTCAAAGCCAGTATGGTAACCTTTGTCTCCAAGTTGACTTATGCTTATTAAATTGTGCCTTAAGCCATCAACTAGAGCTACTTGTTCAATGATGACATTCCCAGGTACAATCTTGCCATATCCCAGTGTTTGTCCTTTGTTGCCATCTCCAAAGGATACTTCTGGGCCAGCCATTTCCTCAAAGTCTGTAAGCAGGGATTTCTTTCCAGTCATATGTCCTGAGCATCCACTGTCCAGGATTAGGGTTACTTTCTTTACCCTAGTTCCCTGCATACATAAAGCAACTAGTTAGATGTTTTGAGGACCCAAATAGTTTTGGATCCTTTTCTACTAATTTTAGGAGAAACAGGCTTAATAATTTTCACCTTTGGCTTACCTGTCTCTTCTGTTGCTCTAGACTGTGGTGGAGTCTTAACAGTGTCATACCAACTCTTATCAATAGAAGATTTTAGCTCATAAAAATTGTAATACAAATCATGATAGTCCCTACACATAAATATAGTATGAAATATGTTACCACGGTGATAACAAGGTTTCTGTGGTATGTAGTGACTTTTCAGAGTCTGAGAAGGACTAGACTCTGATTTCATCTCAATTTTTGTTTTACAATCTATAGCTAAATGGTTTTGGTTGCCACATCTATAACACTTCTTTCTAGGAGCATTAGGATCTTTTTGATAATTATTAGCCTTATTGATGCCTTCCTTACCATTCCTATTTCTCCTAGTTTTGGTGGACTCTGATAAGTTCTCTAGCCTTTCTTTCAACTTAGACTTAGACAAGTACCCTATGTTTATAATTTTCTTAGAGTTATTTGCCCCTGTTTCATCTGTCTTTTTGTCAACAACAGGGGGACTATTGACAGATGAGTTTGTGGCTTCAGTTTTTTCTTTAGGGATCACAAACTTAACAGGAACAAATGTACTTTTGTCTTTAGTCTTATTAATTTTGCTAGCTTCTTCATTGTTATCATTCTCAACAATAGGACTTTTGTCTTGACTCTAGTCATAGCCTAGACCAGCAGTTTGACACACGTTTTGATTATTGAGAATTTCTTGAACTTTTCTTCCAGAGTCTGTCCAAACTTTAAACTTAAGCCTTTCTTCTTCTAGTTCTTTCCTAACATAGTCATAGGCTTTCAAAATTTCAGTGTAGTTATGACTATATTTCTCAGAATCCATTTTGCATTGTTCCATTAATAATAACTCAGATTCTACATGACAATTCCTTTTAGTTAAGGTTAAATTTTCTTCTCTCAACCTTTCACTTTCACTAGTGAGAGACCTACATGTTGTCATTATTTTATTAACCTCACTTTTCACAATCTCTATGCCATCAAAGTCTAAATTAATTAAGGATTCAGGAGTAAAGATTGATACCTGAGTTTTAGGAGATGAGGGTTCTTTGGGAGACTGTGATTTTCTTGAGGAGGATGCCATCAGTGCTAGATTTTCATAATCAATTTCATCCTCTGAGCTTGAGTCTGCCCAGTCCTTTCCTGTTGATAGAAGTGCTTTTCCTTTTCCTTGACTTTTTGACTTTCTGCATTCACTGGCAAAGTGCCCCAATATTCCACAGTTGAAACATTTGACCTTTGCTTTGTCAAGTTTGATAATTGTACTCTTGCTCTTCTCAACCTTTTCATCTTCCTTCTTGAATGATGGCCTTTTGCTAAATTTGCCAGTTCTTTTGTTGAATTTCATTCTTTTAAATTTTTTAGCAAACATAGCCATCATTTGACTTAGATCAAACTCTTCATCAGAATCAGAGTCTGTGTCAGTAGACTCTGACTCCACAGCAGCTTTACCCTTCTTTCTTGAATCCTTGATTCTTGTTTCTGTGGATGGTTCCTGTTGTTCTTTCTCAGACTCCATCAAGAGTGCCACAGATTTTGTCTTTACAGACTTTTTATTCTTTCTCTGTTGCATCTCCAAATCATATGTCTTGAGTCTTCCATACAATTCTTCTAGAGTTAGTTCATCCAAATCTCTAGCTTCCCTTATGGCTGTAGTCTTATTGTTCCACTCTTCAGGAAGTGCTCTCAGAAACTTGGTGTTTGTATCTTCAGAATCATAAACCTTACCAAGCATAGCCATCTCATTCAAGAGTTTTGTAAACCTATCATACATCTCAGTGATAGATTCTCCAGATTTTGCTTCAAAGTACTCATACTCTTGAATAAGCAAAGACCTAGCATTCTTCTTGACATCTTTAGTCCCTTGACAGTGCACCTCAAGTTTTGTCCACATCTCCTTAGCAGTCTTGCATGATATGACACAGTTAGTTAGAACAGAATCTAAACTGTTAAAGAGAATGTTATTTACTTTTGCCTCCTTAAGGACATTTTTTTGTCCTCTTTTGTCCATTCAGCCTTTGGTTTCTCAACGAGGTGTTCTTCAGTTATTTTACCTTCCTCATTGATTTGAGGCACAATTTTTAAAGGCACAAAGGGTCCTTCATTAATGCTGTCAAGATAGTCAGGGTCTGTTGCTTCCAGATGGTGCAGCATCTTAATCTTCTAGTGGGTGAACTCGTTTCTCTTAAGCATAGGAATCTTAGAATTGCCATCTTTGTTTCCAGACATCTTTGATCGATTTTTAAACGTTAGGCTCTGATACCAATTGTTTTCCCAATCGTACAAGTAGAAGGGGGGGTTGAATACTTGTATGTCTTTTCTGCCCGATTTAAAATCAAATTAAGATCAAACTTAAACACAAAAATATGAATAAGTACTGTTTTGTATTATTGATTTGTGAATACAAAACTCTCCTAGGCTGTACACAAACCCTAGCAGCTTCTCTGTGTTTATCACAGCAACTCTCTCTATCTCTATGCTCTCACAAAATTTCACTCAGATAATTATGCTTCGACTTCCACACTTTTACAATTAGGTTACATAGAGTTTATATAGAGAGCTGCCTATCAACTAATAACAGAAAGATAAATTACAATAGGAATAGAATTCCTAATTATTAGTTGACAATTTCCTTCTAGAATTCTCTTTCTTTCCCATAGCATATCTGCAATATATTTATCTTGATCTTCGAAGACTTTCCATTCCTGTGATCTTCTTCCAAATTTATCCTCAACTGTATAGACTCTAAAATCTTCAGACTCTGATGATCTTCAGACTCTAATCACATGTAGACTCTGATAGATCATAGACTCTGATAGTCTATAGACTCTGATAGTCTATAGACTCTGATCACTTTCCAGACTCTGGTTTCATTTTCTGCAGAAATTCTTCCAAGTACAAATAACATGAATATTGACTATCTAGACTCTGATTATACATTTCAGAGACTAGAAAAACTTATTACAGATAAACTAATCTAGACCTTGTTCTAGTATTTTGTACATCATCAAATGAATATATCCCTAACAATCATCAACTGATATATTTCTCTGACGGTAGCTGCAAATATCCATTGATATGTAAAATATTTATCAATTGATTATGGAAGAATCAATAGATTAACATAATTAATGGCTACAATCAAAAAATTAATATAAATACATAACTTGTCAGACATTTAATAGATTAAACATAGTTAAGAATACCTAAATCACAGACCAATCTATTGAAAGTAGATTCATCTAATGGTTTGGTAAAAATTTCGGCAAGTTGTCTTTCACTAGGGACAAAATGTAATTCAACTGTACCATTCATTACATGTTCCCTAATGAAGTGATACTTTATGTCAATGTGCTTGGTTCTAGAATGTTGCACAAGATTTTTTGTTATTGCAATGGCATTTGTGTTGTCACAGAAAATAGAAATTTTGTTCATGTTGAACCCATAGTCAAATAGTTGATTCCTCATCCATAATATTTGTTCACAGCAACTTCCAACTGCAATGTATTCAGCTTCTATAGTGGATGTAGACACTGAATTTTGTTTCTTGCTAAACCATGATACAACTTATTTCCTAGAAATTGACAGGTTCATGTAGTACTTTCACTACGCCATAAGTGCTCATAGGCAATGCTTTTAGAAAGCGTTGCACTAAAAACATTGCGGTAGCTCTGAATATTTGGCTCTTTTGCAACACTGCTAAAATAGTATTGCATTAGATAAAACTTCGTGTTGCATATTACTCACGGTGTTGCAGTGAATGCAACACTAACAAATGGTGTTGCATTAGCTATTTTTTTAATAATTAGTGACGTGGCAGTGGGCTAGTGCTGACGTGGCAGTGGGGGGCCCACCACGGCTGACGTGGCAATGGAGCCCATGCTGACGTGGTTGGCGGGGCCCACCAGTGGGCCACCACTGATGACGTGGCAGTGGGACCTACACTGACGTGGCAATGGGGGGCCCACCACTGCTGACGTGGCAGTTGTGGGGCCCACATCTACTAACGTGGCGTCAAGTCCCATGCTGACATGGCATGTGGTCCCCATCACAAGTGTTGCATTTAATATGGTAGCGTTGCATTTGGTTGTTTAGTGTTGCCTTTCTATTTTCTAGTCTTTATATAATAATTAGTACAACCCGATTGCTGAATCAATTTTTTAAAATTTAGTAATGCCAATTTTTTTAAAAAAATTTCAGTTTTATTTTATGTGATTTTATACTAGTCAAATCGGTCAAACGAGACTTTCTCTGTAACTAGTGTTGTGCTGAATGCTGAATCTATTTTTTTTAATTTCTTTTTCGACGATCCAACCGTACAGATGTTAATATCTAATGATTTTATTGAGTTAAAAAATATTTAAAAAATCTTAGACTTTTTTTTGGTGTTTCTTTTATGGTCAAAATAGTCAAACTAGTACTTCTTGAAACTAGACTTAACTTTAATTAATATTCTATTATTTTAAAATTCTTTTTCGACCATCCAACCATACGGATGTTAATATAAATTCCAAATTTATATTATGTGATTTTATAATAGTCAAACCGGTCAAAAGTATACCTTCCCATTTAATTATACTATATTATTAATATTTTTAAATTATATTTTCATTCAACCATATATTTTCTTAAGTGATTTACAATTTTATTACAAATATTAAATTTAATTATACTATATTATTTTAATTTTACAAAAAATTAATCTTAATTTTTTTTCAAAATTTTTAATTAAATAAAATAAAAATGATTATAGTGCGTACATTGTATACTATATGATACTTTTTTTTGACTAATATACTATATGGCAAATATTGGGCGGCATATTCCCCCCCCCCCAAACGCTCTACCCTCTCTATCCCTCCAACTCTTTATCCAAATAGAAGACCTACCTCCCAATTGAAGACTTACTCTCCAAATCAACGACTTACACTTCAATTTCTCTCCAGATTCGTAAGTTTTAGTTAGGGTTTTGGTTAAATCGAATCTCAAAATCGAAGCTCATCTATAGAATGGGTTAAATCGAAGGAGCTCCGATATATTTTCGACATATCAAATTCATTTCTTTATCTCTTGTTAATTGGGGCTTTAAAATTAAGGTAATATTACTTATCCATGTTATATTACTTGGTTATATGTGTTTTTTACTTGCATGTACCTGCTTTGGTTATATATCTTATTTATATGTTGTTTTCGCTTGATTTGGGTACTTGGTACCTGGTACCTGTTTTATATGTCTTCTACAGCTAATTTATATGTCTTATTTTGTATTGTTTTCGTTTGATTTGGGGGTTCTTTGATTTTAGGAATTTTTCGATCTAAGTTGATTTGGGATATGTATGTGTGTGTTTGTGTTTGTATGTTTGCGTAACTAGCAATCAAGAATGCCAAAGATTTCACATCTGTTATCACTTTCTTTGTTATGCCTTGTGGTTTCTGTACAATGTTATGGTGGGAATGGAAATAACCCGCTTGAAAAACTTATCAAGGCTCAGAAGTCAAAAAGGATATCTACTTCTGGTGATGAGCTTCTAAAAGTTTAGTATTCACCTGTGTATATGGGGCCTCAAGATGGATCGAAGGAGGCTGACAAATTAGAATCGTTGCCAGGGAAACCTGATGGAGTAACTTTTGATCAATACTCAGGCTATGTCACAGTTGATCTGGTCGCTGGAAGAGCACTTTTCTACTATTTTGCAGAGTCCGAAAATTCATCTAGCCAGCCTCTAGTTCTATGGTTAAATGGAGGTAAATGTGGAATCCTATTGAACATTACTTTATAAATTTTAAAGGTACTATACTGCATAGTAGAAAATATGAACTGAAAGATCTTTGGAAGAATAATGGTATATAATGTTTGAACATGAAAAATTCACTACACTCTTCGATATTACATGTAGTCATAAATCCAGATCTATAACTTGACTATGAACCTCACTTGAACAATTTAATTTGAATGACAGGGCCCGGTTATTCTTCATTTGGAAATGGAGCAATGATGGAACTTGGACCATTTAGAGTCAATAGTGATGGCAAAACCTTATCCCAAAACAAGTATGCTTGGAAAAATGGCAAGTACAATTTTCTTTTTCTAATAAAATTGAAATTATCCATCATCAATCTCTTAAGAAGATTTCGTTTTTGGGTTAATTACTAATAAAATTTGTGTTAACAATGCAGACGCAAATATGTTATTCTTGGAATCCCCAGCTGGTGTTGGATTTTCATATTCTAACACAACATCAGATTATGTTACTAGAGATACAAAAACTGCAGCAGATGCTTATACATTTTTAATAAACTGGTTAGAAAGATTTCCTGAATACCAAACCCGAGATTTTTTCATTACTGGAGAGAGCTACGCAGGACACTATATTCCTCAACTAGCTCAACTAATTCTTCACAACAACAAAATCACTAACCAAACTGGCATTAACCTAAAAGGAATTGCTGTAAGTTTTTTACTTGAAGCAATAAAACTATAACATGGTTGCACACATAAAACATGAATCAAGAAAACTGATAAAGAGTATATTTTATTTTTAGATTGGTAATGCATATATAGACGATGAAACACAATCTTCAGGAACAGTAGATTATTTCTGGTCACATGCTCTACTATCTGATGAAGTTCACGAGGGCATCATCCTAAACTGTAACTTTTCAGCTAATGCAAATGTTTCAGAAGCATGTGAAACTTACCTTGATCAAGTAGATATTGGCGATATCTTTGGTTACGATATATATGCTCCCTGGTGCGGCTCCTCAAGTGGATCACCCTCGGTAACGTTTTCAGAAAACAAACTTCTTACATATCTATTATTCTCCAACTACTTACATAAATATAATTGCATTGCTCATTATATTCTTACATTACTATTACTTAAAACAGACATCAGGTTTCGATCAATGCACTGATAATTATATCGACACCTACTTGAACACTCAGCAAGTTCAGACATCATTTCATGTCACTGTACCTCCAAAGTCATGGGAATCTTGCAGGTACCCTTTTAAACTCCATTATATTATTTTGCTTAGCATATAATAGACTCACACATACACATATCTACACACGTGTGCATTGATAAATCACAGCTTACAAGCCATACATTAGTAGAGTTTACATTCTACGTAGGTTATATTTTACACTAATTGCCCCTGAGATATGATGTCGCAATCCTTTAGAACCTGTGAACATAAGAATAGAGGAGGCCAATGACAAAATAGAAGATATGGAATTGATTAGTGTGGATAGAAAATTCAACTTGGTATTGTTGGAAATCTTTCATATATGTGTTTTGTCTTGCGTTCAAATGTGGCAGAGCATCTACATCTTTTCAGTTTCTTACCAGGTTTATCAATTTCTGGTTCTAAAATTTAATTATGTATCTACATGACTTGGTCACTCTTTATTGTATACAATATAGTTCTCTCACAATTAAAAGTTTTTCGATTTTTTTTAGCAAAAACTATAAAAATAAAAAGTTTTTGATTTCCCTTTTTAATGCAGTAGTAATAAGTATAGAATTATATGCCTGAGTTATTAATATTCAGTCATATTGCATAGATTATGGATTCTGGGTACTCTGAAAATCTATCTCCTGCAATTTTGAAGCTTTATATTTCATCTGATCTATTAAAATCTACTTATTCTCCATTTTCTCTAATTTTTTCTAAAATATATTGGCAGTTGACATGAAGGGTTGAAGAGAAAAAATGATGGTATGAGGGGATTCACCAAGTCATGGAGGCTAAAGGAGGTTTACGGTTTTAATATTTCTTCTGTTCAACTATGTCTTACTTTTAATGTGTCCTTAATAGGCCGATTCAATTATTGTGGCGAAATCACGTACCAATCACTATTTAACTTATATTCGAGGCTTTCAGGATGACTGCATAGACAAAAGTATGGTTGATTCTTTTATCTGAAAATTGTGCTAATATGTTCATTTCTTGTAGAATTATAATCGCCATAATTATTCATATGATGCTTTGTCATAACATCATTATTTCAGGAGAAGGAATTCTTGAAAATGTTCAAGGTACCAGTTATCGAAGTGTAAACAAATCTGCCAAATATTTTTAGTGACTGTCCTATACAAGCTTTTGAAGTAAGATGAGATTTTCTTTTCCAGCAATTCTGATCCCGAGTTTATTATTTTACAGTTACGCAAATACATCCACAGAGCTTCATGAGCCATCTCAACCGCGTCGTAATCTTATTATGTAATTGAGTCATCTCAATCGCATCGCAATATTATTATGTTATTGTATCTAGTATATAAACTTGGTAGCCTTGGTACTGTTCAAGTTAGATTTCATAGCTTTAAAGTTAGACTTTTGGTAGCTTATTTTGGTAGTTAATTATCTACCATGGTTGGTTGTTCAGGCGAATTGATTGGTTGTTTAGGTAAATTGGATGTTTATGGTATTGGTTGTTTAGGTAGATTTGATGTTTATGGGATTGGTTGGTTATTGGATATGTGACTTGGTCTTTTTATGGGATTGATGTCTATGAACAAACAAGTTCTTGTAAAAAAATTATTAAAAGTGTTGCCTTTTTCTTTTATAAGTGTTGCATTATGAATATTTAGTATTGCAATATATTACAATACACTGTTGCCAAT
This sequence comes from Oenanthe sinensis, assembly GCA_028671895.1. Classification (NCBI taxonomy): domain Eukaryota; kingdom Viridiplantae; phylum Streptophyta; class Magnoliopsida; order Apiales; family Apiaceae; genus Oenanthe; species Oenanthe sinensis. Next base: position 21,774,130 of record CM053798.1, read on the forward strand.
GTTAATATTGTTGTTGCAAGGCTTTCAATTTAGTGTTGCATTTTACCAATTTAGTGTTGCTGAAGGCTTTCAATTTAGTGTTGCATTATATCATAAAAGTGTTGCATAAGATCAGGCCCCACTACTGACGTGGCATTGGGGCCCCCCACTACTGACGTGGTACTGATGGTCCCCCACTGCTGACGTGGCACTGGTGGTCCCCCACTATTGACGTGGCACTGTTGGGCCCCACTGTTGACGTGGCACTGTTGGGCCCCACTACTGACGTGGCAAAATGGACCCCATTGCTGACATGGCACTGTTGGGCCCCACTGTTGACGTGGCACTGTTGGGCCTCACTGCTGACGTGGCACTGGTGGGCCCCACTGCTGACCTGACTCACATTTGTTTCAGCTTCACATTTAAAGCAACACTAAATTTTATTGCATTTATACCATGGTGGTGTTGCATTATGACCAATATGCAATACTTTCAGCGATGTTGCATTATACAACAAAAGCGTTGTATTAGAGGTCAAAGGCAATGGTCGCAGATGCAACACTAAAAAAGTGTTGCCTTTTTCAATTTCAGGCCTAAGGCAACACCATTTGACACATAAGGCAACATCAGAGAACATTGCATATGAGCACTTATGGCGTAGTGTTTTTCTGTCAATTATGCAACCTGCATAGTCTGCATCTGAATAACCAATTAGATCAAATCTAGAATCTCCAGGGTAGCAAATTCCAAGATTTTGAGTTCTTTTGAGATATCTGAATATTCTTTTTATTGCAATCAAATGAGATTCTCTAGGATCAACCTGAATCCTAGCACAAAGACATGTAGCAAACATTATGTTTGTCCTACTTGCAGTTAAATAAAGTAATGAGTCAACCATGCCTCTATAACTTGAAATGTCAACTTTAGCTTCCTTAGTATTCAATTCAAGTTCAGTTGTAGTGGCCATGGGAGTTTTTACAGAAGAATATTCATTTAAATCAAATCTCTTTAATAAATCAAAAATATAATTGGTTTGATTTATGAAAATATCATCTTTGACTTGTTTGACTTGTAAACTAAGAAAATAGGTAAGTTCTCATATCATGCTCATTTCATATTTACTCTGCATCAACTTAGCAAACTTTTGACAAATTTTCTCATTAGTTGAGCCAAAAATAATGTCATCTACATAGATTTGAACAAGAATCATAGAGCCACTAACATGTCTATGAAAAAGAGTTTTATCAACAGTACCTCTTGTGAAGTGATTCTCAATCAAGAATTTAGATAATGTGTCATACCAGACTTTAAGTGCTTGTTTCAATCCATTAAGTTCCTTGAGAAGATAGTATACAAATCTAGGATGAACAGGATCAATAAAACCAGGAGGTTGTTCTACATATACTTCTTCTTCTAGTTCTCCATTAGGAAAACACTTTTCAAATCCATCTGATACACCTTGAAATTAGCATGAGCAGCATATGTTAGAAAGATTCTGATTGCTTCCAACCTTGCAACAGGTGCAAATGTTTCATCAAAATCTATGCATTCTTCTTGTGAGTAGCCCTTTGTCACTGATCTTGCTTTATTCCTTGTCATTGTACCAGATTCATCCATTTTATTTCTGAACACCCATTTTGTATCAATAACAGACTTGTTCTTTGGTATGGGCACCAGCTTCCATACCTTGTTTCTTTCAAACTGATTCAACTCTTCTTGCATTACAATTATCCAATCAGGATCATTCCTTCTTCAATCCTTTTTTATTCTTCTTGAGACAAGAAGCTATGTTGGAAATGACGAAGCTGTATAAATAGTAATCGTGATAACTCAATACTAGAACATGACAAGTAAATAATACTACGATTACACAGAAATCAGCAAGACATGAAGACAAGGCAAATACAGTGAATCAAGACATTAGAAGAAGTTTTGAAGTCTACTACAGGTCACTGAAAGAAGTTCATTTATATGTTCATGCCTCAGTGAAGAATAATGTTTAAAGACTTTCAGGGTTTTAGAAGTGTTGAAGATTCAGTATAGCAGTGCCACTAAAAGATTTCAGTGTAACAGCATTGATTGAAGATAGACAGTGTTTGAAGCATAGGAATCTAGAAGAATTGAAGACATGGTAAAGACAAAGGTTAAAGAAGACAGCTACAGTCTTGAAGTTATACTCACTGACAATCAGTGAAGAACAGAGAATGAAGTATTCAAGATTGTAGTAGTAATGAAGACGTTGTCGAAGTACCAGAAACGATTCTAGTGAAGTTACATTGTTTATTGACAGTTAATGTTCGAACCACTTATTGGGAAGCCACATTACCAATTGAACATGGTAATCTATTCAGAAGCAAGAACCCTATCAAGACTAGTCACTTATGAACCAGACCGTTGCATCAAGTGTCAGGACATTGATAGCAAGTTTATGTCAGTAGTAGAGATCCATGTTCAAGAGCTTGTTGAAGAATATTGAAGAAGCTAGGGAAACTTGCTCATAAAGGTCAATCCACAATTAGTCACTAAAGAAAGTCAACATTCGATGAGTGCATATTTGCTAAAGCAAATGTTGATCCACAGCAGATCGAGATGCTGGTCGAGATTTATAATTAAAGATAAACATTGCAAAGGCAAATCTCGATCCACGACAGATCGAGATCGAGATTTTCACAGATCGAGATCGAGATTCTCACAGATCGAGATCGAGATTCTCACAGATCGAGATCGAGATTCTCACAGATCGAGATCGAGATTCTCACAGATCGAGATCGAGATTCTCACAGATAGAGATCGAGATTCTCACAGATCGAGATCGAGATGGGTCCAGGCCGAGATCGAGATGCGGGTCGATATGTAGCATTTAATATTCAAGGGACAAGTGGCTTATTGTGAGCGGTTGATCCAGAGTGGTTGGGAAAGTACTTTTTGTTTACGAGTCCTGATTGGGCCACGTACACAAAAAAGACAAGATCAAGACTACACGACATTATAAAAGCAGCACTTTGTTTTATTTGTAATAAGACTTTAAGTCCATCTCTGTATTGTAACGATAATTTTAAAGAGAGAGCATTTATTGTAAAACAGAAGTGAGAGAGAGGATCAGTTGAATCAAGCTTCAATTGTTGTATTTATTGTTCAACTGATCCTGATACTTTTATGAATGTTGTAGCAAACCCTTCAATGAATATAAAGTTATATTCTTGAAATTCTGTGTCATCATTTACTAAATGCATATTTGTATATTCTCTCATTACTTTGAAAAAGTTGTATTCACCCCACCTCTACAACACATTTGGACCTAACAATTGGTATCAGAGCCTAATGTTTGACATACAAAACATAGATCCTTGTGTTTGGTAGAAGATTAGGGAGTTTTCAAGTCCAGATCTACTTTTTAAGATTTTCTTGAAAAGTGTACTTAAATTAATTAAACAGTGAAAACTCATCCTAAAATTATTTAAATACTCCAGGTGTAATTATTTAGCTTGGGTGTATTTTAGATAATTGTTGTGAATTAAACTGGGTACTTTGGTTTGTGGTGTTCTTCACGTGTTCATCGTTGTTCTTGTAAAGAAGATAAACCCAACAACTTTTTGATTACCTTTTCTAAAGACATAAAGTGAAAAGGGTGTTATTGGCTTTTGATTGGACAGACTCACTGCACAAAAAGTAATTATCAGAAGACTCTGTACCTAGCACGTGGTTGTTAGGTGAGGTAGGTGAGAAAAGACACAAAAGTCAAAAAGTGTGAAAGTCAGGCAGCAAATTTCGACCAAGAACAAAAGTTCGACTTGAGAATATCTACTTTGAGAATTTCGACTTGGTGAAATTTCGACATAGGCAAAAGTTTTGTAGATCGAGATCGAGATCGACTTGCGAAAATGGCTTAAAATATGTTAAGGTAAATCACGATCTGTTGACATCGAGATCGACCTCGAGATGTAGATCGAGATCGACATAGATTATCTACAGAGCCTACTGTCGGGTACTTAGAATTATTTTTGGTGACCAGTTTTGGAACTTTGATTCATTTGGAGATAATTCAATTTTCTTTTAATTACTACTCAAGTAATAAGAAAAGTTTATTATCTCTATTCTAAATCTATATTAAGATGGCACCTTAAAATCAATTCAAGATTCCAGTGTTCGACCGAGATCAATGAAGAATGGGTTTTGATAATGAATTTGTTATGATGGTTGTTGTTCCTGAGCATATGGAAGGAGATGTGATTGTACCACATCGGTCTGAGCCCAAAGAGGGAGTGGAATTTTCAGATGCTGATAAGGAGCAAATAGCTTTCGATACGTCCGTTCGATAAACCTAGAAATAGAGGTCATCATGGAAGGTACCGCTGAGATCAACAAAACACTTTTACTCAAGATGGAGTATGACACCTACAAGATCAGAAAAGGAGCAAGCAAAAGATGAAGACACTATGTTGGGTTATAGCAGGAATCTCAAGCATTAGTGAGGATGCAGCAAGGGAAAGCATTTGTTGATGAAGTTAAATGCAAGCTTGATTCTATCAGTGACAGTGATGCACCAAATGGATATCTGGCATCAATGACCAACACTGTAGATGAATCACTAAGCACTTCACAGGTATACATTCTAACTAGTATACGTTTATCTAATTCAGAACTGTATGTTTATTAAGTTTTGGAATGTATTATATTCATGATAGCATGCTAGCATCTTAGGACTTAAATGCTTAATTGATTGCTAAGAATAAGATTGCATGCTAGGATTCATGAGTTTAATCAGTACATTTCTTACTTGATTTTATATGCAGTAAAATGAATATCTAGAATTAGATAGGGTGTTCTAGACGGATAGGTGTATCCCTAAACATTTGCTGAAACTTGAGTTAAATTTGATGTGATTTAATACCTCTGCTAATGTTGTGAAATTGCTAATAGACAAACAGGTCATATATCATATTTTATTTGTTCTTAATGGCAAATGACTTGTTAATTGTTTATGTGCTATTTTCATTTGATTTGCTTTTACTCACATAGTTGTACTTAAATGCTATATTAGATCATGTATTGCTTGTTAGGGATAATTGGTTAAAAGATGGTAGAATTATCTCAGAGTCAGTAAGTCATGTAGATTCGAAGCTTAATCTAAAACTGACTTAGGTAATTAGAGATAGTTAAAAACGTTAGACAACGACAGAATGGATTAGACAGAATTAGTAATTAATTTGTTAGTTCTTCTATCCATGTGCTTTTATGCAGTGAAGCTGAATATTTACCATGTGTTCTTATTTCCATGCTTGTTTAGTTAAATTTGAAAATGCATATCTTAGGACTTGCATAATCTTAGACAAAGCATGTATAAGAGTCACAATAGGGTAAAGACTGCTAGTTCACCTTAAGTTAGGTTGAAATCACTAGTCTCATAGCCTAAAGACTACTTTGTCAAGGCTGTAGTATATGAGAAGTGATCAGTCAAAGATTAGCTTGTGCATATTAAGGTTGAAGCTGTTGTTACCTCTGAAAATATCTCTAACCCATCTGGACTCAATTGAAGTTGAGTACCAAGAAGCTTAATCTTTTGTGATCGCAGAGTATGTTATGAAAGCGAAAAATTATGTGACTTCGTAACATTTATTGTTCGAGGCATATGATTAAGATTAAAGCTCTTCTATCAAAACTGGTTGAGAAGGCCTCCCCGACGGTAACCTTTGGAGATGACAGCAAAGGATGTACAAGGGATATGGCTATCATGAGTTAAGAACTGTCATCAGTGGAAGCATCTTTCTTGTGGAAGGACTTAAGCACTTTCTAAAGGGCACTAGGGAATTCTTTGTCAAAGGTTTTCTGGAGAAGTGTTTGATCTCAAACAAGAAGGTTGGATGCTCACTCAGCTGCGGTTGAGGAAGTTTGTTCGTAGCTGACATGGAATTTGGATGTAAAGATGAAGTGAACTTTTCAGTAAAGCTTTATCAATGAAGAGTTAGCTATGGCAAATGAAGCTCTCACACTTGTTAGTCTGCAAGGCAATAGATTCTCTAATAAAGATGAAATTGGTGAGAGGACTGCTTTATATGGAATTCTTTCTAGAAGGACATTTTGAAGTATGTCACATAGGGAAGTCAATGGAAACATCACACTGAAGGAAAGTCATATGCTTAGTGGTGATTGGAATTGATAACCCCAATTACAAATTGGTGATGTTCAAGCATTCAATAGACAAAATGTCACAATGGTGATTGATCAAAAAGGAAGATCAAGTTGGAAACAATTGGTAAGTTGTGAGAACTTTGAAGTCAGATAGTGGAACTGCATTTCGCGAGTGAAGTTCTAAATGAAGTCTGCACTGAAAAAGGTACTTTGAAGCTGAAGCAAATTAACACAGTATGCTGCTTTAATCAACAAGATCGTGAAAAGACATCATATGAGTTAATGGCCAACAAGAAGCAAACACTGAAGCTCATTCGTGTGTTTGGAGGAGATTGTTATTAATTGAAGATTTATTTGAGTATCTTGGCAAGTTAAGTTAAGACTCATGGAACAATTTTCCTCGGCTACTCATTGAAGTCAAAAGTCTTCAGGGCTTAAGTGATGTGAAAACAAAAGGTGATTAAAAGTCTGAATGTGAAGGCCAACTACACCAAGCTCCCAAGCATTCAAATGAACGACTATTCTGAATCTTTGACAAATTCAGATACTGATGTAGAAGCTGAGGTTGCAGAAGGAATTAATGTTTAGCAGCAACTCAGGGGGAGCAAATGAAAGAAGGATCTACTAGTCATACTCAACATTGAAGATCAAAGGATTTCATTAAGAACATTTATGCCAAGACAAAATGTTTGAAGTCAAATTCAATCCTGGAGTCTCGTTCTTAGTGATCCGGACTCTTGAGTAAAGGCTAGAAGTGCTATGCAAAGTAAATAGTTACTCTTGGGCAACAATTGGTATCCCAAAGAATACTGAAGAAGCACAGAGTGGTCCAGATTGGGTGATTGCAATGCAAGATGATCTCAATCAGTTCGAAGGCAGAAACTACTGAAGCTGGAACCCAGACCACTAAAGTCGAAGCTGAAATTGGTACAGTAAGGGTTCTCAGTAACTGGATGACTATTGGCATTGTTATGAGGGGCAAAGCCAAACTGGGTGCTACAGGACTTTAAAGCAGAATGTATCGACGATGATGGAAACAGAATCTTCGGGACTTTCAAGATCAAGCAGTAAGCACCAGTGACGAGACTTGATCCTTTGGGACTCATCAATGGGGACCTAACAATTTTCAGGGACTCAACGATTAGGACCTAACAATCTAGCACATGTGGAGCATTCAAGCATGAAGATCTATCAGATGAATGTGAACAAGTGCACTCCTGAATGATGAAGCTAGAAGATGAAGTTGCAGATCCATTACGATTTGTATATCATTCTCTTCGCAAGCTCTTCTATGACGGAGATAGGGATTCAAGCAAAATGTCAAGGACGTAGTATGACACTCTGACTGTTAATTACTTTAATATGATTTTACAGTAGAGTAAGTTATACACATATATCTCTCCAGAATGCAAGGCACACACAATGTTATATATGTGCTAAGTATACCATGAGTATATTATGTGTGGGTCTACTAACGAAAATTTGGCAAGATATATTTTTGCTAAGTTAATGCAGAGTAGGTACAAAATGAGCATGTTGGAAGAGTTGCAATTCTTTCTGGATTATAATTAATTCGAAAGAATGATGGCAATTAAAGGAAGTCAAGGATCTTTTGAAGATGCGCAATTTGGAAGATTCTAGACCTGCCAAGACTACTTTCCAACAGACCACTAAGCTTGATCAGGGCAAATCAGGTATGATAAGCTCATTACTTATTCAAGTGCACAAAGACCATATATTTTATTCTCGATATGCCTATGTGCAAGTTTCCAAGTGGAAATTAGAGAATCTTATCTTATAGCTAAGTTATGAATTGTTAGACATCTTAGGGGATCACCAATTCTTGGAATCTGGGACCCTTAAGATAATGGGTTTAACCTAATTAGCTATATAGATATAGATAATGCAGGTTGTACGAAAGACAGGGAAGTAATTCCTAAAAGCTGTCAATTTCCAGCAACTCTGTTGAACTCTTCACACCATTGAAGGAACAAGCTCATGGACATCAGGTATCATTTCTTTTGAGAGTTGTCCTTAGTCGAATAACTTGTAGATGTTTGCTAAATAACTTGGTGAATTTATTTTATCTAAGTTGGTTAGTAAACTCATGATGTTACTTATATGCATATTTGGTATCAAACGGCAATTGTTGGAAATCCCATCTGCAAGGAATTCTTAAATGAATTCACAAGTATTAAATTTTCAATATTCAAAGACTTGTGAATTTATTTGAAATCCAGTACCTCGTACTTTTTGCTATTAGTTTAATTATCTTGCTTGCAATGTATTATGCATAAGTGGTAGTTAAATTATTTAGCATAAGTATTTAATTTATTTTGAATTATTTAAATCATGATGATATATAACAATTCAGTGAAATATATGTTCCATGATTTAAGTAAATTAAAATAAATTAGAGGCATAATTATTTGTATATTAAATATTAGATAAGAATTAGTCAATGATATCTTGCTTAATTGCTTTGATATTTTGCTCTAAGAGTCTTAAAATATTTTATTACAAGTAATTGTGATGCTTTTGATATTAGTGATGGTATTTAGAATTTCTGTTCTAAATAATTAATGCAAATTTCAAAACTCACTAATATTGGAAGATGAAGTATTTTTCAAGTTATGTGTATAAAATTCTCAATGTTTTATATACTTAGAAAATATTTCTAAAATTGATTTTATTGCGAGGGGTTGTAAAAAGAATCACAAGTATTACTTTTTCCCTATTTAAAGGACTTGTGAATTTCTTTTCAACTATAACCTCGAGCTTACGTATATCAATTAGTAATTGTTATGAATACGCTTACAATGTGCAAAGTGACAATTATTAGATATGGCGTAGGAAGTTAAATGCTAATATTCAATCTAATGAATATTTTAGTATTTAGCGAATTTATTTTATCTTATTGAAATTATGGATTGAAGCAATTCAATGGTTATTAGTTTCATAATTTTAATTTGATAAAATAACAGAAGCACAATTTCTTGCATCTTGAAATTATTGATAAATATCGAATAATTGGTATCAGCGTGCAATTAATTGTGATATGCTTATTGTTCTACTGAATAATTGCCATGTATAGTTTTTATAAATGCATGTGATTGGCAATTGCTTAGTACAGCATAAGTATTTAATTTATTTTGGTTTATTTAAATCATGATGATATAAAACAATTCAATGAAATATCTGTTCCATGATTTAAGTAAATTAAAATAAATTCGCAGCATAATTATTTGTAGTACAAGTATTATCTTTTGTTACTTTGTGATAACTGAATAATATTTTATTGCAAAATAATTGTGATATATTTAGTTTTCTTTCTTTGACTGGTTTATGATCCTGAATGTATTTAAAAGAAATTTTTTGTCTATTTCTTTTTCAAAATGTTTTATTCAAAGATACATTCATTTTCTCTATCAGTTTTAATTAAGAAAACTTAAGAATTCTTTTTCAAAACCTCTCTTTTGAAAAACTTTTCTTAAGGATAATCTTTCTATTCTCTCGAAACTTTATTCCCTCCCAAAAGCTTGTTTTAAATGTTTTATCTTTAAAAGCTTTTTCTCACTTTTTTTTAAAAAAATTGTTTTAACTTCGAGGTACCAATCACTTGTAAAATGATTTGTTTTTAACTACTTGTTTCAGTGTATGTTTCACATTGATTCATAGTACCAAAACAGTGATTGTTGCTTTGAAGGCCTAGTACTGTAATGTTAAGCATACATTCAACCCCAATTGTCATGTTTTGATTTTAAGTCGGGGACATTATCAGGCAGACGAAAATGATGTAAATCATAATTGAATTATGAGTCGGAAAATCATTCTCTTCTATCTGATAAGGATGTTTTGCAAAACTGTTTTCAAAACATACAGTGCTTAGGTTTAATGGAAAAGAGTCATTTTATTGAGATACAATTTGGTAGAAGAGTTGAATTCCTTATTTGTTGTAAATTCCCGCATTTTATTATGGGAAGTTTGCCTTATAAGAAATTCATAGTGATAGAATTTTTCTCTGATACTCCAGCGTTTTATTATGGGATAAGTATCTTAAAGAAAATTTTTATTAGTGTCATGCTCTTAAATGATTAATTTTTTTTTCGATCTGACAAAACTCTTTTATTAAAAGTGCTTTAATGCAATCCCTTTACCATTCCTCTTTATATTTTTATTTTTATTTTCTCATTGAGATGAAAAATATATTTTGGAATGTTAAAGTGATTATCTTTTTATCTTATTTAAATTGATTTTATCCGTTTAGCCCCCAGTGGCTACAGAAGCTGGCCAAGAGGTTGAAAACCCATCAATCTCTTACCCAGGCCTTAATACCAAACACTCATTCATCCACTTCCATATATTAACCCTTGGAGATATAAGGAACTTATGTTAATTAGAGGTTGATAAGGGAGAAACTGCACTTGATGCAGCAAATAAGGATGACGTCGGAAGTGCACCCACAGCTCTACCTCCAGTGAAGTAAAGAAGTATATAACTGAGGTATCTGTAAGCTCATCTGTATCTTCTCAAAAGGATGCAGAGCTGAAAAGGCAATAAAACTGTCTCTGGAATCATTCTCTCAACAGGGTGAGTCCATTGAAATTCGCTCGTCAGCCAGAGCATCTTGTAATGAGTCAAGCACACCACCGGCACTCACGCTGATGGTAAGCCTAAACAGATAGATTCTAGGTACACATTGCAAGAAGTGCACAGTGAGAGGTATAGACATGTTAACAAACACCCGTCATTGGGTTACGAGGGAAACGTAGACTCTAAATTGCCATTCATTACATTGTCTACTACGTTGACCCTCCTGGAAGGAACATTTCCAGATCCTGAAAAGGAATGTCCACCTCCCGTTTACGGAGAAGGTGTGAGGCAACTCCTTGATAGAACAAGGCAGGATTCCCAAAAAGATTTTAAAATCTTGGGATAACCCATCTCAAAGAGGTGAGGCTCCACTAGACAGTGATTTAGCAATTGCTATTGAGTCTGGTGTGGGACAGTGCTTATGCATGAAAGATCAAAAACACCTCTACGAGGCAATTCTCCACTCGATAGTGATTCAGTTTATATTGATGAATCATGTGATGAGAATATGAATGAATTGACAGATTTCACTTGCAGGTACAGAAGGCTATATCTTGGAATGCAGAGTGAAAGTGAGAGAGAGAAACGCATAAGTGAAAGTGAGGGAGAGATACACTTGAGTGAGAGATAGGGAGAGAAAGAGTGAAACACTTCTAAGTGCTCGACACTTAAGTGTAAACACCAACAGAACGAAGTATAAGTGAGGAAACCATAAGCCAAACACTTACCCTTGCTACTTGCTACTTCTGGCAGAAAAGTTACTATTTTTTCCCGATCAACGACAGACGAGAACCTTCTTTGGGAGACAAACCATCTAAAATTTGAACCTAACAATTGGTATTAACAATTGGTATCTTCAAAAGTGGGCCATTAGAGGATTCCTCAACTAAGGGGAGAATTTATAGTGTTATAGTTATAACAAGAAAAAGGATAAAGAGGGAGAAGTTATAATGTTATAGCTATAACAAGAAAAAGAAGAAGTTAATAAGTCTTATCTTCGTATCCTTCGGAAGAGTTAAGAGTTAATATCCTTAGGTTTCGTATCCTGAATCCTGGAAGATTCTTGGAGAAAGGGGTTCGTATCCTTGGGAGAAGTTAATATCCTTAGGGGGATATTTTGGACAAGAAAAAGAAAATCTTATCTTCTGATCCTGAGGGGAAACAACAGAAATATGGGAGAATCAAGAAGCTGTATCCTATACTTGAAAGGAGTTGTCAGAAGAGGATTCCTAATCTAAGTGGGAAGAACAGAAATGACTATTCCATTAATTTTCTAAAGGGAGAAGAAGAATAAGAAGGAGAATCATATTCGCAGGGGGAGAACATTATTTGAGCTATGTTGAGTATTGGTTGAAGACATACCCAGGAATTGATTCTTATGAAGCTCTGTTCATGATAAGTTCTTTAAGTTCAAACTGAAGGATTTTGAAACGGAGAAAGCTCAAACAGACAGAAATGAAAATGATACAATTTGAATATCAGTTCAGCGTCAGAGGAACAAGCATCTTTCGTTTCAGTCACACAAGAATTCTGGAAATGCAATATTTGATCCAGAAAAACCAGTAGCATTATTTACAAGTCTCGGACATTCTTTTTCTAGTTGTTAGTTGAGTTATCCTCCCTAGGTTATTTGTTTGCTAAAAGTTTAACAATCAAATAGGGGGAGATTGTTGAAAATGACGAAGCTGTATAAATAGTAATCGTGATAACTCAACACTAGAACAGGACAAGTAAATAATACTACGATTACACAGAAATCAGCAAGACATGAAGACAAGGCAAATACAGTGAATCAAGACATTAGAAGAAGTTTTGAAGTCTACTACAGGTCACTGAAAGAAGTTCATTTATATGTTCATGACTCAGTGAAGAATAATGTTTAAAGGCTTTCAGGGTTTTAGAAGTGTTGAAGATTTAGTATAGCAGTGCCACTAAAAGATTTCAGTGTAACAGCATTGATTGAAGATAGACAGTGTTTGAAGCATAAAAATCTAGAAGAATTGAAGACATGGTAAAGACAAAGGTTAAAGAAGACAGCTACAGTCTTGAAGTTATACTCACTGACAATCAGTGAAGAACAGAGAATGAAGTATTCAAGATTGTAGTAGTAATGAAGACGTTGTCGAAGTGCCAGAAAAGATTCTAGTGAAGTTACATTGTTTATTGATAGTTAATGTTCGAACCACTTATTGGGAAGCCACATTACCAATTGAACATGGTACTCTATTCAGAAGCAAGAACCCTATCAAGACTAGTCACTTATGAACAAGACCGTTGCATCAAGTGTCAGGACATTGATAGCAAGTTTATGTCAGTAGTAGAGATCCATGTTCAAGAGCTTGTTGAAGAATATTGAAGAAGCTAGGGAAACTTGCTCATAAAGGTCAATCCACAATTAGTCACTAAAGAAAGTCAACATTCGATGAGTGCATATTTGCTAAAGCAAATGCTCATCCACAGCAAATCGAGATGCGGGTCGAGATTTATAATTAAAGATAAACATTGCAAAGGCAAATCTCGATCCACGACAGATCGAGATCGAGATTCTCACAGATCGAGATCGAGATTCTCACAGATCGAGATCGAGATTTTCACAGATCGAGATCGAGATGGGTCCAGGCCGAGATCGAGATGCGGGTCGATATGTAGCATTTAATGTTCAAGGGACAAGTGGCTTATTGTGAGCGGTTGATCCAGAGTGGTTGGGAAAGTACTTTTTGTTTACGAGTCCTGATTGGGCCACGTACACAAAAATGACAAGATCAAGACTACACGACATTATAAAAGCAGCACTTTGTTTTATTTGTAATAAGACTTTAAGTCCATCTCTGTATTGTAAGGATAATTTTAAAGAGAGAGCATTTACTGTAAAACAGAAGTGAGAGAGAGGATCAGTTGAATCAAGTTTCAATTGTTGTATTTATTGTTCAACTGATCCTGATACTTTTATGAATGTTGTAGCAAACCCTTCAATGAATATAAAGTTATATTCTTGAAATTCTGTGTCATCGTTTACTACATGCATATTTGTATATTCTCTCGTTACTTTGAAAAAGTTGTATTCACCCCCCCTCTACAACACATTTGGACCTAACAAGCTACTATACAAGAATTCATTTTGAGTTGCACTTCTAGTTTTGACACCATCATTTGCATCTCCAATAATCAATTCAAAGGGATGCCTTTTTGTTCATTTCCTTTGTGAAGGTAAATTTGTCCTTGATGATGATGCTTCATGATCATTGGAATTGTTATGATCATTGTGATGTGATTGATCATTTGAGAACCATCCTCCTGAGATGGACACTCTACTTGAATATTGTTGTGCAGAGTTGTTATCCATCGAATGATTATCAATTGATGTATTATCATTCGATTGATGATTGTCAACTGATAAGTTATCTGTTGATACATTGACATCAATTGATGGGGAGATTCTAGGTACTTGATTTCTTCAAATTTTCACATCATCATCACTATCTTCACTATTGCTTGTAGATTCATTTTCAAAATGCAATAGGTCATGAAATCCTTCATCAAACAATCCTTGAATCTTCTTGTCATCAAAGACTACATGCATAGATTCCATAACAATGTGTAATCTAAGATTGTAAACTCTGTAAGCTTTGGTTGTTATTCCATATCCAATAAATATAGCTTCATCAGCCTTGGCTTCAAATTTTCCTATATTTTCACCTTGATTCCTCAGTACAAAGCATTTGCAGCCAAAGACATGATGGTAATTGACTGTTGGCTTCTTGTCTTTCTTCATCAACTGATATGGTGTTTTGCCTTGAAGTTGATTGACCATGGAAATATTTTAAATGTAGCAAGCAGTATTAATTGCTTCTGCCCAGAAATATGTAGGAAGTTTTGCTTCTTCTAACATAGTTATAGTATCTTCAATCAAGGTCCTATTTTTCCTTTCAACTACTCTATTTTGCTGTGAAGTCCTTGGTGCAAAGAAATGATGAGTGATACCTTTTTCTTCACAGAATTCTTTCATTGTTGCATTCTTGAATTCAGTACCATTATCACTTCTAATTTTCTTGACCTTCCATTTAGTGCCATTGTCAAAATTCTTTGCATGATTGATAATAAATTTGCTTGCCTCATCCTTAGAGTGTAAGTAATATACCCATGTATATCTTGTGAAGTCATCCACACTGAATAAGGCATATTTCTTTTTGGCAATTGACATGATGTTGACTGGACAAAATAAGTCCATGTGCAATAATTCCAAAGGATTGTCAATTGATGATTCAGACTTTGACTTGAATGATGTTTTCCTTTGTTTTCCCTTTTGACAAGTATCACATAGTCCATCCTTGGTGAATTCCATCTGTGGAATTAATGCCTCTAACCAGATTCTTTCTAACCAATTGATTCATGACTTTGAAATTCAAATGGGCTATCTTCTTGTTCTAAATCCAACTTACATCTGTATTGGCTTTGCTAAGTAGGCATGTCTTTGAGTTTGCCTTTACAGAGTTAAAATCAGCCACATAGAAACTTCCTTTTCTTTCACCAGTTAAGAGAATTTCACCAGATTCTTTGTTGGCTATGATGCATGATCTAGTTGAAAACCACACACCATTTCCATTATCACAGAGTTAAATAATACTGAGCAAATTGTGCTTCAATCCATCAACCAGTGCTACAAGTTCAATGATAACATTTTCTTTTGCAATTGAGCCATATCCCAGAGTAAAACCTTTGTCGTTGTCTCCAAAAGTAACTCCTAGACCAGCTTTTTCCACAAACTTTGTGAGCAGGAACAAATCTCCAGTCATGTGCCTTAAACATCCACTATCCAGATACCATATATTTTTCTTCCTGTTTCCCTGCACACATACAAAACAATCAAGTTGCTTTTGGTACCCAATGTTCCTTAAGTCCTCTTTTATTAGTTGCAGCCTGAGCCTTGGTTGTAAACTTTGGTTCCTTTTGTTTTGGTGGGTTTAAATCCACTTTAACTTATGGAGTTGGCTTTTGGGGCTTAAACACTTTGGAACTCATGACATAATTTCCATGCATTACATTATCTACATTAGTCATGTTCCATGGCATTCCAGGCATGTTTATATTTGCATATGCAAAGAAAGGATTATACATGTATGAAGCTTGTGCATAAGGCATATGGACATTAGGTGCAACTAAATTAGAAGACATGGCATTCATGAGCATAGGATTGGTAAGCATGGCATTTGCAGACATGACATGTACATTTAAATCATTTAAAAATATAGAGTTCTTTTCTCTCTTGCATTGCATAGAAAAATGATTTACACTACCACATTTAGCACACACCTTTCTAGGTGCATACTGTTAGTGTTGGTGTCCTAGAGACAATACTTTATGATAAACAATTAAGGATTATGTTTACTTGATTATTTAATTAATATTTATTATGTCTTTATTTACTGCGTTATAAAATGAAAGTATAATAAATGTCCTTGGAATATTAATGTGAATTATATATCTTTAAGTATGTGACTTAAAAATGAGATTATATGAATAGTATTATATTCCTAAAAGTCCATAGTCGAGTATTATTATTATTTAAGGATAATAATAATGCAATATGACTAGCATGTTTGTTGACTGATGACCACATCTCATTGGTCATTGGTATGGTGATACTAAAGTCAAGAACATAAGTGCATGTCTCAATGCATGGCACAGGACAGACCCGCTGTGAGAATCTACATGTTAATAAGTGTCATAAGAAATTCTCACTGTGATAATGATGTAATGATCCTTTGACTTGAAATCATTATATTTTATACGAGAATTAATATACTTTGATTACACTCAAAGTTACCTTTAACCGGGTAATGATAAAGGTGGACATTGGGTATGCTATGAATCGTATGAGAAATATGAATGATAGATATAAGATTTAACCCTCCTATTTTAGGAGTGATATTATTGGACTCTTGATTGAGTGAGACTATAAAATGCATGGCCATACTCAAATGTTGATTTGATTAATAGTCTACTCATTGATCAAGGAAACCCGGATGAAACGTTGAAGATGATAACACAATACATGCCTCGAGTTTGATCTATAATATAAAGTTAAAGGGATTATATTACATTGTACATTATTCACGAAAGGTTTAATTGAATCACCAATTATTATTATTACTTGGGTAGCAATAATGTATTACTAGATGCCGCTCATTGTTTATAAATTTATTATTAGAAAATAAAATTATTGTCAATGTAATAATAACCTAAAGGGTCACACAAAAGAACGTTTAAATGGTGTGTTTTTTAAATTAAGAATTTAAATACTGTTATTATTAATTCGAATAAATTTATTTAATTAATTAAGTGAGACTTGATTAATTATATACATATTAGAATTCGAATTTAATAATAATATAAATCCGAAATCTGAATGGGTTTTAAAAGGTCCAATCAGATTAGGGTTTTGGCCCAAGTCCCTCTCTCTCCTATATATACATAAAGATGTATAGTTTAGAGTTAACAATTTTAAAATTCATTTTTGAGAAAAACCCTAGCAGCTCTACGTTTTTGAGAGGCTAGAGAAAGAGAGAGACAAAGAGGCAGAAACAGGCTAGTACCTAACTCCGGTGATCGTTAGACGATACGACGTTTGTGTGGATACCGGTAGAGAGTAGATCTTTGTGAAGGGCTGCTGTGATTCATCGCTTCTTGACCTCTATAATCATCATAAAGAAAGCTTTAATAAGGTACACATCTGATTCTCCATAATCATCCGCCAATTATACACGGATCCTGCGTTTGGGATTCATTATTTTTTTTATTATTTAGCGTAATTCCGCTGCGTATATGTGCCCGAATCTAACAATGGTATCAGAGCTACGTGTATAATAGTGATTTGGTTACGTGTTTAATAGTTTTTCAATATATTCCAGTATGTATATGATCTGCCATGCATGTATATTGATACTGCCTATGTATGAGACTTAATATGAATGTTGTCATGTTGATGTATGATTAAAACTGTTACATAATGTGTATTTGGTTATTCATATGATGAGTACTGTTTGCCCAGAAGGATGAACTATTATAGAAGAGGGGTTGAATGTAATAGTACCAGTAAATCGATTAAGAACACAAGTATGTAAAAGATTAATGCAGTTTTGTATTAAAGATTGAACATGCTACAAAACTCTCTCAAGAAGTTGTTTATTCTCAAGAGCTGCTAGGTTATGAAAAATATGATTTGCTAAGAATGAATCATGTTAACATATGTCTGTGTTTATATATACACAGTTACAAATCAATTACAAATCAGAATAGAAATAGAATAACTTTCATCCAAAGCAATGCAACAATCTTTCATCCAAATCATAGATAGATGATCTGTCCATTCTTTCATCCAAAGCAATACAACAAGCCTTCATTCCATCAGGATTTAAAATTAGTGTAGCTATCCCCAACACCATCTTGACTTTTGCATCTCCCTTTCTCATTGCTCTTCTAGATCCATCTTCATGTAAATATCCAGGCTCATACTCCTCAGAGTTTATCATCATTAATCTTTCACTTTTCTTCTTTTCAACTATTACACCTTCGAGAATTTTTACCCATCTAGAAGTCACTTCATTTTCATCATTTAGGAGGAACAAAACATGTTCAAGTTCTTTAGATGCTTTCTGAATTAAGTCTTCTTGAGCAATCTTCATAACTCTTCCATCCTCCAAGAAATAAATGAGTTTCTCCTTAGCTTGAGCACCATCAAAGATATCCTTCACAATGTTAACAGATATTAGCTTGTCCAAATGTTCTTGAGACATCTCTTCCTCTGGTCTGTCTTTTAATGAATAAGGATCTCTGAAGATGTTTGCTTCACCTCTGTAGACCTTAGCATGTGAATCACCAATACCACCTTTATCTTTTCCAAGCCTGGCATTTAGTGTCAGAGTTTGAGTGTTTGTCCAAAGAAGATCAGACTTTTTCTTCCTTATCAGAGATTGCTGTTCTTCTTCTTCCTCATTATCAAAACTTGAACCACCTGGAAGAAAAGTTGTTCAAGACATAGTGAGAGGATTCTTTGGGTTGACTAGAGCGTTTTGCTGAATTCTAGAAGATGATCTTGTTTGAATTTCTGAGACTGGTTTTGGCTGAGCAACTGGTTTGACTGTTTTGGGAATTTCAACACTCTTGACTTGAATGGGCTTAGCTTCTGGCTTCTTCTGTTGAAAAGATACCTTCTTCTGAATTGGTACTTTTCTTACATATCTTCTCTTTTTCTGGACTTGAGCAATGTCAGTACTAGACTTCTTCAATTCAGCTTCTACAACAGCTGGATCTATTCCTGGATTTTCTTCTTCAAAAACTTTCCTAGCCAGCTCTGCATCTTTTAGATTTTATTCTTCAATTTTCTCAGGCTTCTCTTCTTCTTCAAGCCTTCTTGCAAAGTCCAAATCAGCTTCAATCAGAGTTTGTTTCTTGATTTGCTTATCAGAGATTGGTTCCATCAGAGTTTGAGTAGACAGAGTTTGACTTTGACCAATCAGAGTTTGCTGCATAATTTGTTTACCCTCCATGTGACTCCCTTGATCTGTATCATCAGGTTTATCAGGTTTTTGTACAACATCCTCTTTGCATTTGTCTATAACTGAACTCTCCCCCTTTCTAACATCAGACTTTTGCTTGAGAGTAAGAATATCAGCAATGGTGTGTAACATCCCCTGCATAGAACTGATAGAGTTTGTCAAAATATCCACCTTGGCTTCTAGAGCATCCTGTCCAGATGAGACATTCTTGAACTTAACTTCCATAGAGTTTTGCAAAGATTTGACAAAGGCAGAGTTGTTGGTAATAGTATCCTTGAGTGCACCAACTTCAGTGTGAAGACCTTTAGATAACACTGTAGTAGCCGTCAACACAGACTTCAATTCTGCAGAGTTAATCTCTTTGTCAGCTTTATGAATAAAATCATGAACATGTGGCCAAAAGATATCTCCATGTGAATATTTCCAAAAACTGTCCCAAATATTCTGTTTAAGAGAATCTATTATCACATCCTGAGAAGTTCCTGGTTGAGAAGAGAAATCTCTGTGAACTCCTTCAGCATCTAAATCAGCTTCAATCTCTCTTTTCAAATCTTCTACCACCATGTAATCTGGATAGCTCATGCTTAGTCTTTCATGTGCATCATGTGAGTTGACTGGCCACTTCTTAGTATTGTACCTTTGAGAATATGGAATAGACAAATCTGTAACTTCTTCATCAGCAAAAATAGCCTTATCAGAGTCTGTGTCCATCTCATCAAAGTTTGCAGCTTTGTCAGAGATTAGCAAAGCATTAGAGTTTGCAACAGATAAACTCTAAGTACCTGCAGAAGATATAGAACATCCTAAGACACTCTTATTTTTTAAAATAATCTCATTACTTCTCACATCACACATATCATAATTTTTAAGAGTTAGATTTTGATCACTAGAAGTAAATAACTTCTTTCTCAAGTCTACCTCACCTTTTGCCAGATCCAGTGTCTGCCTCTCATTAATTCTTTTTTTCACACATTTTACCTCAGACTCGCTATAAAGGCTCAACACACATTGTCCTACAGAAATAAGAGGTGTCTGAGAAAGGTTGACTGTAGTTACATGAGTAGGGGTACCCTTTTCAGGACTATTCATGATCATTCTAGCAGTTAAATTAGGAAAGGTAAAATATGAACTTAAACTATCAGAGAATTCAAATTCTGAAGAAAAGTCAGAGTTTATACCTTGAGTTGTAGATGTGAATGTTGTCTCCATTGGCTGGGCAGAGATTGGTAATACCATAAGAGCAGTAGTGGTGACCAGTGGAGCTTCATCAGAGTCTGTCTGTCCAATAGTAGAATCTTGGTCTGCAATCATAAAACTAATAATTGGTTCTTGTGGGACCTGAGTCATATCTTCAGCTGCTTCACCACTTTGAGGTGAAGGTTCTTGTGTGCTTGACTCTGCCATAACTTGACCTTCAGCATCAGCAACAACAAGATCTGCAAGAAGAGGTAAAGTGCCTGCATCCAAACTTTGATTGGATTGTTCTTGTGTGGCTGGGGCCTTAACAACTTCTACAACCCTTTGAGCTAAAGGTTCTTGTGGGTTGCACCCCTGATCTAAGCTAGCTTCATCTGCTGAAAAAGTGGTTGCTGTTGAACTTTGATCAACAGGTTCTTGTGTGCCTGGCCATGTAGAGATTGCTACCTAACTTTGAGATATAGGTTCTTGTGTATCCTGTGAAAGTGTTTGACCTAAAACCAATCATGTATGATGAGTTAGGAAAAACTTTCTGCTACTCTTATTTAATTTCATTTGATAATAATAAAGTATTTATTTGTTATGTTACGGGCTTAATCTATTTGAAGTGTATTAAATAAGATGTTCCATAGTTTAGAGCAAAACTTCTAGAATTATAATAAGATTGTAACAATGAGATCTAGAAGATAATAGCTTTAGACTTAAATAGTTCCTGATCATAGGATAACTAATTGGAAATTGGTAAATCCGTAAAGATCAGTACATACTATGCTAGCTCTCTTAGGAGGATGTCTGTTCTCATAGACATTTGTGTGGTGACACTATATCTAGTATGTAGGTGCTTATTAAGGAATAAGTTCACTGAACATGACTCGATAAGTAGAACAACTAATGGAGTTTACTCACGTGTCGATAGTTGTTTATTAAGTAAATAGGTGTAAAAGTATCCTTAGATTTGAGATCGTTAGAGTAATCTCGTACACAATGATTTATGCTTTGGTTTAGTCAGTCTCTAGGACATTCATTAGGTCCATTCTGGGCATAGTGATTTGTGTATGGAGATAGTTAACGGATCAATAAAGGATCTACCCCTTCCAGTAAAAGAAGTGAATATCCTATGTTATTCTTAGATATGCAAGTTCAGGAATCTCAGGCTAGAGTGAATGAAATTAGAAAGAGTTTCTAATTTGTATTAAAAGGAACTTTGCATTATGAATAAGAAATCATATGATTAAATTAGATAGGCTTGACACGAGTTCCATGCCTTGTATTTAATCGGGATATTGAAGGGTAGAAGGAATTAATTGTACGGTAACTAATTGCTGACAGGTTCTAAGTATTCTAAGCAATGATTTCGTATTATCTGGATAGTCGCGATATGTTGAGAAGCATCACTCACGATGTAAAATAAATATAATTAATCAGATTAATTATATTTAATGAATTAATAGAATTCATATAAATAATAAATAAAATGTTTATTATTATTTATTTCTACTACCGGCATAATATTGAACCTAAAGAGTAACACCATAAAAGTGATTAAATTATAGATGAAGGAATAATTAATAATAGCTAGTCATTATTTATTTATAAATTAATTAAATGAGATTTAATTGATTATAAAATATTTAAGATAAGATCTTAATATTATTAATTAAATATTTAATTAAAGTAATTAAATATGAAGAGAGAATAATTTTCTAAAAGAGTTTAGAAAAAGGAATTAATGATTAAAATAGTTTTAATCATTAACTAATTAATTAATAAGATTAATTAATTAAAAAGGGAATTAATAATAAGATATTTATAGAAAATATCTCAGTTGAGATATTTGCCTATAAATATAGGATTATAAACCCTAATATAAAAAAACCCTAATATTTGTGAGAAATATTTTAAAAGGGAGGCAACCCTAATTTCTTCTCTAGCCTCCTCCTTCATCTTTTAGTTTGATTCTTAGTGGATATCTTTAGAGCACTCCACACTTGAGGGGTGATTGCAAGGATTGAAGAACAAGATCTTCTCTAGCTGTTGCCGGAAAGCAATCGAGGTATTCTTCAATTTATAAAATAGTTTTATATTTATATGTATGTATACATAGGAATATATGCAAATAAATGTTATTCAATGCTTCCGCTGGTGCATAAATTCCTTCAATGGTATCATAGCATATGTTGTATGCATATAGTTTCGTGATCAAGTTTCAGAATTTTATGAGCATGTATGTATTTATTATGATTTATACAAGCAATATCATGTTTTTATTATGATTAATAGGATACTCTTCATCAGAATTGTTTTGATAATTTTCCTGGGTTCTATAAGTGTTGTAGATAGTCCAGTTAATTTTTCATAATTTTCTGCTGCGTAGAATATTTATTATGAATTTTGAAAGCAATAATAATTATTTAATTATGATTAATTCATTATTGTTCCTCAAAATTTATTTTATATTTTTCATGTGTTCTACAAGTGTTGTAGATCGTCCAGGTATTTTTAGAATATTTTTCTGAGTGATAGAAACTTCTCAGGACGCGTGTGGGCGCGTGGGAGCTCAGAATGGGGCGTGTAATATACCGTTGGATTCGTTTTTTTTCTTTTCAAGACGGTTCTAATGGTATATTACAATATTTTTTTTTTGAAATTGTTTCGGACTGTTTAGAGCTTCCAAAAGTGTTTTAAAGCAAGTTTTAACTGTTTTAAGTTGCTTTTAAATACACCATGTGATACATAGAGATGTATAATGCTTATATGTTGTAATATATGATTTAACATGCCTACCTTATGTTTATTCGTGATTATATATATGTGATATATGCTTGAATTATCATGAGATGATATATTTAGGTGAACTTAATTAACATAAGGCGTATGTTAGACAATCTAGAATAGTGAAATTGTTTCGTGACCTTAATTTACATATTATGAATACAATCATGAGATTTTTGTGTTTACGAAACACGTGATTGAATATGAATTTTTAACTTAAGTGAAAGGATGATTCTGTCAAACAACAGATGTTCTATATGTAAAAAAGGGGTTATTAAGAGACGCCTCTTGAAAATGCTCAACCCCTGGCCTGGGATGACTCCAAGTATCAATAGTTGATTTGAAATATTTAATCCAATCTAAAAGAATCTCTTTATAATATGATTATGATTGTAACATAATATAATCCCCTAAAATATAAAGAATATCAAGTAGTAATTGGCCATAAAACACAAAGGGCTTGTGTTGGTCATAGCCTTCCAACATAATAGAAAGTATTTCTTATTTTTGAAAATCTATCGTTTCGTGCTACAGCCGAGGGCGTTGTTTTCGAAAGAAGAGATACTTGTCTATAACATGAGATGTGTATGATGAATTGGAATCTTATGGTCGTTACGTGCTACAGTCGTGGGCTATTTGAAACTAGTTTAATTATACGAGATGTTGGGATTGACTTGACTTAGAATATTGAGTTTGTCGTGCCACAACCGTGACTCAAGTATTCAAGAGGCTAAAGTAAGATTAGGGAATAACATGAGATGTAGCTGACAAGAGTTGTCTGCCTATTGAACGTTACATGGCGTTTCGTGCTACAGCCGAGGTTGTGTGATGAAATGTAGGATCCCTATCCCACTAGCATTATGAATGCTTAATTTCAATAAGGGATATAGAAATTAGATAGAATAGAGGGAGGCACTTATGAATAAAGACCCGATTCATATGGTGTTTTAGATAATGAAATAGAGTATTTGTTAAATGTTGTTATGTGTTTATTATTTGCAGATTTACTATATACATAATGTCTTCTGCACTATCACTCCGTTGCATGCTCGATGCACACAAATTAACTGGTCCCAACTATGTTGATTAGCTTCGAAACCTGAGAATTGTTCTCAGGATTGAGAAGAAGGAATATGTACTAGACTCACCTAAACCTGCTGAACCTGCTCAGGATGCACATAATGATGAACATATTGTGTATCGTAATTGGATAGATGATGCAAGAGTTGCACAGTGTGTTATGCTGGGATCCATGAATGATGAGCTCCAAAAGCAACACGAGCATATGGATGCTCATTCTATCCTTATGCATCTACAAGATTTGTATGATGTGGCAGGAAGGACAGCTCGATATGAGATGTCGAAGGAGCTGTTCCGTTGTAGGATGACTGAGGGATCATCTGTGAATGTTCATGTGCTCAAGATGATCAATTTGATTGAGCATCTTGGACAACTTGGATTTGTCATAGATGGGGAGCTGAATCAAGATCTGGTCTTGCAATCACTTCCATATTCATTCTCGCAGTTCGTTGTGAACTTTCACATGAACAAGTTGGATGTCAGCTTGCCTGAACTCCATAACATGCTGAAAACTGCTGAGTCGAATTTTCTCACAAAGAAGAGTTTTGTTCTTCTAATTGGTGAAGGCTCTAACCCTAAGAAGAGGAAGAGGAGCCCTCCTAAGAAGAAGAAGAAGGTATGTGAGAAAAGGCCAGTTCCGCCAAAAGCTGAAGATCCCAAAAGCAAAGCTGTTTGCTTTCACTGCAACAAAGTGGGGCATTGGAAGAGAAACTGTAAGGCTTACCTTGCAGAGTTGAAGAAAAAGAAGGGTGGTGAGCTACCTCTTCTGCTTCAGGTATGTTCATGATCGAACTAAATATGTCACTTAATCAAACTTCTATTTGGGTATTAGATACCGCCTGTGGTTCTCACATTTGCAATTCGTTGCAGGGACTAAAGAGAAGTAAGACTCTTGAAGAAGAGGAGGTGATCCTACGTATGGGCAATGGAGCAAGAGTTGCTGTTGTAGCTGTAGGATCGTTTGATTTACTTATGCCTACGTGCAAGACTATTATTTTGGATAATTGTTATTTTGTTCCCTCAATTGTGAGGAATATTATTTCTATTCCCATGTTAGACTTGGATGGTTTTTCGTTTATTATTGAGAATAATAAATGTTCAATTTTTAGAAATAATGTTCTTTATGGTGTTGGTATTTTAAATAATGGTTTGTATGTATGTGACGTAGAACATAGTTTACTTCAAATTGAACATAGTAATAAAAGAAAAAGAGATGATGAAAATCCCACCTACTTGTGGCACTGCAGACTTGGTCATATTAGTGAAAATAGACTTAAGAAATTGCATAAGGAAGGGTTACTAGAACCTTTTGATTTTGAATCATATCCTACATGTAGTCTTGTCTGTTAGGCAAAATGACCAAATCTCCATTTAGTGGACATGGAGAAAGAGCTGCGGAGTTGCTTGGATTAGTACATACATATGTGGGCCGATGTCCACGCAAGCTATGGGTGGATTTTCATACTTCATTACTTTTACAGATGATCGATCTAGATTTGGATATGTGTATTTGATGAAATACAAATCCGAAGCCTTTGAAAAGTTCAAAGAATATAAGTATGAAGTAGAGAAACAAACCAAGTATAGTATTAAAACCCTTCGATCAGATCGAGGAGGTGAATACTTAAGTGGCGAGTTTCTAGATTATTTCAAAGAGAATGGTATAGTCTCTCAATGGACTCCTCCGGTCACTCCCCAGTTGAATGGAGTATCTGAAAGGAGAAATCGAACTTTGTTGGACATGGTTCGATCCATGATGAGCTATACAGATCTTCCAGTATCACTTTGGGGTTATGCATCGGAAACATCAGCATATATATTGAACAAGGTGCCTTCCAAATCTGTTCCTCAAACTCCGTATGAGATATGGAAAGAAAGGAAACCGAGTCTTAAGCACGTTAAGATTTGGGGATGTCTGGCTTATGTCAAGAAAGTTGACCCCGATAAGCTAGAATCTCGATCTGTGAAATGTAGGTTTGTAGGATATCCTAAAGAGACTTTAGGGTATTACTTTTACACCGAACAAAGGGTGTTTGTCTCTCGACATGCTACCTTCCTGGAAAAACAGTTTATCCTTGAAGGGAATAGTGGGAGCAATATTGAACTTGATGAAGTTCATGAAGCACAAAATACTACGGTTCAAGAGAAAACACTTGTTCATATTGAACAACCTTCCGTAGAACAACCCATCCGTAGATCACAAAGGGTGTCTCGCCAACCTGAGAGGTATTATGGCCTTGTTATTGAGAATGACAATGAATTGGCAGTCATTGATGGAGACGACCCTATGACATTCAACGAGGATGTGATTAGCGTTGACTCAGAGAAATGACAGAGTGCCATGAAATCCGAAATGGATTCCATGTATGCCAACCAAGTATGGACTTTGGTAGAGGCACCCAAGGATATAAAGCCTATAGGGTGCAAGTGGGTATACAAGAGAAAGATTGGAGCAAATGGCCAGGTAGAGACCTACAAGACCAGGCTCGTGGCAAAAGGATTCAAACAAAGACAATGGATTGACTTTGATGAAACTTTTTCGCCATTAGTCTTGCTCAAATCAATTCGGATTTTACTTGTTATTGTAGCATACTATGACTATGAGATCTGGCAAATGGACGTAAAGATGGCTTTCCTCAATGGGGAACTTGAAGAAGAAGTGTATATGACACAACTAGAGGGTTTTATTTCCATGGGAAATGAACATCTAGTATGTAAGCTACTACGAACCATATATGGGTTAAAGCAAGCTTCTCGAAGATGGAACATTCGTTTTGATGAGACAATCAAAGAGTTTGATTTTATCAAAAACATAGATGAACCATGTGTCTACAAGAAGGTTAGTGGGAGCGCAGTAACATTTCTTATTTTGTATGTAGATGACATGCTCCTAATAGGAAATGATATACCAATGCTACAATCAGTAAAAATATGGCTATCAAAGAACTTCACTATGAAGGACTTGGGAGAAGCGTCCTACATTCTTGGTATGAAGATCCATAGAGATAGATCAAGAAGAATGATAGGTCTAACCCAAGGTACGTACATCGATAAGGTAATTAAAAGGTTTAGCATGGAAAATTCCAAGAGAGGTCTCATACCGATGAGCCATGGAGTCTCCCTTTCTGACAAGATGTGTCCTAAGACACCTGAAGAAAGAGAGCGTATGAGTAGGATTCCTTATGCGTCGGCAATAGGATCTATCATGTATGCGATGTTATGTACTAGACCTGATGTTGCTCACTCAATTAGTGTGAATAGCAGATATCAGTCAAATCCAGGTGAAGACCACTAGAAAGCAGTGAAGAACATCCTTAAGTACTTGAGAAGGACTAAGGATATTTTTCTTGTTTTTGGTGGGTCTGAGTTGAAAATAGAGGGTTACACTGACTCTAGTTTTCAGTAAGAGTGTGATGATAGTACATCCATGTCAGGGTATGTGTTTACTCTAAATGGAGGGGAGATTAGTTGGAGAAGTCGTAAGCAATGTACGACGACTGACTCCACAACAGAAGCAGAGTATATAGCTGCAAGTGCGGCTGGAAAGGAAGCTGTAATTGGATGAAGAAATTTGTTTCTGAGTTGGGAGTAGTTCCTGGCATAGAGGGGCCTATTGTGTTATACTGTGACAATAACGCTGCAATAGCTCAAGCCAAGGAACCGAGGTCTCACAAGAATACCAAACATATATTGCGGCGGTTTCATTTGATTAGGGAGATCATTGAAAGAGGAGATGTCAAGATCGAAAGAGTTGACACACATAACAACATAGCAGACCCGTTCACGAAGCCGCTGTCTCAGTTAAATTTTGATCGTCATAAGGAGCGGATGGGTATTAGATACCAGAGTGATTGGCTTTAGGCCAAGTGGGAGATTGAAAGTGTTTGACCTAAAACCAATCATGTATGATGAGTTAGGAAAAACATTCTGCTACTCTTATTTAATTTCATTTGATAATAATAAAGTATTTATATGTTATGTTACGGGCTTAATCTATTTGAAGTATATTAAATAAGATGTTCCATAGTTTAGAGCAAAGCTTCTAGAATTATAATGAGATTGTAACAATGAGATCTAGAAGATAATAGCTTTAGACTTAAACAGTTCCTGATCATAGGATAACTAATTGGAAATTGGTAAATCCGTAAAGATCAGTACATACTATGCTAGCTCTCTTAGGAGGATGTCTGTTCTCATAGACATTTGTGTGGTGACACTATATCTAGTATGTAGGTGCTTATTAAGGAATAAGTTCACTGAACATGACTCGATAAGTAGAACAACTAATGGAGTTTACTCACGTGTCGATAGTTGTTTATTAAGTAAATAGTTGTACAAGTATCCTTAGACTTGAGATCGTTAGAGTAATCTCGTACACAATGATTTATGCTTTGGTTTAGTCCTTAGTCTCTAGGACATTCATTAGGTCCATTCTGGGCATAGTGATTTGTGTATGGAGATAGTTAACGGATCAATAAAGGATCTGCCCCTTCCAGTAAAGGAAGTGAATATCCTATGTTATTCTTAGATATGCAAGTTCAGGAATCTCTGGCCAGTGTGAATGAAATTAGAAAGAGTTTCTAATTTGCATTAAAAGGAACTTTGCATTATGAATAAGAAATCATATGATTAAATTAGATAGACTTGACACGAGTTCCATGCCTTGTATTTAATCGGGATATTGAAGGGTAGAAGGAATTAATTGTACGATAACTAATTACTGACATGTTCTAAGTATTCTAAGCAATGATTTCGTATTATCTGGATAGTCGCGATATGTTGAGAAGCATCACTCACGATGTAGAATAAATATAATTAATCAGATTAATTATATTTAATGAATTAATAGAATTCATATAAATAATAAATAAAATGTTTATTATTATTTATTTCTACTACCGGCTTAATATTGAACCTAAAGAGTCACACCATAAAAAAGATTAAATTATAGATGAAGGAATAATTAATAATAGCTAGTCATTATTTATTTATGAAATAAATAATTACTTAGCAAATTTTATAAATTAATTAAATGAGATTTAATTGATTATAAATGATTTAAGATAAGATCTTAATATTATTAATTAAATATTTAATTAAAGAAATTAAATATGAAGATAGAATAATTTTCTAAAAGAGTTTAGAAAAAGAAATTAATGATTAAAATAGTTTTAATCATTAACTAATTAATTAATAAGATTAATTAATTAAAAAGGGAATTAATAATAAGATATTTATAGAAAATATCTTAGCTGAGATATTTGCCTATAAATATAGGATTATAAACCCTAATATATAAAAAACCCTAATATTTGTGAGAAATATTTTAAAAGGGAGGCAACCCTAATTTCCTCTCTAGCCTCCTCCTTCATCTTTTAGTTTGATTATTGGTGGATATCTTTAGAGCACTCCACACTTGAGGGGTGATTGCAAGGATTAAAGAACAAGATCTTCTCTAGCTATTGCCGGAAAGCAATCGAGGTATTCTTCAATTTATAAAATAGTTTTGTATCTATATGTATGTATACATATGAATATATGCAAATAAATGTTATTCAATGCTTCCGCTGGTGCATAAATTCCTTCATCCTGGCCAAAAGTGACAGACTTCTTCTTTCTTCTTGAGAATTGTTTTGAACTTGGAGAGGCAGATGATGTGGACTTCTTGGCTTCCATCTCTTTCCTGACTTGTTCTGCCAACTCCCTTACTCTTTCATAAGAAATCTCCTTAATATTTTGCTTAGGAGAGTTTGTAGGAGAATCAGAGATTGTAAGAGGACCAGCTTCCTCTGGAGTGACATATGGCTTATCTTTCAAATAGTTGTGTTGTCGCTCCTGTTCATCCTTGAGCCAAAGATCATTTAGATTCCCTAAATTTTTCCTGCAGACTGGCTTGTCAACAGTAGGCCCCCATCTAATACATTCACGGTTATAATGGGCAACATTTGTCAACTAATCAGCTTTTGACTTGACATACCGAGAATCATGTTCTCAATTAGAACTAGTAATCCAGGTTCCTTCCAAGGAATATTTGCCTTCCAACTATGCCATGCTTCAACAGAGTTTGGCAAATCATCAGAGTTTAGATTAGAGATTGGAAGGTCAGAGTTTAGTTCTGCATCAGATTTTAGTTCAATGTTTGCAGCCTCATAGTTTATAGCCTTGACTAATCTTCTCCTCTTCTTCTTCACCTCAGGTATTGGATATATGGTGAATGGCTTCATAAAAGGTGCAGGAGGTATCTCAGAAGCCTGTTCAACAGTTGTTCTCTTGGAAAAAACCAACCCTTCATCAGAATCAGAATCTTCATCTATTAATTTTCTCTTTTTAGGAGAGGTTTCTTTCACTACATTCCCCTTTCTTTTGTTGGTGCCCTGTTGAGAGGTTTGTGTTACGACCACAGTCTTTTGGGAGACTGTAGAGGTTGGCAAAAGTGTTTGGGTGTTAGTGTTTGGAGGGTGGCTTGGGTTTGAATCAGAGGGTGCTAAACTCTGATCCATAGCCACAGAGAGAAAATCCCTTCCATACATGGTAGGCATTCTCTGATTTAAGAGAAGCCTGACCCATGTGGGATAAAAAAGTGGAGATAGATTACCTTTCTTAGCATCCTTCCTAGTTAGGTCAGCAAAAATCCTCTCATTCATACTAAAACTAGATACACTCTGATCATTCTCAAAATTTACATCAGACAACAAAACATTAAAAATTAACTGAAGAAATCTAGCAAAATAAACAATGTGAGCATCATCATTTATTTTGCTAGCCAGCTGCCTAATTATCATACAAAGAAAATTAAAATTAAGATTATGGGTCAGAAAATACCTAATTTGTTGTGCAAGCTGTGGGATTGCATCGAAGTTTGTGCAGTTTCCTGTGAAGGCCCTTGTGATGCAGTCGAAGAAGAAACTCCATTCTCTTCGAAGATAGGGTTTGGTAAGACTCCCCAGCTTTGTTAGGCTTCCTCCATAGCCTATAGAGGTAAAGAACTCTTTTATCTAATCATCTCCCACAATATCATCATACATAGCCACTTCTGGGAAATGAAGGGCTTGTCGAACCACTGCTGGTGTGATTAAATGCTTGCCATTGCAGTTGAAAGTGATGACTGGATCTTTATCATCTTCTGCATCATTAAACTTAGCAGTCGACCAAATCCTTATCAAGGACTGAGCCGAGAAGTTAGAAGGTTCCTGTAGCGCGTAACCAATATAACTTTGTGCCAAAAAATCTTGAATCACATGAAAATCATTAGGTGCATCAGATTTGTTTAACAAAGAAATATAGTTTGTGGGTGCAAAGGTATAGGTTTGAAAGGTTTGTCCTTTTGATGCCATTGTTACAAGGAGAAGTTGCAGGTTTGAACAGTTAGGGTTCTTGAGAAATGAGAGTATGAAAATGAATAGTAACCGATAGAATGAACACTGATAATGATTAATGAAATTAATCTATGACTATTCATATGCATAATTTATGTAGTGGGACACGTGGCAAGAATTGATTGGAAAGCAATTATGAATAAGGTCTCAATATACGGCAAGTGTATATGTATCTGTGTAAGTATATGAACTGTCATTCGTGATTTGCACGTACCTCATTTCGAATCCAATCAGAGAATAATAATTATGATGTCACAATAATGAATTATGATGTCACAAAAATAATTTCAGAGTTTACCACATAATCAGAGTTTAACAAGTCAGAGTTTAGATGAGTCAGAGTTTACCACATCCTTTGATAGAGATTACCATAAATACTGATAGATGCGAACAGAGATTAAATGCCGCATTGATCAGAGTTTACTTTGATTTCATCAGAGTTTATCTCATACTCTGACATATTTTTTGATTGACTGTACTTGTTAAGTCATGTTGAGCCACTTATAATCATTCTTAATTCAGAAACCAGTCTGTTAAATGTTGCTTCAGGCAAAGGCTTTGAAAATATATCTGTAATTTATTGATCTGTGGGAACAAAATGTAATTCAATTGTGCCTTCCATAACATGTTCCCTTATGAAATGATATCTGATACTGATGTGCTTTGTCAGAGAATGCTGAACTGGATTTCCTGTCATTGCAGTAGCACTTTGATTATCACAATAAATAGGAATTTTAGAAAAATTCAAACCAAAATCAATCAGTTGATTTCTCATCCATAATATATGTGCACAACAGCTTCCTGCAACTATATATTCAGCCTCTGCTGTAGATGTTGAGATTGATTTCTGCTTCTTGCTAAACCATGACACTATTTTTCCACCTAGAAATTGACAACTACCACTTGTACTTTTTCTGTCAATTTTACATCCTGCAAAGTCAGCATCTAAGTAGCCAATTAATTTAAAATCAGACTCTCTAGGATACCATAAGCCAAGATTAATAGTGCCCTTGAGATATCTGAAAATCCTCTTTACAACTATCAGATGTGGTGCCCTTGGATCTGCTTGAAATCTAGCACATAGACATGTTGCAAACATGATGTCTGGTCTACTTGCAGTCAAATAAAGTAAAGAACCAATCATTCCTCTGTATGCAGTGATGTCAACAGGTTCTCCAATATCTTGCTCAAGCTTTGTTGCAGTAGCCATAGGAGTTATAGCAGATGATAAGTCTTGCATTTGAAATTTTGTGAGTAGATTCTTTGTATATTTAGACTGATTAATGAAAATGCCTTCTTCAGTCTGTTTTACTTGTAAACCTAGAAAATAACTCATTTCCCCCATCATGCTCATTTGATACATGGACTGCATTAGCTTTGAAAATCTTTCACAGAGCTTCTCATTAGTGGAACCAAATATAATATAATCCACATATATTTGTACCAATAATAGATCCTTACCTTGAGTACTATAAAATAGTGTTTTATAAATTGTACCTCTAGTGAAACCACTTTAAAATAAAAATAGAGCTAAAGTTTCATACCATGCCCTTGGTGCTTGCTTTAGACCATACAAAGCTTTATCTAGTCTATAGACATGATTTGGATATTTTGGATTGACAAAGTCAGGTGGTTATTCAACATAGACTTCTTCTTCAAGTTCATCATTTAAAAATGCACTCTTAACATCCATCTGGTAAACCTTGAATTTCTTATGTGCAGCATAAGCAAGAAAAATTTTGATTGCTTCTAGTCTGGCTACTGGTGCATATGTTTCATCATAATCAATGTCTTCCTATTGAGAATAGCCTTTAGCTACTAGTCTTGCCTTATTTCTTGTAATGATTCCATCAGAATCTGTCTTATTCCTGAATACCCATTTTGTGCCTACAATTGATCTGTTCTTTGGCCTAGGTACTAGTGTCTAGACTATATTTCTCTCAAACTCATTTAACTCTTCCTGCATTGCAGTCACCCAATCTGCATCTTTCAAAGCATCTTCAATTCCTTTTTCTAAACTCTTTTTGAAAATTATTCTCTCTTCATATTTAATTACTTTAATTAATTATTTAAATCATAATATTAAGATCTTATCTTAAATAATTTATAATCAATTAAATCTCATTTAATTAATTTATAAAATTTGCTATGTAATTATTTATTTCATAAATAAATAATGACTAGCTATTATTAATTATTCATTCATCTATAATTTAATCTCTTTTATGGTGTGACTCTTTAGGTTCAATATTAAGCCGGTAGTAGAAATAAATAATAATAAACATTTTATTTATTATTTATATGAATTCTATTAATTCATTAAATATAATTAATATGATTAATTATATTTATTCTATATCGTGAGTGATGCTTCTCAACATATCGCGACTATCAAGATAATACGAAATCATTGCTTAGAATACTTAGAACCTGTCAGTAATTAGTTACCGTACAATTAATTCCTTCTACCCTTTAATATCCAGATTAAATACAAGGCATGGAACTCGTGTCAAGCCTATCTAATTTAATCATATGATTTCTTATTCATAATGCAAAGTTCCTTTTAATGCAAATTAAAAACTCTTTCTAATTTCATTCACTCTGGCCAGAGATTCCTGAACTTGCATATCTAAGAATAACATAGGATATTCACTTCCTTTACTGGAAGGGGCAGATCCTTTTATTGATCTGTTAACTATCTCCATACACAAATCATTATGCCCAGAATGGACCTAATGAATGTCCTAGAGACTAAGGACTAAACCAAAGCATAAATCATTGTGTACGAGATTACTCTAACGATCTCAAGTCTAAGGATACTTGTACAACTATTTACTTAATAAACAACTATCGACACGTGAGTAAACTCCATTAGTTGTTCTACTTATCGAGTCATGTTCAGTGAACTTATTCCTTAATAAGCACCTACATACTAGTTATAGTGTCACCACACAAATGTCTATGAGAACAGACATCCTCCTAAGAGAGCTAACATAGTATGTACTGATCTTTATGGATTTACCAATTTCCAATTAGTTATCCTATGATCAGGAACTGTTTAAGTCTAAAGCTATTATCTTCTAGATCTCATTATTATAATCTCATTATAATTCTAGAAGTTTTGCTCTAAACTATGGAACATCTTATTTAATACACTTCAAATAGATTAAGCCCATAACATAAATACTTTATTATTATCAAATGAAATCAAATAAGAGTAGCAGAAAGTTTTTCCTAACTCATCATACATGATTGGTTTTAGGTCAAACACTTTCACAATGAATGTCAATAATACATCTAGACAGCACATAAATCACAGGCATGTTAGATCAAAGACTGCCAGTCCTCTTTTTTCCCAAAAGAAGACATTTTCTCCTAAGCCTGCATACAAAGGTGTTAAGGTTGTTTAGAAGGAGAAATGTTCAGTCAAAGTAGCAGATGAGTTTGTCAAGTTAGGTTCTGTTATTAAACCTGACAAAGGACTGTTTTTCAAATATGTCGGACCTAATCAATGTTGGGTTCCGAAGAAGGCCTAACTCATTTGATGATTGCAGGGTGTAAAACAGGTGAACCGGGTTATTTGGATTCTCGACAGTGGATCCTCACGACACATGACCGGAGATAGAGCCCTCCTATCAAATGTTGTTGAGAGATCTGGCCCAGTAGTTACCTTTGGAAATGACAGCGATGGTATGACTAAGGGATATGGCTGTTTAGATGCTGGCAATGTCGTCATTGATAATGTATCTTACGTGGAAGGTTTCAAACACAATCTTCAGAGTATCAGTCAGTTTTGTGACAAGGGATAAACAGTGAACTTTGTGAAGAAGAGGTGTTTGATTTCTCACAAGAAGGATGAAAAGCCTGCTCTTCAGGGAGTAAGGAAAAGAAACTTGTTTGTAGCCGATCTGAACTCAGGTTGCAGAGATGAAGTCAATTGTTTTTATGCTAAAGCTTCGTCAGATGAAATTTGGCTATGGCACAAGAAGCTCTCACACCTTAATTTCAAATCTATGAATTCTCTAGTCAAAAGAGAAGTGAGAGGACTGCCTCAATTAGAATTCATACAAGAAGGACTTTGTGAGGTATGTCAGAAAGGGAAAGCAATGAAAGCATCACATCCAAGCACTGACGCATCTAGTATTTCTGAACCACTGCAAGTAATTCACATGGATTTATTTGGTCCAGTTAATGTTATGTCAATGTCACATAAAAGATATGCCTTGGTGATTGTTGATGACTACTCAAAGTATACATGGTTTTATTCATGCACTCAAAGGATGAAACTCCTCAAATGGTGATTGATCATATCAAGATGATTGAGTTGGATTCGAAGCTTCCAATTAGAGCTATAAGGTCAGACAATGGAACTGAGTTCAAGAATACAGTTCTGAATGACTTTTGTGTTGAAAAGGGAATAACAAGACAATTCTCAGCACCTAGAACTCCGCAACAGAATGGAGTGGTAGAAAGGAAGAATCGTACATTAATTGAAGCTGCAAGGACTATGTTGAATGAATCAAGGCTTCCAATACACTTCTGTGCTGAAGCTGTAAATACTGCATGTTATACCCAGAATCGGACTCTGATCAACAAGGACTTAATGAAGACACCCTACGAAATAATGGCTAACAAGAAACCAACGCGCAAGTACGTTCATGTATTTGGTGCTAAATGTTTTGTACTTAAAGATGGAGAAGAACATATTGGGAAGTTCGAGCTAAAGCTCAAAAAGTTATTTTGTTTGTTATTCCAGAAGATCTTATCGGGTGTATATTATTGATCAACATCATGTCAAAGAAAGTGTCAATGTAACTTTTGATGACATAAAATTCCCTGACATCCAAAATGATGATCCATCTTAAACTCTTAAGTTCAACAATATGCTAGACTCACATTCAGATGATGAAAACGAACCTGAGGCTGCAACAGGAAACAACAATGATAATGATGCTGATGATCCAAGTGCTAGTGGTGGAAACCGTGGAAACTCTGGAGATGCCACTAACACACATGGAGATTTATCAAGAGATCCTAGCATCAACTCAGGGGGAGGAGATGAAGGATCATCAAATCAAACACAACATCACAATGAAAATCAAGGCGAATCATCAAGATCTAATCTGCCAAGTTAGAGAATTTGGAGTAAAGCTCATACTTTTGAGTTAATCATTGGTGATCTAGATGTTGGTGTTAGAACAAGAGGTGCTACACAGAATCAATGAAATTATTCTGGGTTTCTATCTGAAATGAAACCTAAGAAAATAGAAGAAGCACTGTATGATCCTGATTGGGTGATTGCTATGCAAGATGAACTCAATCAATTTGAATCTCAAGATGTTTAGAAACTGGTACCCAGACTGAAAGACAAGACTGTAATTGGCACATGATGGGTATTCAGAAATAAGTTGGATGAAGATGGCATTGTGATAAGGAACAAGGCCAGACTGGTTGCAAAAGGTTATTCCCAAGCTGAAGGAATTGATTATGATGAAACCTATGCTCCAGTTGCAAGACTTAAGGCTATCAGGATGTTTCTGGCATTCGCAGCTCACTCCAATTTTAATGTTTATCAAATGGACGTGAAGAGTGCATTCCTAAACGAAAAGTTAGCTGAAGAGGTATATGTACAACAGCCCCCAGGCTTTGAAGATCCAGATCACATGGACTTTGTATATTTTCTTTTCAAGGCTATCTATGGTCTCAAACTGTTAGTAATTGTGCTCTAGAAACAATACTTTTTATATTTTAAGGAAAATATTTATTATTAAGGATTATGTTTTATTGATTATTATTTATTTATTATGTTTTATTTACTGCGTAATAAATTGAAAGCATAATAAATGTCCTTGGAATTTTGATACGTATTATATATCTTTAAGTATGTGACTTAAAAATGAGATTATATGAATAGTATCTTATTCCTAAAATTCCCTAGTCGACTATTATTATTTAAGGACAATAATAATGCACAAAGACTAGTATGTTTTTTGACAGAGGACCACATCTCATTGGTCATAGGTATGGTGATACTAAAGTCAAGAACATAAGTGCATGTATCAATGCATGGCACTGGAATGACCCGCCGTGAGATTCTACATGTTAAGTAAGTGTCATAAATAATTCTCACTGTGATAATGGTGTAATGATCCTTAGACATGAAATCATTAATATTTCTATACGAGAATTAATATACTTTGTTTACATTAAAAGTTACCTTTGACCGAGTGATGATAAAAGTGGACATTGGGTATATTATGAATCGTATGAGAAATATGAATGATCTAGATGGGATTTAATCCTCCTAAATTTAAGAGTGATATTATTGGCCTCTTGTTTGAGTGAGACTATGAAATGCACGGCCGTGCTCAAATGTTGATTTGATTTTAATAGTCTACTCATTGATCAAGAAAATAAAGATTAAATTATGAAGAATATGACACGAGACATGCCTTGAGTTTAATCTATAATATCAAGATTAAAGGGATTATATTACATGGAACATTATTCACGAAAGGCTTAATCGAATCACCGATTTATTATTATTACTTGGGTAGCAATGATGTATTACTAGATGCCGCTCATTGTTTACAATTTTAATTAGATATTAAAATTGTTGCCAACGTAATAATAACCTACAGGGTCACACACAAAGAACGCTTGAAGGAGAAATAATTTAAATTGTGAATTTAAATTAAATAAGTAATTTATTTTATTTATGATATTAATTAAGTATGAATTAATTAATTATATAAATAGAATAAATAAATTATTTAAACTAATTCCAAAATTAATAATTAATTAATTAAGTGAGACTTAATTAAATAATTTAGAATTTTGGATTAGTATTAATTATAATTGGATTATAATTAGAAAACTTATTCCTCTCTCTATATAATCTCTTTATGGGCTAATTTAATTTAAGAGACATATTTTTTACTAAAACCCTAGCCGTTTTGAGAAGAGAGGAAGATAGAGAGAGAGAAGCAGTTTTCGGGTGCTAGTACACATCATTCCTTCATGAAAAGTGTTCGCGAGAGCGGGATACGTGGTGATTAAACAAGCTTTGAACCTCCATTAATCTTCCATTAATGAACTGTTAAAGCTTTTAAAGGTATTTATTCTTTATCTCCGAATTAAATCTTTTGTTTCGCATGGATCCTGCGGAGGGTTTCACTATTTTTATTTATTTTTCGCGCTTATTCCGCTGCATTTGTGTCTCGAAACCCTTCAATGGCATCAGAGCTACTTGCGAAACGTTTTAATTCGGTTATGTGCTTAATAGTTTTCGATATGTAAGCATGTATGCGATCTATCATAATTTTGTATTGATACAATATGTATATGTTTTTATATATTATGAATATATGATATTCATATGATGTATAATCATGTGATGATTGTGTGTATTGATGTATGTATATGATACATGTTTGTTCTTATTATGGGAATCGTATTCGATACGAATTCTGAAACAGCTGTTGTAGATTTTCTGAAATCTGTGTATGTTATCTGATTTTCGCAAACGATATGTGTTTTCTGACTGGAATCGGGTCACTGAGCAATACTGAAAAAGTCAGCTCTGCGTCTGTAAGCCATTAGATGTCGTTACAGGCCCCAAAACGGTGATTTATTATTTTCTAAAAATTATTTGATTTTCTAAAATTTTGAGTATATGTATGTATATATTATGAATATATGATATTCATGTGATACATAATCATGTGATGATTGTATGTATCACTGTGTATGTATATATGATATACTCTTGTTCTTGTTATGGGGATTGTATATGATACGATTTCCGAAACACTGTCAGATTTGGTAAAATCTGATTGCCGAATCCGATTTTCGCAAACGATATGTGTTTTCTGACTGGAATCGGGCCAGTGAACAAAACAGATAGCTATGCTATCATCGACAGGTCTGTAAGGCGTTTGACGTCATTAAGGACCTCGAAACAACGATTTATTGTCTTTAGAAATCTGTTTTTAATTTTCTGAAATTTCGAAATTTGTTATATATGATTATATGATATGTTTATATAATCTTAGATATATTATATGTGTTATGTGATAGCATGGTGGATGGTTATGGCCTAAAGACCCACAGTATAGTGGTTTTGATTTATGATTTTGATTTCTAAATACGACTTGCATGTTGTTTATTCATTGTAATTTAATTATCTCGAATGTAACTCGAGTTCTTCTTGTAATTTTATTAGAATAGTTTTATTTTTATTATTCAATGTAATTATCAATGAAAACTTCCAAGCAAGGAGGCGATCCAAAAGGGGACGATGGAGCAATGAAGAAAGAAGACATGTAATAGATAGTATTTTAAAACCACCATAGACTGATCTTGATATTTCCATTAGCTTGGAAAGATCACATAGGATGTGGCCATAACCAAACACGTTTAATTTACGCACATTACATATATGTATATGATTGCATGTGTTAGTATGTATGCGTAGATATAATCGAGATACATGCTTAATATTGATTAATCATGTATGTATTAGATACGACACCCATGCCATGTTTGCTTAAGAAAGATAAAATCTGTAACGATTCAAGATTTTAAAATTGAACAAACGATCATGAAATTCTTGTGTTTATGAACACGGTATTAAATATGAATTTTCTTTTTCTGATATGGGGAGATTTTGTCAAAAGCGGATTATTAGTTTAATTCGTAAGGAAG
Organism: Oenanthe sinensis; assembly: GCA_028671895.1. Classification (NCBI taxonomy): domain Eukaryota; kingdom Viridiplantae; phylum Streptophyta; class Magnoliopsida; order Apiales; family Apiaceae; genus Oenanthe; species Oenanthe sinensis. The sequence continues at coordinate 21,814,517 of CM053798.1, forward strand.
TTGGGTTTTAAGTGAGACCGCTTGTGACTTCTCCGATGACCTGAAATCAATCCATTGACGAATATTGAAATGAATTATTTGATCAAGGAAAAATTGAGAATCTCTTTATGATGGGATAATGATCATTAAAATAAACAATAAAAATCCCTAAATACATATTAAGTTAATCGGATGCCTTCCAATGTTTAATACTCATCAAGATCTAGTTGAGAAGGAGTGGGCTTGCCAAAGCAAGGTGCTTTTATCAATCATGGGAAGACGTGATAAGTAAGTGTACTTAGTTTGTTGAAACATTGGGTCTAACTTAACTAAATCATCACAATAGGATTGTGGGTTTAGAGGCATGGAGTTTGGTGAGATTTATTGGATAAATGTGTACAAATGGTTGTTCCACCAAACTTTCCAAGAGTTATATTTGATATAATCGACAAATGTTGTCTACCTAAATAGTCATGTTTTGAGTGTATTAGCTAACGCTATCTTAAAACATGGATGAAATATGGATCTTGGCTCACTAGAAAGATTTAAAGAAATATTTTCCGAATTAATAGTTAGGGCTATTAGTTTGATAAAAATAGTGGGAGATATATGGTGATATACCATAATCACTTAAACATAATTAATATTAAATTTACAATCTAGTTTATTTTATACACTTTAATATTGTAGATATCAAATGATAAACACAAACAACTTCTCTATGCGATCAGTTCTTGAGAAGGACAAGTTGACGAGAATATATTTCCTTGATTGACATAGGAGCTTGAGGATAGTCCTCGGACACCACGATGTTAGTCAAATCTCTTCCCCTGCTCTTAAAGTTGAGAATGTAACATGTGCAAATTATAGTGCTTATTGGAAGCAAATTGATATTGTTACTGATGTTTAATGTCTCATGCTCGCAAATATGTGTGCTGAGCTTAAGAAGCAACACGAGCATATAGATGCTTATGAGACGATTGAGCACAAGATATATTTGAAAATAAAAGGGCACTATACACTTACAAGTAGGGAGAGTGAGACCCGGTTACACCACATGTTCTAAAGATTATAGGGTATAATGAGTACCTTTGATATTTTGGGTTTCTAGAATGGTCTGAAGACTTAGTTAGATTTGATCTTACAATCTTTGGACAAATATTATTCTTAGTTTGTTATGAACAATAAAATGAATAAGATTGGTAAAACACTCATTGAGTTGCTAAGCATGTTGAGAACTGCTGAAAACAATATGATAAATGCATGAACTACTACTATATTGATGGTAAACATAGGGAATGCAAAAGGGAAAGGAAAATGGAAAGACAAGGAGAAGATTTGATCTAGTTCCGTTGTCAAACCAAAGTCCAATCCCTAAAGTAGACTCTAAAGTCTGAATGAGGTGTTGATAAAGAAGACGATTGTCGCTTCTGTGGAAAATTGGGAGACTGGAAATTAAACAGTCATGCTTATTAGGAAGATCTGAAAAAGATGATCAATAAGGGTCAAGCTTTAGGTATCGGGTTGGAATTGGAGTAAAAGTAGTTGCTCTAGTTAAAGGAACTCGTTACTTAACTTTTAACCTATAAGAAAAATTTAGAACTTGATAATTGTTATAACGTGCTTGCAATTGGCAGAGACATTATTTCAGTTTCTTGTTTGGACAAGAAAGCCTTTTTCATTTCAATTAAATAACAATAGTTGTTTATTCTATTTTGATGATGAGGCTTATAATGTTGCATAACTAATTAACAATTTATATGTTCTAAAGTGACTCAAATCAAATATTACCTTTGACACTGTTGTTGAGGCCATATTAATGAGAAACGCATTTCCAGAATACATAAGGATGCATTCATGGATAAGTTTGATTATGAATTATACAAAAGGATGCGAATCTTGGTTTATTTGGCAAAATGACTAAAGCTCCTTTTACCGGACATGGTGAAGGGGTCATTGAACGGGTATGACTTATACATAGTGATGTATGTGGTCATATGTGTATGATGACAAAGGTAGATTTTATTAACTTCATAAAATTTACTAATTATTTTAGTAGATACGGATATATGTATCTTTTGAAGAACTAATCCGAATCATTTGAAAAGTTCAAAGACTATAAAGATGAAGTAGAAAATATCAAAGAAAAGTTTTTTGATAGGAGGGATCACACCTTGTTGGACATGGTGTGATCAATGTTGAGTCAAGGAATCTTCCAATTAGTTTCTGGGGTTGCACCCTGGAAATGGCTCCATATACACTTAATTGTGTTCCTACTAAAATGGTTCAAAAGACTTCTTATGAGATATGGACTAAGAAACGTCACAGCATGTCATTTATGAAAATTTAGGGATGTAAAGCGTTTGTGAAACATCTAATCTCTGACAAGCTAGGACCAAAATCAGATAAATGTAATTTTATGGGATACCCAACTGAAACAAGGGGTTATTCTTTTTATAATCCTTCCGAGAACAAAGTGTTTGTTGTTTGAACTGCTATGCTCCTTGAAAGAGATGCTCTCTAAGAAAGACAGTGGGAGGATAATAGATCTCGATGAAGTTCGAGACCCACATGATAACATTGAACCAATAGAGGAACCTAAGCAGTATGTACAAGAAAACAATACTGCTCAAGAAACACAGGTTGTTCGTAGGTCTGGTAGGATTCACCATGAGCCCGAGAGATATTATGGATTTCTCTTGACTCAAGATGGTGATGTGATGCTTGTGGATGAAGATGAGCCTCTCACCTACCAAGACGTTATGAACACTCTAGATTCTAAGAGATGGAACATTTATTTTCATGAAACAGTAAAAAAGAGTTTGACTTTATTCAGAATGAAGATGATACTTGTGTTTACAAGAAGTTTAGTGAGAGCCATGTGGCATTCCTAGTATTATATGTTGATGATATATTACTAATAGGGAATGACATTCTTTCTCTATAGACTGTGGAGACGTGGTTGAGAAATAATTTCTCAATGAAAGACTTAGGCGATGCGACCTATATATTAGGGATCATGATCTATAGAGATAGATCAAGGAGATTGATCGGCCTAAGTTAGAGTACATACATTGACAAAGTTTTACATCGATTTCGAATGCAAAGAGGCTAAATGGATATGTCCCAATGTCTCATGGGATAATGATCTCAAAATAAAATTTGTCCTAAATCATTGGATGATAAGGACCGCATGAGTAAAGTTCCATATGCGTTAGCAATGGTTTTTATAATTTATGCAATGATATGTACTCGTCCTGATGTCTCGTATGCTTTAAGCATGACGAGTAGATACCGTTCTAATCCAGGTGAAGGTCACTGGACGACAGTCAAGAATATTCTTAAGTACTTGAAGAGGACTAAAGATTCATTCTTGTTATATGGAGGAGATGTGAAGCTAGTTGTAAGAGATTTCAGTGATGCTAGTTTCTAGACAGACAACGATGATTTAATGTTTCTGTCTGGCTTTGTGTTTTATCTATTTTTATTGAGATGTTGTATGCTGGAATGGTTCACAGCAGAGACAGTTGTTGATTCTACAATAGAGCCTGAGTATATTGATGCTTGTGAAGCAGCCAAGGAGGCTGTTTAGGCATGTACTTAAGAGATATCACCTAATTAATGAGATTAATGATCAAGGAGATATACATATATGTAAAGTGCATACTAATAATAATATTGCAGACTCACTGACTAAAGGCTTTGTCGCAGCAGAAGCACGAAAGTCACACTAGTTCCATGAGTATTGGATACTTGGGTAATTGGCTCTAGTGCAAGTGGGAGATTGTTAGTAATTGTGCTCTAGAGACAATACTTTTTATATTTTAAGGAAAATATTTATTATTAAGGATTATGTTTTATTGATTATTATTTATTTATTATGTTTTATTTACTGCGTAATAAATTGAAAGCATAATAAATGTCCTTAAAATTTTGATACGTATTATATATCATTAAGTATGTGACTTAAAAATGAGATTATATGAATAATATCTTATTCCTAAAATTCCCTAGTCGAGTATTATTATTTAAGGACAATAATAATGCAAAAAGACTAGTATGTTTCTTGATAGAGGACCACATCTCATTGGTCATAGGTATGGTGATACTAAAGTCAAGAACATAAGTGCATGTATCAATGCATGGCACTGGAATGACCCACCGTGAGATTCTACATGTTAAGTAAGTGTCATAAATAATTCTCACTGTGATAATGGTGTAATGATCCTTAGACATGAAATCATTATATTTCTATACGAGAATTAATATACTTTGTTTACATTAAAAGTTACCTTTGACCGAGTGATGATAAAAGTGGACATTGGGTATATTATGAATTGTATGAGAAATATGAATGATCTAGATGGGATTTAATCCTCCTAAATTTAAGAGTGATATTACTGGCCTCTTGTTAGAGTGAGACTATGAAATGCACGGCCGTGCTTAAATGTTGATTTGATTTTAATAGTCTACTCATTGATCAAGAAAATAAAGATTAAATTATGAAGAGGATGACACGAGACATGCCTTGAGTTTAATCTATAATATCAAGATTAAAGGGATTATATTACATGGAACATTATTCACGAAAGGCTTAATCGAATCACCGATTTATTATTATTACTTGGGTAGCAATGATGTTTTACTAGATGCCGCTCATTGTTTACAATTTTAATTAGATATTAAAATTGTTGCCAACGTAATAATAACCTACAGGGTCACACACAAAGAACGCTTGAAGGAGAAATAATTTAAATTGTGAATTTAAATTAAATAAGTAATTTATTTTATTTATGATATTAATTAAGTATGACTTAATTAATTATATAAATAGAATAAATAAATTATTTAAACTAATTCCAAAATTAATAATTAATTAATTAAGTGAGACTTAATTAAATAATTTAGAATTTTAGATTAGTATTAATTATAGTTGGATTATAATTAGAAAACTTATTCCTCTCTCTATATAATCTCTTTACGGGCTGATTTAATTTAAGAGACATATTTTTTACTAAAACCCTAGCCGTTTTGAGAAGAGAGGAAGATAGAGAGAGAAAAGCAGTTTTCGGATGCTAGTACACATCAATCCTTCATGAAAAGTGTTCGTGTGGATATCGTAGAGCGTAGATCGCGAGAGCGGGATACGTGGTGATTAAACAAGCTTTGGACCTCCATTAATCTTCCATTAATGAACTGTTAAAGCTTTTAAAGGTATTTATTCTTTATCTCCGAATTAAATCTTTTGTTTCGCATGGATCCTGCGGAGGGTTTCTCTATTTTGATTTATTTTTCGCGTTTATTCCGCTGCGTTTGTGCCTCGAAACCCTTCACAAACAAGCACCCAGAACATGGTATGACACTCTTTCAGAATTTCTTCTTGAAAATGGTTTTGTTAGAGGAGTCATAGACAAAACTTTATTTTATAAGAAACACAATAATGATTTGATAATGGTACAAGTATATGTTGATGACATAATATTTGGGTCTACTAATGATAACTTGTGCAAGAGGTTTGCTAAGTTAATGCAGAGTAGGTACGAGATGAGCTTAATGGGAGAGCTGAAATTCTTCTTTGGACTTCAAGTGAGTCAAAGAATAGATGGAATATTCATTTTTCAGTCCAAGTACCTTAAAGAACTTTTGAAGAAGTATCACATGGAAGATTCAGCATCTGCAAGAACTCCCTCGTTTACAGCTGTCAAGCTTGGAGTATGTGAAAACTCAATAAAGGTAGACATCACAAGCTATAAAGGTATGATTGGATCTCTACTTTACCTAAATGCAAGCCGACCAGATATTATGTATGCCACTTATATATGAGCAAGGTTCCAAGCGGATCCTAGAGATATTCATCTTGTTGCTGTGAAAAGAATCTTAAAATATTTTAAGGGTACACCTAATCTTGGTATCTGGTACCCTAAAGAATCTAGTTTTAATCTAATAGGGTATACAGATTCTGATTATGCAGGTAGTGTTATTGATAGGAAGAGCACCTCAGGGAGCTGCCAATTCCTAGGGAGAAGATTGATTTCCTGGTACAGCAAGAAACAACAAACAGTTTCCAATTCTACAGCAGAGGCTGAGTACATTGTTGCGAGAAGCTGTTGCGCTCAGATCTTATGGATAAGGAATCAAATCAGAGATTATGGCTTTGTGTTAAATAAAATTCCTATTTTATATGATAACACAAGTGCCATTGCGATCTCCAACAACCCTGTACAACACACGAGGACAAAGCACATAGATATCATGTATCATTTTATTCGAGAACACGTTATGAATGGTACTGTAGAGTTACACTTTGTACCCACAGAAGAACAGACTGCAGATATTTTTACTAAGCCACTTGATGAATCCACATTCACCAGGTTGGTTGGTGAACCTGGGATGTTGAATAGTTCTTCATCTTAAATCCCAGTTCACATCTGCATTATGTTCTTAAATAAAATTTCAAGTGTTTGTTATGTAAATATTTGTCATAACACTTGTGAATTTATTTTACTAAATTCTAGTTCTCGAATGTGTGTATTAGTGTAAATTATTATATTACTTTAGTTTATCTATTTTTGATTGTATTCTACTATTTTAATTTTAGATTATTATCTTTAAAAATAATTTAATCAAAATTTTACAAGTTAGAATTTTGGTAAAAGTTATTTTTATGTGAAAATAATTTAATTTTGAAGTATAGTTATTATTAATATAATTCATTATATTTTGTGTTATTATATTTTAGCATATTATATATATATATATATATATATATATATATATATATATAATTCGGGAAGACTTTGGATTCTCAGAGAGACATTTAAAAAGTCTCCCCGAGATATTTAAAAAGTCTCCCCGAGTTTTCGTATATATATTATATATGTTTTATAGTAGTGTATTTAAAATAAAATAAAACAAATCAGGCAGACTTTTGTTTCCCGGAGAGACTTTTTTTTTTTTTTTTTTGTTAAATCAAAAGTCTCCCCGAATCGTAAATATCTCCCCGAGTTGTTTTGTTTGTTTTTATATTATATTATATTATTTTTAATTTTATTTTCAGTTTTAGTTTATTATGCAAAAGTATCCTCGAGACTTGTTATTAATATTTTAATTTTAATTTTTTGTTAATTAAAAAGTCTCCCCGAGACTTAAAAGTCTCCCCGAGACTTTGCTCTATATATATACTCGGTTTTCAGATCATTTTGCTTATCTAATCCTATTCTATTACTGATTTTTATTGTCAAACACAAACAAACCCTTGCAAATTCTTCTCTTGATTAATTAGTTTTTTCATGTAAGTTTTAATCGTAGTGTTCATAAGCTATTTAACAATTGGTATCATTTTATTAACAAAAATTTTATTCAGTTTTATCTCTAATTCTGGACTCAACCCAAGTAGTATATACATTCATATAAATCGTATGTATCGTATATATTATTGCTTATATTGTTTGATGGTTACATGGGTGTTGTGTCTCATATGAACTGATTAATGGGCTTAAGAATAATTGTTTAAAAAAAAATCCCAGAACTAATAGGTTATAAGTTAATAAATTAGAACCAAGTTTAATCTAGGTTTATTCTTTAAAATTCGATAAGTCTTCATTAATAGTGTTTTTAATTTAAAGTTCATTTTATATATTTTTATTTTAAATTATAAGACACTTAATTCATGATCACTTGTTTAATTTCACTTGTTCTATTTATTTTCTAATAAGTTACACTGTCTGTTACGCAGAGAAACTAAAATGGCTGCTGTCTTTGAAATCTGCAAGACTAACTATGTAGGGTACTTTGATCCTACAAGATGTCCTGAACCCAGATTCATTCTCTGGATTCGATTTCTTAACGACCATCCTTTGATCAAAACACCAATTTCCCTGGACCCTGTTTTGAGGATTGATCCACTACAGGCTCTCTACTCTACAGTTGTTAATTGCTCAACCAGCACGTCATCTCGCTTCACATTCAAAGTAAGAGGAAGAGATTACTGGGTCACAGAAAATGATGTAAACAGGATTCTGGGCTTCCCAACAGACAACTTTGATCCTCTACCAACATCACAAGAGCTTATAGAATTCTTTCAAACTATCCAGTATCAAGGTAAACTTAACATGGTCAAAATGTCCAAGACTCATCTGGTAAGTAAGTGGGACTTCATCTTTGATACACTAGCCAACGTATTTTCTCCGTGTCTGAAGAATAGTTTTCACAACATTCCTCTGCTTTTACAAAATATAGGATTTGCTGTGGCACATAACCGGAGAATAAATTTTGGAAAATTAATTTTGAAAGAGATAATCAAGAAAATGGGTACTTTAGCAAACAGAAGTCTTACAGAGGATCATACAGTTCATAGTTATTATCCAAGATTTCTAACTTTGTTTTTGAATAACAATTTATCTAATGAACACAAAGTTTTGTTTACAAATTCACCTATAGTAAGATCTCTTTCCACACAAAGAAATCACTTTACAAGGTTGACGAAGGCAAACAAACTACCTGGTGTCCCTGTAATTTATACACCTTTCATGACTCAATTCATTCAACAACAATAAAATCAAGCACCAGCACCAGTATTTGATAGAGTACCTCTACAAATGATTCATGCTCCTCAAACTGAAGCTGAACAAGTTCAACCAGAACAAGTTGAACAACTTGAAGAACAACATGCTCAAGCAGAACCAATTGCATCTGCTGCAGTAAGTACTCAGGTAAGGAATTCTTCTATTGTGAATTTTGACTTAAAATATATCAGTGTTAAGCCCCTAGTGGCTATTAGGATAGATCATGAGTCTGAAATCCAACAGTCACTGACACAGGTCTTAGATCCAAACACTGCTACTTCGTCATCACAATCACTCACCCAAAAATAAAAGAGAAAACATACAGAGTTAGGGAGTGAAGAAGATTTGATTCCTGCTCCTCAGAAGAAGCAACTGCTTGGTACTTCATCTACCCTAGTTATGGTAGAACATGATGCTTCACAGTATCAAGTGCCTTCACAGGCTTTAGGAGGAAACTTGGATCTTTCGCTAAATCCACGATCCTTGTCTACCTCCCCGGATGGATCATATCCGGAATCTGAAAAGATCTACTCATCGTCTGAAGATGATCAGCAACTCTTCGAGTATTACCATGAGGCAACTCAGTTTTCTATTCCAAAAGAAACGCAAGACTTTATTGAGAATTGGAACTTGCAAAGTTCTATTGCACCACCAGTGACCTCTCATGCAGGGGCTTTGGTGATCTATACTGCAGGTACATCTGGAAGCTCGGATTTTGAGTTAAACACGAGCGAAGAAAGGCAAATACTGTGTGATACACCTACACGTGAGGTGAGTGAAACACTCTTGTAAATAGGAAATATGAGTGCACACACAGGCACAGAAAGTGAGATGCAAAATATGTTACTGTCCTTTTAATAACAGATGGATGCACTGAAAGCTGAGAATGCACAACTTCGAGCTCAAGTCAATGCTCAAAATTCTTCAAATCCAGTTTCAAATCAGTTTGCTCTAATTAGAAAGGATATTAAAGAAGTAAAGTCAACTGTGCTTCTTAAGACAAATGATGTGAATCAAACACAAGCTGTTATAGCAGCTGATATCAAGGACTTAAGGCAGAGTCAAATTCAAATTGTTGATAATCTAACAAAGATAAATAAGATCTCCAATCGTATTGATATTCTAGAAAATGATTATCATCAGTACAATGCTCTTAATTCCTTGAAATTTGCAATGATTGAAAGAGACATAAATCACCTGAATCAAGGTTTGATGCACGTGTACAACATGGTTAAGTCTGGAACTAAACCCAACCCAGAACAACAACAATTCTTTGAAGGGATTTCAGTAGAGGATCCCTCAACTAAGGGGGAGAAGGTACAAGAAAAAGCCCCAGTCAAAGACAAAGGAAAAGGGAAAATGCATGACACAGAACAAGAAGCTGCTATAGATCAGTCAGATCAATTTTACTATGTAGCGAACAAGATTTTTCTTTCTTTGAAGCAGAATAACAAACTCCTATAAAATCAAAATTTGGTGATGCTGAAACAGGTGAGTTTGACAGAGAATTTCTTTTATCTGATGAAACAGAAAGAAATGCTGAGCTAGATGAAGAGCTTAGAAGATTTCAAGAAGAATCCATGAAAAAGAATTTTGAGTTAGATGCTAGGATTCTTGAGATGCAAAAGGAAGCTCAAGCAAGGAATGACAAGCTTGATAAGCTAAAGGCTCTCCTACAAGCTAAATCCGAGGAGGAAAAGGAAGCAGCTGCACAAAAGAAAAAGTTATGGGATGCTACAATTACTGCCAAGAGGGAAGACATAAAAAGAAAGTTTGGACCAAAATGGGATCAAGCTAGAATGATCATGGATCAACCTCAGATTGACACATATCAAGACAGAGAGGTATCCGGCATGATAGGTGAACTATTCACTGCTAATACAACTGTAGATCTTTACACAGCTGCACAAAAGCAAAAGTTATAGGATGCTGCAATTACTGCCAAGAGGGAAGACATAAAAAGAAAGTTTGGACCTAAATGAGATCAAGCTAGAATGATCATGGATCAACCTCATATTGGCACATACCAAGATAGAGAGGTATCCGGCATGATAGATGAACTATTCACTGCTAATACAACTGTAGATCTTTACATGGATGCACTAAAGTTAGAGATCAGGTATATCACAGTTGAAGTGAATGCAGATGGATGGCATATCATAATTCATCTTGATAATTATGGTTTCTACAAAGTTTCGTTGGACTTCTTCAGAACCAGAACACCTTCTGAGTTATGGGTTATGCTTTGTAAAGTAAAAAGAAGTTCAGAGATGAATGAAATACTCCGAGACCACATTCGAGACTTTGTTACTCTAAGGAGTCTAGAAATCATACCTGAACCTTATGAAGTAAGGTTTGTTAAAAATAATCGATATCAAACAATTCATCATAATTCAGAGTCTATGCCTGGATATCCTTTGAACTACTTAATAGACGTAGAGAAAATGCTACGGTCTGGAGGATTTCAAAGTCAAGCTAAATCAGATGTTGCTGATTATATCCAAGACTACTGTATGTCTAGAGATATTGATTTTTACAAATAATGGAAAGGATGGAAAGAGTTCAAACAAATAGCTTCAATTCCACATGATCCTCTTGAGAATGAAGTTTTGTACAGACTTTCTATATCAGAACAAAACAAGGCGTATGGGGTTTCTGGAGCACTCAGACTGTACCTGAACTAGAACCACACACACCTCTTGTTGGTGATGATGAATAAGAAGAAGGTGAAATACAGACCGAAGATGATCAGAATTGAAGAAATGTTAATATCTTTTGATTGTTAGAACTAGGATAGATCAAGATGGAAATTTGTACTATTTGTTCAGTCTAGAGGAACAACTATCTTGTATTTGTCATTAATGTTTGAATCTGGAAATGTTTAATATAAACCAGAACTAAGTTTGTTTATTTACAAGTTTATTGTTATATCTTTTTCTTGTTTGTTAGTTGAGTTATCCTCTAGTGATTTGCTTGTTATTGTTTAACAAACATATAGGGGGAGATTGAAAGGCATATGTTAAAAGTCTATTTATTTAGCGAGATGACAACTCAACTCAAACATATATAATTTGTAAGTAAATACATTATCTATCACAGAAATCTTCAGCAGGTATTATTTGACAAGAAAAAGAAGATCAAAGTCAACCTACAAACTTGAAGTAGTACTACATTGAAAGAAGCTCAATTTAATTGATCATGCCTCAGTGGAGTATTTAAGTTTGAAGAAGCTATATTGTCAGAAGATTTTAATATTGTGTGACAACAAATATAGTCAAGTCAGAAGGAGCAGAAGTGAACCAATATAAAAGTCAAGTGAAGAATAGTATTTGTTGTGAATCACTCGTGAACCAGACAGTACACAGAGTGTTGGCAAAATACAGAGAATGTTCTTTATTACAGAAGAAATGGTCAGCTACAGACATTGGTGTGAAGATAGAAGATTTAAAATTGTATCATCAAAAGTTGTGGAGTCAAGACTTTAATTTAATTCTTTTTTAATTGATTAAATTATTTGGTTAATTTAATTAATAAATTAATTCAATCATAATTAATTTATTCCTTAAATTGATTAAGAAATTAATTAATTTAGAATTATTTTAGAATGAAGAAAACTTTAATTTAATTCTATTATCAAAAAGATAATTTATTATGTATCCTATTTACTTAGATTAATTCAAAAAGAATTAATTTAATGTATAAGATATATAATAAAATAAATAGAATTTAAATTAAAAAGAAATAAAAGAAAAAAGAAAAGGACAGAAGATATACACATCAAAGTTCAAGCAGGTCGACAATGACATCTCTCGGGAAGACTTTTTTCAAAAGTCTCCCAGACTTTAAAAAGTATCCCCAAGTATTATTTAAAAAAGTCTCTCAGTTATTCAAAAGTCTTCCAAGGTTAAGAAAGTCTTCCTAAGCCAGAATAATATCCGTTAAGAAAGTCTTCCAGGCAAAGAAAAGTCTCCCCGAGGAGAAAAAGTCTCCCAAGTTCAGATTTGCCTAAAATTAAAGTTTAAGTCAGTAGATTCAAAACATTTCAATTCACATTCTATTTTGGCTAAAAACAAAATTCGAAGAGCAATTCATGTCAAAATCACTCTAGAATTTTAAGAGCTAATTATTGAATATTTTCTGATTTAATCTTGTAACCAACCTCAAGTTAAATATAAGTATTTTACTTGAACTGTGTTTCTTTAATTATTATTTCGTGATAATAATTAAAATTGTTTAATAAAAAATTATCCAAAACAGAATATAATATTTATTAGAGATTGTATTCAACCCCCCCTTCTACAATCATTTGGACCTAACAAATATTACAATAGAAATACGGTTGGGTGAAATAAATGACTGTCTTTAATGGAGCTCCCGTCTGTATCTCTTTTATTGAAGATGAATGAATGCTTTACTGTCTATATTGATTTTCACTCATATATAATCTGTAGTCTTTTGGAAAATCAAATGAATTGATTTTCCACCAATTTCACAAGTCCTTTGTTGCGCTTCAAGAGTGCTAGTGGTGTGTAGGCGCCACTTGGATGTTTGTTGTGCCTAAATATGTTTGTTGCGCTTCTAGAGCTTTTTGTTGCGCCTTGTATAAGTTTAGTTTCGCCTATACAGTTGTTACCCTGTACAGGCGCCACTAAATGACTTAGAAGCATTTCATAATGTTTTGTTGCATCTTGAATACCTTTTGTTGCGCCTGCACACTGGATGTAGTGTGTAGGCGTCACAAAGCTTTCACCTAAGCTTATGTGGCACCAAAATCAAGTTCTGTTGCACCTGCACTCCCATTCCCTTATGCAAGCGCCACAAACCTTCATATTGACTTGCCTTAGCTTTTAACTTGATTTGTTACTCCTTTACAAAGTTGGTGGCGCCTCTAGAGTGCCTTATGAGTATAGGAGCCACCAAATGCAATATTACTTGCCTTAATATATTTTTTGAAGTGCTTGAAGAAATTACTACTTGATATTCACTCTTTTGCTTGATCAACTGATTTTCTTCTAATTAACCAAGACAATTCTTTTCTTGTTGTGCTGACGCTTAGTGCACTGGTCTGGTTCACAAACGACTAACACTGAATTGAATTCCCTTGACTTCTGTTCTGTTTCAGCTGACTAACTTTGGATTGTTCCATTGCTTTTGATCACTGAAACCCTTTGACAACTATACTTGAATCATTGCACTGTCTTTAGTCTGAAATCTACTGAATACTTTTTTGTTGCTGAGGCCTGAACATATTAATGAACTTTTCTCACCGTCGTTCAGTAAACTTTACATCTTGAATGCTCTGCAATGATGTATGTATGATTTCCGTTTGTATGTCTTTCTGGATTCCTGTGCTGCATATTAGTATTATTTATCTGTCTTTGTTTCTTAGTTGAGTTATCATTATCACTATTACATACTACGTTACATTATGCTTTACAATCTCCCCCTATTTGCTTGTTAGAGTTCGACAAACAAATCCATTTAGAGGATAACTCAATTGATACTTACAAGAAAAAGTAAAGTGCAGAAAGATAGTAAATAATATTAATTACATTGTGGATTAGATTTTACATTTCCAGATTTCTTGTGTACAATAGAAGTTTGTTCCTCTAGCCTGAACAGATAATTCTATGATCTTCTGCTTTTTTGTACTGAGTCTTGCTTGTGCTTAGATCTTGTCTCGGAGTAATGTTTTCTTAGCTCTTCTTCCTTCTGCTCCAACATTGCCTTCACTATATCTCTAGCTTCCACTTCAAGAGTATTTAATGGAGGTGGTTCTTCTAACTTCTTCAAAACTTCAGTGAGAAAAGCAGTTGAGTTTGTCTTGGAGATTGACTTGAAGGCCAGAGATTGTCTCTTTGAAAATAGGAACACTGTTATCCTTTTTGGAAAGCCTTTAACTTTGTCAGTGTCATGCATCGACTCTTCTGCCAGCTTCTCCACTAGAACATCTTCAATCATCCTCAAAGCCTTTTTTTCTGACTTGACAGTGGATCTCTTTACCCTTGAAAGGACTTTTCGCATAATTTCAGAATTGTTTCTCCTCATTTTTGATAGCTCTTTCTTTTTATCCACTCCGTTCTTCTTGAAAAGGAAGTATTTTGTTCCATTTGGCTCCGTCTAAATGTAAGGTTCAGAATCTCTTATAGCTTCTAGTATTTCAGTGCCATCCTCTCTTCTTACATACACTGGATCTTGGTAATATCTGGTTGTCCCCATTAGATATCTACCTGAATTTTAATTTCTCTGTTCAGCCTGAATGCGTAAATCAACTCAATAGCCTTTAGATCTTCGTTTGTTCTATTCTTCTTGCTTCTGAGTCTCCCTTCTATATACTGCATGAACATTGCATGACTTGAGTCTAGACATTCATTAGACAAAGTTAGGTTATAAAGTGTTGTTGCTTTGTAGTACTTGACCACCGGAGGCTTCTCAAATGCTTCGACACCGATCTCTATAATTTTCTTCTCAATCATATCTCTCAGTATCTCATTTGTTTTATTCCCACCAAAGATGACTTTCCTCTTCAGCACATACAGCTCCACAATATTAATCTTTTCAAAACTCTTTGTCGACAAAAACTTTGACCCCGGTGTTGTAGAATTTATGAATATTTTCCACCCATACTTGGATGCACTAACTGACACGCTTGTAATCTCTTCTGATAGCATAGCATAGAGTTCATGAACATCTTCAAATTTTTCCCGCATGGTCCTAAAGGGATCAAGAACTTCTACGTCTTTCTTCTGAGTAAAGGTTAACTCCTTCTTCTTCAGTAGACTCCTTGCTTCATCCCAATCAGGACCAACCTTTGCTTCAATGTCCTTGATTCTATTTCTTCTTTCTATTGCATGTTGTACTCTCTTCCATTTTCTCTTCATCAGTTCTTGAGCTTGATCTATACCTTGAGTAACAACTTCATCTACACAAACTAGAAGACAGTCATTATCAAAGGCATGTTCTTCTGTAAACTCCTCCTCAACATCTATTCTAGCAGCTTTTGCAGTTTCATCTATTTCCATCTCTGTTGGTATCTCCATTGGCACATAGGGTTCAAGAATTTGTCCTTCTTCAAGTTGCCTCGCTCTAGGCCTGTAAAAGAAATCTGTCTCCCCCTGAGTTGTATACTCCAAGATCATTTCAACTCCAACTACTTTTTCTAGTTCTTCTCTTCTCTCCCCCTCGGTTGGGTTATCCTCCCTTCCTACCGGAGTAATATGAGTTGTCAAAGTTGATTGATTAAAAATAGGAACTTTCTGAGCCAGCAGTTGTTTGACCAAATCTTTGATTTTTTTCATTTCTGCCCTCTGCTGCTCCTGCACCTCCAAGAACTTTCTCAATGAATACTGATTTTCAGTTACTTGGGCCTCCAGATTTTGAATCCTTTGGTTGTGTGCAGTGTGTGCAATGTTTGGGGTGTTTATTTGGTTAGTGGGTGTCTCACTCCTCACTGTTTCTGTTTGTGCATGACCCTCAACACTCACACTCAGGAAATCAGGGTCAGAGAACACAAGATCATCAAGGTTAAGTGTTTCACTCATTTCCATAATAGCACTGTGATCTTCTGTACCTACATTAAAATCTCTATCCCCTCTATGGGTAGGTTGCCTCTCCGCCGGACCACTTTGGGTGGAGAGAACTCCTTTTTCAGGAACTGGGGGTTTTAGACCCAGTGTGGTCACCACTGTGGATTCTGTAATGATTGAAAATAATGTAGAATCGTGATGCCTGCTGAAGCCATTGAAGGCCTTACCTGTTCAGAGACACCCTGAATAGGTTCTACTACCGAGGTAGCAGATACTCTTTTAAAAGAGTCCACGTCCCTTATATGGGTGTGTTATCCCTCCACCTGACCTGTTAAGATGGGGAGGACCTCCTGTGTAGGAGCTGGAATTTGAATCTCTAGCGGGGGGTCACCACCTCAGGCAATTTAGTGAGTGACAAATGAGAGCATGTGGTGCCCCGCGACGCCTGTGAAGGCACTTCCACTTGGAGTGCTGATGTTGCTGACACAACTACTCTTTAAATAGAGACTTTTTCCCTTCTATGGGAGAGTTGCCTTTCCACTTCACCCACATGGGGAGGGAAAACACCCTTAATAGGATCTGGAGATGTGAAGTCCAGGGGGGTCACCACATTTGACAATGTAATGAGCGGCTCGTGAGAGTCAGTGATGCCCCCAACTGTTTGTGAAGACAGGTTCTGAATTGGATCAACCAAAACAGTACTAGCTACTGAAGTAGCGGATTTTGTTACAACCTCTAGTTCTGTCCCCGTACCTCTCAGGATTTTATCAATTTAAGAATTGAGGTTATGAAGAAAGATAATGTCGTCAGAGATTGGAGAATCAGGTTTCTAGCTCACAGTTACCCTAGGTTTAAAATTCATTTTACGTCGTTTTCGAGAGGGCAGAGCTGTAGGGGATATTTCAATAATTTCCTGATTCGGTAGGGACTCCCTATCATCTAAATCAATGGGTCTTTTCATGTTTTGGGAGATGAAGGGAGTGTTTGTTATTCTCTGGCAGTGGTTAGAATTGGTTGGTTTTGACAAAGTTCATTGCCATTTTTGAAGGCCACTGAGGGTTGATGTGTGTGCATTGCCGTGTAAGGCACATAGCTAGATATTGTGACAAATTCATCTTGTAGAAAGGCAGAGAAGTCAAATTCTAGAAGTGTACCGTCTTCCATTTACTCATCGGAGAGATCAGCAATGTACACCTCTGTAGTTTGAGGCTCTTCCACTTCTGCCTCACCAACTATCTCCTCTGTATGATCTTCAGGGTTATTCATTTCTTCTTCTTCAGGAATTAGTTCTTGCTCATGTTCAGAACCAGCTTCTTCCATAACTTCATCTTCTTGTTCAGTTCTTGATTTTTCTTTTTCTGTTGTTGCTGAGTTTCCAAACTCACTTGTGGTTTCAGCTTCATTTCCTTCTTCAGAGGTTGCTGCTTCTTCTTATTCTGCAACAACTTCTTTTTCTTCAGTAACCTGTCTAAGAAGATCAAAAAAGTCTCTGATAGGTTCAGTCATCGGAGCAGGAGTGTACCTGTTGGGATAGTCAGCCTCATTCTGTAGCAACAGAATTGTCTTAAACTAGAGTGAGGGTGACTCTTCCAATTGACTGTTCTGAAACCCTTGTAGTTGATCAGCAGTCAGTACTTGGTTCAACACCAGCTTCAGAAAGCTTGGATACAGACATAAATTTTCCATTTTTGTCTGATTACTTAGGATCTCCTTCATGATCATCTTCCCAAAATTGATTCTTGACCCAGAAGCCACTGCATATCTAATAACCTTATTGAAGTTTGTAATTTTATGGAAGCCACCTGTCTTTGGTGCAAAGCCATCAGACAAGATGTTGAAAAACAAGTTTCATTCTTTGGGTAGGTGATTTTTATTAATCTCCTTTGGAAGATTATTGTTCATTCTAGTGCAGTGCAGGAACATGAAGAAATTGTTCAGATCTACCTGTGATGATTCATCTTCAAAATATTCAGTTGGGAATTGAAGTGCTCTATTAATGTCATTCTCAGTTATTCACACCTTTTTTTTCTGAATCTTGCAAGTAAAGGCTGAGATTCCATTGGCAGATGTGTCCTGAGCTGACCTATAAACCTGTCTTAACAAATGTCTATTCAAAGGAACAGAAGTAGTTAGTGCGTACCGGATTATAGACTGTTCATTTAAAAATCGAGCCCAGTTACCTAACTCTCCTGCTTCAGTCCAATCATTTACTAAAATAGATTATTATTAGTCTTTTTAATTTCAAAATTACCTACCATTTTACTAAATTGAGAGATAATTTTTTACGAATTAAAATTACTAATTAATATCGAATAATTTTAGTAAATTACGAACCAAACCCTAATATTTAAAAATTACTTGAATTTTCATAAAATAATTATATGTTGATCTCCTAGTAATTCTTAGCACACTTTTAATTTTATTATAATTTTTAATAAATTTTAAAATTAACAAACCCTAGCCAATCAGTTCGATATTTGTAAAATTGAAAATTTTAAATCCTTAACCAAAATTAATGGGACCACTTGCAAATTAACAATAAGATTATGGGTTCCACAAAACTGGTTTTAGATTAAAATTTGGACAAGAAATGGTCGAGTTATGTTCGATTAAAAATGGAGATATATGTTGCGCCTTTGGGTTTGAAACACAGTGTATGCAATGTATGTATCGCCAGTAAATGAAGAAAAAAACAAGTATGCAGGTATTTATAGGCGCCACAAACATTCAGCAAAATTGATTAAGTGCCTTTGTTGTGCCTGCACAGTGCTTGCACTGTGTAGGCGCCACAAACGAAACTAGCGCAACAAAATTTACTAACAAATTTTTGTTGCGCCTCTACAGTGTGTTCACTGTGTAGGCGCCACATAAATTTGCTAGCGCCACTAAAGTAATCAAAATCTTCAAGTATTTTGTTGCACCTTTACAGTGGAATCACTGTGTAGGGTTAGACTGGAACCTAGCACACAAGCATGTAGAAAACATAATATCTGGCCTACTTGCAGATAGGTAAAGTAATGAACCGATCGTACCTCTGTAGCTTGTGATATCTACCTTCTTACCAGGTTCATCTTGATCAAGCTTAGTGGCAGTTGCCATTGGAGTTTTATCTGTTGATGCATCTTCAAGACCATACTTCTTTAAAGGGTCTTTGATGTAATTGGTCTGGCAAATGAAGATTCCATCTTTCCTTTGGCTTACTTGGAGTCCAAGAAAGTAATTTAGCTCTCCCATCATGCTCATTTCATACCTACTCTGCATTAGCTTAGCAAATCTACTACACAACTAATCATTAGTAGAACCAAATATAATGTAATCCACATATACTTGTACTAATATCATGTCATTTTTATGCATTTTATGAAATAGAGTCTTATCTATGACACCTCTAGTGAAACCATTTTCAAGTAGGAATATAGATAGAGTGTCATACCATGTCCGAGGTGCTTGCTTTAGGCCATAGAGTGCCTTGAAGAGGAAGTATACAAAATCTGCAAATTCTGGATCTTCAAACCCTGGGGGTTGTTCCACATACACTTCTTCTTCAAGCTCTCCATTCAGGAATGCACTCTTCACATCCATTTGATAGACTTTAAAGTTGGAATGTGCTGCGAATGCCAGAAACATCCTGATAGCTTCAAGCCTTGTCACTAGTGCATATGTTTCATCATAATCTATTCCTTCTTCTTGGGAATAACCTTTGACAATCAGTCTGGCTTTATTCCTCGTAACAATGCCATCTTCATCCAGTTTATTTCGGAATACCCACTTTGTGCCAATTATAGACTTGTTCTTTTGCCTGGGTACCAGCTTCCAAACTTTTTGTCTCTGAAATTGATTGAGCTTCTTGCATAGCTATTACCCAATCTGGATCTTCCAATGCTTCTTCCACTTTCTTGGGCTCTATTTCAGAGATAAAACCAGAGAATAAACATTCATTCTGAGAAGCACGTCTAGTTTGAACTCCAGCAAATGGATTTCCTAGAATCAACTCAAAGGGGTGATCTCTACTCCACACCCAATGTCTAGGCAGAAGTGTCCTAGATGATTCAGCTTGATTATCATTGTAGTGCTAAGTTCTGCTAGTATATCCTTCAGTTGCTCCCCCTGAGCTGCTGTTAGGTTGAGAATGAGATTCTCTGCCACTACTAGTAGTTTCTGTGAATCTTCCACTGTTTCCACTACTAGGGTCAGAATCATCATTGTTGATATTCTCATTTGGTACTTGTATTTCTGTTGCAGCTTCAGGTTCCATTTCACCTTCATCTGAGTTCAAATTTTAAAAATGCAGAGTTTCAGTGTTGTCCGTTCTTTGTAGAGTTGGGAGCTTAAGATCATCAAAAGTTACATTCATGCTTTCAATGACCTTCTTGTGTTCAATCACATAAACCCTGTACGCCTTAGATTCCAGAGAATAGCCAAGAAATATGCCTTCATGAGCCTTGGATTCAAACTTTCCTAGATACTCATCATCTTTCAATACAAAGCACTTTGCTCCAAACACATGAAAGTATTTCAGTGTTGGTTTCTTGTTTGCCATTATATCATACAGAGTCTTGTCATGATCTTTATTGATCAGGGTACGATTCTGAGTGTAGCAAGATGTGTTGACTGCTTCAGCCCAAAAGTATAATGGTAACTTAGCTTCATTCAGCATTGTTCTTGCAGCTTTAACCAAAGTTATGTTCTTCCTTTCTACTAATCCATTTTTTTGTGGAGTTTTGGGCATTGAGTATTGTCTTGAAATCCCTTTTTCAACACAGAATTCATTCAGGGTTACATTTCTGAATTCTGTTCCATTGTCAGACCTTATTTTTCTGACAGGCAAACCGGCTTCTACCTCTATCTTCTTTATATGATCAATGATTGTTTGAGGGGCTTCATCCTTCGAGGCTAGAAACAACACCCACGTGTACTTGGAGTAGTCATCTACAATTACTAGTACATATCTCTTCCTTGACATAGACATGATATTTACTGGGTCAAATAAATCCATATGCAAAAGTTGCAGTGGTTCAGTAATGTCTGAAGAATCTTTGCTTCGGTGAGATGCTTTCTTTGACTTCTGTTTTCACATGCTTCACACAGACCTTCTTGACAGAATTCCATCTCAGGTAAGCCTCTAACCAATTCCCTCTTGACTAAAGAGTTCATTACTTTAAAGTTTAGGTGTGAAAGTTTCTTGTGCCATAACCAACTATCCTCTTTTGAAGCTTTGCTGTAGAAACATTGAGCTTCGCCTTTGCTTGCAGAGAATAAGTCAGCCACAAAAAGATTCCCCTTTCTCACTCCATGAAGAGCAAGCTTCGCATCTTTCCTGTTTTGAATTGCACATCTTTCTTTTTCAAATGTTACTTTGAAGCCATTTTCAATGAACTGACTGATACTTAGAATGTTATGCTTTAATCCATCTACAAGAGAGATATTTTCTATGATAACATTTCTAATTTCCAGATTGCCATATCCCGTTGTGAATCCCTTGCTGTTATCTCTAAAGGTCACTATCGGGCCAGCTTTCTCAATCACATCTGATAGCAGGGCCCTATCACAAGTCATATGCCTTGAACAGCCGCTGTCGAGAATCCACATGACACGCTTGTTCTTTGCTCTGCCCTGCAACCACAGATTGATTACTTCTTCTTTGGCACCCAAATTTGATTGGGTCAAAGAGGCTTAGATAAGTAAACAGATTTAGTTGCAGAAATTTTCTAGTCCTTATCTTTCTCATCGACTGTGCCCTTGCCCTTTGGTTTAGCCATGACAAGAATGTCTTTAGGCTTAGGGACATGGGCTTCCTTCCTAGACTTAGGAGGACTAGCAGTCTTTGCCCTAACATGCTTTCTATTCATGTTCATGACTGTATTCATGCAAGTACTAGATGATGTATGCATTAAGTTTATGTATGCAGACATGATGTTGAAAGCACATGGCATGCATCCTACTTTACCACATGGTTGATGAGGGATAGACATGGCAGACACATTATGAGTTTCTTCTTTTACTACTTTTATCTTTTTTCATGCATGCATAAGATGACCAGTAGAATTACAATTATTACAAACTTTCCAAATTGCTTTGAGAGAATAGGCATAATCATTTTTCTTGTTAACACCTATCTTGCCATTTTTGTTAGCTTTCATTTTTTCATTCTTGTTGCCTAAATTGCTTTTAATCTGTTCCTTAGTTTCTACAATTTTTACAGATTTCTTAGGCAACTCCTTTTTACTTTCTCTTTTTTTTATCCTCAGCAAGAATTTCTTCTTTCATTAAAATTTGTTCTTCATCTAGGGGTTCGAAGACAAACTTCGTGTATCGTGGCTTAACAACATTTTTTAACACATGTGGAATATCTTGCTTCACAGGACTTTCTTCAGCAATTGATTCCACATGTCTCTTTCCCTCTTTTTATCATAGTCAAATCATATTCCTGTTTTCTGACCTATGACTTGTTTATTTATTGTCTCCTTAACAAGATTAGCAGATTTTTTATAAGCTTGAAGTTTTAACTCTAACTCAGAAATTTTATTCCTAAGCGCAGTTTCTACTTCCTGGTTTCATTTGTCTCTATTCTGTAGATATTTTATCTTCTGTTTCAGATCTTCTAGGTTAACACATGCAACTGTAGTTCTTCATTTCTAGCTTCTACCATTTTATTCTTTAGACCTAGTTTAGCATTTTCTTCTTCAGAAGCTAGCATGCTTGTGTGAATGTTAAACATTTCTACACTAAGATCTTCTATAGTTTTCTTATAATCAAAATTAGACATATCAACTGTGGAAAGAAATGATACCTTGGATGACTGAGGTGGTGCCTCTGAAGAGTCTGCCATTAGTGCAACATTTCCATATGTCTCCTCTTCATCATTGTCTGAGTCATCCCAGCTCTTTCCCTCAGCTATATAAGCTCTGCCCTGATGTTTTTTTACCAGTGCATCATACTTTTGCTTAAGTTCATCATACAACTCCTTTCTTTCTTTTCCTTGCTTAGGCTTCCAGCATTCTGTAGCAAAATGCCCAGGTTCATCATAGTTATAGCACTTGAACTTACTGCGGTCTATCATCCCTGTCTTATAACCTCCTTTGCTGTAAGACCTTGAAGACGAACCACCTCGGTTGTTGTTTCTAAAACTGGAACCACTGTAACTTGAGTTACTCTTGAATTTGTACTTAGGGTTCCTCCTAAACCTGAGGTTCTTGAACTTTCCTGCCATATAGGCCATTGTCTTATTTTCCAATTGTTCAAGTTCTTCCATTGAGTAAAAGTCATCTTCATCACCTGCTTGAGCATTTTCTGAAATTTCAGCTTCTACAATCTCTTCTTTCTCAACAACAGGCTTCACTAAGCTGGTCTCTGTATCAGCAAAATCCTTGGCTACAAGTGTTGTAGTCTTTAACAGTGTTGTATTCTTATTGTCCACTGTACCTTATCCATAAATGATTTGTCTCGATCTGCACTTGTTCCATTTCATGAGTCATGAGCTTCCCATATAGAATTTCAATGGACATGTCATTTTATGTCACTTCTCTCTCTGATGGCAGAGATTTTTTATTCTAGGTGTGCTGGTAGTGTCAACATGAATTTCCTGTTGATCTCCCTACGTGAATAGGCCTTACCATGTAGTGATAAGTCATTCAATAATTTGTTGTATCTCTCAAAGACTTGAGTGATACTTTCCCCTGGTAGTGACTTGAACGCTTCATACTGGGATGTAAGAATATCCAGCCTGTTCTCCTTCACTTATGTTGTACCTTCCATTAGAAGATCAATCGTATCCCACATCTGTTTGGCACTGGTGCAATTAATCACTTGATTCAACATTGTAGTGTCCAGTGAATCCATTAGGATACATTGAAGATGATTATCCCATACAACTCGATCTTTGTCAGTGTTAGTGTACTCTGAAGGCTCCTTTGGGGTAAATCCTTGAGGAATCTGTTTGCCGTCATCTGAGACTGTTTCTGGTGTCAGCAGCTTCTGAGGTACATAGGGTTCATTTTCTAAAATTCCCATGTATTGAGAATTAGCTGATTTAATGAAAGTGGACATCTTCTTCTTCCATAGAATGTATTCATTTTTATCAAAGGCTGGGATTTTGATGCTGCTAATTTTTTGGGTAGTCATGGTTGTGAAGAATTTTAAATCTCAAGAAATAATTAATTTCTTAAAAATTAAAATCAATTCTAATAAAATTTAAATTTTGATAAATAAAATTTTAATTTGAATTCTTGATGATTGATAGTCTTCTTAAAATTAGTGAACTTAAAATATTTGAAAAATTCGAAATTGAATTTTCTTTAATAATAAAGAAATTTCAATATAAATTTTTCTAGATTTAAAAATGCACTTTTCGAAAAACTATTTTTGGATCTTGATTTGTAACTTCAATCAACAAGCTTTGATACCAATTGTTAGGTCCAAAATCATCATAGAAGGGGGGTTGAATATGATGTGGTAAATTTTTCGTTATATTGCGGATTAAGTGTTTATATTCTTGAGATATTAAAAATGGCAGTTAATGAAACACAAAGATTCGGGGAAATAACAATGTATTATTAAATCCCTGGTTGCTAAACTTCTAATCAAATGATTAGCTTCAATGGGTTCAATCAATGTTACAATAGAAATACAGTTGGGTGAAATAAATGACTGTCTTTAATGGAGCTCCCGTCTGTATCTCTTTTGTTGAAGATGAATGAATGCCTTACTGTCCATATTAATTTTCACCCATATATAATCTGTAGTCTTTTAGAAAATCAAATGAATTCATTTTTCACCAATTTCACAAGTCCTTTGTTGCGCTTCAAGAGTGCTAGTGGTGTGTAGGTGCCACTTGGATGTTTGTTGCGCCTAAATATGTTTGTTGCGTCTCTAGAGCTTTTTGTTGTGCCTTGTATAAGTTTAGTTGCGCCTATACAGTTGTTACCCTGTACAGGCACCACTAAATGACTTAGAAGCATTTCATAATGCTTTGTTGCGCCTTGAATACCTTTTGTTGCGCCTGCACACTGGATGTAATGTGTAGGTGCCACAAACCTTTCTCCTAAGCTTATGTGACTCCAAAATCAAGTTTTGTTATGCCTGCACTCCCATTCCCTTGTGCAGGCGCCACAAACCTTCATATTGACTTGCCTTAGCTTTTAATTTGATTTGTTACTTCTTTACAAAGTTGATGACGCCTCTAGAGTGCCTTAACATATTTCTTGAAGTGCTTGAAGAAATTACTACTTGATATTCACTCTTTTGGCTTGATCAACTGATTTTCTTCTAATTAACCAAGAAAATTCTTTTCTTGTTCTGATGACGCTTAGTGCACTGGTCTGGTTCACAAACGACTAACACTGGATTGAATTCCCTTGACTTCTGTTCTATTTCAGCTAACTAACTTGGGATTGTTCCATTACTTCTTATCACTGAAACCCTTTGACAACTATACTTGAATCATTGCACTGTCTTTAGTCTGAAATCTACTGAACACTTATTTGTTGCTGAGGCCTGAACATATTAATGAACTTCTCTCACCGTCGTTCAGTAAACTTTACATCTTCAATGCTCTGCAATGATGTATATATGATTCCTGTTTGTATGTCCTTCTGGATTCCTGTGCTACATATTAGTATTATTTATCTGTCTTTGTTTCTTAGTTGAGTTATCGTTATCACTATTACATACTACGTTACATTATGCTTTACATCATCCATAATATTTGTGCACAGCAACTTCCAGCTGCAATGTATTCAGCTTCTGCAGTAGATGTAGACACTGAATTTTGCTTCTTGTTAAACCAAGATACAAGCTTATTTTCTAGAAATTGACAGGTGCCTTTAGTGTTTTTTCTATCAATTCTGCAACCTGCATAGTCTGTATCTGAATAACCAATTAGATCTAATCCAGAATCTCTAGGGTACCAAATTCCAAGAGTTGGGGTTCCTTTGAGATATCTGAATATTCTTTTTATTGCAATCAAATGAGATTCTCTAAGATCAGCCTGAAACCTAGCACAAAGACATGTAGCAAACATTATGTATGGCTTACTTGGAGTTAAATAAAGTAATTAGCCAACCATGCCTCTATAACTTGAAATGTCCACTTTAGCTTCCTTAGTATTCAATTCAAGTTTAGTTGCAGTGGCCAAGGGAGTTTTAGCAGAGGAACATTCTTTTAAATCAAATCTCTTTAATAAGTCATAAATATATTTGGTTTGATTTATAAAAAATACCATCCTTGACTTGTTTGACTTGCAAACCAAGAAAATAGGTAAGTTCTCCCATCATGCTCATTTCATATTTACTCTGCATCAACCTAGCAAACTTTTGATAAAGTTTTTCATTAGTTGAGCCAAAGATAATGTCATCTACATAGATTTGAACAAGAATCATAGAGCCACTAACATTTCTATGAAAGAGAGTTTTATCAACAGTACCTCTTGTGAAGTGATTCGCAATCAGGAATTTAGATAATTGAAAGGCATATGACTAGGCCTATTTGTAATAATTAGATGACAACTCAACTCAGATAAGAAATAGTAGTAAATAATAAATATCAAACAGGAATCAAGACAAAGACAGTCAACTAGTCACAATCGTAGTATCAGAAGTACTCAGTTGAAGCTACTACTCAACACTGGAAGAAGTTTATTTATTTGTTCAAGCATCAGTCAAATTAAATAAAGTAGTAATTCAAAAAAATTCAGAAGATACAGAAGATTTTAAAAGTGGCTACTACATGAAGATTCCAGAAGAAAAGGAACAGAAGAGGGAAGACAGAAAAGCTGAAGGCCACAACCTTAAATGTAAAGAATGGAGAATATTTATTGGTTTGATACAAATAAACCAGACAGTACATTTGTGTATCAACAATAAAATATTTATTCTTCATTTTAACTAAAGTGGTTTAAAGATAAAGGTCAAAGAAGAGACGAGAAGACTGTGAAGCTGACTTCAAGTTTATATAAGTCAGATAGTATTTTAATTCTACTAATCAAAAGGAAGTTAATTATTTAATTTATTTAATTAAATTAATTCAAGATGAATTTAATTTAATTTATGAATTATTTAATTAAACAAAGTAGAATTAATTTACTATAAAAGGTTAAGTCAATATTACTTTTGTTAAAAAGTAATACCGAAGAATTGAAGAAAGTAATACCGAGCAGATTCAAAAGTAATACTGGAGAATTTCAAAAGTAATACCGAAGAATTGAAGAAAGTAATACCGAGCAGATTCAAAAGTAATACTGGAGAATTTCAAAAGTAATACAGAGTATACTTTTAAAAAGTAATACCGAGTACTTTTGAAAAGTAATACCGAATTTTGAGAAGTAATGCCCAGCAATTTCAAATGTAATACTAGGCTTATTTCTCAGATTAAAAAGGTAATGCTGAAAAGTAATGCTAAGCTTTTCCAACCTCTATAAATATGAGGAGATCTCTTCTCATTTCTGTTGGTGTAAAAACATTAAAATTCAAAAATTTGTATGCATTGTAATATTCACAGATTTCTGTGCTTAGTTTGAAATATAATTGTTAAACTCGAATAATTCATGTCAAAATCGTTCCAGAAAATTTAATCAATTATATTCACCTTGATCATATTAATTTTGTAATACTTTTCAAGTTAAAATTTTATATCTTATACTTGAACCGTATTTCAACTTAATTAATATTTTGTGATTATTTAAATTAATATTTTACAATTACAAATTCCGCGAGAAATTCAGATATAGTATTCAACCCCCCTTCTACTATATCAGGGACCAACAATTGGTATCAGAGCTGGTTGATATCTTTTTATCAGATCCAAACCAAAAATTCCGCAACTCATATACAAATCAAAAATTATTTTTAATTCGAAATAATTTTTTATTCGAAATAATTTGTTCACTAAAAATTATTTTTGATCAAAAATTGTTTTCAGTCAAAAATTAAAATATTTTTTGAAACACTTATTTTTTAAATCTTATTAAGATGAGTACGCAGAAAGTGACTAGTATCAAAATTCCACAGTTCGACAGAGAACATTACAATCTATGGAAACATAAAATGCTACTGTTCATCGGGATTGCAAATCCCAAGTACGCATTAGTCATGGCCAAAGGTGTTGAGCCCCTTATATTAGTTATTCTCGAACATACGGTTGATGGGGTCGTAATCCCCCACAGACAGTTTCTGAAAAGTCCGGCAGACTATACAGATGAGGAAGTAGAAGTTGTGTCCCTTGATAATAACCTGAAGCTTATATTAATTGAATCCCTGGACTACGTAATGTACAATCAAGTAGTCAATTGCAAAAATGCAAAACAGATCTGGGAAACAATTGAAATTATCAATGAGGGAACTGAAGAAGTAAAGGAGAATAGACTGGAAATCCTGACCTCCCAATATGAGCAGTTTAGATCCAACCCTGGAGAGGGCATCTCTGAGGTGTTTCAGAGACTAAACAAACTGATGAATGAGCTCAATATGAATGGAAAGTTTTATCAGAACCAGGAGGTGAACAGAAAGTTTTTGCTGACCTTACCAGAGCATCTGGAACACAGGATTGCAGCCATCCGGGAATCTAGGGACATGAAAGAGGTGACCCTAGAAAGACTCTACGGAGTTTTAAAGACTTATGAGCTGGAACAGATCCAAACCAGAGAGATGTACGGGAGGTAAGGTACTGAGTTCCTCCAAGGCTTTAATGGTAGAAGCACCAGAGAAAGTAGAAGTGAAGGTTGTTGCACCTTCTTACAGTTCAACAGAGTATGTGGTTCCAGAACTTGGACATACTCCTGACAAACAAGAAGATGGTGAGTTCTACTCGCTGGAAGAACTAGATCAGCTAGAAGATGAATCTCTAGCTATGGTTGCCAGGAAGTTTGGCAACATGAGATTCCGAAGAAACTCCTCATTCAGAGTGAAGCCTAATTTTGGAAGATTCCAAAAAGGAGGTTCTTCGACAGCAGTATCAAAAAGCGGCTACAAGACCGGCTTAGTTGATAGAAGCAAGTTTCGTTGCTTCAACTGTAATGAGCTAGGCCACTTCGCAACTGAGTGCAAAAAGCCTAAGCAAGGGAAAAAGAAAGAGTCTTATGAAGAGCTCAAAGAAAAGTATGATGCACTAGTGAAAAAGCATCAGGGAAAGTCCTATCTAGCAGAGGGCAGAAGCTGGGATGACTCAGACAATGATGATGAGGAAGAGCTGGGAAATCTTGCTCTTATGGCTTCATCCGAGGAATCACTGTCTCTCACCCGTGAAAGAGGAATAGAGGTAAATCCTTCTTGTCCTAAAATGTTTGCTTTGCTAGGAAAAGAACTAGATGGCGAAAGAGATAAAGTTAAGAAACTCAAACTCAAAGTCAAAGAGTTAGTTGATGAGACTGAAGTTCTTAAATAGTTAAAAAGAGATCATGACAAGTTAACTGTTAAGTTGACTGAAGACTTAGCTGTTCAAGTCAGTAAAGTCAGTTGTCATGAAGTAGTAGAAACTAATCTCAGAAACCAGATAGAAGAAGAAAAGAAGAAGTGTCTTGCATATAAGAATTCCTCATATATTGTAAAGAACCTAGTTGGCCAACAAGAAATAAGTCGTAAAGTTAGAATAGGCTTCGAGTACAATCAATCTGTAGGAAAGCCAAGCAACATAACCCCTTTCAGAAAAAGTGCTGCTGAAAGGGGTATCCCACATGTTGTTAAAGACACAAAGAAACCTCTCTTCATAACACTGATAGCTGAACCCATCCTTGAGAGCTCTGTACTGATTGCATATCAAAAGCAGTTGGAAGATCTTGAGGAACAGAAGAAGAGAGGAAAACAGGTTAAGGACATAAAAGGAGTTAATGTCCAGAAAGAGAAGTGTGCACCGGAGACACCAGTGAAAGATGTGGGAACTTCTGATTCCCCTAGACCTGGTGTAGGTGCAAAAGACTTAAAAAATAAAATGAACAGACCCAACGCATTTGTTAATAGTAGAAACAGTAACAATAAATTTCATTCTACCGAAAACTTCAAATCTGCTGATAAAATTGAAGTATAATCTGTTAAGTTCCCTACTGTATTGAATAACATGCCTACTATTGATGCTTTCCATAAACCTTGTGGAATAATGAATTGTATGTTATGTGCTTTTAATGCTATGACTGCTTACTTTAAACGCATGATAGCTAAGAAAGATAACATGACACCTAGACAGCATATCAATAGTAAATTTGCTAAATCCAAGACTGCGACTCCTTCACCTGAGAAGAAGGAATCATATATTCCTAAGTCTAAACAGAAAGTTGTTAAGACTATTTTTAGGAAGGTAGGAACAGTCAAGGAATATAATGATGTTATTCGAAAAGGATATGTTGTCAAAGCAGACAAAGGTCAATTCTTTAAGTATGCCGGGCCCAATCAATTTTGGGCTCCAAAGATGAATTAATCCGTTTGATAATTGCAGGGAGTTAAACAGGTAAACCGAGTTATATGGATCCTGGACAGCGGATCTTCAAGACATATGACCGGAGATAGAGCCCTACTATCAGACGTGATTGAAAGAGCTGACCCAATCGTCACCTTTGGAGATAACAGCAAAGGAATGACTACGGGATATGGCAAGTTAAATTCTGGAAATGTTATCATTGAAAACGTCTCTTTAGTGGAAGGACTTAAGCACAATCTACTCAGCGTCAGTCAATTTTGTGATAAAGGGTACAAAGTAAACTTTATCAAGGAGAAATGCTTAATAGCTCATTCTAAAGATGACAAACTGGCCTTGCGTGGAGTAAGGAAAGGAAACTTGTACGTAGCCGATCTCAATTCAGGAACTGAAGATGAAGCAAACTGTTTCTACTCAAAGGCTTTATCAGAAGAAAGCTGGCTATGGCACAAGAAACTCTCACATCTAAACTTCAAAATAATGAACTCTTTAGTCAAGAGGGATTTGGTGAGAGGACTGCCTCCGATGGAATTTTCACAAGAAGGCTTGTGTGAGGCATGTCAGAAAGGGAAGTCAAAAAAGCAACTCACAGAGGCACAGACACTACAAACATCACTGTACCACTTCAACTCATTCACATGGATTTATTTGGTCCAGTAAATATTCTGTCTATGTCAAGGAAGAAATACGCCTTAGTGATTGTGGATGACTTCAAAAAATATACTTGGGTTGAATTCTTGAACTCTAAGGATGAAACCCCACACTTAGTAATTGATCACATAAAGCTGATTGAGTTAGATTCAAAATTAACTGTCCGAGCAATCAGATCAGATAATGGAACAGAATTCAGAAATGAAGTTCTGAATAACTTCTGCTCAGACAAAGGGATAACAAGGCAATATTCAGCGCCAAGAACTCCGCAACAAAATAGAGTTGTAGAAAGGAAAAATAGAACCCTGATTGAAGCTGCAAGGACTATGCTAAGTGAATCAAGGTTACCCATCTACTTCTGGGCTGAAGCAGTTAATACAGCTTGTTATACTCAGAATCGAACTCTGATCAACAAAGATCACATGAAAACTCCCTATGAATTAATGACTAGCAAGAAACCTACTCTCAAGTACTTTCATGTATTTGGAGCCAAATGCTTTGTGCTAAAGGATGGAGATGAACATCGTGGCAAATTTGAGGCAAAGGCACATGAAACTATTTTTGTCGGATATTCAAGAAGAGCATATAGGGTGTACATAATTGATCAGCACCAAGTGAAGGAAAGTGTCAATGTAACTTTTGATGACACTAAACTCCCAAGTATCCAAAATGTAGATTCTTCTGAGTCATTAAAATTCGACAATTATCCAGACACATTCTGATGACGAAGAAGAACCTGAGGTTGCAACAGGAAATAATGATGACAATAATAATGATGATCCAGGTAATAGTGGGGGAAACAATGGTAACACTGGAAATACCACTAATACCAGTGATGGATCAACAAGTCATCCTGGCAGCAACTCAGGGGGAGATGAAGGATCAACTGGCAGAACGCAACATCACAATGACTTTCGAGGCGAATCATTAAGATCAAACTTACCCAGAGAAAGGATATGGAGCAGAGATCATCCTTTTGAATTGATCATAGGTGATCCAGATGTTGGAGTTAGAACCAGAAGTGCAACTTCAAATGAATGTCTATTTTCAGTTTTTCTATCTCAAGAAGAACCAAAGAAAATTGAAGATGCTCTAATTGATCCAGATTGGGTTCTTGCCATGCAAGAAGAGCTCAATCAGTTCGAGAGACAAGAAGTCTGGACACTAGTACCCAGGCCTAAAGGTAGATCTGTTATTGGCACGAAATGGGTATACAGGAACAAGTTAGATGGTGATGACATTGTTACAAGAAACAAAGCCAGACTGGTAGCAAAGGGTTACTCTCAGGAAGAGGGAATTGATTATGATGAGACCTACGCACCAGTTGCAAGACTTGAAGCCATCAGGATATTTCTGGCATTCGCAGCACATTCCAATTTCAAAGTCTATCAAATGGATGTGAAGAGTGCATTTCTGAATGGAGAGCTAGAAGAGGAAGTATATGTGGAACAGCCCCCTGGCTTTGAAAATCCAGAGTTTGCTGATTTTGTGTATTTTCTATTCAAAGCCCTCTATGGACTCAAGCAAGCACGAAGGACATGGTATGACACTCTCTCTGTATTTTTACTTGAAAATGGTTTCACTAGAGGTGTCATAGATAAAACTCTCTTTTATAAATTACATGAAAAAGATATGATATTTGTCCAAGTTTATGTTGATGATATTATATTTGGTTCTACTAACGAAAACTTGTGCAAAAGATTTACTAAGTTAATGCAGAGCAGGTATGAAATGAGTATGATGGGTGAACTGTCATTCTTCCTTGGATTGCAAGTAAAGCAAAAGGAAGATGGGATTTTTATATGCCAATCAAAGTACGTAAGGGATCTTCTGAGAAAATACAGTCTAGAAGATTCTTCACCGGCAAAAACCCCAATGCCAACAGCCACCAAGCTTGACAAAGATGAAACTGGTAAGAAAGTTGACATCACAAGCTACAGAGGTATGATAGGCTCATTGTTATATCTAACTGCTAGTAGACCCGATATAATGTTTGCAACATGCTTATGTGCAAGATTTCAATCTGACCCAAGAGAATCTCATCTTATAGCCGTTAAACGGATTTTTAGATATCTGAAGGGTACACCAAATCTTGGAATTTGGTACCCTAAAGATACAGGTTTTGAACTAATAGGCTATACAGATTCAGATTATGCAGGGTGCAGGATGGACAGGAAAAGTACGTCTGGAAGCTGTCAGTTTTTAGGAAGTCGGGTGATCTCCTGGTATAGCAAGAAACAGCACTCAGTGTCTACCTCGACAGCCGAAGCAGAATACATTGCGGCAGGTAGCTGTTGTGTACAGATCTTGTGGATAATGAATCAGCTAAATGACTATGGACTTGCGTTGAACAAAATTCCAATTTTCTGCGACAACACAAGTGCTATAGCTATTTCCAACAATCCTGTACAACATTCACGAACCAAGCACATTGACATTAGGTATCACTTTATCCGAGAGCATGTCATGAATGGAACTATGGTGCTACATTTTGTACTCACAGAAGATCAACTAGCCAACATCTTCACGAAACCACTTTCTCTAAGTTGGTTAGTGAACTAGGGATGTTAAATTATGGCTAATTTTTGATTACTAGGAATTAATTTAAGCTCATAAATATTAAATGTTAATATTTAAAGGATTTATGAGACTTGAATTAATAAAATCCTAGGGCTTATGAATTTTTTTTTAAAATTATCTTAAGTCTAAACTTAAAAGATAATTATTTCAATTATAGCATAAGTAACTTTGTTTAACTTAAGCATTATTTTATTTTATTGTATTATTTTATTTAACAAGTTATTATTGCACATATATATAAATGAGTATGTTATTAATTAATCAATTAATTTACTCATTAAATTAACTCAAACTTGATTTAATTTAATTCCTAAATTAATTAGAACAATTAATAATGTAAATATTTACTATATGTCCTTAGTAATTTATGAGCTTGTAATTATTTTATTTTTTTTTAAAAAAATAAATAAATAAAAATTCCGGCATTACTTTTTATTAAAAAACTCAGCATTACTTTTCATGAAAAAGCTCGGCATTACTTTTTAAAAAAGTAATACCGAGTGTTAACAAAAAAAGTAATACCGAGATTTGACCAAAAAAAAAGTAATACCGAGTTTTTACAAAAAAAAGTAATACCGAGATTTCATTTTTTTCTTTTCTTTTCTCCAGATCATCATATACACACACTGTTATATACACACACGGACGATCAGCCTTCAATATTACTTTCCAAAACCCTTGATTTTCAGCAACATTCAACTGCTCAATCAGTTGCTAATATCTATTTCAAGTGATCACACTTGCTTAGTTACGTTTTATTAACCCTTTACAGACGAATTACTGCCCATTTTTTCCCCAAAACCGAGTTGACTCAGTGATTTATATTCAAGGTCTGATTTGGTGTTTAATTGGTGGTGTTAATTTTCGAATTAAGTAAATTAATTTGTTTTATGGCTGATAATTGTGAAATTGTCAAGACAAATTTTATAGGTTATTTTAACCCAGTGAACTGTTCAATCGAGAGGTTTCGACCATGGATCGTATTTTTAAATGAACGCTCACTAATTAGTACAGCCATTACCCTTGATACCCCTCTAGTTGTTGATGCACTGAGGGCCTTGTACTCGACTGCTACAAACAGAACAGTTGGAGAAAGAGTACAATTTTCTTTCAAAATTGGGGAGCACGAGTACATGGTGACTAAAGAAGATGTAAAAAGAATTCTAGGATTTCCAACTGAAGATTTTGTTGACCCTCCAACTGCTCCAGAGTTAATTAATTTTTTCCAAGCCATTTTATATCAAGGGGAAATTAATTTGGTCAAAATGAACAAATCCAAGTTGGTTAGTGAATGGAACTACTTCTTTGATACACTGGCCAAGGTATTTTCACCGACGACGAAAGGGAACTTCAACAATCTCTCATCTCTTCTACAAATCTTTGGGTATTCTATGGCCCATAATAGGAGGATAAATTTTGGAAGATTAGTGTTAGCTGAAATTATCAGAAAGATGGGGTCACCAGAGAGCAGGGAACAAATTGTACTATGCTATTATCCAAGATTCTTAATGCTATTTATAAATGATCTTGTTTCAGATGAGGATAAGGCTCTGTTCCAGAACAGCAGAATAGAGATTTCTCCCACCTCTTAGAAAAATCTTTTCACAAGGTTGGGGAATAATGATAAGTTCCCTAACATAACAGTTGTGAGGCCTCGATATATGGGAGAGATCCTAGATCAAATTGCAAATCCAGAACATGCTCAACAGGCAGAGCCAGAGCCACAGCAGGAAGAGGAAATGCAAGTGGCTGCGCAGCTATTGGTCGAAGCTGCTAATCAAGCACAACAGGAAGTAAATGAACAACAGGTACTATCTCATACCATGGGTTCTATTTTCCTTCCTATATATATATATATATAGTCCACTTCTAGAATTATCTATAGCAGACTATGATGGTGTTCATACACTCCAGGATATCAGCTACGAACCTGAAAACACACAAGTTCTGTCCCAAGCTGAATTAGAGCCTCAAACAGTTTCTCCTTCATCCTCCTCCTTGGTACAAGTCAGAAAAGGAAGAAACCTGTCAGAATAATTAGGGGTCTTGGTGATGATGTGAGTGAACCCGCAGCTCTGTCTCCTCCTTCAAAAAAATCTAGATTTGAACCTGAGACAACTGCAGCCTCAACCTATTCCGATCAATGGGATATGGATTTTGACATGGCCATCCAAGATTCTATAGATACACTTGCTCAACCAGGTGATCTAATTCGCTGCTCGGCTACAGCATCAGTTAGTGAGGATAACACACTGCTAGCAATCACACTAGCAGGACCTTCACTTGAAGAAACACAAACACAGGAGGGCACATTTGTTGAAGAAAATGTTTTTATTGAAAACTCGTCGGATGCCACTTATGTTGTGGACCATGACATTTTCGATGCAGTGCAGCATCAGATACCCTCTGAGGTACTAAGGAGCACCACAGACTCTCAAGAGCCTGTCATTACATTGTCTAAGGTGGTGACTCCGCTGGATTTCCTTCATCCAGTTCTCTTACGAGAAGGTCTCGAATCCACTAGTGGGTTTGAGAGGCAACAACTCTTTAGAGGGAGTTGGGGCTCCATTTACGGAGCAGCTATGTCAGTAGAGGAGCCACTTCAAGTCAAACTTGTTGAGGACGCGCCTTCACAGGCATCAGAAGAGCATTTCGACTCTTCAAAAGCTATTGTTGTATTTACAGGTACAACATATGGAACTGGAAAGGAGCTAAACACTAGTGATGTGAGGCAAACACAAAGTGAAACACATGCACAGAGTGACAGTGAGCTAAACAGGAGTGCAAGTGAGATGAGTGCACACACACACAGTGAACTATTATCCAAAATGGAAGCTCTCCAAAAGGAAATGAAAATTGTTCAGGCTGAGTTGGTAAAAGTTAAAGCACAAGCAGAAGAGAAGTCTACATCTGCCTCTGTAACACAACAGCTGACAATTATGCGAAACGATGTTGAAAGTGTCAAGTCATCTATACTTCTAAAAACTCAAAATATCCAGGATGCACAGAATCTTATTGCTGAAGATATGAAAGAAGTGACCAAATTACATGAAAGAATTGATGACGTTGAGAAAAGTTTAACCCTCACAATCATTGAAAATGAAAAGATTTCTACTCAACGATTCAGTAAACTAGATGATGGCATGATGCATTTGAATGAAGGAATGAAACAAGTCTATCTGACTATGCATAAACTGATGACATCCTTTGAAGCATCCAAAACTCAAGAGGATCCCTCAACTAAGGGGGAGAAAGCAAAGAAGAAAGTAGCTGGAGATGAAGTGGCTACTACTCAAGATAAAGGAAAAGCTAAGTTGTATTTTGATGAAGAACAACAATTTCATTCGTTTGATCCAGAACCAGAAGATCAGTATTATGCTCAAGAGCAATTCATTGATGACAGTGCTCATGATGAATCAAACATTCCTGACCACTGTAGAGCTGATGAAGAAGCTGCTTTTGATGAGGAATTTCTGTTTCCAAAAGAGAAGGAAATTGATTCTGCCTATGAAGAGGCCTATAAGAAATTGAAAGAGGACATCAAAGTAAGCAATTCTAGAACAGAAAATTTGAAAGCTCTGGTCAAAGAAAAAACTCAGTCAGAAAGAAAAGAAAGCCAAGAAAAGCAAAATCTGTGGGCTATAGCTGTCAGAAAGAAGAAAGAAGATGTGCGATTGAAAATAGGGAAGAAATGGGATACCGCCAGAGAAATCATGGACAAACTTCAGAAAGGACCGTTTGAAGATTACAAGTTACAATTTCTAATTGAAAGCCTGCAAAATTCAAACGACTGTCTGGATAACTTCATGAAAGCAATCAAAGAAGAGGTTGACTACATCACTGTGATTGTAGATAACATTCTAGAAGACTGGAGCATTCTATTGTACACACACAGGAATGGCACATTCAGGGTCTCTATGGAATTCTTTCGTCAAAGATCTCTATCTGTAATCTGGACTTTAATGAACAAAGTCAAAAGAAGTTCAGAAGAAAACGAAATTTTAAGAGACAGACTTCGAGACATAGCAAGAGCTGTCAGTCCACAAATCTTAAATGACCCTCATGAGGTAAGGTTCTACAACAACAGGCTTTATCAGATTATGAAGCTGGATGAGGAGTCACTAAAGGGCTGCACAGTGAAATACATGATTGAAGTGGAAACTATGCTGAGATCCAAGGGATTCAGGTCCCAGGCTAAGTTGGATGCAGCTCAAAAGATCAGAAACTACTGCCTATCCAAAAATATTCAATCATACATCAGGCAGATGCAAAGAATTGATTCAACTCAGCCCTATGATGTGGGAGAAGAAATCAAGAGTCAAACTGATCTAGAAGTGGAATGGGAATTACAACGAGCCATTAATAGAAGGAAGTATGGAGAATCCACTCAGACAGAAGTTGAAGAGGTACCAAGGACACCTGTGAACAGAAGTTCTAATTTAGAAGAAGGTGAAGTTGATACTGCAGAAGACTGAAGTCCTAGATAGGTCAAGATAGAAACATAGTTATTTTTGTTCAGTGCTAGAGAAACAACTATCTTGTACTTATCTTTTATGTATGAATCTGGAAAATTGTTAGATATAAAACCAGAACTTTTGTTTATTATTTACAAGTACTTACATGTCGTATTTACTTTCTTAGTTGTTAGTTGAGTTATCCTCTAGAAATTTGTGTGTTAAATGATTAACAACAAATAGGGGGAGATTGAAAGGCATATGACTAGGCCTATTTGTAATAATTAGATGACAACTCAACTCAGATAAGAAATAGTAGTAAATAATAAATATCAAACAGGAATCAAGACAAAGACAGTCAACTAGTCACAAGGAATCGTAGTATCAGAAGTACTCAGTTGAAGCTACTACTCAACACTGGAAGAAGTTTATTTATTTGTTCAAGCATCAGTCAAATTAAATAAAGTAGTAATTCAAAAAAATTCAGAAGATACAGAAGATTTTAAAAGTGGCTACTACATGAAGATTCCAGAAGAAAAGGAACAGAAGAGGGAAGACAGAAAAGCAGAAGGCCACAACCTTAAATGTAAAGAATGGAGAATATTTATTGGTTTGATACAAATAAACCAGACAGTACATTTGTGTATCAATAATAAAATATTTATTCTTCATTTTAACTAAAGTGGTTTAAAGATAAAGGTCAAAGAAGAGACGAGAAGACTGTGAAGCTGACTTCTAGTTTATATAAGTCAGATAGTATTTTAATTCTACTAATCAAAAGGAAGTTAATTATTTAATTTATTTAATTAAATTAATTCAAGATGAATTTAATTTAATTTATGAATTATTTAATTAAACAAAGTAGAATTAATTTACTATAAAAGGTTAAGTCAATATTACTTTTGTTAAAAAGTAATACCGAAGAATTGAAGAAAGTAATACCGAGCAGATTCAAAAGTAATACTGGAGAATTTCAAAAGTAATACCGAAGAATTGAAGAAAGTAATACCGAGCAGATTCAAAAGTAATACTGGAGAATTTCAAAAGTAATACAGAGTATACTTTTAAAAAGTAATACCGAGTACTTTTGAAAAGTAATACCGAATTTTGAAAAGTAATGCCCAGCAATTTCAAATGTAATACTAGGCTTATTTCTCAGATTAAAAAGGTAATGCTGAAAAGTAATGCTAAGCTTTTCCAACCTCTATAAATATGAGGAGATCTCTTCTCATTTCTGTTGGTGTAAAAATATTCAAATTCAGAAATTTGTATGCATTGTAATATTCACAGATTTCTGTGCTTAGTTTGGAATATAATTGTTAAACTCGAACAATTCATGTCAAAATCGTTCCAGAGCATTTAATCAATTATATTCACCTTGATCATATTAATTTTGTAATACTTTTCAAGTTAAAATTTTATATCTTATACTTGAACCGTATTTCAACTTAATTAATATTTTGTGATTATTTAAATTAATATTTTACAATTATAAATTCCGCGAGAAATTCAGATATAGTATTCAACCCCCCTTCTACTATATCCGGGACCAACAATAATGTTTCATACCAGGCTCTGGGTGCTTATTTTAATCCATAAAGTGCTTTGAGAAGATAGTATACAAATCCAGGATGAACATGATCAATAAAACCAGGAGGTTGTTCTACATAAACTTCTTCTTCTAGTTCTCCATTTAGAAAAACACTTTTCACATCCATCTGATATGCCTTGAACTTAGCATGAGCAGCATATGCTAGAAAAATTCTGATTTCTTCCAACCTTGCAACAGGTGCAAATGTTTCACCAAAATCTATGCCTTCTTCTTGTGAATAGCCCTTTGCCACTAATCTTGCTTTATTCCTTGTCACTGTACTAGATTCATCCATTTTGTTTCTGAACACCCATTTTGTACCAATGACAGACTTGTTCTTTGGTTTGGGCACCAGCTTCCATACCTTGTTTCTTTCAAACTGATTCAACTCTTCTTGCATAGCAATTATCCAATCAGGATCATTCAAGGCTTCTTCAATCCTTTTTGGTTCTTCTTGAGACAGGAAGCTACTATACAAGCATTCATTTTGAGTTGCACTTCTAGTTTTGACACCATCATTTGCATTTCTAATAATTAATTCAAAAGGATGGCTTTTTGTCGATTTCCTTTGAGATGGTAAATTTATTCTTGAAGATGATGCTTCATGATCATTGAAAGTGTTATGATCATTGTGATGTGATTGACCATTTGAGAACCCTCCCCCTGAGATGGACACTCTACTTGAAGATTGTTGAACAGAGTTGTTATCCATCTAATGATTATCAATTGATGTATTTTCAGTCAATTGATGATTGTCAACTGATAAGTTATCTGTTGATGCATTGACATCAATTGATGGAAGGATTCTAGGTACTCGATTTCTTGAAATTTCCACATCATCATCACTATCTTCAATATTGTTTGTGGATTCATTTAAGAAGTGCAATAATTCATGAAATCCTTCATCAAACAACCCTTGTATCTTCTTATCATCAAAGACTAAATGCATAGATTCCATAACAATGTGTAATCTAAGATTGTAGACTCTGTAAGCTTTGGTTGTTATCCCATATCTAACAAATATAGCTTCATCAACCTTGGCTTCAAATTTTCCTACATTTTCACCTTGATTCCACAATATAAAGTATTTGCAGCCAAAGACATGAAGAAAATTAATTGTTGACTTCTTGTTTTTCTTCATCAACTGATATGGAGTTTTTCCTTGAATTTGATTGACCATGGAAATATTTTGAATGTAGCAAACAGTATTAACTGTTTCTGCCCAGAAGTATGTAGGTAGTTTTGATTCTTCTAATATAGTTCTAGAAGCTTCAATCAAGGTCCTATTCTTCTTTTCAACTACTCCATTTTGCTGTGGAGTTCTTGGTGCAGAGAAATGATGAGTGATACCTTTCTCTTCACAGAATTCTTTTATTGTTGCATTCTTGATATTCTTTCTCTTCATAGATTCCTAACAAAGTCCATGTTTCCTTGTGAGTAAGAAGACACTCCTTGTTGTCAAAGCCAGTATGGTAACCTTTGTCTCCAAGTTGACTAATACTTATTAGATTATGTTTTAAACTATCAATTAGAGCTACTTCTTCAATGATGACATTTCCAAGTACAATCTTGCCATATCCCAGTGTTTTTCTTTTGTTGTCATCACCAAAGGATACTTCTGGGCCAGCCATCTCTACAAAGTTTGTAAGCATGGATTTTTTTTCCAGTCATGTGTCATGAGCATCCACTGTCTAGGACTAGGGAAATTTTCTTTACCCTGGTACCCTGCATACAGATATCAACTAGTTAGATATTTTAAGGACCCAAAAATTTTGGATCCTTTCTTACCAACTTCCACTTTGGATTTACATGTCTCCTATGTTGCCTTAGACTCTGGTGGAATCTTAACAGTGTCATACCAACTCTTATCAATAGAAGATTTTAGCTCATAGAAGTTATAATACAAATCATGATAGTCACTACACATACATATATAGAATGAAATATGCTACCACAGTGATAACAGGATTTCTGTGGAATGTAGTGACCTTTTAGAGTCTGAGAAGGAATAGACTCTGATTTCTTCTCAATCTTTCTTTTACAGTCTAGAGCTAAATGGTTGTGGTTTTCACATCTATAAGATTTCTTTCTAGGAGCATTAGGATCCTTTTGATAATTATTGTCCTTATTAATACCTTTCTTACCATTCCTATTCCTCCTAGCCTTGCCAGACTCTGGTAAGTTCTCTAGCCTTTCCTTTAGCTTAGACTTAGACAAATACCCAATATTTATATTTTTCCTAGGTTTCTTTTCTCCTGATTCATCTGTCTTTATGTCAACAATAGGGGGATTATTGACAGGTGATTTTGTGGTTTCTTTAGGTAAATTAGTCTTAACTTCATAATTCAAACACTTAACAAGAGTAAAG
Source organism: Oenanthe sinensis (assembly GCA_028671895.1). Lineage (NCBI taxonomy): Eukaryota > Viridiplantae > Streptophyta > Magnoliopsida > Apiales > Apiaceae > Oenanthe > Oenanthe sinensis. The sequence continues at coordinate 21,856,627 of CM053798.1, forward strand.
GTGTTATTATCCTTAGTCTTATTAACTTGGCTAGCTTCTACATTGTTATCATTAGTCTTATTAACTTGGCTAGCTTCTACATTGTTATCATTGAAATTTCCACATCATCATCACTATCTTCAATATTGTTTGTGGATTCATTTAAGAAGTGCAATAAGTCATGAAATCCTTCATCAAACAACCCTTGTATCTTCTTATCATCAAAGACTACATGCATAGATTCCATAACAATGTGTAATCTAAGATTGTAGACTCTGTAAGCTTTGGTTGTTATCCCATATCTAACAAATATATCTTCATCAACCTTGGCTTCAAATTTTCCTAGATTTTCACCTTGATTCCTCAATATAAAGCATTTGCAGCCAAAGACATGAAGAAAATTAATTGTTGACTTCTTGTTTTTCTTCATCAACTGATATGGAGTTTTTCCTTGAATTTGATTGACCATGGAAATATTTTGAATGTAGCAAGCAGTATTAATTGTTTCTGCCCAGAAGTATGTAGGTAGTTTTGCTTCTTCTAACATAGTTCTAGCAGCTTCAATCAAGGTCCTATTCTTCCTTTCAACTACTCCATTTTGCTGTGGAGTTCTTGGTGCAGAGAAATGATGAGTGATACCTTTCTCTTCATAGAATTATTTTATTGTTGCATTCTTCAATTCAGTACCATTATCACTTCTAATTTTCTTGACCTTTCATTCAGTGCCATTGTCAACATTCTTCACATGATTGATAATTAATTTGTTTGTCTCATCCTTAGAGTGTAAGAAATATACCCAAGAATACCTTGTGAAGTCATTCACAATGACTAAGGCATATTTCTTTTTGGCAATTGACATGATGTTGACTGACCAAATAAGTCCATATGTAATAATTCTAAAGGCTTGTCAATTGATGATTCAGATTTTGACTTGAATGATGTTTTCCTTTGCTTTCCCTTTTGACAGGCATCACATAGTCCATCCTTGGTGAATTCCATCTGTGGAATTCCTCTAACCAAATTCTTTCTAACCAATTAATTCATGGCTTTGAAATTCAAATGAGCTAGCTTCTTGTGCCAGATCCAACTTTCATCTGTATTGGCTTTGCTAAGTAGGCATGTCATTGAGTTTGCCTTTACAGAGTAAAAATTAGCCATATAGACATTTCCTCTTCTTTCTCCAGTTAAGAGAATTTTACCAGATTCCTTGTTGGCTATGATGCATGATCCAGTTGTAAACCACACACCATTACCATTATCACACAGTTGACTAATACTGAGCAGATTGTGCTTCAATCCATCAACTAGTGCTACAGGTTCAATGATAACATTTTCTTTTGCAATTAGGACATATCCCAGAGTAAAACCTTTGCTGTTATCTCCAAAAGTAATTCCTGGGTCAGCCTTTTCCACAAACTCTGTGAGCAGGGACAAATCTCCAATCATGTGCCTTGAACATCCACTATCCAAATACTATAGATTTTTCTTCATATTTCCCTGCACATAAAACAATCAAGTTATTTTTGGTACCCAAGTTGTCTTGGGTCCTCTTTTATTAGTTGTAGCCTGAGCCCCGATTGCGAACTTTGGTTCCTTTTTTTGTGGGTTTAAATCCACTTTAACTTTGGGAGTTGGCTTTTGGGGCTTTGACACTTTGGAACTCAAGGCAGAATTTCCATGCATTTCATTATCTACATTAGGCATGTTAAGGGTTTCAGGCATGAAAACGCAGCGGAATTAACGTAAAAATAATATAAAAAAATCGAAACCCAATTGCAGGATCCATGTATAACGTTGGATGATTATGGTGAAGAAGTCTGTACCTTAACAAAGCTTTCGTATGCTGTTTAATGGAGGTCCAGAAAGATGAATCACAGCAGTCCTTTGTTGCAAAGATTTGCTCTCTAAAGAAGTCCACACGAACGCCCGATCGTCCTACGATCACCGGAGTCGGTACTAGCCGAATTGTTTGCCCCTCTCTCTCTTTCTCTAGCCTCTCTTGATGTTGAGCAGCTAGGATTTTTTCTCTAAAACGAAATTTGATGATTAAACCCTAATACTATACATCATTATGTATATATAGGGGAGAGAGAGATTTTGGGCCCAACCCTAATCCATGTGGTTTCCAAAACCCATTATGACTTTGGGTTATTATTATTATTAAATCAGAATTCTAATATAATTAATCAAGTCCCACTTAATTAATTCAATAATTAAATTCGAATAATAATAACACTTATTAAATCCGAATTATAATATAATTAATCAAGTCCCACTTAATTAATTCAATAATTAATTAAATAATAATATATTTAAATTCGTAATTTAAATAAACCTCCGTTTTGACGTTCTTTGTGTGTGACCCTTTAGGTTATTATTACGTTGGCAATAATTTTATTATCTAATAATAAAATTATAAACAATGAGCGGCATCTAGTAATACATCATTGTTACCCAAGTAACAATAATAATTGGTGATTCAATTAAACCTTTCGTGAATAATGTTCCATGTAATATAATCCCTTTAACCTTATATTATAGATCAAACTCGAGGCATGTATAGTGTCATCCTCTTCAACGTTTAATCTCGGTTTTCTTGATCAATGAGTAGACTATTTAAATAAATCAATATTTGAGCATGGCCATGCATTTCATAGTCTCACTCAATCAAGAGGCCAATAATATAACTCCTAGAATTGGAGGGTTAAATCCTATATCTATCATTCATATTCCTCATACGATTCATAGCATACCCAATATACACCTTTATCATTACCCGGTTAAAGATAACTTTGAGTGTAATCAAAGTATATTAATTCTCGTATAGAAATATAATGATTTCAAGTCAGAGGATCATTACATCATTATCACAGTGAGATTTCTTATGACACTTATTAACATGTAGAATCTCACGGCGGGTCTTTCCAGTGTCATGTATTGATACATACACTTATGTTCTTGACTTTAGTATCACCATACCTATGACCAATGAGATGTGGTCATCCGTCAACAAACATACTAGTCTTATTGCATTATTATTGTCCTTAAATAATAATACTTGACTAAGGAATTTTAGGAATAAAATACTATTCATATAATCTCATTTTTAAGTCACATACTTAATGATATATATTACGTATTAATATTCCAAGGACATTTATTATCCTTTCAATTTATAACGCAGTAAATAAAGACATAATAAATAATAATTAAATAATCACATAAAACATAATCCTTAATTGTTTTCAATAAAACATTAAAAGTATTGTCTCTAGGACACCAATACTAACAGTATGTTCCATGACATACCAAGCATGTTCATATTTGAATATGCAAAGAAGGGATTATACATGTATGGAACTTGTGCATAAGGCATATGAACATTAGGTGCAACTAAATTAGAAGACATGGCATTCATGAGCATAGGATTGGTAAATATGGCATTAGCAGTCATGGCATGTACATTTAAATCATTTAAGGATATAGATTTCTTTTCATTCTTGCATTGCATAGACAAATGATTTACACTACAACATTTAGCATATACCTTTCTAGGGGCATACATGTCAGGAGTGTAGTTGTTGTGCTTATTTATGCCTACTTTACCATTCCTATTCTTTTTCTTTTTCTCAGACTTAGGTTGAGTAATTTTCACAGGTGCTATCTTTTCTAATTTTTCTTTTAATTATTTCTTGGATAAGCTACCTATGTTGATCTTCTCATCCCCAGCCTCAACTTGATTTTTAGTTTCCTTAACAAACTTGATAGGAGTGCTAAATTTGTTCTTCTTGTTAGTCATTGAAGATTTACTTGTCGATGGCTGCTTATCAGTCGATTCAGCATCAATCGATTGATAATCCTCATCAGTTGATAAATGATTAGCAGTCGATTGATCTTTATCCATTGAAGTATCAACCAATGGCTTGCCTGTTGATTTGGGGAGTTCACCTAGAGTATCTACACCCTGAACATCAATAATTTGTTTGGCAGTTTTAGCAGACCTATTCCATTTGTTAATGGTTTCAATTTCTTCAGCCAATTATTCTTTTAACAATTCTTCTCTTTTCAAACTATTCACTAGTTCATTTATCGCATCTTACTTTCCTTCTTGAATCTATCTAAACAAACAAGTTAATTTTCAAGAAAAATATTCCTCTCAGTTAAGGAATCAATGGTGTTCTTCAACTTGAGGTTTTCTTTGTTTAGAGATTTTAGAGTGACATGCAAATTGTACGATTCATTAGATATTTCATTAATAGTACTATTGCATTCATCAGTTGTAAGCTCAGAAAAGTGGTAGCTAGTACCTGACTTGATGATGAACTAGCTTCTTCATCTACATGTTTGGCCATTAGTGCTAGATTGATGAATTCTTCAAAATCATTGTCCTCAGCAGCCCAGTCCTTCTCCTCAGTAACAAAAGCTTTTTCTTTCTGTTTCAAAAGGTCAAAGTATTTCTTTTTATAATCAATACCATCATAAGACTTTTACTTTTCTTGTTTTGGCTTGCTGCACTCATTTGAGAAATGACCAGCCAATCCACAGCTAAAACATTTGAATTTAGATCTATCAACCAAATTTTTGTTTTGATTGTTACTTCTAAACTGGGATCCAGGACTTTGAGCATTTGGATTCCTCTTGAATTTTAGCTTTGAAAACTTCCTTGACAGAAATGCAAGGTGCTCATCAATCTCATCCAAATCATCCTGGGAGCATGTTTCATTTTCTTCACACTTGCCCTTTTCTTTTCTTTTAAATGATTCTTCAACAACATCACCAGCCATCATGATAGACTCTTCTACATAGCTACTTTCCTTCTTTTCTTCATTTCCCTTGACTATTAAAGCCACAATTTTCTCCTTTTTTTGATTCTTCTCAATCTCCTCATCTTGTTGGAATTTAACTCATATGTCTTGAGAATACCATAAAGTTTCTCAAGAGTATAATCCTTGAAGTCCTGAGATTGTCTAATAGAAACAGTTATTGGTTTCCATTCTTTTAGAAGAGATATAAGAAATTTTAGATTTGAATCCTCAGTAGCATAAACCCTACCATATAGCTTCAGTCCATTTAGCAACTTCTGAAATCTGCTATAGGTGTCATTGATAGATTCTCCGTTCTTGAAATGAAATGATTTATATTTTTAAATTAAGAGTTACATCTTGTTTTTCTTTACTTGTTCAGTTCATTCACACAGAGTTTGAAGAGTATCCCATACTTCTTTTGATGAAGTACATTTTATCACATTGTCAAACATATCTTTATCTAGGCCATTAAACAGAATATTCATGGCCTTCTTGTCTTTAAGTACTTCTTTTTCATCATCTTCTGTGAACTCAGAGATGAGTTTAGGAATATGTTTGTCAAGTAATGGAGTTCCATCAGGGTTTACACCTGTGACTAGATTCATGGGAATATGAAGACCTTTCTCTATGCAGTGAACATAGGAAGGATCGAGAGAAAGAAGATGTAAATGCATTTTGACCTTCCATGGAAAGTATTCATCATTTTCTAATACTGGAATTTTTACACCTGAATCTTTTTGGCCCATATTAATTGTTCTTGATTTTTAAACTTTTTGTATGTTGAAATGCTGCTCTGATACCAATTGTTATTCCTCAGAATAATGTCAATATTTATAGAAGGGGGGGTTGAATACAAACATCAAAACTTTTGTTTGATTCAATATTTGTTACTGATGTTTGAGAATTAGAGAGAAAAAAGTTAGAATAAATTATAACTGAAAATTAAAATAAACAAAGAGATTTTAAAATTACTGATGGATTGGTTTTTCCATCAGTGTATATTTTTGCTCAATGTTCCTAGGTTAAAAAAAAACCTAGCTGCGTTTATTTACAAGGTTAGAAAATAATGAAAGTGTTTGACCTAAAACCAATCATGTATGATGAGTTAGGAAAAACTTTCTGCTACTCTTATTTAATTTCAGTTGATAAAAATAAAGTATTTATTTGTTATGTTACAGGCTTAATCTATTTGAAGTGTATTAAATAAGATGTTCCATAGTTTAGAGCAAAGCTTCTAGAATTATAATGAGATTGTAATAATGAGATCTAGAAGATAATAGCTTTAGACTTAAACAGTTCCTGATCATAGGATAACTAATTAGAAATTGATAAATCCGTAAAGATCAGTACATACTATGCTAGCTCTCTTAGGAGGATGTCTGTTCTCATAGAAATTTGTGTGGTGACACTATATCTAGTATGTAGGTGCTTATTAAGGAATAAGTTCACTGAACATGACTCGATAAGTAGAACAACTAATGGAGTTTACTCACGTGTCGATAGTTGTTTATTAAGTAAATAGTTGTACAAGTATCCTTAGACTTGAGATCGTTAGAGTTATCTCGTACACAATGATTTATGCTTTGGTTTAGTCCTTAGTCTCTAGGACATTCATTAGGTCCATTCTGGGCATAGTGATTTGTGTATGGAGATAGTTAACGGATCAATAAAGGATCTGCCCCTTCCAGTAAAGGAAGTGAATATCCTATGTTATTCTTAGATATGCAAGTTCAGGAATCTCTGGCCAGAGTGAATGAAATTAGAAAGAGTTTCTAATTTGCATTAAAAGGAACTTTGCATTATGAATAAGAAATCATATGATTAAATTAGATAGGCTTGACACGAGTTTCATGCCTTGTATTTAATCGGGATATTGAAGGGTAGACGGAATTAATTATACGGTAACTAATTACTGACAGGTTCTAAGTATTCTAAGCAATGATTTCGTATTATCTGGATAGTCACGATATGTTGAGAAGCATCACTCACGATGTAGAATAAATATAATTAATCAAATTAATTATATTTAATGAATTAATAGAATTCATATAAATAATAAATAAAATGTTTATTATTATTTATTTCTACTACCGGCTTAATATTGAACCTAAAGAGTCACACCATAAAAGAGATTAAATTATAGATGAAGGAATAATTAATAATAGCTAGTCATTATTTATTTATGAAATAAATAATTACTTAGCAAATTTTATAAATTAATTAAATGAGATTTAATTGATTATAAATTATTTAAGATAAGATCTTAATATTATTAATTAAATATTTAATTAAAGTAATTAAATATGAAGAAAGAATAATTTTCTAAAAGAGTTTAGAAAAAGGAATTAATGATTAAAATAGTTTTAATCATTAACTAATTAATTAATAAAATTAATTAATTAAAAAGGGAATTAATAATAAGATATTTATAGAAAATATCTCAGTTGAGATATTTGCCTATAAATATAGGATTATAAACCCTAATATAAAAAAACCCTAATATTTGTGAGAAATATTTTAAAAGGGAGGCAACCCTAATTTCCTCTCTAGCCTCCTCCTTCATCTTTTAGTTTGATTCTTGGTGGATATCTTTAGAGCACTCCACACTTGAGGGGTGATTGCAAGGATTGAAGAACAAGATCTTCTTTAGCTGTTGCCGGAAAGCAATCGAGGTATTCTTCGATTTATAAAATAGTTTTTGTATCTATATGTATGTATACATAGGAATATATGCAAATAAATGTTATTCAATGCTTCCGCTGGTGCATATATTCCTACAAATAAATCAACTGCTCTTACAATATGTTCTAAAGCTTGAACAGTTGTTTAAGAAAATGTTTTCTAACTTGTCTATTCTCTAACAATGTTACTACACTTGTTTATATACTACAAGTGTGTCTTTACAGTTCCTACTCTAGGATTGTTTCTTTCTACCTTTCTTTTACCTTTTTCCTTTTAAGAAAAATAGACTTGAAAGACAGCTACAGATTGAATCATCATAGTCATCATTGACTGTCTTCCATAGGTTTACTTTTGTCCTCTGGATCTACAACAGATAGTCCTTCTGTGTTATCACAATCAATTGATAATTTGCTGTTAAGCATATCAATTGATCCATCCTTTAATCCATCAACTGGTATTCTTCTTCGATTGATCTTTATATCCATCGATTGATAAATAATGACTTATCGATTGATAGATGTTATCAATCGACATATCAATCGATGGGTCTTCACATCAGTTGATGGTCTTCAATACTTGACTTGGCTTCTTCGATTGATCTCTCATCCATCGATGCTTCAATATCAATCGATCATCCTTCACTTGTGTAATTTCCTGTCTTCAAATAATTACAATTTGACAGTTTAATTTACACATCATTTGATGATCTATATCAATCGACTCTAACATCAATTGGTAAGAATAATATCAATTGATTTACACCTTAACGATTGAAATAGATTAAGTACACCTATGCTACAGTCCAAATTATCAGTTGATTCATATAAACATTCCAACTGGTAAATGGTTTCCTGATCAATTGATATTTATAATTTTCATATCAATTGATCAGTTACATCAAATAAAATTTCTATGATTCTAAGATTAATGTTATCATCAAATTACATGTAGATTCCTAACAAAGTGCATGTTTCCTTGTGAGTAAGAAGACACTCCTTGTTGTCAAAGCCAGTATGGTAACCTTTGTCTCCAAGTTGACTAATACTTATTAGATTATGTTTTAAACTATCAACTAGAGCTACTTCTTCAATGATGACATTTCCAAGTACAATCTTGCCATATCCCAGTGTTTTTTCCTTTGTTGTCATCACCAAAGGATACTTCTGGGCCAACCATCTCTACAAAGTCTGCAAGCATGGATTTTTTTTCCAGTCATGTGTCATGAGCATCCACTGTCTAGGACTAGGGACATTTTCTTTACCCTGGTACCCTGCATACAGATAGCAACTAGTTAGATATTTTAAGGACCCAAAAATTTTGGATCCTTTCTTACTAACTTCCACTTTGGATTTACATGTCTCCTATGTTGCCTTAGACTCTGGTGGAATCTTAACAATGTCATACCAACTCTTATCAATAGAAGATTTTAGCTCATAGAAGTTATAATACAAATCATGATAGTCACTACACATACATATATAGAATGAAATATGCTACCACAGTGATAACAGGATTTCTGTGGAATGTAGTGACTTTTTAGAGTCTGAGAAGGAATAGACTCTGATTTCTTCTCAATCTTTGTTTTACAGTCTAGAGCTAAATGGTTGTGGTTTTCACATCTATAAGATTTCTTTCTAGGAGCATTAGTATCCTTTTGATAATTATTGTCCTTATTAATGTCTTTCTTACCATTCCTATTCCTCCTAGCCTTGACAGACTCTGGTAAGTTCTCTAGCCTTTCTTTTAGCTTAGACTTAGACAAATACCCAATATTTATATTTTTCCTAGGTTTCTTTTCTCCTGATTCATCTGTCTTTATGTCAACAATAGGGGGATTATTGACAGGTGATTTTGTGGTTTCTTTAGGTAAATCAGTCTTAACTTCATAATTCAAACACTTAACAAGAGTAAAGGTGTTATTATCCTTAGTCTTATTAACTTGGCTAGCTTCTACATTGTTATCATTCTCAACAATAGGTCTTTTTTCTTGACTCTTGTCATATAGCCTAAACCAGTAATTTGACACACATTTTGGCTACTGTGAATTTTCTGAACTTTTCTTCCAGAGTCTTTCCACTCTTTGAACTTAATCCTTTCCTCTTCTAGTTCCTTTTTAACATAATCATAGGCTTTTATGTTAGGAATATATTCATTTAATGATGTACAAAATACTAGAACATGGTCTTGTTGGGTTCCGAGGCATAAAACACAGCGGATTAAACGTAAATATAACAAAATTCGGAACCCTAAACGCAGGATCATGTATAAGTTCGGACTGATTATTGTGAAACAGAATCATACCTTTTCTTGGTCTTGACTTCTACGAACTCAACGGAGATCCTAGCTTTCACGACTTGTGTCTTCTTCTCGAAAACACCTCTATGGTATCCACACGAGAACCTTCAAGAACGTCTCACGATCTTGATTATGGAACGGATGTACTAGCCTCCTCTAGATGATTTCGAAACTGCCTTTTCTGTGCTTGCTGCTGCCTCTAGGGTTTTTCTTATCAAAACGTAATGACCTATTAACCCTACATTATCTATTTATAATGGTTGGTTAATAGGCCCATAATAGCAACCCATAACAGCTAAACCTAACCCATGTAGGTTTAGGATTAAATAATAAAATCGAATTTTATTATTTAATTAATAACTAAGTCACACTTAATTATTAAGGGCAGAATTCTAATTCGAATTTATATTATTTCAATTAATTAAGTCTCACTTAATTAATATAATAAAATTCAAATAATCATCAATTAATTTAAATCTATAATTTAAATTAATTATTCCTCTAAGTACTCTATGTGTGTGACCCTATAGGCTATTATTTAATTAGCAATAATTTTATTCTCCAATAAAATTACAAACAATGAGTGGTATCTAGTAATACATCATTGCTACCCAATTAAATAATAATTAAATCGTGATTCGATAAAACCTTTCGTGATTAATGTTTCCATGTAATATAATCCCTTTAACCATATATATTATAGATTAAACTCGAGGCATGTATTTAGTCATCCTCTTCAACATTTAATCCGGGTTTACTTGATCCATGAGTAGACTATGAAAATAAATCATTATTTGAGCACGGCCATGCATTTTATAGTCTCACTCAATCAAGAGGCCAATAATATCTCTCCTAATTATAGGAGGGTTAAATCCTTTATCTATCATTCATATTTCTCATACGACTCATGATATACCCGATGTCCACTTTTATCATTACCCGGTCAAAGGTAACTTTTAATGTAGTCAAAGTATATTAATCCTCGTACAGAAATATAATGATCTCAAGTCAGAGGATCATTACACTATTATCACTGTGAGTCTTTCTTATGACTTTATTAAACATGAAGAATCTCACTGTGGGTCTGTCCAGTACCATGTACTCCTGCATGTACCTATGTGTTGACTTTAGTATCCCCATACTTATAACCAATGAGATGTGGTTATCAGTCAAACAACATACTAGTTTATTTATGTATTATTATTGTCCTATAATAATAATACTCGACTAGGGACATTTAAGAATATGATCTATTATATAATCTCAAGTTCAAGTCATGTACTAAACTATACAATGTGTATCATGATTCTAAGGACATTTATTATGCTAACAAATATATCGCAGTAATTAAAGTCATAATAAATATGTTTATTGAATAATCAAATGACATAAAGGTCTATTAAAAGAAACATTGTATTGCCTCTAGGGCACCTACACTAACAAGTCTAACATAGTTTATCTATAACAAGTCTTTCTAGTCTCTGAATTTTTCCTATAATCTGAGTCTAGATAGTCAACATTAATTTATAGATGTCATTTATACTTATAAGATTTTCAAGAGAATTGAAACTAGAGTCTGGATGCAAATCAGAGTCTGGGAGTGGATCAGAGTCTATAGACTACCAGAGTCTATAGTCTGTCATAAACTGAAGATCATCAGAGTCAAAGTCTTTGAGAGTCTATAAATGTTATGAATTTGTTAAGAAAGAACAAGTAGAAGAAAGGCTTAAGTTCAAAGTGTGGACTGACTCTGGTAGAAAAGTTCAGAAAATTCTCAACAATCAAAATGTGTGTCAAACTGCTGGTCTAGGCTATGACAAGAGTCAAGGCAAAAGACCCATTGATGAGATGGATAATAATGAAGAAGCTAGCCAAGTCAATAAGACTAAGGACAAGAGTACCTTCATTCCTGTTAAGTTTGTATCTTTTGAAGAAAAGACTGTTTTACCTAAAGAAATCACAAACTCATATGTCAATGATCCCCCTATTGTGGACAAAAAGACAGATGAATCAGGAGCAAAAAAACCTAAGAAAACCATTAACATTGGGTATCTGTCTAAGTCTAAGTTAAAGGAAAAGCTAGAGAACTTATCAGAGTCTACAAAGACTAGGAGAAATAGGAATGGTAAGGAATACATTAATAAGGCCAATAATTATCAAAAGGATCCTAATGCTCCTAGAAAGAAGTGATATAGATGTGGAAACCACAACCATTTAGCTCTAGACTGTAAAACAAAGATTGAAAAGAAATCAGAATATATTCCTTCTCAGACTCTGAAAAGTCACTACATTCCACATAAGTCTTGTTATCACTGTGGTAACATATTTCATTCAATTTATATGTGTAGGGACTATCATGATTTGTATTACAATTTTTATGAGCTAAAATCTTCAATTGATAAAAGTTGGTATGACACTGTCAAGACTCCACCGGAGTCTAAGGTAACAAATGAAACAGGTAAAACAAAAGTGAAAAATACTAAGCATGTTTCACCTAAAGTTAGTAAGAAAGGATCCAAAACTGTTTGGGTCCTCAAAACATCTAACTAGTTGCTTTATGTTTGCAGGGAACCAGGGTAAAGAAAATATCCCTAGTTCTGGATAGTGGATGTTCAGGACATATGACAGGAAAGAAATCCTTACTTATAGAGTTTGTGGAGATGGCTGGCCCAGAAGTATCCTTTGGAGATGGCAATAAAGGACAAATACTGGGATATGGAAAGATTGTACTTGGGAATGTCATCATTGATGAAGTAGCTCTAGTTGATGGCTTGAAACACAACTTAATTAGCATAAGTCAACTTGGAGATAAAGGTTATCATACTGGCTTTGACAACAAAGAGTGTCTTGTTACTCACAAAGAAACATGCATTATGGTTTTCAAATTGCACAGAAATGGTAATAATATGAAGTCAGCTTGGAGGATTGCAATCACAAGGAAGTCACATGTTTATATAGCAAGGTCTCAACTGAAGAAAGCTGGAAATGCACAAGAAACTGTCACACATCAACTTCAAAACACTTAACAAGTTGGTAAAACAGGGTCTTGTTAGTGGACTACCACAGGTTGACCTTGTGCAAGATAGACTTTGTGAAGCATGTCAACTTAGAAAGAAAAGGAAAATATCCTTCAAGAGCAAGATAATAAACACCATTTCTGAACCCTTTTTCTATTACATTTTGATTTATTTGGTCTAGTAAATGTGATGTCAATTAACAAAAAGAAATATGATCTTGACATTGTAGATGATTATACAAGATACACATGGGTTTTAATAACAAAGAAATGTTATGTATATATCGAAATCAGTAAAAGCCCTAATTTTAAAAGCAGCAATGACATTTTAATAACAAATCTAGTCAAATAAATAATAATATTCAACAAAAGAACAATATATGGTCTATCAATGATCAAACACCCTGAACACTTATGAAACAAGCACAATACATTAGATTATCCATGCAAGGATTCTAGAAAAGGCAGAATACCTTTATAATCGGGGAATTGTCGGGGACTATATTTGTCAGCATATTCTTTCACTTAAATCAAGCCATCTTCAACAAAAGTAAGGGATAGACTGTCGATATAGATTTTCGATAGATGTTATGTGTGAAGTGAGGAGAATGTCGATATGTATACGGAGGGAAACCAATATGCAATTATGTATTTATGTATATATGTTGCCCCTGTAATTTACCACTCTACCCTAAAAAATAATCAACAATTACTGAAAAAACCTAATGTCATTAGGTGTTTTTCAGCGACGTCCGTGCGGAGATCCTTACTTGCAACAAAATCATTTCTGTAGCCATGCAAATTTTGAATTTTAAATGTCAAGAAACAAAATGCCAAAAAAAATAGTACAAGCCATCAAATTACAATTTAGTAATAAATAAATAAATATCACACGTTTAAGAAACAAATATATCAAAGTTTAATGATATATCAAACATCGATTTATAGGTATTTTCAATAAATATAATAAAGAAATTTTCATTTATATATAAATATGCTGGGATAATATGTACAAATATACTGAAATTACCATACTAATAGTCTATGTGATGAAATCATATTCTTCACAAATGTCAATGACAGCAACAAAATCTCTCCTGGAAAAACACATTTCCTAATACAAACATATACGTGTTATCCTGAAACACTTTTACATTTTACGTCAGGTAGCTGATATCTTTATGCCTTGGATGGTGCAGGAGGTGCGGCACCACCGGTAGTTGGCCTGCAAAACCAAAAAGTGCCATTATGATCAACAAAACGAAAATTCCATTGAGAATATTCCATGAAATGAACAACGAAGAAATATTTTAGATTTTTAGTCGAGGCCTATATTGTTTCTATGTTATTCAGCCATGAACTAGAATTTCCTTCGATCGAAAATAAAATAAGAATACTCTAAATTCGTAAATTTTTGCATTTGCTATAAAATATGGGAACTTGAAGTTTAAAATAATTTTTAACCGAAACATTCTAGATTTTTAGTCGAGGTCTCTATTGTTTCTATGTAATCCAACCATGTAACTAGAATTTCCTTCGATTGTAACTAGAATTTCCTTCGATTGAAAATAAAATAAGAATACTCTAAGTTCGGAAATTTTTGTATTTACTATAAAATATGGGAACTTGAAGCTTAAAACAATTTTTAACCGAAAGTTTCATTAATCTTGTTTTCGAACCATTATATTTGTATAGAAAATAAAATGTAATTATTGGCAAAACTCGGTTTCCATCGAGAACAAAGATAACCAGTAGAAGAGAAACTTGAAGCAAGATTCTCGAAAAACAAGGAACTTACAGGCCAACAAAAACTTTGAAAGCATCATAAATACCCCATTGTGCTCCTGTAAGGGTTCCAACCATGACTATACGAAGAGGAAGACCTCGGGTAAACAAACCCCATAAGCCAAGCTTCTTCACACCCTGTAACAAATGAATTGGCTTAATATGCTACGAAACACGAGCAAGAAGGAAAAAAAAGACATTGCTGGAACTAAAATTTAACTACATTTACTCACGTCAGCAATCGTTGCCCCTTGGGCATTATTCAGAAACGACACGAGGTTATCAGCAGGGTGTGACACAACAGCACAGAATACACCTGCTACATAACCACCAGCGAAGCTGACACCAAGCTGCAATGATTTGCTACATTGGTCCTTTGGGGTAGGGATAGCATACTTGTATAGAAGCTCCACAATTTTCTCAAAAGACGCAAATTTCATCATTGTATCTGCAGGATACCATTTTTGGTAGTCAGAAGTTTTAACTCGAGAAGGAATCGAACATACACAAATCCAACGAATAATAGAGAAATAAGTAAATTTGATATAAGTACTTTGTCCTAACAATATTAACAAGAATTATGGACTTAAAAGAGGGGGTAAATTTTCTTTAGATTATTTCCTACATTTATTGAGCAAAAGGAAACAGAGTCAGCTTACATGGAATTTGTCGTCCCCAAAGAGGAACAAGGCCCTTGTAAAGCCTGGAAAACAAGTTAGTAATAATAAGTACACATGGTAGAATATTGGATACGATACAATCCACATTATAATAGATTCAAGTCGATTTATTTTATAATAATATCGTACCCAGAGGCACCTTGTGTCTTGACAAACTTTGGGAAACCATCTGATAAACCATTGGCAAACCCAGGCTGAGTTTGAACACGAACCTTCACCGCCTCAAAAGGACAAAGAGCAATATCAGCAATGAATTCAGCAGATGCAGAGCCAGCAAGGTATATCAAAGTTTTGTACTTAGCAGCATACTCTGGACCAGCAATGTCTGAGTAGTATTTCTTGAAAAATTCATAAAACCCAAACTTGCAAGCACCCTGTGCACTGTAACCTATCAAAGTTGGCCCCCAGCCCTTAAAAAAGCCTTTGGCTCCTTGCTCCTTTAGCAAAACTCCAAAGCCTGATGTGATGTTCTTGTACTTTTCAGGGTTGATCTGAGAAATAGGACAACATTAGAAAAAAGTTGTACTCAAACACAACGCGAGATTGATATGTTCTCTTTTGATCAATTGTTCACATAAAAGGTGCATATTTGCCTTTTTCACCAGTACATCTTTCATCTCAGAATCTAGAACCAAGACTTCATCCAATATTTCAGGGTGGCAAGAAAACATATTTCGCAATTCCTAATTTATGAACTCAGCGTGATTTTGAATTCTAAGATATTCTAATTGTTTTATATACTAGTTTAAGAAATCATCACAAAATTCTACTTGTACACTATTTTTTTGATTATGTGTTATAAGTATAACCTAACAAATAAGTATGTGTTCTAATAAATTTCTCACGAGGGGACCTCGGACAACAGAGGTTAAGTCTTTAACACTTAGGCTATCCAATCGTGCTCAAATCAACAATAATTAATTTAATACGGATGAATGAATACCTGCATGTTACACTTGACTAGATCAAGAGGAGTAACACCGGTATGAGTGAGACCACAGCTTAAAATACCTCCGGCTGTACAAGCACCATAATAAGCCGGTGAGAACATCTCTATTTTCTTTGAAGGCTCTCGGGGAGCTTGTACAATGAAACTCCTCCTGTTCGTACCTTCTCCATTGTCAAGAGAAGGCACCGAAGAAAGAGACGAATAATAATGAAAATGTTGTTGAAGAATAGGATTTTGATTTTTGATCATGGAACCTTCGAACTCACAAGAGTACAAAAAGCTAGGTATGACAGATTGCCCATATTTCTCCATATTATTAATATTTATTTGCATTATATATAATTTGAGCTAGATAATAAAACTTACGTAAATGTTGTGCTGCCTGCATGTGTTTGAGGGAACAAGAAAATGATAAAGACGAAGGAGGATAGATAATGGCTCTCCGACTAGCGTGGAGGGTCGAACAAGGTTTTTGTGTTCATGAAAAAGTCAGTCTTTCGGTTCCCGTTTTTTATGGACATAATTTTATGTACATGCATTTTATATATCTATCTTATATTATTAAAATTAAAATATTAAATATTACTCGTTCATTGAGTCAAATATTTTAAAATTCAAATATGTACAAGATTAACCGTTTTCATCATGGTCAAGTATGTACAAAGTTAACAGGCTATGAATTATGTTGTAACATCTCGTTAAATTGTAAATTCTATCTGTGAAATGACACGTTAAATAATCGGGTCAAACTCGAATATTTTAGGAGTGCTATAAGTGACTAAATTTTGACTTGGTTGCACCTGCTCTACTCCTCTAACCAAACAGAGCATGAGTATAGATTTTGATTCTCCAGTGCTTTGATACTGTTTGTTCTGGATTGGGGTTGTAAAGATGGAGCCCACAAAACTAAGAGAAAGATAGGGTTCGACAGCGGTGAGAGCAAATATTTGCCACTCGTACTAGTTTCCCTTTTGGAAGCCTATAATAATAAAGCTAAGTTACTTATCTAGTTATCTTATCTATCATATCTTCATACACTCTGCTTCAGCCTTATTTTTTCTGGATTAATTATTCGAAAAATGTCTTCTATTTCGATTAATCTTCTTAAATTTCCTACACTTATCCATGGAGGCCAGGTAAGTTTGTAAAAACATGTTGTTGTATTATATAACATTTTATATGTATGCTTTTATTTTTGGTCAAAACACATTGTATATGCTAATGTGTTCGATAGGTACACAGGCCGGGTATACCGTGGCAGAACCAGGATTCCGAGAGAGCCGGGGCTAAAAGTTATGTATAGGTGATTTTTTAAAGTCTGTAAGGTATGGAAAAAAAAATTTTAGTAGTGAAGTTCAGCTGGGGTTACAGCCTAGGCTAGGCCTCCTGGTTCCTGGTTCTGCCACTGCGGGTATACCCTGCATCAATACGAAGAGAAAAATAGATTGACCTTCGGATATCACTGCAATGCTGCAAGCATAACTGGTTGGCTACTACTGTATCGCCATTATTTAGAATAGGATATAGGATGAAAACAATAATTTAAATTTTAGCATCTAACAAGTACTTGAAGCAAACTAGCAAAGTATTACATTTATAGACAAACAAAGTTGTAACCAAGCCATGTAATGCTTACATTGAGTAAATAACACAAAAACTAGATTCGTTTTCGCAAAGATAATATATTCTTAAATTATCAATTGTTTTAGGGATATAGTACAGTTTTTTGCGCAATGTATTAGATTTTTATACCCAGGGGAGGGGTGATTAAAATCCAGACCATGACCTTGACCAAGTTCATGGAGTGTGAAATTGCCACTAGGCTATCATGAATCCTGTGTTGTTTTAGTCTCGATAAAATAGTTGCATAGTGAATCATTTTTGGAGGTGTTACCTGCAGATAAAGGGAAGAGGGAATTCAAGTTTGAATCTGGTCTCTGCGGCCAGGACAAATCGTAGAGCTGCATTCCCAGCTTCTTTTAGAACCTCCCGCTTTCAGATTTCTTGCTCGGTATAGATAAATATCTTTCATTCAGCTTCCAAGCTTTTTGATTATTTGCTTTATTTTATCTTTTAGTTGATTTGGGGAGAAGAGGATGTAATGAAAGAGTAAAAGCATTCATCAATGTAGTAGTTTAAATGTAAATTGTATACAAATGACAGGCAAAGCCTGCAACAGTTGAAAAGGTATGCGAAATAGTGAAGAAGCAACTAGCCTTGCCTGCTGAACAAGAGCTAACACCTGAATCAAAATTTTCAACACTTGGTGCTGATTCACTTGACACTGTAAGTAAACTTTTATATCTCTGTCTACCGACTAATATACAAACTTAATTACTCATCCACTCAAATATTATGGTGTGGGGATAGTAGTATGTACGCTGTCTTACCCCTACTCAAGTGAGCAGAGAATCAGTTTCGAGAAGATTCTCAAACAAGCACAATATACACATATTCATGTCCAGTTTGACAATGGTAGGTGGAGATTGTGATGGGGCTAGAGGAAGAGTTCGACATCACTGTGGAAGAGGATGGATCTCAGAACATAACCACCGTGCAAGAAGCAGCAGACTTGATTGAGGATCTTCTTCAAAAGAAGGGCAGTGCTTGATCATCAATCTTATTACTTGTAATCAAGTCTGCAACTAGTTGGATCCTGTGATAGCATTGTCTTTATTCATGAGAAATTTTGCTACAATTTAATTACCATCGCGAGTTAAGAGTAGTAGATTTCATTTAGTGAACTATAAATTTTCTGATGACAAAAATAATTCAAGTATATCATTTTTTCTATTCTTTTGCCAAGTAATAATACCGTGTTTTGAGCAAAATGAAGGCTATTATATACCATTAATTACTTTTGGTTAAGTCATTCTCTTCATAAAAAATATAGTCGATAATTAAAAATTGCACTTCTACACCTTTGCTTTTTTATCTCCTAATTACATGCATATATACTTTTTGTGAAATATGCAGAAACACATTATTTGATCTCCTCTTTTTGATTGTTTTATCCAGCACCTTGTCTTCTCTCGTTTTGTTAAACCACCGGCATTACAAAGTTTCCTTTGATTTGTTTATATAATTTGTTAATGCTAGCTTAATACATTTTGGTTCTGAAGGAAATCGATTATTAAAAATGAAAACCACGAGAACAGGCAAAATTATTGGGCATTTAGATAATTCGAGTGAAGAATTTATCGAATACTCGTTTCGTAGCACTTCTGGTGGCAGTTTTGACACAACCACGCCTCAAGGTGATCTAGCCTCACAATCGTCGTTTTCATCACCGATAGCAAAATCACCATGGTCTTTACAGAAGGTTTCGTCTACCAACTTTAACAATGAGAGCAACTATACTTACACGGGCCTAATGGGTTCGCTCATACGTGAAGAAGGCCACATTTATTCATTAGCAGCCTCTGGTGATTTATTATACACAGGATCAGACAGCAAGAACATTCGAGTCTGGAAGAATCAGAAAGAATTTTCTGGATTTAAATCCAACAGTGGATTGGTTAAAGCCATTGTAATAGCTGGTGAAAAGATTTTCACGGGGCACCAAGATGGTAAAATCAGACTCTGGAAGGTCTCGGCCAAGGATCCGAGCATTCATAAGCGGATTGGAACTTTACCCACATTCAAATCCTACTTTAAGAACTCCATGAATCCTACAAGCTATGTAGAAGTCAAGAGAAACCGTAATGGTGTTTGGATCAGACACTTTGACGCTATTTCTTGCCTTTGCTTGGACGAAGACAAAACCCTTTTGTACTCATCTTCGTGGGACAAAACATTCAAAGTTTGGAGGGTATCGAATTCAAAATGCCTCGAATCTGTCAATGCACACGACGATGCAGTCAATGCTGTTGCAGCTGCGGGATTTGATGGACTAGTTTTCACGGGTTCAGCTGATGGAACAGTAAAAGTATGGCGGCGTGAAATGCAAGGCAAAGGTACAAAGCATTTCTTTTCGCAGACATTGCTAAAACAGGAAAGCGCTGTTACAGCATTAGTTGTTGACCCATCCTCATCATTTGTGTATTGTGGCTCATCCGATGGTCTTGTTTATTTTTGGGAGCGAGAAAAGCTATTGCAACAAGGGGGACTATTGAGAGGTCACAAGCTTGCAGTTTTATGTTTGGCTGCGGCAGCCAATCTGGTGATAAGTGGATCAGCTGATATGAACATTTGTGTATGGCGGAGGGATGACACTGATCACAAGTGCTTGTCAGTGTTACGAGGGCATACCGGGCCTGTGAAGTGCCTGGCAGTAGAAAATGACAAGGAAACTACTAGTAGTAGTGGTGATAAACGGTGGGTTGTTTATAGTGGGAGTTTGGACAAGTCTGTAAAGATATGGAGGGTATCTCCAGAGATGGATCCGATGCCAACTTACTGCCAGCCGGAAGCCTTCAGTATGCCTCAATCCATTCCATCGGTTCAGAGCATTAGCACAAATAGCAGAAACACGAGCCAGAGGCAGCAATAGCAAATCTGGCTAGCTACGTACGTTGATCATGTTCTTTTTAACCATAAATTTGCGAGGAAATGGGAATACATACTCTTTTGTTGGTACAATTAAGAAACCTTTTAGATGATTTAATCATTTAAATGAATTCAGTTATATTAATCTTGCATCGGTCTCATCCTTCAAGGAGTTCAATGGTAATCTGCACTCAGCTATTTTAACTATCGTTTCGTAATAAATCACTTCAGCTGAAGTACCAGTACATGAATGTTCTTAAACTTGCTAAGCCTTTTGAAACTTTAAATTCCACCAATACTGATCAGGATTTAGGAACAGATTCGGTCCATATAGGGGGGGGGGGGGGGAAGACTACTTCGTCGTTGGTCGGGTTTTTAATTTTTTTACCGTAAAACTGGTCAACAAGTCTCCAATTAAAAAGTGAATAAAAAAATTTAATATATACATATATATATATATATATATATATATATTTTAATTTGATGGAGTAACATCACCCTCTTATGAATTAAATCCCTGAAAGCAAATGAATATGAAGTGAGTTAAATAAATTAGATGAATACAAATTATATTAGCTTTTGAGTTAATATAAAAGTAACATACATCGCCCAGATTGATTGTATGACCGAGTTTCTGAACCAATATTTGAGACGTGTTGATGATGACCGAGTTTCTGAACCAATATTTGAGACTTGTTGATGAAGATCAGATGCATACATACAAAATTTCAGAATTATTCAAAAAATATTATTTTCGTTCAAAAGTATGCTCAAGGTCAATTCATTTCCAACAATCGATTTGAGCAATTCTGAAAATGTATTAGTTTTTCTCTGCATAAATATGAGAAAAATCAATTAAAACTTAAAAATTTATTGCATAAATTTTCACCATCCACGCCCCACCAAAGTGCAGCCAACACCTCAGGATTTCCATTCTCCATTCGGCCACTACGTCTTGAAATTGCTCCTTTACAGCAGTGCACCGGTTGAGGTGGGACGATGGTTGGAGTACATCTTTACTAATTCTCCTACAGATTTAATTGAGGAAGCTATGATGGTGTGCGAGAGCTCGCAATGATGTGGTCTGGAACAAGAAGCATTGACTGCTATGGAGGTAGTTCGCTCAACTAGGATGGTCCTTAGACAATGGAAGAAAGCTCAAGCTCCGAAATATAACTCTCTACTAGGTTCTTCCGGACTTGTCGAGGCTCTTTCGTGGTGGACAAAATCAGAAGTGAACGAGCCTAAGTAAATGTCGATGCTGCTATTTTTCAGCAGGAAGGACATTTTGGTCTTGAGTGTGTTGCTAGGAACCACGGAGGGACAGTTGCAGATTACAGAGAGTTACACGTGAATTCAGAAGAATAATGAACATTATATGGGGTCTGTCTTTTGTTTAATCGTCAAAGATTGCGACTTGCTGCTACAAAGTTTATCTGATATATGTTTACATTTTGTTGAGCATTCTGCCAATAGTACTTCTCATTATGTAGCTAGGGCATCCTGTTACTCAGGACATCATCTGGGGCTTTCACCTGATTTCTTGACATTATTCAAAAGGATATTGAATGTTGATAGAAGTTTATTTCCGAAAGAAAAAAAAAACATTTGCCTTTTCCCACAATTTTAAGAGTTATTCTAGAGGTACAAATTCATGTCTCAAATACATGTCTCATATAACATGGGACTGTATCATCAAGGAGTCTTTTAATTAATTAGTGAAATTTATGTGAATGTAATAAAGTCCATTATTAATTACTCCATTAAAACAAAATACGTGACACTTAGGAACAAATTTGGGACAGTCTGGATTTTTTTAAAAAAATAGGACGAGGCAGCTCGCGGTTATTAACAACGGTTGGGTCTAACCAAAACACAATATCAACATCGATTAACAGAATAATACAAACGGCCGTACAACCCTAGTTCATCGGACGAGACATATACACACACCTTGTATGATATGTATTTACTGTCATTGCAGATCCTAGAATCACGGTTCCCTGGAGTCTTAGACAGAAACTTTGTAGCAAAAGGGAAAATATCAATTTAATTACCAATAAAAATCAATTGTTACACAATTATACATTTTTTTTATCACTACGATGATATTATCAAATCTAATATTTTTATTATCAAATTTAAAAAATCTAACAAAGATTTATGGTTTAAATTACATTAACATATTATAATTTAATATGCATATTGTTAGTTCTAAATATATACTAATCAAAATAAATGATTCTAGTCTAAATAATTATTAATATTCATATTAATATTAAATTAACAAATATGTATAAAACAACTGTATTTTGCACATGTATATATAAGCTAATACTTGGTAAAAGATGTAAGACTTTTACTTGGAAAAGGTGAGCCAATTGTGTATATAAAAATGTAAGCAACTTCGCCAGACCAAGTTCCCGTGAAGTATGATGGAATAGGCTCTATTAACACTGCGTCAAAATCTCGGCACCATCCTCAGTTATCAAAAGGGTGTGCTCAAACTGTGCCGACCAGCTTCCATCCTCTGTAACCACTGTCCAATCATCATCCCAAATTATGGGATTTATACTACCCATGGTCAACATAGGTTCTGCAATCACATCATATTGGCATGCTTTTAGAACAACAGAATCAAGTTTTTAGGAAAAATACTACAAAATTTCAACTCATAACCATGAAGCACCAAGACAGTATGTTTAAAAGATATTTTTAGGGGACCAACAAGTATCTGATACTTAACATAACACGAGTTTCAATATATTAGTTTCCTAGAGTAATTTGCGGTTTGCATCCTTTGCTTCTGTTTTTGTTTCACCCTCACTATGGATTTCATGCATGCACACTCATCAAGTTGCTTTTGAAAACAAGAAGAAAGTAGAAGATCATGCACTCCGCATGAATCATTTAAATCACATATTAACTTTCTTCTCCATCCTACTACTCTGAAACATCCAAAACTGTAACCAGAGCCCTTCTCTTCACATCCTCTCCCATCTTTCATTCCCTCACTGAGTAGTCCTAAAATCCTTCACCATTGAAATTTTTACAGCAGTTGCCTATCTAAGGCCTTAAATCATTGAAATTTTTACAGCAGTTGCCTCTCTAAGGCCCTATATGTACGTACAGGTTAGTGAAGTTTAATGCTAACACCATGAAGTTTAATGCTAACAGGGTAAGATCCATAAATAAGTGAAAAAACAGACGGAAACTAAAACAGGGGACTTTCTTATTCTGTCATACAAATATTGCTCCATGGATTGCAAAATTTCCAATAAAATTTGAAGTACAATCCCCAATAAAATTTTATATGCGAGGCTAAACAAGAAAAAAGTTTTTAGACTAATATTTTTTTATTTTTTTTCTAGTGAGGGTTAAATTTTCTATATTTTAAGTATTTTTATATAATTTTTTTTATTTTAATGGAAGTTTTTGTTACTGTGTTGCGGTGATCCAATGACCTGATAATAATAAGAGGGCATGTATCCGTAACTATTATCGTGGGTATTATGTATACGAATATCGTGGGAACTTGACCCCCACCCCCAATGCTCCTTTCTCCACTGAAGTTACTTTTAATTCAACTCATTAATATTTATATGATATCTCCTTTAAATGTGTTCTAAGTATGTGTAAACCTATAGGTTATATCACATTATCAAAATCATATATGGGAAGCATGGAGCGACATCGAGTAAAACATAACTGCTAGGCAAGCAATAACAAGGTTAGTGATTTGATGCAACTTCTTCATGACCAATATTTAAGCTTTCCTTCAACTGAAACTCAAAGTAGATTGTATGAAACAAATCAAAGGTCATGAATCTCACTCATACTCAATCAAAGGACAAAGGAAAACACACATGTTGTAATAAATTGCACTTGGAATTTCCTCAGATTCATGATGTGCCCAACAAACTTTTTTATTTTCCACCCTGTTAAATGTAACTTTTGGAAAATTTAAATTACACAACTCCTCGTGTAAAATTATAGAGATTTCATTGAGTGATTTTGTGGGATTACTACTCTGGTCACTATCATAAAAATAAAAGTCTGAGTGATTAGAAGAAAAGAATGGTATTGGTGAAAAGAAAAAGAGAGGAAGAGAATAGCCTATTTTGAAAAATTCCCCTAAAAAGTGAATCGTTTCTGTTATTTTTTATAAACATTTTTTTGTCACATTGAACAGAAAATGAAATAATTACCCTTAGAGACATTAGTGATTTTTGACGAAATCTGTGTAAATTAGAATGCATTTAAATTATAAAAATGCAATTTGCTATTTGAAGTATAAGAACTAAAATTAGGAGGGGCCTAAATAAAAGGATGCAAACAGCAAGTTACTGGTTAGGTACCCTATACACAATAATATATATATAGTTAATGTGTCACTGAACATGCATGAACAGTATTAGGAGCATCTGTAATTCTATATCCTTCAGATGCACTGCATTTTGTGAATATAAGTGGCGTAAGGTACTTATACAAGGTTATAGAAATTGTTTTACCGATGGTGAAGGTCTGGTTCAAAACCATGCTTCCACGATCATTGTTCCCTGCAAGGAACCCAGAAAATACACAGAAATAAATTTTGTGAAGGCGAAATTATTTGGAAAAGTGCACACATCAATGTAAAACTGAAGATGCTAGTACGATGACACCAAACTATAGCTCAACCTAGAGCACACACAAACGGGGAAAGTTTGGGAGGAAGCTCAGAAATATTACTGAAGTGTAGTATAACTGGATCACAGTGGAAAACACGTCCAATTCCATGGCCTACGAACTGTTGGACAACCCCATAATGGTGTCTATCTGCATGGTCACTGGAGTTGAATAAAATTACAGGAAAACATTAGTTTCAAGTTCCTTTACATACTAGATCAAACGTATTACATTGATAAGATTAATGAAATGAAATAAAAAACCAACTCTCAGATTATAAAACATGGACCCCTTTAAACAACTGAAGTAGTAGCTACAGATAATTGAGTACAGGTATCTATATTAGGAATAATAAGAAGTATTCACAGATAATAAGAACGTAGTTCCAACTCTCTACCAAAATGAATCTGATGGAAAGGAAACAACTTAATGAGAAAAGAGCCCCTATGAGTTCCACGTACTGAATAGTTTTGCCAATCTTCTTGAAGTCCACCCCTGGTGCGCAGATTGATATTGCTTTGTCTAGGCTCTCTTTAGTCACCTGAAATATAAATGCAAAAGTTATTCTTCTTCATCCTGATTTATATATGAATTTGTTTCAAAAAAAATATTAAGGAACTTGAAAGGAAAGCTTTCCGTTACCGTTCGTAACTTAGTGAAACAGGGTAGACCAAAATTCAATACACAGTTCATAAGAAAATTGGATCTTCAAAATTCAATATAGGAAGCTAAATAAAATGTATTGCTAAAAAATACACCCATCTAATTTGTTTTAGCTTTTCAATGTCTAACATATCTAATCAAATAAAACTAATACTGCAATGTACCAAGTGCTTCACTCGCTACAATCAAAGTTTAGTTGAAGAAGAGAGATTCAATTTTAGATCATATATTTTATATTTTATGATGTCATATAATGATATATTGCCACGACGTTAACCTATTAATTAAATTAAGTAGGAGCTTGAATAACCAAAAATCCAAGAAATTGAAGCAACAAAAAGAGATATAGAAATATAGAGCAGAGATTTAGAGAGAGAGATCGATAGAAGAAATCAGAAAAAGATAGCTCAGGGAAGAAGTTAAGAAGTTAATTATAGAGACAAAAAATCAAAGCAAATCTAAGAAAAAATACTTAATTATGTTTATGAATATAAAGTTTTGTAATTTTAATAATTTTTCTATATATACAACTGTATATGTTAATATCCAATACAAATAAAAATCAATTTTATATTTGTTTATAAATTTCAAAATTGAAGTATTCTTTACAAGTTTATAATTTATAAAGTAGATTATGAATATTTATACTAAGAATTATTACTATTTTTGACAAAAAAACAATTGCATGCATGAGATGTAAAATTTTATATAACTTATACTTATCATATAAGCAGGCAGCATTTTATATAGAATTTGACACAGTACTTAAAAAACTAAAAAGAAATTATAATTTTAAAAAATATTCATTTGCAAGTAAACCGTGTCTTGATTAATACAATTAATATTAAGTAGTAACATTGATTTAGTTTATTTTTTATTGTTTCTTAAACTTAAGTCTCGATTTAAGCCTGAAAACATGTTAAGATAAGAAATTAACGGTAAAGAGTTGGTTTTGAAATTTTATCTACCCGGGCTAAATAAACTATGTTTATCATTCACCACTAATAGTAAAATTCTGAAAATAAAAAATGTTTCCCGGGCTGTTGCCCACCCTAGCCTATACATAGGTACCCCTGCATCTTCTGATATTCAACATAATAGAAATTACATTATCAGGATCTATTTGGTTTGTAGACAATAATAGTCATGGCAGACCATTGTGATATTGAAGTTGATGAGAATGAGGTTCATATTTATAGTGACCATAAAGTCTGTGCATTTACAAACTATACAAAAACCTGGTAGGTTGCGAAACAATGGATGGAATGGGTTGAGGAAAGCGCTAGTAACACCCATAAATAAACCAAATTATTATATGGTCAACATAAATATTATTATTATTAATTATTATTGTTATGTCAACTCTTATCTCGGTTTTATTATTATATTAATTAGATTATATTCATGTGCATGTAGTTATAGTTATAAGGTTTTAAAGTTTCTGGTTGTCAAATAATAGAACTGTGGCGGGGTACTAACTAAATTAACCATTCTTTTGCTTTACAAATTTTCCATAATACATACATGCATAAATCGTATTTTCTTTAATAATAAAATAAAATATAGGTGAACAAAGGAAGAGTAGTAATAAAGCTAAAATTTATAGGAATGTGGTATGGGGAACCATGTTAAACATTATAATACTAGTAATTTGATTTATTATTTTATATATACACATACACAAAGGGTTTAATGGCACTTTCATCACTCAACTGACATCCAACTTGCAAGTGGATCATCAAACCCAAAAAAACTCTCAAACGCATAACTAGGGCTGCACAAAGGGTTTAAACCGGACCGGACCGAATACTGGAAATTCTGAAAATATGCGGACCGAAGACCAAACCGGTTATATTCGGTTTTGGGACCGAACCGATATGGACCGATTAATTATTTTTTATATAATTTTTTTATGTTTATTATATTTTTATTTATATATTAAAAACAAAAAAATTAAAAATTATTTTGTAAATTAATATATATATAATAATAAATACATCTCTTATTTTTTATATGATAATAAAAAAATTTAAACATATAACTCTTATATTTTAAATATATAGACTAATCAAATTTATTATTTAGTTTGTTATATTGATCACTATTATTATAATAATTTATTCTATAATACTTTGAAAAGTTAAATTACGATAAGTTCTAATATTTTATCTTTAAAATAAATGATTTAAGGAGTGAAATAAAATAAATATATCTATATATATGAAATCCAGTCCGGATTTTTTCCGAGTTTGGACCGTACCGGACCGAAGACCGTTTTTTTCTTATTTTATATCGGTTTGATCCGGTTCTTGGACCGAAAGACCGGTCCGGTCCGGTTTACAGGTCCAGACCAGAAAGTTGTGCAGCTATATGCATAACTCAACCAAATAAACCTTACAATCTAGTAGCTGAACATTAAAAAAAAAATTACGTTCGTTAAGTTGAGTTTGACTTTTTTGGAAGCTTGTTAAATAAGGTTGTCAGGTGAAGCACATATCTTGCCACGGAAGAAAATTATGTGTACATTGAAGGGTTAAAAGGCAAAAAGATCATTCAACTTGCGTCCAATTTACAAGTGGGTCATTGAACTTAAAAAGTTTGCAAATGAATAACAAAATTAGTTATAATTTGCAATTTAGTCATCGAACATACAAAATATTTCACAACCGTTAACTAAGTTACAAAATTTAGATATAAAAACATTAACTTAATTATTTATTTTAATATCAATAAATCAAATGTTGTCAAAATCAAAAAATATACAAATGAGTCATTTATCTTTTAATATTAAATAAATTGAACAAAATTTTAGACATAAAAATATTTGTATTGCCTAGTGGATAGCCTACATATGTAGAAAAGGGTTGAAGACAAGTGTATTAAAATCTATATACATATTCTAGCTACAAAACAATGTAAATTCTAACTGATATTATACAAAGTCATCAAATATATCTATATATTTCTAACTCTCTTAACAATTCTATTATTAGCTTATATAAATTAGTATTCTTGTTAAATATTTGTATTTTAATTGTTTATTTAAATACATAATAATTGCTTTTTCTAGCCACAAAAATTTTCTAAAGAAATTCTTTTTCAAAAAAAAATTACTAAAGAAATATATAAATTATTTAGTGATCTAATTTTTATTAATTTATTAAGTTATTAATAGGATTGCATATCGATATAAAACTTCCTACAAATTATGACCCATTTACCCCTATTTACCCCTGCATTATTCCAGAGCATATTACTATTGTAGAACTGATGCATCCCTACTACCGGACTGATGCATTCTCAACAATTAGTTTCATTACCTGGCCAATTAATATGTAGAACATCAGTGTTTTATTTTTATTTGCATCTAAATACAGAGAAAATTTATTCTTATTTTTTATTATTAAACAAAGTCATACCCCCACTCAATCTATAACAATGTTTGAACCCTCAACATCCCGTAAAAGGAGCAAGGAAGATAACATAAATGGTCCAGGTCGAAAGGAAAAATCTATTTAATCCCTAACTAAAAGGATGCATAGTGATTCAAAGCTAACAGACTTTTGGACAAAAATAATAATGTGTTTGAAAAAGTTTTAGTTTAAAAATGCTTTCCATACCTGTACCAACTTTTTGGCTCTATCATCAACTTCTCCACACAAAAAGGTAGCCGATGTATCACCATGGTAACCCTGCACACAACAAAGTAGGTTAATGAACAAATATGCTGAAACCAATTGTAAGTTTCTAGCACTTAATGACGTAAGAACTACGTATTGATATGTATGTACACAAAGATGGTGCTTGAAATTGTTATCTAGCCAACCAAACATTTCTTTCCTTTGACCATTTAAATCATAAAAAATCTAAAAATTGAAAATGGGATGACCATAGTCACGTGTATACTTACAATTTTATATAACAGTTAAACTTGTTAATGCAACTGATTTGCATAACACTATAGAAATTATCTTCATTCATAGGAAGTAGGGAAGTCCAGATTTTCGATCATAAATTATGATACACTATATATCTATAAATAGTTGGGCATACTGAAAATTGACAAATTAAACTAGTTATTGAACTTTGAAACTTAATGAAGATACATCCAAAAACCATTCTGTAGGTGTTTAGAGAAACCAGTCAACTGAATTAAAACACTGATCTGGGCAATCGTATCCCATTAAAAAAACAAGCAAATAACACACTCACAAAGAGGCAACAAGATTTATGACCGAGCCATAAATTCCAGGATCGAAGCTGGGCTCGACAAATGTTCGAAATGTTCGATATGTTCGAGCTCGGCTCGAAAGCTGAAATCAATTTTACAAAATATTAGTAAAAGCTCGAATCTCTTGAGTTCGGCTCGAATTCGACTAGATTTAATATGTAAAATATATATAAATAATGAATATTTATATAATAATATATAAATAAATATGTAAACTATATATTTATAATAATATAAATAAAACTTCGATTAGGCTCACGAGCCTTACTATTCGAGTAACTTGAAACTCGAGCTCGGCTCGGTAAAGTATTTGAATAGCTCGAGCTCGGGCTTGGCTCGATTATTATCGAACCGAATTCGAATATTTTACGAGCCCAACTCAAGTAGCTCATGAACTGTTAGACTCATTTACACCCCTAATTGTGGGTACTTGGACTCCGGTTCAGGACCTCAAGACCATGTTAGATGATAAATTATAAACCTTAAGGTGTTAAAACAGCTCGATAAGTCACTAAATGGATAATAGACATTTAATATAAAAGAACGCAGTGCAACTAAAGAAGAACTGTGTGAAATAATTGGATAAATAGTTATGTATAAGATGCATTACTGACAATAATAAACACATATAGGATGCTTGCTGCATAATATAACCAAATACATTGCTTACATTTAGATAAACTGTAACGTCAATATTTATAATATCACCATCCTGAAATTAAAAAGAAGTATCAGCGAGTTAATATTTTTTTAATGAATGTCAGCAGCTGATTAAAAACCGGTACTTCTGCTTCAGTAGAGCAAACCTCAAGTGCACGTGAATCAGGGATTCCGTGGCAAATGCATTCATTAACTGATGTACACACACTCTTAGGAAATCCACCATAACCAAGAGGTGAAGGATAGGCTCCATTAGCGATAATTAATTCGTGAACTGCTTGGTCGATTTCATCGGTTGTAATGCCTGGCTGCCAATAAGGTTATATATCAGAAGCACTCGAGGAGAACAATGTCTTCTTACTAATTAATAAAGCATTAATCATATGCAATAAATTTCATGTCCTGTAGAATGAGATAGTAATTCTAAGCTTTCACATAGATGCAATGAGCAATATACGGATAAGTCAGGAGCATAGACAAATTAATAGTAAGATCCAAATTATTTGATAATTTGTTTAGACTTTAGACATGAAGTCTTGATTGTGAGGCCCAATTTTGATATAAATAGATACCTAAAATTGTACTTATTTTTACCAATGAGATGATAATTTTTCCATCTGAGGATCTGAATAAGTATAAAAAAAGGAAACATAGAAAGAGGTGATGAATTCATTTTTGGAGAAAATGTCATATAATGAGGTCGTCACCGTGACTAATGTCCCGGCATGCTGTAGAACTTGCGCTGCAAGCCTCCCTGAAGCTCTCATACAGTCTATTCCATTCTTGTCATGTATTTCTGGTCCAGAGGAAATTCCAGGTGGTTTATTAACATTAACATAAGGTGGTAATTGTATGTGGTCTGGAACAGGTCGACGAGGAGACACTGTTCCTTGTCTTAGACGTTTCCGCATATCATCCGTGTTTCTGGTAAGAAACAAACATTAGATGTAGAAAAAGGGAAGACAAGTGCTGAAGCAGAGAAAAACCTACGAAGATGTAGACATAGAAACAAGAACATGGGAGTAGAGAAAGAAAGTGCAGCAGCAAGGTACAAAGAATGAATTGTGTACAAGAGTAAAACAGCCAGCCGATTGTACGAGGGTTATTCATCTTTCATGACTATCCGTATATTAATTAAACAAGGTTTTATCATTATAGATATAATAATTCATGACATTCCGTATTAAATTAAATCCTATGTATAATAAGTAGGAGTAACAAGAATCTTGTCCAAAGTAAGGCAAGAGTGGGTTCAATGATAAAAATAATATGTAGAGGAGTAGAATGTTACTTACGTTCTGTTAAATAAGAAATCTGCTAAGCTACACATTGTCCTTTGCATTGCAACACGTTTTGTACCTGGAAAGAGAGAGACAGAGAGAGAGAGAGAGAGAGAGAGAGG
This sequence comes from Oenanthe sinensis, assembly GCA_028671895.1. NCBI lineage: Eukaryota > Viridiplantae > Streptophyta > Magnoliopsida > Apiales > Apiaceae > Oenanthe > Oenanthe sinensis. The sequence goes on from CM053798.1 coordinate 21,888,930, forward strand.
GAGAGGGAGGGGATTGTATTATTACATATATTATTGTAAAGCGCATAAATTAAGCTTTAATAAGATCAATTACTTAAAATAAAATTAAAAAATGGGCTGTAAAATAGTGGAGTCAAAAGTTCAAAATTCCGTTCGTTGAGAATTCAGTAGTTGTATTGAGGATTCAAAACTCTGATGTACAATAATTTTCAGATTGAATGATATACACTTTCTTAATTCTATCTCTAGTTCTAATATTTATCTATCTACATCTCTTTATCTCTCTTCATCTCTTTAGCTCTCTTCATCTCTTTCCACATTCCGTTATTGAAGTTACATCTCTGTCATATCTTCATCATACCACATTTCATTATGCATACAATCATCTGTAACCTACTTAGCTACAGGTATACTATATCACTGGTATCAGAGCTTACTTAGCTACAGGTATACTATATCAATGGTATCAGAGCAATTTGATCCACATACATATTGACATCAATTGTAATTCTGGTGCCTTAAACAAGAAGCATTTCCGCAGCAACATTAGGCATGGATGAACAAATGAAAGAACAGTTCAGGTCCATTAATGAACATTTCTCGCAATAGATTACAAAATCATTGAGCAAGAGATGAAGTTTGATGGTACATTGAAAGAGATAATACAAAAGGATTAATACACTAGGTTTTACTCTTAAATTCAATTTTCAAGATTTGATGGAATTGTGATAGGTCCTAGTCAAAGCTAAATAGATTTATGAATGTATTGTATGAATATCTTGTTAAGGCCAAGAAGCACCTGGAGATTTATATAAGTTTCTTCATAACTTCTTTTACTTACATAGACTCTTATATATAGAACTTGCAAATAACTACCCACTAATAAACTACAACTAACCACTACTGCATCTACTCCTACATTTCTGTTATTCACTCCTAATATCTGGACATTCATAACTAATAATAATAATAATAAGTAAACTAAATATAAGTAAATAACATCATGATCTTTAAGGCTTATCAAATTGGGGCTAAAAATTGGATTAAGAATTCGGCAAAATACTTTGCATTGGATTCCCGAAGATCACAGGGTTGATTTAGCTTATTTGTATATGATGGATAAGGCTGAGATTTGGGTATCAAAATTACTTAGCAATTAGAAAACAAGTGGATTGCAGTGAGTTTGTGGCGGATTTAACAGCAAGATTTAGGGATGAAACAGGATATAATGTAGTTGAGCAAATCTACTATTAACACTACAAGCACAATCAACCTGATACTGAAACCAGCAGTTAAGCCTTTTGTTAAAGCATTCAAACGTACTACAAGCACATAAGGATCCGCAATCTTTCAATTTACTGATCAGGATCATATATATATATATATATATAGCTGATGCTATCATGTAAGCTAGATTACAAGAGGAATCATTTGCTAATACCCAGAAAATGGCCCAAAGGGTTATGAAAGAGGTCATAAGTTCCAATTGAAGAAATCACAAGTAGAGGTAAAGAGTATCAACATATAAAAAGTTGAAGTAGCAAGCACCTGGTGAGTGAAGAGTAAATATAGAAGAGTGAAACAAACGAGGATGATGAGAACTAATCATCATGCTCCTGCTGCTTTCCACTCCTGTTAATCCTCCTCCTCCTACTACTAATCCTACTCTAACCATTCTCTCTCGTCTCTCTCGTTCTCTCTCTCTCTTATTACTATTAGCTCCTCTCCGCCGCTCAATCCCCCCTCTCCTCCCAAATTCCTGTATATCTAAACTACCTCACCTATTATATTATTCATTTTTTATGACCTAACAAAAAGTAAATGCAAAATCACATCAAATTTGACGGAACGACTTTCATTAGAAAAATTTAAAAGGCTAATGTGTTCTGGAATTTTGATAAAAAATGACTACAGGAATATTAGAATTAATTTATCCTATATATATTCACCATGACGGAATTTTCTTAATATTTAATTATTTTTATTTTAATATTTTATTATATGATTTCAATTTATTTTATTTATTTGTAAAAAATACTAACTAATATTTTATTTGGGATCTAACAACTAATATTAAAAATTATTGATTGATATACAAATTAAAATTTATTTATTCGAGATTTTTTATCCAGTTTTTTAAGAATTCAAAATTTTTAAATAATTAATTTTTTAATCTTAAATCATGAATTCTCAAAGAGTTAGTAAAACCAAGATTAGGGTCCATTTGTTAATCGAACGAGTAGAAATTATCTGAACGGTTTATTATTTTTTTAAAATCTAAATGAAACTGTAATTCTTCTGGACGACTACCCCTTTAAAACATCAATTTAACCATTCAAATCACAATCACGTACTGGTATTTATTATAGAGCATGCGGATCCTAAAGCTAATCTCTGGTAAGTTTTCAAGGCACTCACAAGATTATTTAGTTAAAAAATTAGTCTAACAGACCCAATGTCATTAATTAGCTCTGCGGGCCGTATAGAATTCAAAACTTATTTTTTAATTAACTCAGGAAAGTTTTCTAAGATTAACCTCACGATCTTTTTCACTTCATTATATTGTGTACTAGTATTCATCATATATGTTGGACCAAATCAAACCTACTCTATATAATTATTTGTCTTGTTGTAACATTTTTGCACTTTTATAATATGTTAGTGACTTAGACAATTCAATGTACTGTTACAGTTAGAAGTGTGATCAAATTGTAATTCCATGATGTAATCTAAAGCCAAAGAATAAAATATGTTAGAAGATTCAAGTTGAATCATGCAACTAGACAAAGAAGACTACTTGAAGAATAAGGAATCCAGCTTGAAAATTCTTCTTAGGCAAACAGATCATTCGAGAAGTCATAACATTCGAGAAGTCAAAAGTGAAACTGGTTGAGAAGTCTCAAAGTGCTCATTGGCTCAGTATTCGATCAAGAAGTGTATAGCTGAACCATTCGAGAAGTCAGGATATTGAAGTCAATCGAGTAGTGTGAAAAAGTACCATTCGAGAAGTCCAGTAAATCAATTTGAGAAGTCAGCCAAAAGAGCATTCGAGAAGTGATATAGCTGAACCAATTGAGAAGTCTCAGTTTCAAGTGATCATTCGAGAAGTCTAGTGAAATCGAGATGTCATCAAATATAGTATGGGATCAAGAAATCTAAACATTCGAGAAGTAAGCCATCCAAGGACTAATCGAGAAGTCACAGCCTGTACTCAATCGAGAAGTCAATCACCATGACTTCTCGAAGCAATTTTAACATAGTACTCGACTGTTCTAAAGAGCTGTTATCAAGGAGAATTGCAGAAGAACAAGACATATAATTTGCATCTCTGTATTTGCAGGATAAGTCAAGCCTGTGAGGATAGAGACAAATATACAATGAAGCTGGGAGGATAGTCAAGAAAAATGACAGAAGATATAAGGCTAAACACAGCAGACTGTCAAAACAAGTGTTAGCTAGAAATATATAGTTGTCAAATGTTAGGTCCAAATGTGTTGTAGAGGGGGGTGAATACAACTTTTCAACTTTATGAAGCAATAAATACTTTGTAATAAATGAACACACTGATTCAAGGAATATATGTCTTATATATAACTTGAAGGGGTTGCTACAACATTCATTACAATAGTAAGAAGTAAAGAGGGTAGTAATGATACTAAGCTCTGTGAATACTCTCTCTCTCTTTTACAAGTGTTTCTCTCAATATTGCTCCACTTTAAAAATGTTACACGAGTACTTCTATTTATACTACTTGTAATATATGACTTGTAGTCTTCAACAGATAAGATATGAGTGGTCCAATGTTGTCCACGTAAATCTTATCTTGTCTTGAAAGCTTGGAAATAGCCAACCAGATGATGTCATGTGTCATGTTGAAACTGTCCTCTATGTAGAACTTCTACATAGAAATTTCTACTTGCACTATGTAGAACATCAAGTAGAACTTCTACATGGGAATGTTCTACTTACACTCTATCTCGAATATTTAAGTAGAACTTCTACATAGGAATTTCTACATAGGCTCTATCTCGAATATTCTAAGTAGAACTTCTACATAGGAATTTCGAGATAGAAATGTTCTACTTGCAGAATTTCTACTTGGCTCTAAGTAGAAACTTATCTAGAATTTCTAGATAGGAATTTCTACTTAGGTTCCCTTGTAAGTACTTAGAGAAATTATGAGCTTCAACTAGAAACTTCAATGCAACATCTTGAACTTGTGATTTCTTCTTGTCTTCAATATTCTTCACCAAGTTCTTGAACATGGATCTTTATTACTGACATAAACTTGCTATCAATGTCCTGACACTTGATGCAATGGTCTGGTTCATAAGTGACTAGTCTTGATAGGGTTCTTGTTTTTGAATAGATTATCATATTCAATTAGTAATGTGGCTTTCCATTAATTGTCGCTTTCCTGCTTCTTCACTTGAAATCAATTAGTCTTATTGATACTGGTTGTTATGATCTTGATTCTTTATGTAACACATCACTGAGGCATGAACAACTTTGACTTGAACTTCTTCCAGTGATTTCATCTTTGTTTGATCATAATTAACCATGATAAATTATATCAATTACATTGTCTTCAATTTGTATAGATTTCTTTGTGACTTCTTATTCTTGATTGTCTTCTAGTTAAGTATCTTTTCTTTAGTTGAGTTACATTAGTTATAGTGTTACAAGTTTAGACACTCTGCCTTTCATCAAATGTAAATTATTTCGTCTATTTCTAGTTTTAGCTAAACTGTCTTTTATGAGCATGTGCCATAGGACATGTTGTCTATATATTTTATGTACAACCTCATTAGATAGTGTCTTTGAATGAGTAACAATTGTATTCATACCTTGTAATCTTCCTAGAACAAGAAGCTAAAATTCAGTTTGAATTTCAGATTGTTGCAAAGTTCATTCTAATACAATTAGATTGAAAGTTATATCTTGTGTTTACTTTACTTATTGTTATATGCTCTTGTAAACACTTAACTTGTTTCAACAGATTCTCACTCAATCAATTAAATAGTTCATCACATTTGAAAAATAATTAATAATCTTTGAAGTATACATTCACCACCCCCCCCCCTCTGTAAACTTCTAGGACTCCTACTTCCTAACAAGTGGTATCAAAGCCTAGGTTGTTAACATATATACAGTTTAAAATATCAAGATGAGTTCTCAGAAGGTAAGTAATATAAAGATTCCTCCTTTTGACAGAGAAAACTATAACGTATGAAAGAGGAAAATGTTGATGTTCATAAATGCTGCAAACTCCATGTACCTAGACATATTGAAGAATGGCCCTTTCATGCCAGTAACACTGGTTTCTGAAACTACCAGTGGTTCTGAAGTTATCCCTACAACATGGATACCTAAGGATCCATCTCAGTACATAGATACAGAAAAGGAGAATGTGTTTCTTGACAACAGTCTAATGCTCATACTAATAGAGTCTATTGGGAATCTACATGTAATTTGATGATAACATTAATCTTAGATTCATAGAAATTTTATTTGATGTAACTGATCAATTGATATGAAAGTTATAAATATCAATTGATCAGGAAACCATTTATCAGTTGAAGTGTTTATATGAATCAACTGATAATTTGGACAGTAGCATATGTGTACTTAGTCTATTTCAATCGATAAGGTGTAAATCAATTAATATTATTTTCATCAATTGATGTTAGAGTCGATTGATATAGATCATTAATTGATGTGCAAATTAAATTGTCAAATTGTAATTATTTGAAGACAGGAAATTGCACAAGTGAAGGATGATCGATTGATATTGAAGCATCGATGGAAAGGAGATCAATCGAAGAAGCCAATTCAAGTATTGAAGACCATCAACTGATGTGAAGACCCATCGATTGATAACATCTATCTATCAATAAGTCATCATTTATCAATCGATGGATATAAAGATCAATCGAAGAAGAACAACAGTTGATCGATTAAATGATGGATCAATTGATATGCTTAATAGCAAATTATCAATTGATTGAGACAACACAGAAGGACTATATGTTGTAGATCCAGAGGACAAAAGCATACCTATGGAAGACAGTCTATAATGACTGTGAAGACTCAATATGTAGCTGTCTTTTAAACCTGTTTTTTAGAAATGGAAAAAGGTAAAAGGAAGGTAGATAGAAACAATCCTAAAATAGGAATTGTAAAAGCACATTTGTAGTTTATAAACAAGTGTGGTAGCATTGTTAGAAGTGTAGAAGTTAGACTATTTTTCTTAAATCAATGTTCAGCCTTAGAGCACATTGTAAGAACAGTTGGTTTATCTTCTAACTTTGTAAAACGAAGCTAGGTTTATTTTAACCTTGAAACATTGAGCAAAAATATACACTGATGGAAAAATCAATCCATCGGTAATTTTAAATCTCTTTGTTATATTTAATTTTCAGTCTTTAAGTTGTTCAAACACATTCACTCTAATTCTCTAACATCAGTAACAAATATTAAAATCAAGAAAAGTTTTAATATTTGTATTCACCCCCCATTCTACAAATATTGGCATAGTTCTGGGAAATAACAATTGGTATTAGAGCGTAGGCTTTCGACATACAGAAAGTTTAAAGATCAAGAACAGTCAATATGGGCCAAAAAGATTCAGGTGTGAAAATTCCAGTACTAGAAAAAGATGAATATTTTGCATGGAAGGTGAAAATGCATCTGCATCTACTCTCTCTTGACCCTTCCTATGTTCACTGCATAGAGAAATGTCCTCATGTTCCCATGAAGCTAGTCACAGGTGTAAACCCTGATGGAACTCCTGCACTTGACAAACATGTTCCAAAACTCATCACTGAGTTCATAGAGGAAGATGAAAAAGAAGTACTTAAAGACAAGAAGGCCATGGACATTATGTTTAATGGTCTAGATAAAGATATGTTTGACAATGTGATAAACTATACTCCATCAAAAAAAGTATGAGATACTCTTCAAACCCTATGTGAAATAACTGAGCAAGTAAGGAAAAATAAGATGCAACTCTTGATTCAAAAATATGAATCATTTCATTTCAAGAGTGGAGAATCTATCAATGATACCTATAGAAGATTCTAGAAGTTATTAAATTGTAGCGCCCTCCCAACCCGGGGTCTAGATCGGGGAGTCACTACCACTCTATATGCATGCACCCTAAATAACAATAACAGAAAATACGCATAAATATGACCCCGACTACTAGCCTGGACCTTTCAAGGTAATGATATGAAACAAGCACACAACTACATTCATTTATATTTACATTTACAGTAACAAAATAATATTATTACAACTCCTGCAACATCTCAAAATCTATTAATAAAATACAAGACTAAACAAAGTCTTTTCCTTCCAACTCTGCCTCGATCCTACCTGTTCAATCCCAGCCAGCCTAGCATAGTTCATATGAGACATGTTCTTCCTGGCAGTCTGCTTAATACGTACCATGATTCTCAAAAGATGTAGATGTTAGAAAATAAAAGAATGAGCCACAAAAGCTCAGCAAGTAACCATACTGGTTAAAAACAGTTCTACAGGCTTATATATGATTTAAAAAGTCTTTTCTCAAAACCATGCTTTAAAATCATTGCTGGACCTCATTGTCCCATAATTGTAATCAAAATTCTAGTCAGGGTATTCATTACTCGCAAAACTTTCTTTTATAAAACCACTGGCAGGGTTAAATAATTTCAATAACTGGTGCAAGGTAATTAAGAAACTGGAAAGTAATAATCATTTTCAAGTATAGGAGTAATCTGCAGGGTTAGATGGATAACAGGAAGTAATGTATAACAATTGAAACAAGTCAAATCAAGATATATCTGACAGTTGAAGCTGTATATGGCAGGTTATAACAAGGCATTTCATTATTCATTACTAATCATTTCAAAGTCCATTTGTATAAAACTATCCTTTCATTAGGACTGATTCTTTCAAAACATTTTATAAAACTGTCCTCTCATTAGGACCTTGCTTTTCAAATCATTTATAAAAACTGTCCTCTCATTAGGACCTTTACTGATTAGAAACAAATCATTTTGATTGGAGTTTTCTCACAACGCCAGACAATACGGGTGATCAGCCACGTAAAGTCCCCATAACGGACTAAAGTCCCTCTGGACATAAAGAGTACTCATAAAGGCACTTATTGCCATTGGCCTTGGCCTATCTCATTATAGCCATTGACTATCTCATTATAGTCTTTACATAAAAAAAATGCTGGACCGGCGTCTTACGCCTCCAACCTATAGGAATCCGCATAAACCATTTTGATCGGAATTCCTATAATAATCAAAACCTTTCTTTTTAAAGTTACCAAATCATTTGATGAAAAAGACTTCTTGAAAGTCGGATTTCATATTTAAATCCAATTTTAAAGATCATTAGACAAAGGTAAAGTTTATTCCAGGATAAGTCTCAAAACAAGTCTCTGTTGTAATAAAGTAGGCTGAAATCATAAATTAGGGATCTAAACCAAGCTATAGTTGTAAAGTCAGGTTGCAGGGTCAATTCACAGGTATAACAAGATGTTTTGAAAACAGTTGTAAGGCATTTAATTGTAACAGTAGTTAAGCAATAGCAACAGAGTACTTTCAGGGTTAAGGTTTAAGTAAACATAATTAAGGAAAATGGTGTAGACATAAGTCATAGTTCAAGGTTACTGATTTAAGATCGTTAAAACTAGTTTATAAGTTGTCAATAGCAGTTCAGGGATTGAAAATGTTAAAGTGCAATTAAAAACTGGTACAAGGTTGCAGTTTAAGTAGAACAATTAAAGTAAGGTAGGCTATAGCTTAAAAAAGTTGAAATAAGATAACATAGTTGCAGGGTCATAAAACATTTCATAAATAGTGCTTAAGTTAAAAGAGATCAGGCAGTAGTTACTTGCCTTAAACAGGAATGCTACAGCTGCTGAACAGGTAGATCTCCCTACACCAATCACTAACTCTCTACTTTAGCTTTCCCTTTGTCCTTCACCTCAATGTCCTTTGTAGCTACACACAAATAGTACTATATCAGAAACTTATACACTCTCGACGTTCTCTTTAACATCTAACTATTCTACCCTTTCGTTAATGTCACCCCTTAACACATATATAATATACTGTAGACATACTCTACTATTTAATCACTTCTACTCTGGCAAGCAAATAGCACATAGACAATTATATCTATCCACAGCATTCCTGACTGATAGTCTTTCCTATACAGAAGTGGTGTGCCAATAATGTTTTATAAAAATCAGTTTAGTTTTAGAAAATTTTGGCAGCACTTCCCCTGTAATTGGAGCTATCCGTCGGAATACAACCGACACAAACAATCATTCAATCATCTATATACACAACCAATCACATATCATTTCAAATCTATGCCATACAAAGAAAGTTGTACAAGTAACATTACTATTGTTCAATTAATTATAAAGATTCAAATATATTATTATATATAAATATTCGAAATATGTTACTGCAATTTAAAGCTTTTGGGGTACTCCAACAATTACATCCTCAATTCCCTTTTTATCATTCACATTGCCATTTCAATTAGGTATACACATACGCAAATCTCAATTATACGTCTTTATTCACAACACATTAAAATTCGAATATGATATATTCAAAATTCACTCCTTCTCTTGCATCTATTCGAAAATTGTAATTGCAATAACATATTATACACGAAAATTCTATAGAACTGACGACGAGTAATGTCTCGATTATCAATTAACAGTTCAAGTAAATTGGCAATGTAATGAAAACTCGAACATGGCTACTAACATCAAAATGAAACTATACTCCACATTTTTAATTCACATTTAACAATTTTCGACCAAAGATCATAGCATTCAAGTCGGCAAAAACCAAGTTATAGCCGGAATATTACCAAACAACTCGGAAAAATGGAAAAACGAACTATAAGTCGACATGCAATTCAAATAAATTACAACCCACACTACACAATTATAGAATTGCTATTAATCACAACTTATGCCCATTTCCCGAACAGCAATTAAGAAGTTGCAGCCGGAAAATGCAAGGCCATGATCGGAAAATTCTAGAAATCAACATGCAACAACAAAACCACATAGATTAATGCTAGTACTAGTTACCCCAACTAAGAACCGTAGAAACCGAGGCTAAATAAAGCTAGTTAAGTCGCCGGCTCGCCGGGGCTCATCGCCGGCGACGGCAGTCAATGATTCAAGGCTCGTTATCGAGTCCTTTGAACTCGAACTGCCTCCAATTTTCAAGATATGCCACATATGATCATTACAACTGCAGTTATGATGATAAAAAGTCTTGCATGCAAGCACAAGTCCGGTGACCACATATATACACACACGGCAAGATATATATATACATAAACAAAGCTTAAATATAGGTTTTAATTGCAAAACTACCCATTTTGCTATCATACAATCCAAGACCAACACATTTGCTATGTTAATCATGAAGAACAAGATGAAATCGCAGCAAAGAGAGAGGAAATGAACCTGGGAAGAGAAATGTCGAGCAAGGGGAAAAAGAAGTGGGTGCTGCAGGTTATAGTAAAAGCAAGGGTAAAACAGTAATTTCATAATTGCGGTTTTCTGTATTTAAATCAGTTAATAAATCGAATTTTGATAAAAAAGAAGTACAAAAATAAGTTTTATATTTTTAAAATAAAGATCATACATTTAGAAGCTCCCCCATATTTTTGAAATATTTTTCTGATGAATAAATAATTAATTAAAAATCGGGGAAGTTTAGGCACTTTAAATAGAAATAAGAGTAGAAAATATTTAAAAAACTTTTGGGGCTCAAATAAAATAAACTTTTATTTTTCAGAAGTCTTATAATATTTAAGAAACATTTTGGAAAAGGTTTCATGATTTTTGGGCATTCCCATAATTAAATATGGAATTTAGAAGAGTAATATCTATAGAATAAAACAGGAATGAAAGATTTATATAAAATCACTGGGACTAGAATTAAATACACCACCATTTTTAGAAAGTCTCTAAAATCACATAGAAACTACCTATAAAATTTCATAATTATTGAACACACCAATAATTTTATAAAAATCAAAAAGTTACTCAATTAAGTATGGAAAATCAATTAATCACTTAATTAAAACACTTAAGCATATTGCGGTCAAACAGGCAATCAACTAGACATATAAAAAGATCATATATCACCTCTTGTCACATTAGAACACATAAATAATATACCTCATATTAATCAAATATATATATAAATAGCTCAATCGTTACATTCTCCCCCCCTTAAAAATGATTCTGTCCCTAGAATCAGCCTAAGTAAACAAATAGGGATACTTTTCGAGCATTTCATTCTCAAGTTCCCAGGTGGATTCCTCAACTCGAGGATTTCTCCACAAAACTTTAACAAGCCTAACAGACTTATTCCTTAAAATCTTATCCTTACGATCCTGAATCTCTACAGGCTGTTCTACAAAAGACAAATCGGGTTGAATCTCTAGGGGTTCATATTCTATTACATGACTCATATCAGGATTATACTTTCTAAGCATAGATATGTGAAAAACATTGTGAATATGCTGCATCTGCGGTGGTAAAGCCAATTCATACGCGACTTTCCCAACTTGCTTCAAAACTTCAAAAGGTCCTATATATCTTGGATTAAGCTTTCCTTTCTTGCCAAATCTATTAACACCTTTCCACGGAGAAATCTTTAGCAACACTTGGTCACCTTCTTCAAAACTCATATCCTTCCTTGACTGGTCAGCATACTTCTTTTGCCTATCTTGAGCAGCTAGCAATCTCTTCTGAATCAACTCAATCTTTTCTTTAGTTTGTTGAACTAATTCTGGACCCAAAATCTTACGTTCACCAACTTCATTCCAACACACTGGTGATCTGCACTTCCTTCCATACAAAGCTTCATACGGAGGCATTCCAATACTGGCATGATAGCTGTTGTTATATGAAAACTCCACTAACGGTAGATGCTCGTCCCAACTTCCTTCAAAATCTAAAGCACAAACTCTCAGCATGTCTTCAATTGTCTGAATTGTCCTTTCACTCTAGCCATCTGTCTGAGGATGATATGCAGTACTCATATTCAGCTTTGTTCCCAAACACTCTTGAAACTTCTTCCAAAATCTAGAATTAAATCTCGGGTCTCTGTCAGATACTATTGATACAGGAACACCATGTCGCATAACAATCTCTTTTAGGTACAAATGAACCAACCTGTCTAGTGAAAATCTTTCATTGATCGGTAGAAAGTGCGCTGACTTGGTCAATCTCTCTATTATTACCCAGATAGCATCATGATTAGCCTTTGTCCTTGGCAGACCTACTACAAAATCCATAGCAAGATTCTCCCATTTCCATTCTGGAATCTCTAGTGGTTGCAACAATCCACTGGGTTTCTGATGTTCAGCTTTGACTCTCTGGCACGTATAACATTTACTGATCCAATCTGCCACATCTCTTTTCATGTTGGGCCACCAAAAATTTTCTTTCAAGTCTTTATACATCTTTGTGCTTCCCGGATGAATAGAGTATCTTGAACTATGTGCATCATGCAAAATTTCATTCTTGAGCTCTTGAACATTAGGGATCCAAATTCGTGAGGAATACCTAAAGATTCCTTTATCGTCCTTTTGACTTCTTAACTCTTCTCCAGTCAACTTGGTTCTGTCTTGACTCATCATCTGTTCTTGACATCTCTTGATCTTTTCTAACAACTCTGGCTGAAAAGTCATTGTATACACCATCTCTTCCACTGAATCAGAACCACATACTTCTATTTCCAATTTCTCAAACTCTTTGATCAATTCTTCAGATGAAACCATTATATTCAATCTTTCCTTTCTACTTAAGGCATCTGCTACAACATTTGCCTTCCCTGGATGATAGTTAATCGTGCAGTCGTAGTCTTTAATCAATTCCAACCATCTTCTCTGTCTCATGTTCAGCTCTTTCTGAGTAAAGATATACTTCAAACTTTTGTGGTCAGTATAAATCTCACACTTTTCTCCATATAAGTAGTGCCTCCATATCTTCAGTGCAAACACAGTGGCAGCTAATTCCAGATCATGTGTAGGATATTTCAATTCATGAGGTCTTAACTGCCTAGAAGCATATGCAATTACTTTCCCATGTTGCATCAAAACACATCCCAAGCCTTTGTGAGAAGCGTCACTGTAGATAACAAAATTTCCTTGATCGTCAGGTAATACCAACACTGGTGCAGACACTAGTCTTTGCTTTAGCTCTTCAAAACTTTCTTCACACTTTTCATTCCACACAAACTTTTCATTTTTCCTGGTCAACTTGGTCATAGGGGTAGCTATCTTCGAAAAATCTTGAAAAATCTTCGATAGTATCCTGCTAAACCCAGAAAACTTCTGACTTCTGTTGGAGTCCTTGGTCTTTCCCATTTCATCACTGTTTCTATCTTTGCCGGATCAACTTTGATGCCTTCCTTGCTGACAACATGACCTAAGAATTGTACTTCCTTCAGCCAAAATTCACATTTTGAAAACTTCGCATACAGCTTTTCCTTTCTTAAAATCTCTAAAGCAATTCTTAAGTGATCAGCATGCTCTTCTTCTGACTTTGAATATATCAGGATGTCGTCGATGAAAACAATCACAAACTTGTCTAAAAACTTCTTAAAGACTCTGTTCATCAGATCCATAAACGCTGCTGGGGCATTTGTCAATCCAAAAGCCATAACCAAAAATTCATAGTGTCCGTACCTTGTTCTGAACGCTGTTTTAGATACATCTTCAGGTTTGATCTTGAGTTGATGGTATCTGGACCTTAAGTCAATTTTTGAAAAACATTCGGCTCCTTTCAGCTGGTCAAAAAGATCATCGATCCTCGGCAACGGGTACTTATTCTTGATAGTTAACTTGTTTAACTTTCGATAATCTATGCACAATCTCATGCTTCCATCCTTCTTCTTAACAAACAATACTGGTGCTCCCCATGGGGACACACTGGGCCTTATAATTCCTTTATCTAAAAGATCTTGTATTTGACTCGCCAACTCTTTCATCTCAACTGGTGCCATCCTATATGGAGCTTTGGAAACTGGCTCAGTGCCTGGAGCTAAATCAATAGAGAATTCTATTTCCCTATCGGGAGGTAAACCTGGCAGTTCGTCCGGAAACACGTCGGAAAATTCATTGACTATAGGAACATCTTCTAATTGAACTGGCTTCTTCTCAGTATCTACAACATAGGCTAGGTAAGCCTCACATCCTTGACGCAGAAATCTCTTCGCCTGAACGATATTCAGAAACTTCTTGACTTGCCGGGTGCCTCGAAATTCAACTTCTTTTCCCTCTAGGGTTTTCACCTTTAACTTCTTATTCCTACAATCTATCTGAGCCTGGTATTCTGACAACCAATCCATCCCTAGAATTACATCAAATTCACCTAACTTAAAAGGTATCAAGTTAGCGAGAAAATGACAACTGCCTATTTCAATGTCACACCTAGGACAAACTTGGCTTACTGGGATCTTTGCCTGGTTAGCTACTTCTATAACTAAGGCTTGCTCCAAAGGTCGAACTTCACTTTGTAATTTACCAAGAAAATCTCGAGATATAAAAGACTTAGTAGCTCCAGAATCAATCAATACGCTAGCTTGAACTGAATTAATCCTCTTCGTTATCTAATCCTATCTTACCATTACTCTCTCTTCTTTTATTAAATGATCTACTTGTTTAAATTAATCCTGGCTTGTTTCAGTGACCAAAACCTTAGCTCTGATACCAACCTGTAGCGTCCTCCCGACCCGGGGTCTAGATCGGGGAGTCACTACCACTCTATATGCATGCACCCTAAATAACAATAACAGAAAATACGCATAAATATGACCCCGACTACTAGCCTGGACCTTTCAAGGTAATGGTATGAAACAAGCACACAACTACATTCATTTATATTTACATTTACAGTAACAAAATAATATTATTACAACTCCTGCAACATCTCAAAATCTATTAATAAAATACAAGACTAAACAAAGTCTTTTCCTTCCAACTCTGCCTCGATCCTACCTGTTCAATCCCAGCCAGCCTAGCATAGTTCATATGAGACATGTTCTTCCTGGCAGTCTGCTTAATACGTACCATGATTCTCAAAAGCTGTAGATGTTAGAAAATAAAAGAATGAGCCACAAAAGCTCAGCAAGTAACCATACTGGTTAAAAACAGTTCTACAGGCTTATATATGATTTAAAAAGTCTTTTCTCAAAACCATGCTTTAAAATCATTGCTGGACCTCATTGTCCCATAATTGTAATCAAAATTCTAGTCAGGGTATTCATTACTCGCAAAACTTTTTTTTATAAAACCACTGGCAGGGTTAAATAATTTCAATAACTGGTGCAAGGTAATTAAGAAACTGGAAAGTAATAATCATTTTCAAGTATAGGAGTAATCTGCAGGGTTAGATGGATAACAGGAAGTAATGTATAACAATTGAAACAAGTCAAATCAAGATATATCTGACAGTTGAAGCTGTATATGGCAGGTTATAACAAGGCATTTCATTATTCATTACTAATCATTTCAAAGTCCATTTGTATAAAACTGTCCTTTCATTAGGACTGATTCTTTCAAAACATTTTATAAAACTTTCCTCTCATTAGGACCTTGCTTTTCAAATCATTTATAAAAACTGTCCTTTCATTAGGACCTTTACTGATTAGAAACAAATCATTTTGATTGGAGTTTTCTCACAACGCCAGACAATACGGGTGATCAGCCACGTAAAGTCCCCATAACGGACTAAAGTCCCTCTAGACATAAAGAGTACTCATAAAGGCACTTATTGCCATTGGCCTTGGCCTATCTCATTATAGCCATTGACTATCTCATTATAGTCTTTACATAAAAAAAATGCTGGACCGGCGTCTTACGCCTCCAACCTATAGGAATCCGCAGAAACCATTTTGTTAGGTCCAAAGTGTTGTAGAGGAGGGGGGGTGAATACAACTATTTAAAAATTAAAGAGAGAATAAACAATATGCAGGTAATAAATGATGACACAGAATTTCAAGAATATATCATTATATTCATTGATGGATTTGCTACAACATTCATAAAAGCATCATGATCAGTTGAACAATAAATACAGCAGTTAAAGCTAGATTCAACTGATCCTCTCTCTCACTTTTTGTTTTACAGTAAATGCTCTCTCTTATAAAAATATCGTTGAATTACAGAGATGATGGAAGTCTACTTTTTAATAAAATCAAAAGTGCTGCTTTTATAATGTCATGTAGTCTTGATCTTGTCCTTTTTGTGTACGTGGCCCAATCAGGACTTCGACAACAAAAAGTACTTTCCCAACAACTTTGGATCAACCGTTCACAATAAGCCACTTGTCCCTTGAACATTAAATGTTACATTTCTACCCGCATCTCGATCTTTGCTTGGACCCATCTCGATCTCGATCTGTGAAAATCTCGATCTCGATCTGGGAGAATCTCGATCTCGATCTATGAAGATCTCGATCTCGATCTGGGAGAATCTCGATCTCGATCTACCGTGGATCGAGATTTGCCTTTGCAATATTTTACTTCAATTGTAAATCTCGATCCGCATCTCGATCTGCTGTGGATCGACATTTGCCTTAGCAAATATGCACACATCCAATGTTGACCTTCTTTAGTGACTAATTGAGGATTAACCTTTATGAGCAAGTTTCTCTAGCTTCTTCAATTTCTTCTCCTCACACAATTCAAATGAGATCTCCTATTACTGACATGAACTTGCCTCCAATGTCCTGACACTTGATGCAATGGTCTGGTTCATAAGTGACTAGTCTTGTAGGGGTTCTTGCTTCTGAATGTCAGTTCTCATTTGTTGATTAACCTTTGCATTATCCAGATGTTGATATACATTACATAAAATCACTTTGGTCTTCTTGATACTTCTTTGACCTTAATTTGATTCTCCATTAGATAAGTTAGGGCATGAGCAATACTCAGATTGAACTTCTTCTCACTTATGCATCCTTGATTAACCAAATTAGTTACTTGTAGTTACCAAGTATCATTACCATTTCTTCAGTTGATTGATTCCATGTGCTTCTTCAGTTTCTCTTGTTTTGCTGTTGTTTTACCTTTTACTTAGTTGAGTTATATAATAATTAAGTGTTACAAGTTAGTACACCTATGCCTTTCAATCTCCCCCTATTTGATTGTCTAACAATGACAACCAAATTCACAATGAGGATAACTCAACTAAACAGGGACTGAAAAAGATAAAATAACATTCATAAAAGATCATGTTAACTTACATAATGCTTGGCTTGATTAATTAACTTCATGTCTATTACTGATACTTCAAGTGCCAAAATTGGACACCTGTTGGCTCGATTAAATGGCTTCATGCTCTTCTAGAGATTTTCTCTAAGTACTTTAAGAGCACGGTCCACTCAATCTTCAATTATCCTTCTGAAGTCCTTTTAGCAGTATTACCACCGCCGAACTTCGTGAAATAATTGACGCCTAATATAAACCAGTTTCAAGACACTTAGCTAACTAACTTCTACCTTACACTACACAAGAAAACAGATAATATATTTTTACAATGCAGGAAAACAAGAAAACAAATTACAACGCAAAGAAACATTACAAGCATAATATATTAAAACTTTTATTTCTTGCGCTCCTCTTCCTCACGAGCTTTCTTCTTGGCTGCTTTTTCTTTCTTCATGAACTCAGGGTTGCAGACTTCATCCATTCTTTTCTTGAGAAGATTAAGTCCTTCTGCTTCCACATGATTTCTGATCTTGTAATTTCGAAACAACCTCAACCACCTTTCAACCATGCTGCGAGTGGTAAGCTTCGTGGGAATGTCTTCAAACCTCAGCTTCGTGACTTTGTCAGGGTACCCCTTTTCCCCTTTCTTCCTTATAACCAGCTGCTTAGGGTATCCAATGACAATAGCGGTGGTGCATTGCTGTAGCCTCTGAATATCAAGCTGTTGTCTTCTCTTACAGAAGTTATCAAACGTGACCCTTAGATAATCCTGATCAAACTCGTCAACATCATCCATCTCATCAATCAATTCCCTTATAATACATAGTGTTTCATGACTGTGTTCTGCAAAGATGTCGTACTTGATTTCAATGATGGTTTCCATCTGTATAGATCAGTAGATCATTCTCATTCTCAGCTTTGCTTTTGACAAACTTGACATTTGCACCAGCCACTGCACCAGCTTCCTCCCTTATTTCCCCTTCTTCTGGAATGTCTATTCTTGGATCTCCGTATCTCTGCACATGCTCCCTTATTGCCTCGTCTTGCTGCTCGAATGCATAGTCTTCAGGTTCCTTCTTAACCACTGGTAGTGTAGCTTCAGGCAACTTGTATCGAGCGTCTTGCCTTCTTATCAGCTTCTCCAAGTCCTTAGCCACCAGCTTCTTTTCCTTTGTTAGAAAACCCTTAGAGAGGACTAGCTTTGCAACTGCCTTCAGCACATTTCCGCTCGGAGTTAGTTTTGAGTCATGCAGATTTACGATCCTCAAGACCTTGTCATGGACATATCTGATCTGGTAGGGATTTAGAATGATGTCAACCCCTCTGTCTTCAGCCATCTTCAACAATTTCTCCTTAAACAGCACTCCAGTCTTGACAGAGGTGTCTACCTTGTGAGCGAATTCTACCAGTTCACTTGCACCCCTTTCTTGGAAGAAAGCTTCATCGACCATACACGGCCCGATTTTTGTTATGGGTGTCCAAGTGATCATCAGATTCCATGCCTTCTCCTTGAATATGACTTGTACGGAGGTGCATCCCTGTCTTATACAATTTAGATAATTCAGCAGCCCAGGGTTTAGATTTTCTAGCTTATGAAGAAGAAAGCTCAATCTTTCTGAGTCATGAGCATAGGCTCTTGGTCCAGCTAAAGCTTCTCTAGCCTTGTCCCACTCGGGACCTTCCCTCCTTATGTCAGCCTGGACCTTAGGATCTTTGATCTTTTTCATTTCATACTCATGCTGAGTTTTCTGAGCCGCTCTCTTCTCCTTTGCCATTAGTTCTTTTTCAACTATCCCTTGTAGTACTTCTTCATTTACTCTTTCTCTGGCTTCCCTGAAAATCTCTCCTTGCATCTCCGCTTCATCAACTTCTTTTTCTGGCACATGCTCGTCAGCAACCGAGTGGTCTCCTGCATCACCTGCAACTCCTGCGCCGGATCCGCCAGGATTTAGACCTCTTTCTTGTTCCCACTCTTTTGCCCGTTGCTCGAGTCTCGACCTCCTTGCCACTAAGGCTTCTACATCCATCTCATCCTCATCAGAATCTTCAATAAAGTCTCCCATAAATGCATCGACGAGAGGTGTTTCTTTCTCAGCTTCTTCTTCAACTACCATCTTCTGCTTGCCTTTGTCCTTAAGAGCCGGTTGAGTCTCCTCCACCTTTTCACCAGATTTGTTTGAGGACTCGATCACCGGACCCTTACTAGTCAGCTTTTTCAGACCCTGATCCTCCTTCTCCCCCTTAGGTGTGTTATCCTCATCAGGAGCATCATCATCATTATTATCGTCCCCACCACCACCGGTTGAAGGACCAGGTCCAGCCTTGTTACGTCCAAAGACAGCATCAAGTAGTTCATTCAGCTTCGTCCAAACCTGAGACATGCCATAAGTGACATCATCTACTGACCTCCCAACCTCCACCTGTGCCAATCCAAGATTATTTATCTTGTCAATCATTTGATTTTGGACGGCAATCAGGTTCTCCATGAACTGAGCTCCAACCTCCAATCTTCCAGAGTGAGTAGAGACAGCAGCAGTAACACCAGCAACTCCAGCCTCCAAAGCCTCCACTTTTTCCACTAGATCCTGCAATTTGGGGGACGGTGTTTGGCTTGGGTTAAACTGTTTACTCTCGCCGGGTTCTGTTTCACTCAAGATCCCTAAAAAGAAGGGATCTACTCTCCCTGTCTCTCCCTCGTGTTTAGAGCCTAACAGTACTAGAGCCTCATCCACTAATCGTTGGGGACTAGCGTTGAGTTGGTCGGCGATATCGGTCAGTGAGACTGAGCCTTTAAGCGCTGTGTCTACGATAGGAGATGGCGTTATGACCATGTCATCCCCTTGTTCACTTAGAACCTTTTCTGGTTCGCTGGGCTGTTCTGGAGGCGTAGACCCACCAGTCACCAGATGTCGTTGCTCTGCGAGCAACTTGTTTTCTGAATTAGATGAGGAAGCGTCATCCGTACTGGATTCGACAGACTCTTCCTCATTAAAACTTCCTGAGATACTAGTATCAGAAGTGCTAGTCTCAGTTTGCCATTCCCCTTCCGAGAAATTGCTCAAAGAGCCCTAAGCGGACAACTCAGGGGAGGTAGGGCCAGATCCTATTGGCTGTTGAGCTGGACCCCCTCCTTGACTCTCACTAACATGCCTAGGCGAGTGCGAATGAGTTGAAATGTTTTGTAGAGGAGAGCCACCATCGTGAGGTGTGGTGGCTGTGAGAGGTGAACTAGCCTTAACAGGTTGTGCAGTTGCCACTGGGTTTGAATCCACCTTTTGCTTCTTTGGAGGTGGCAGAGCTGCTGAAGTGACTACTCTCTCAACTCCTACACTCCCTCCACTCGAATCACTCGACTCAGATAAGCTTGCCTTCCTTTTATCACCAGTTTTAGGGCTGGCTGAACGTTTATGAACAGAAGGGCTTGCAGCCTGGGATAGAGCCTGGGGGTTTTCAGGCCCACGGCTGTAGAAAACAGGTTGAGTTGATGATTGATCAAGATCAGCAAGAATAGGTACCTGACTCAGAAGATCGTCATCCTTGTCAGCTCCAGCTTCAGCAACATTTGCCTCGGCCATGTCAACATCCATACCTGCTTCTTCCAAATTTTTAGGCACTTGATCTCCACCTTCAGCTTCATTACCGCTAATCTCAGCTTCTACTGCAGTGAACTGAGAAGCATGCCTCCTAGCATACTCATCTTGCAGATCCTGGAAGTACGGAGTCAGGCGCAACTCAAAAAGTCTTGACTTTTGCTGGGTTTCCATGGTGGAGATACTCTTTAGAGTCATATCAAAACATGCCATCCTTTCAGAGCCTTGAAATACTCTTCTGTGTTCCTCTGAAAGGACGTCATCCAGAACCATCTGAAGAAATCTTGGCATCCAGCATTTGACTGGACCATCTTCCGGATTCCTAGATGCATTTTTCTCCAATGCCCACCTTTCAAGCAACTGAATCAACAGATGTTTGCCCATATTCACTCTCCTGTTGTTTGCCACTCCATATAGTATTACCCGGCAGCTGTTGTTCATTGGCCTGTAGTCTTTGTCCTTTGGGAACATGCAGCGCTGAATGGCCTGAACTACATAATCCCACTCAGCTGGTAGCATACCGGTGTTAACCTTTGTTACCTTGATAGGACCCGTGGGAGGGCGACAACCTATCTCCGTGAATAATTGCAACATATCCTCCATAATGGGTTCCGGAGCATAATCTTCTGTAGGAAGCCCAAGAATCTCATTGAACTTCTGCAGACTGACTTCATATTTGGCACCATCAATAGTAAAGGATAGGCCTGTTGGATTTGCTTTTCCACCCTGAATCTCTAGTGTAGAGTAAGCAGCTTGAAGGGCTTCGACATTCAGGATGGGAGAGGCGGTTAAGGCATGACTTATGATTGATGTGTTGTTGAGGGATTCAATCCAGAACTGATAGTGAATAAATCTACCAGTTGCTCGATCAGCAGAGAGATTAACAAATTTGGTCTTGGGAATTGTGAAATTTGGGTTTGCCATTTTAAATTTGTGTTTGAGAAAAGAAATGTTCTGAAATGGTTTTGCAATGGAATTTTTAGAGAACAAGTTCTAAATTTAAACAAAATAAAACGTACACGAACCCCACTAATTTCCCACGTAATTAGTGACACAAATTAAAACAGATTAACTTCCCCACTAATGACCACTTAACTCCCCACTAAAGATTGACGGTTGAGTTTTCGAAAATTAAAGTGAACAGCCGTTACAAAATAAATTATTTTTCCAGAAAACCACAAACACGGCGGTAAAGTTGCACTTTAAGGATTAAACAGTAGTACTCATAACTATTTCGCTCAGGAACACAAAAGAACTTAAGAATAAGAAAGCACGAAACAAAAACCAAACTCACTCGAATGAAAATAAAACTAAAGAACTATTTTCAAGAACAGTAATGACGTTAAAAACAACACAAGAAGTTCAACAGTTTTAAACAAAATTTTAGCAGAGTTTCGTTTTAGTTATTGATGCTTTTCAGTAACAGTTAGTGATTTTTGTTTAAGAAAATCACAAGAAAACTTGATGTAATGGCAGGGAAAAGTACTCTGGTAATGTATGTATACGCGTGTGTATATGAAGAGCTTAAGCTTTTGAAAGAGAGAAAGAAAGTTAATGTAAATAATGGACAGCCTTTTTAATGCTATAATATATACTTGCACGCCAAAAAAAAAATAACTGACAAGACAAGTCACATCTCGATCTCGAGATCCGCATCTCGATCCTCATCTAGATGTCGATCTCGATGTCGATCTCGATGTCGATCTCGATTTGCATCTCGATCTACATCTCGATGTCGATCTCGATGTCGATCTCGATGTCGATCTCGATGTCGATCTCGATCCGCATCTCGATCTACATCTCGATGTGGATAGATCGAGATGTACCTTGACAGTGTTTAAACCAATTTTCACAAGTCGTTCTCGATCTCGATCCAGAACTAGATCGAGATTTGCCTTAGAAAATTTTAATGAAATTATGTGAATTAAACATTTATATGTAAAATTCACAAGATTTCACCACAAATTTTCACACCATTTAAGAAACTTACAATGTTGAAACGACAGGGAATTTAGCAAATAAGTCATGCATTACAAAATGAAGTATAGCATTAAATCCTATCACATCATTAGACATTAATCATTTAGATACACAGATCAGCACAAGATTAATTTCCTGAAATTTTCTAACTTCCCTTTATGAGATGTAATACATACATTTATGAAGTTAAGTACACATTATTAATTATGAATATTCATGAATAACAATAATATGTACACAAACTGAATTATAACAGATAGGTAGCAAAACTAACAGGTGTTAAGCATCCCCAATTCACCAACCAATCTAGAAAATGTTGATTCGTCTAGAGGTTTAGTGAATATATCTGCTATTTGACGTTCAGTAGACACAAAATGCAACTCTATAGTTCCACTTTCTACATGCTCTCTAATAAAATGATACCTGATGTCAATGTGCTTGGTCCTTGAGTGATCCACAGGATTGTTGGTCATTGCAATAGCACTTGTGTTGTCACACATGATAGGAATCTTAGATACTTCCACACCGTAGTCCTTGAGTTGGTTCTTCATCCACAGTATCTGGGCCACGCAGCTTCCAGCAGCAATATATTCTGCTTCAGCTGTCGAGGTAGATACTGTGTGTTGTTTCTTGCTTTGCCAAGACACCAACCTTCTTCCAAGGAACTGACAGCTTCCTGAAGTGCTCTTCCTATTTATTCTACAACCTGCGTAATCTGAATCCGAATAGCCAACAAGATTAAACCCTGTATCTCTTGGGTACCAAATCCCAAGATTTGATGTTCCCTTGAGATACCTAAAAATACGCTTTACGGCTATGAGATGTGACTCTCTAGGATCCGCTTGGAACCTTGCACATAGGCACGTAGAGAACATAATATCAGGTCTGCTAGCAGTTAAATACAAAAGTGAGCCGATCATACCTCGATAGCTTGAGATGTCTACAGATTTACCCGCTTTGTCCTCGTCAAGTTTCGTGGCTATTGCCATAGGAGTCTTAGCTTGTGATACATCTTGGAGACCATACTTTTTCAATAGATCATGAATGTACTTGGTCTGGCAGATAAATATCCCGTCCTTCTTCTGACTAACTTGAATGCCCAGAAAGAACGTCAGCTCTCCCATCATGCTCATCTCATACCTTGATTGCATTAACTTAGCGAATTTAGCACACAGCTTCTCATTTGCAGACCCAAAGATAATGTCATCCACATATACCTGCACCATTATTAGATCATCTTTGCATTTCTTGTAGAAAAGCGTCTTGTCGATTACTCTTCTGGTGAAACCACTTTCTAGTAAAAAGTCTGACAGAGTTTCATACCACTTTCGCGGAGACTGCTTAAGGCCATATACTGATTTGAAGAGTCGATAAACATAATCACAATATTTGCTGTCGATAAACCCGGGAGGTTGCTCGACATACACCTCTTCATCCAGTTCACCGTTTAAGAATGCACTCTTGACATCCATTTGATAGACTTTAAAACCATGATGTGCTGCGAAAGCCAAGAACATCCTTACTGCTTCTAGCCTTGCTACTGGTGCATAGGTTTCATCATAATCAATTCCTTCTCTTTGAGTATAGCCCTTAGCAACCAGGCGAGCTTTATTTCGTGTTACAAGTCCGTCTTCATCCAGCTTGTTTCTGAATACCCATTTTGTCCCAACAACAGATCTATTCTTTGGTCTGGGTACCAGCTTCCACACCTTCTGCCTTTCAAACTGATTGAGTTCCTCTTGCATAGCAATCACCCAATCAGCGTCATCTAGAGCTTCTTCCACCACTTTAGGTTCCATTTGGGAAAGGAACACTGAGTATAGACATTCATTCTCAGTGGCAATTTCAGCTCTAGCTTTTCCTCTAGTAGTCACTCCGGCTTCTGGATCACCAATAATTAGCTCAAACGGATGGTCCTTGTTCCAAGTGCGATCCCTAGCAAATGTTCCTGATGATTCAGCTTGATCTTGTAAGTGAAGGTGACTTAGTCTAGAAGCATTTTCACTAGCTTCCCTTGAGCTAGTACTGGCTCCCCCTGAGTGAGCTGCTCCCCCTGAGTGCATACTGACTCCCCCTGAGTTAGTACCAGGTCTGACGGAAGATGATCCCTCAGCCCTAGTGTTTTGAATTTGCAAAACACTAGACTCTTGATTAATTTCATTATTTATAGTTGGATCACTACCCTGCACTACTGACTCAGGAACTGTATC
Organism: Oenanthe sinensis; assembly: GCA_028671895.1. Taxonomy (NCBI): domain Eukaryota; kingdom Viridiplantae; phylum Streptophyta; class Magnoliopsida; order Apiales; family Apiaceae; genus Oenanthe; species Oenanthe sinensis. Next base: position 21,913,950 of record CM053798.1, read on the forward strand.
CACTTCATCAATATCCATATTTTCAAATCTTAGGGAAGTGGGCTCACTATCTTCTTTTAGTATAGAAGGGAGCTTTGAGTCGTCGAATGTGACATTAAGGCTTTCAACCACCTTGCGATCATTAAGCACAAACACCCTGTACGCTGCTACTACTTCAAGAGAATATCCAATGAAAATCCCTTCATCTGCTTTGGCATCAAACTTTCCAAGTTGTGCATTGTCTCTTAACACAAAGCACTTGGCACCAAATACATGAAAGTACTTGATAGATGGTTTTCGTTTATTCATCATGTAATACGGCGTCTCATTATGGTCCTTTATAATCAGGGTTCTGTTCTGTGTATAACAAGCCGTGCTAACTGCTTCAGCCCAAAAATATAAAGGAAGTTTTGACTCATACAGCATTGTCCTAGCTGCTTCAACCAGTGTCCTGTTCTTCCTTTCTACCACCCCATTCTGCTGCGGTGTTCTCGGTGCTGAATACTGTCGTCTGATCCCTTTAGATATGCAGAAATCCATTAACACTGAGTTCTTGAATTCTGTCCCGTTGTCAGATCGGATAGTCTTCACAGTCAGACTTGCTACATTTTCCATTTCCAGTACATGTCTAATGATCTCATGTGGCACTTCATCTTTCGATGTCACAAACTTCACCCATGTGTATTTGGAAAAGTCATCGACGATTACCAGCGCATATCTTTTCCTTGACATTGACATAACATTAACGGGTCCAAACAAATCCATGTGAAGAAGTTGTAGAGGCTCGGTAATGCTATTCACTTGTTTATCCTTATGCGAGGCTCTTTTTGATTTTCCCATCTCACATGCTTCGCAGAGTCCATCTGGAGTAAACTCCATCTGCGGCAGCCCTCTCACCAATTCTCTCCTTACGAGATTATTCATTGCTTTAAAGTTCAGGTGAGATAGTCTTTTATGCCATAGCCAACTTTCATCAGCAGAAGCCTTGCTGTAGAAACACGTGACTTCAGACTGATCAGCAGAATTCATGTCAGCTATGAACAAATTTGACTTCCTTACTCCTTTGAGAGCAAGGCTTCCATCCTTTTTGCTTCGAATCAAACAATCATGCTTCCCAAAGTTGACGTCAAAACCCCTGTCGGTGAACTGACTAACGCTGAGAAGATTATGTCGCAATCCTTCCACAAAAGATACATCCTCAATGATAACATTTCCACAAACGATCTTGCCATATCCCTTGGTGTAACCTTTGCTGTTATCTCCAAAAGTAACCACGGAGCCGGCTCTCAACACCAAATCTGTTAGCAGGGACTTATTGCCGGTCATATGCCTCGATGCTCCACTGTCCAGCACCCATATGACTTTACTCTTTTCCTGTTCACTGCCCTGCAAATCCAGAAAGGTTAGGTGTTCTTCGGAACCCAATGATGTTTGGGCCCGGCATCAATAATTTCCTTTTTCTTTTCAGATACAGAAGGCTTTGCCTTGCTGCCATCAGGGGCATTCATCTTGACTTTGTCTTTTCCCTTGTCAACCTTGACTGGTTTGTCAGGTTTGGGAGTAGACTGGTCACTCCTAACTTTAGGAGGACTTGAAGTCTTAGTCTTTGACCCCGCATGCTTTTTCTTACCACTACTAGATGTATGTTCAACAGATGCACTAGCAGTATTCATTAAATTAAAATAAGCATGCATGATGTTTACAGCACATGGCATACAATTAGGATTATTGCATTTAGCATGATTTGCATGCATGTTAGGCAAAGCAGTAGTTGCAGGCATGGTATTACAACCAACAGATTTTTCTTCCTCTACATAGAACGGGAAATAGTAAGACAAATGATCAGTTTGATTACAGATATAACATGCCTTTCTAGCTCGTGTAGATGTAGATACAGATGCAGGTTCAGTTTTAACTGCCTTTACAGGTGCTTTCATTTGGTCTGACCCTGCTACCCATTGTTTATATGACACCGTCTTAGCCTCCTTGGTTCCTACACCTCTCTTAGCATAAGCAATCTTACTAGCTCTCTTAGAAGTTGTAGGTTCTACTACTCTTTCTTCTGAAGCTCTTTCAATTTTAATCTCATGTTCAATTTCAGTAGCAACAGGATCTATGGTCCTAGGCTCAAAATGCTTAAAGATAGGTTTTCTAACATCCATTAAAACCTCAGGCACATTTTCTTTGACTAACATTGGCTCTAACAACTCAGCAGCCCTATTTTTCTTTTTCTGTGTGTAGTCAAGTCCTATGTTTACTTTTTCATTTTTACTCTTGCCTACCAGCTTCATGTACATGTCCCTTTCTACGAAAACTTTATTTGCGGCTTCTTTAAAAGATTGACATGTTATTTTAAGCTCAGCTAATTCATTTTTAAGTTCTTCGTTAAGGTCTTCCCTAATCTTAAGCTTGTGTTCTAAAACGTCTACCTGATTCATTAACTGCCTTTCTTTACTTTCTCCTGATTCTAATTCCTCTACCCTGGCCTCGAGAAGTCTATTCTTAAGGGAGAGTTTAGCATTTTCCTCATTAACAGCAATTAGATTTAGTTGGAGATTGTACATATCTTTAGTCATGACAGCTAATTCATTTTGGTACTCAGAAATGGACATTTCATTTACGGTTAGAATTGGTACCTCTGATTGTTCTGAAGATTTTGCCATTAAAGCGAAATTGCATAGTTCCTGATCTTCATCTTCATCAGACTCGTCCCAACCCTTCCCTTCAGTCACAACATACGCCCGGCTTCCCTTCTGTTGCTTGCTAACCAAGGCATCATATTTCTTTTTCAGATCAGCATAGGATTCCTTGGGATGAACGTACTTGGGCTTCTTGCACTCTGTTGCGAAGTGCCCCAATTCATTGCAGTTGTAGCATCTGAACTTGTTCTTGTCTACCAGGTTAGGTCTGTAGCCACTACCAGAAGTGCTACCTCGACCACTGTAATTTCCACGACCACTTACACTACTGCCTCTGCTGCTACTGCTGCCTCTTCGGCTGAAAGAACTACCAAATCGTCCTTTACCACTCCTTTGCTTCCTGAAGCTGATATGAGCAAATTCTCGAGCAATACAAGCATATGACTTGTCTTCTAATTTGTCTAGCTCTTCAAGGGTATAGTATTCATCCTCACTTTCTTCGGATGGATCTTCAATGTCTAATACCACCCTTTCAGGATTAGCAGTTTTCAATGAGACAGCTGCAAGTGCCTTTACAGCAGACTCTTCAACTACAAGTCCAGACTCACTTACCGCTTTGTTTTCTCCACTATTGTAGGATCTTCTTCTGTCATTTTGTTCCTGCTCCAGCTCGTAGGTCTTCAATACACCATACAGCTTTTCGAGAGACGTGTTTTTCAAATCTCTTGACTCTCGAATGGCAGTGATCCTGTGTTCCAGATGTTTAGGCAAATTCAAGAGAAACTTGATATTTGAATCTGCTAGTGGATAGACTTTATCTCTTATACTCAGCTCGATAAGCAATTTACTGTAACGTTTGTAAACATCCGCTACGCTTTCTCCTCGTTCGCATCTGAACGATTCATATTCAGATATCAGAATGCGTTTGTGATTATCTCTAACTTCCTCGGTCCCCTCCATCACCACAGCCAGTTTATCCCACATGGCTTTAGCTGTTTTTAATCCCTTTATTTGAACATAGTACTCTGAGTTTAGGGATTCAATTATGACATTGCGTAACGACGCATCCATACCAACCAATTCTTTATCTGCGTCTGAAAACTCCATTTCCTCTTTAGGAACAGACCAGGATGGTATTAGTATCCCTCCTTCCATTCGCTCTGGCTCAATTCTCATGGGTATGTATGGACCGTTTTCCAATATTCTCAAGTATACCTTGTTTATTGATTCAAGGTAAGCTCTCATCCTTCCGGTCCATTCGTCATAATGTTGTGCATCAAACGAAGGTATCTTAAATCTGTGTGCGGCGGCCATTTTAATAAAGTTTAAAATTAAGATAATACACTTTTCAAATTACAATGAATTGTATTTACTTGAAAAATTAATTATCTCACTTTAAATATCCAACACTTAATATTCAACGGATTTTGCACTTAAGATTCAAGCAAGTTAGTTCTAATCACAGGAACAGTAGCAGGGTCCATCACTTTCTCACGTCCAAACAAAAAGATGTCCACTTCCTAGTTGAGAGAAATTCGAAAATATCCTTTTTGTTTAGTCAATCAGTTGATTCCAGTTTTGACCACAAGAAAATCCACACAGCTCTGAAGTACAATATTTTGGAACTTTGTACAAATATTCCTTACACCATTACTTAGAACTTTTTAGATCTATGACTTTTCCAGGAAGAAACAAATAAAAACTTTCGGCACAAACTTCAAGAAAAATTAGATCTGGGATTTTCAAGAACCAACTCAAACAACACAGTAGGATCTCTGTTAGATGTGTTTAACAGGAGCTCTGATACCAATTGTTAGGTCCAAAGTGTTGTAGAGGGGGGGTGAATACAACTGTTTAAAAATTAAAGAGAGAATAAACAATATGCAGGTAATAAATGATGACACAGAATTTCAAGAATATATCATTATATTCATTGATGGATTTGCTACAACATTCATAAAAGCATCATGATCAGTTGAACAATAAATACAGCAATTAAAGCTAGATTCAACTGATCCTCTCTCTCACTTTTTGTTTTACAGTAAATGCTCTCTCTTGTAAAAATATCGTTGAATTACAGAGATGATGGAAGTCTACTTTTTAATAAAATCAAAAGTGCTGCTTTTATAATGTCATGTAGTCTTGATCTTGTCCTTTTTGTGTACGTGGCCCAATCAGGACTTCGACAACAAAAAGTACTTTCCCAACAACTTTGGATCAACCGTTCACAATTAGCCACTTGTCCCTTGAACATTAAATGTTAAATTTCTACCCGCATCTCGATCTTTGCTTGGACCCATCTCGATCTCGATCTGTGAAAATCTCGATCTCGATCTGGGAGAATCTCGATCTCGATCTATGAAGATCTCGATCTCGATCTGGGAGAATCTCGATCTCGATCTACCGTGGATCGAGATTTGCCTTTGCAATATTTTACTTCAATTGTAAATCTCGATCCGCATCTCGATCTGCTGTGGATCGACATTTGCCTTAGCAAATATGCACACATCCAATGTTGACCTTCTTTAGTGACTAATTGAGGATTAACCTTTATGAGCAAGTTTCTCTAGCTTCTTCAATTTCTTCTCCTCACTCAATTCAAATGAGATCTCCTATTACAGACATGAACTTGCCTCCAATGTCCTGACACTTGATGCAATGGTCTGGTTCATAAGTGACTAGTCTTGTAGGGGTTCTTGCTTCTGAATGTCAGTTCTCATTTGTTGATTAACCTAAAGTTACCAAATCATTTGATGAAAAAGACTTCTTGAAAGTCGGATTTCATATTTAAATCCAATTTTAAAGATCATTAGACAAAGGTAAAGTTTATTCCAGGATAAGTCTCAAAACAAGTCTCTGTTGTAATAAAGTAGGCTGAAATCATAAACTAGGGATCCAAACCAAGCTATAGTTGTAAAGTCAGGTTGCAGGGTCAATTCACAGGTATAACAAGATGTTTTGAAAACAGTTATAAGGCATTTAATTGTAACAGTAGTTAAGCAATAACAACAGAGTACTTTCAGGGTTAAGGTTTAAGTAAACATAATTAAGGAAAATGGTGTAGACATAAGTCATAGTTCAAGGTTACTGATTTAAGATCGTTAAAACTAGTTTATAAGTTGTCAATAGCAGTTCAGGGATTGAAAATGTTAAAGTGCAATTAAAAACTGGTACAAGGTTGCAGTTTAAGTAGAACAATTAAAGTAAGTAGGCTATAGCTTAAAACAGTTGAAATAAGATAACATAGTTGCAGGGTCATAAAACATTTCATAAATAGTGCTTAAGTTAAAAGAGATCAGGCAGTAGTTACTTGCCTTAAACAGGAATGCTACAGCTGCTGAACAGGTAGATCTCCCTACACCAATCACTAACTCTCTACTTTAGCTTTCCCTTTGTCCTTCACCTCAATGTCCTTTGTAGCTACACATAAATAGTACTATATCAGAAACTTATACACTCTCGACGTTCTCTTTAACATCTAACTATTCTACCCTTTCGTTAATGTCACCCCTTAACACATATATAATATACTGTAGACATACTCTACTATTTAATCACTTCTACTCTGGCAAGCAAATAGCACATAGACAATTATATCTATCCACAGCATTCCTGACTGATAGTCTTTCCTATACAGAAGTGGTGTGCCAATAATGTTTTATAAAAATCAGTTTAGTTTTAGAAAATTTTGGCAGCACTTCCCCTGTAATTGGAGCTATCCGTCGGAATACAACCGACACAAACAATCATTCAATCATCTATATACACAACCAATCACATATCATTTCAAATCTATGCCATACAAAGAAAGTTGTACAAGTAACATTACTATTGTTCAATTAATTATAAAGATTCAAATATATTATTATATATAAATATTCGAAATATGTTACTGCAATTTAAAGCTTTTGGGGTACTCCAACAATTACATCCTCAATTCCCTTTTTATCATTCACATTGCCATTTCAATTAGGTATACACATACGCAAATCTCAATTATACGTCTTTATTCACAACACATTAAAATTCGAATATGATATATTCAAAATTCACTCCTTCTCTTGCATCTATTCGAAAATTGTAATTGCAATAGCATATTATACACGAAAATTCTATAGAACTGACGACGAGTAATGTCTCGATTATCAATTAACAGTTCAAGTAAATTGGCAATGTAATGAAAACTCGAACATGGCTACTAACATCAAAATGAAACTATACTCCACATTTTTAATTCACATTTAACAATTTTCGACCAAAGATCATAGCATTCAAGTCGGCAAAAACCAAGTTATAGCCGGAACATTACCAAACAACTCGGAAAAATGGAAAAACGAACTATAAGTCGACATGCAATTCAAATAAATTACAACCCACACTACACAATTATAGAATTGCTATTAATCACAACTTATGCCCATTTCCCGAACAACAATTAAGAAGTTGCAGCCGGAAAATGCAAGGCCATGATCGGAAAATTCTAGAAATCAACATGCAACAACAAAACCACATAGATTAGTGCTAGTACTAGTTACCCCAACTAAGAACCGTAGAAACCGAGGCTAAATAAAGCTAGTTAAGTCGCCGGCTTGCCGGGGCTCATCGCCGGCGACGGCAGTCAATGATTCAAGGCTCGTTATCGAGTCCTTTGAACTCGAACTGCCTCCAATTTTCAAGATATGCCACATATGATCATTACAACTGCAGTTATGATGATAAAAAGTCTTGCATGCAAGCACAAGTCCGGTGACCACATCTATACACACACGGCAAGATATATATATACATAAACAAAGCTTAAATATAGGTTTTAATTGCAAAACTACCCATTTTGCTAGCATACAATTCAAGACCAACACATTTGCTATGTTAATCATGAAGAACAAGATGAAATCGCAGCAAAGAGAGAGGAAATGAACCTGGGAAGAGAAATATCGAGCAAGGGGAAAAAGAAGTGGGTGCTGCAGGTTATAGTAAAAGCAAGGGTAAAATAGTAATTTTATAATTGCTGTTTTCTGTATTTAAATCAATTAATAAATCGAATTTTGATAAAAACGAAGTACAAAAATAATTTTTATATTTTTCAAATAAAGAACATAAATATAGAAACTCCCCCATATTTTTGAAATATTTTTCTGATGAATAAATAATTATTTAAAAATCGGGGAAGTTTAGGCACTTTAAATAGAAATAAGAGTAGAAAATATTTAAAAATATTTTGGGGCTCAAATAAAATAAACTTTTATTTTTCAGAAGTCTCAGAATATTTAAAAAACATTTTGGAAAAGGTTTCATGATTTTTGGGCATTCCCATAATTAAATATGGAATTTAGAAGAGTAATATCTCTAGAATAAAACAGGAATGAAAGATTTATATAAAATCACTGGGACTAGAATTAAATACACCACCATTTTTTGAAAGTCTCTAAAATCACATAGAAACTACCTATAAAAGTTAATAATTATTGGACACACCAATAATTGTATAAAAATCAAACAGTTACTCAATTAAGCATGAAAAATCAATTAATCATTTAATTAAAACACTTAAGCATATTGCGGTCAAACAGACAATCAACTAGACATATAAAAAGATCATATATCACCTCTTGTCACATTAGAACACATAAATAATATACCTCATATTAATCAAATATATATATAAATAGCTCAATCGTTACATTCTCCCCCCCTTAAAAATGATTCTGTCCCCAGAATCAGCCTAAGTAAACAAATAGGGATACTTTTCGAGCATTTCATTCTCAAGTTCCCAGGTGGATTCCTCAACTCGAGGATTTCTCCACAAAACTTTAACAAGCCTAACAGGCTTATTCCTTAAAATCTTATCCTTACGATCCTGAATCTCTACAGGCTATTCTACAAAAGACAAATCGGGTTGAATCTCTAGGGGTTCATATTCTATTACATGACTCATATCAGGATTATACTTTCTAAGCATAGATATGTGAAAAATATTGTGAATATGCTGCATCTGCGGTGGTAAAGCCAATTCATACGCGACTTTCCCAACTTGCTTCAAAACTTCAAAAGGTCCTATATATCTTGGATTAAGCTTTCCTTTCTTGCCAAATCTATTAACACCTTTCCACGGAGAAATCTTTAGCAACACTTGGTCAACTTCTTCAAAACTCATATCCTTCCTTGACTGGTCAGCATACTTCTTTTCTTTTCTTTAGTTTGTTGAACTAATTTTGGACCCAAAATCTTACGTTCACCAACTTCATTCCAACACACTGGTGATCTGCACTTCCTTCCATACAAAGCTTCATACGGAGGCATTACAATACTGGCATGATAGCTGTTGTTATATGAAAACTCCACTAACGGTAGATGCTCGTCCCAACTTCCTTCAAAATCTAAAGCACAAACTCTCAGCATGTCTTCAATGGTTTGAATTGTCCTTTCACTCTGGCCATCTGTCTGTGGATGATATGCAGTACTCATATTCAGCTTTGTTCCCAAACACTCTTGAAACTTCTTCCAAAATCTAGAATTAAATCTCGGGTCTCTGTCAGATACTATTGATACAGGAACACCATGTCGCATAACAATCTCTTTTAGGTACAAATGAACCAACCTGTCTAGTGAAAATCTTTCGTTGATCGGTAGAAAGTGCGCTGACTTGGTCAATCTGTCTATTATTACCCAGATAGCATCATGATTAGCCTTTGTCCTTGGCAGACCTACTACAAAATCCATAGCAAGATTCTCCCATTTCCATTCTGGAATCTCTAGTGGTTGCAACAATCCACTGGGTCTCTGATGTTCAGCTTTGACTCTCTGGCACGTATAACATTTACTGATCCAATCTGCCACATCTCTTTTCATGTTGGGCCACCAAAAATTTTCTTTCAAGTCTTTATACATCTTTGTGCTTCCCGGATGAATAGAGTATCTTGAACTATGTGCATCATGCAAAATTTCATTCTTGAGCTCTTGAACATTAGGGATCCAAATTCGTGAGGAATACCTAAAGATTCCTTTATCGTCCTTCTGACTTCTTAACTCTTCTCCAGTCAACTTGGTTCTGTCTTGACTCATCATCTGTTCTTGACATCTCTTGATCTTTTCTAACAACTCTAGCTGAAAAGTCATTGTATACACCATCTCTTCCACTGAATCAGAACCACATACTTCTATTTCCAATTTCTCAAACTCTTTGATCGATTCTTCAGATGAAACCATTATATTCAATCTTTCCTTTCTACTTAAGGCATCTGCTACAACATTTGCCTTCCCTGGATGGTAGTTAATCGTGCAGTCGTAGTCTTTAATCAATTCCAACCATCTTCTCTGTCTCATGTTCAGCTCTTTCTGAGTAAAGATATACTTCAAACTTTTATGGTCAGTATAAATCTCACACTTTTCTCCATATAAGTAGTGCCTCCATATCTTCAGTGCAAACACAATGGCAACTAATTCCAGATCATGTGTAGGATATTTCAATTCATGAGGTCTTAACTGCCTAGAAGCATATGCAATTACTTTCCCATGTTGCATCAAAACACATCCCAAGCCTTTGTGAGAAGCGTCACTGTAGATAACAAAATTTCCTTGATCGTCAGGTAATACCAACATTGGTGCAGACACTAGTCTTCGCTTTAGCTCTTCAAAACTTTCTTCACACTTTTCATTCCACACAAACTTTTCATTTTTCCTGGTCAACTTGGTCATAGGGGTAGCTATCTTCGAAAAATCTTGAACAAATTTTCGATAGTATTCTGCTAAACCCAGAAAACTTCTGACTTCTGTTGGAGTCCTTGGTCTTTCCCATTTCATCACTGTTTCTATCTTTGCCGGATCAACTTTGATGCCTTCCTTGCTGACAACATGACCTAAGAATTGTACTTCCTTCAGTCAAAATTCACATTTTGAAAACTTCGCATACAGCTTTTCCTTTCTTAAAATCTCTAAAGCAATTCTTAAGTGATCAGCATGCTCTTCTTCTGACTTTGAATATATCAGGATGTCGTCGATGAAAACAATCACAAACTTGTCTAAAAACTTCTTAAAGACTCTGTTCATCAGATCCATAAACGCTGCTGGGGCATTTGTCAATCCAAAAGCCATAACCAAAAATTCATAGTGTCTGTCCCTTGTTCTGAACGCTGTTTTAGATACATCTTCAGGTTTGATCTTGAGTTGATGGTATCCGGACCTTAAGTCAATTTTTGAAAAACATTCGGCTCCTTTCAACTGGTCAAAAAGATCATCGATCCTCGGCAACGGGTACTTATTCTTGATAGTTAACTTGTTTAACTCTCGATAATCTATGCACAATCTCATGCTTCCATCCTTCTTCTTAACAAACAATACTGGTGCTCCCCATGGGGACACACTGGGCCTTATAATTCCTTTATCTAAAAGATCTTGTATTTGACTCGCCAACTCTTTCATCTCAACTGGTGCCATCCTATATGGAGCTTTGGAAACTGGCTCAGTGCCTGGAGCGAAATCAATAGAGAATTCTATTTCCCTATCGGGAGGTAAACCTGGCAGTTCGTCCGGAAACACGTCGGAAAATTCATTGACTATAAGAACATCTTCTAATTGAACTGGCTTCTTCTCAGTATCTACAACATAGGCTAGGTAAGCCTTACATCCTTGACGCAGAAATCTCTTCGCCTGAACGATATTCAGAAACTTCTTGACTTGCCGGGTGCCTCGAAATTCAACTTCTTTTCCCTCTAGGGTTTTCACCTTTAACTTCTTATTCCTACAATCTATCTGAGCCTTGTATTCTGACAACCAATCCATCCCTAGAATTACATCAAATTCACCTAACTTAAAAGGTATCAAGTTAGCGAGAAAATGACAACTGCCTATTTCAATGTCACACCTAGGACAAACTTGGCTTACTAGGATCTTTGCCTGGTTAGCTGCTTCTATAACTAAGGCTTGCTCCAAAGGTCGAACTTCACATTGCAATTTACCAAGAAAATCTCGAGATATAAAAGACTTAGTAGCTCCAGAATCAATCAATACGCTAGCTTGAACTGAATTAACAGGAAGTGTACCTGATATCACATCCACATCTTGGATAGCCTCTTTCTGAGTCATGTTGAAGGTTCTTGCTCTAGATTGATGTGCTGAAGATTGTGACGGAGTCCCAGCTATCCTGAGAACATTAGTAGACTGTGTAGGTTCCTTGCATTCCCTTGCCATGTGGCCTAGCTTGCCACACTTGTAGCACTTGATCCCAGACTTTTGATTTGAATTCTGAATTTGACTGTTGCATTCCACTGCATAATGTCCCTTCCTGTTGCATTTGAAGCAGGTAACATTGGGCTTATTACAAACTCCAGAGTGCTTCCTTCCACAAATCTTGCACTCAGAGACAAACTGTCTGATGGCCTTTGGCTGGTTGAAACCTTGAGCTTTATTGTTCTGTCTCCCTCTTCCATCATTACCATTCTTGATCTGCTGGAAATCACTTCTCTGACCTTCTGGCCTTCTGTGAAACTTGTTCCTGAAACTACCATGTCCCTGACTGTCTTCCCTAGCTCCAAACTTTCTCTTTTTGTTATCCTTCTCCTTCTGGGACATATCACTTTCACCTTCCACGATCATTGCTTTCTGAACTATTGCAGTAAAGCTTTGCAGTTCAAAAACTGCCACCCTACTTCTAATCCATGGCCTTAGGCCTTGCTGAAACCTCTTGGCCTTCTTAACATCAGTATTGACAAATTCTGGCACAAACCTGGCCATCTCAGAAAACTTGGCTTCGTACTCTGCCACACTCATACCTCCTTGCTTCAGTTCTAGAAATTTAATCTCCATCTGCTCCTTCATGAAACTAGGAAAGTACTTTTCTAAAAACAATTCTGTAAACTAATCCCAAGAAATCACACCTTCACCCTGAAGCATCTTCGTAGACTCCCACCAGTAACCAGCTTCAGCTTTAAGAAAATAACTAGCATACTCAGTCTTCTTATCTTCACTTACGTCTACCAGCTGAAAAGCTTTTTCCATCTCCTTAAGCCATGTCTAGGCTTCTACTGGGTCTGTGGATCCTCTGAATTCAGGCGGTTTCACTGCTTGAAAAGATTTAAAGGTAACTACTGGGGGTGCGGAAGGTCTTTGCTGTTGCTGGGTTAAAAGAGCTGTTTGCTGTTGTAGCAACTGAATGAGTTGGGCAACTGTAGGGTCCATGGGGTTTTGATCTTGTGTATTACGGTTTTGGGACGAATTTGAAGTGTTTCTGGTCTTTGGCGGCATTTACTATAGGGAAACAAGCAACTTATTAAGCAATACACTACACCATATTGTAAACAGTTCAAATACTTTTAAAACCATTTGGGAATTAAAAACACTATTTAAAAATCAATCTTGTAGTATCATTGCTACATAAGTTGCCTGTACAACAAGGATATAAAGGTTCTATAGAAAACAGGTTAGTACAACAGGTATGAATAAAACCATCATAAAGGTTAGCAACAAGTATAAATAAGGTACTGGTAAGGGTAAGAAACAGTTTATGGACAAATGTGCAAAAAGGTAAATGACAGATATATCGGAAGGTACTGGAACTAAAAAGCAATCATAAATAGATACGAAAAGTGCCAAAGTGCAGGATAAGTTAAAATACAACCACAAAATAAAAGTACTGAGAAGAAAACAGAAATAAAATCTGGGCAAGTGTGCTAGAGGGCTCTAACAAATGTCCCTCCTAACACCCAAACATCCTCACATCTAATCACCCCGGTGATCTCGGTCTCGGGCAGCCCTGAGTCCAATCAGCAGTCTACTAAGTGTGATGCCCCCAGATCCGGGGTTAGGGATCTAGGCCATCACGATCCAATTCCACAACAAAATACTCACCTACTTAACAATTATTTCAACAACATACACTGGTGACCCCAATCCAATTACACAACTCGAGCCATAGTCTCAGAAAACGAATTTCAAATAATAACAGTTATTATAATTCAACTGTAATAAACTCAGGATCTCGTTGTTTCAACATTTATTATTACATTACATATTTTACAACAAGTCTTAGGATTCTAAACTGCAATCATATCTAGCTTACACAATCTGTAGAAGCCTTGAACCTGACTAACTCAAGCTCGAGCCTCTCCTTCCCTTTGCATCCCATGGACGAGTCTTACTGCAAGTTTTAAAGTTTTCAACAAAAACAAGAATGAGCCAAAGAATGCTCAGCAAGATATATATTAGAATATTTTGTAACTTGCACCAAGAAAAGGGTGGCGACTAATATTTATACCAACCCGATGTCCAACAATTTCAGTAGATAATTTGCAATGCTTTTCCAGTAGAAAGTTTAGCGAAATATGTTTCGACAATAATTGAATCAGAGTTGACGATGCAAGAAGATTTTCAACATAAGTATGCAGTTCAAGTTACTGCGATACCACAATTTAAGATTCACAGTTTTGGGAACAACAGAATCGATAATTTAGCACAATGGCATCAACCACAGAGTACTATTTATTCGAGCATCAATAAGAAGGCAGTTCAAGATACTGCGAAAAGAATCAATAAAAGCTCAACAATTCTCATTCACACTATCGCTAGTGTAGGACCAATGAAAGTTCAACAGTTCCCATTAACACTATCCTTAGTGTAGGACCAATGAAAGTTCAACAGTTCCCATTAACACTATCCCTAGTGTAGGACCAATGAAAGTTCAACAGTTCCCATTAACACTATCAGTAACTTAGCACCTAGGCCTTCATTACAGTGTTAATGTCAAATTCCAATTGGAAGAAAAGAAGATACTGGAGCATCCACCACGCCTATTGTACACGATGATCAGTCGTATAGTACAATAGTTAAGTAACCTTTTCTACTAGTAGAAGGATGATCCTAAACCGGTCATCACCCTAGGCAACACATGGGCCTTTAAATGCTGGACCGTGCGTCACTCGGCCTCTTACGCTAGATGGACTGTGCCGCACACAAGCCTCTTACACTTTATATCTCCAGTTCCCTTTGAGTACAATCAACAAGTCTAGAAGGGAATTTAATACAACCTTCCAGAACAACAACAAAGCTTTTTAGGAAATATTCGAATCAAGGTGTGGAAGGGAATTTAATACGACCTTCCAGAACAACAACAAATTTTGGCAGGATTTCAATGTTCGATAGTAGATTAACTCCCGAAACGAGGTGGAAGTAATCTCTTTATATGTGTGGGTTGACTTTCGGTCAACGAATGGTTATAAAATCAAGATCACGACCGGGGAGTCGCTAATAGGTGATAAAATACACCCCACGAAAATATAATACTTTTAGGTAAATTAATGGTCCCTACAAGCACCAGTTTAAATAAAAAGAATGTTAAAGTGAGATATTCCTTCCCTAACATGGAGTTATCGACTCAAAATAAGTACAGAATATTCGAGTCATAGCTCAGTATTTAATGTTTAATGAAAATAATATTTAAAGGATTTTAGATAACTCCGGAATATTTTTAAAGATCCAATAAATATTTAATCAATAATTACTGAACCTAGAATAGTCCCTGAAAATATTTTAAAATAATTAAAATATTTAATTAGGATTTAATCAAGGCTATTTAATATTTAAATAGTTTTAAATGAATCAATATATTTAAATAATATTTATTCAATCGCAAATAATATTTAAATATTCCCAAAAGAATCAAAAGTATTTAATCAAAATAAATACTTTGAAATAATTCAAAATATTTAAATAATATTTAATCAATCTTAAATAATATTTAAATAACTCAAAGTGAGTTGAAGGTATTTAATCAACATTTAAATACTATATATATACCCTTTTAAATAATATTTAATAAAACTAAATATTATTTAAAATATCGAAGGGATATTAATCAACTTGATTAATCCCTAACCCATAATACTTATTATCCCCAAAACTTATATTTCAGGGAGAATCCCTGGATAATATCGACTAATAGTCGAGAGATAATACACTACTCCCGTTCGTCTGTCAAGTACCAAAGAAATGTACTCGACACAGAAATCAGTTATGCAAAACCGACAGGAAGCGTCCTCTAACTTTTGAGAGTTCAGAGACGCGAACAAACAAGTTAATCAACGATACAAGTCAATAATTGAATAAGATTTCCAAGCACCACAGACTTATAACCAATAAACTTGTTATAAGATCAGAGTTTATAGAACTTGCATTAACAGGAATCAAAATATTCTTATATAGAATAAAAGAATGGAGTTAGAAATCTTGCCTGGTGTCCATGATGCATATCCATGATTCCACTTGTAATCCAAAAGTTCTATCAATAGATATAAGAACTTTGATTAGTCTATCTACTAATCATAACCACTTTTTATTAAGTACTGACATTTGCTTTACAATTATAAAATCTCATGATTTTGATAAGCTAGGACCTCGTTACTAATCCACAAACCTATATCGAGTCCAATTATGGTTATTACAATTTGCACTTCTTCGTTTTATTAACTTTTATTATTCCCGATATTTCATCTCATCGAACCTACTTTAGCTACTCGTAAAACTATCGTGTCAATGATTTTTAATCAAGTTCTATATACCTACATGTAGTCATGATACTCCTTAACAACTTTCATCACTTGACATACTCGAAACAAGTCCTCTAACTTGCTCGAAATCGACTCCCGAAACGGTTGTCTAACATTTTCATCATGTTCATTTCACTCAAACCCCTGTTTTCTAACATTTTTAATAAATTGTAAATTAATCATTTTGACACGATTTCTTCTCTGAGGTCTTCTATGACTGCCAAGGAATATCCCATAAAAGTTTCGGATTTTATTAAGCTCCGTAGCTAGTCCAATCATAGCCTCAAAGTTGGACAAAAACAGGATTTCCATTTCCTGTGCTACCGTTACTAAAACGTTCATAACTTTTGACTCGTAACTCCGAATAACGCAAAATTAGCGCTCAAACGATCTAGAGACTATCTACTATCTAACCATATCATCCATAAGCCAAGAGCAGTGACCAACTGTTCCCAGATTTTTCTGGACAGTTACTGCAGTAACATTTAGCAAAAATTTTGGCATGGTTTCTTTTATTAACTCATCGTTTTCCATTTTTATTCTACTCCAAATCAACCAACCAACAATCCCAACACCTCAAACAACACCAACAATCAACATACTACAACCCCAAGCAATAAAAATCAGTTTAGCTCAAGAATTAAAGTTTGAAAATCAAGCAAACAATTAAGTGTTTTCATGGCCAACCGAGCTTGTTCTACACTACCCATAACACATACATCACTAATCAATCATCTAACAAGCCATAGGAACACTAGAATCAAAGAAACAAAAATTTTACTTTCGGAGTTACTGTTCACAGTCATCTTCCATGGATCATAACTAAAGATTTCATGGATGGAATGATGTAAGATTCAAGAGGAAGCAAGGTGGTAATCATACCTTCGATTTAAGCTATAGAACACCATAAACCATGGAGGCTAGCTAGCTCTTTTCTTCCCTCAAAGAATCTGCCGAATGGAGCTTTTGAAATGAGGAAAAATCTGATTTTTCCTTGTCTTTTGGTAAATGTGTGGTGGAAGCTTGCTATTTAATAAGGTTCGTGCGATAGTCGCGTAATTTTCCGACGACGTTTTAATCTCTCGTTCTCATTCTCTTTTCTTTCGTCCCACCTATGTTTTAAAACTTAAAATCTCATATTATGATTCTAATATATTTTAGAATCATTAAATTAATACTCTTTAATTGTTTCGAGAATTTACGAAACAATTCTCCGGATAAACACCTTTCACTTACACCGTTTCTCAAACTCTGTTCTAACTTTCGAAAGAACTTCAACTTTATTTTATTGGACTAAAATAATTATAAGTCCTATATTTATTACGTATGCTACCATAACACCGATACGCATATTTTCGAATACCCCGTATATTAATAATACAGCTTCACATATCAAGTATTCTCTGGAAAAATATCCATAAAATCGTTCATTCATAAAATGAAAAATTTTATCCAAAAATCTTAATAACCCCAAGCGTTAAAAATACGGGTTATTACAGTCTCCCCTCCTTAAAAGAATTCCGTCCTCGGAATTTACGTGCGAACAACTGTGGTTACTATCCTCACACCTCAATTTCGAATTCTCATGTTGAGTCTTCAACCTACTCAGTTTCGTACAACAATATCACTACTGATACTACTTCACTTCTCAACACTTTCTTTAATCAGTCGATTGTCTTTATAAGTTCGTACTCTAACGCATGCCTAGCGTCCGCGCTATAATTTCCTAACACTAACGTATGATACACACGATGGATTCAATAAAATTAGGAAAGGGCGCCACTTCATATACAACTTATTAATATACCTGACCTTGGAAGATTCAATACTCCTTGAGCTTAAGTTATATCTTTTACCAAATCTGGTTACTCCTTTCTACGATAATACGTTCACTAATACGAAGTCTTTCACTTCATATACTCTCTTCCCTTTTCAAACTTGATCACCATACTTGCGTTGTCCATCTTCGGTTATCAATAATCGCTTTAAATTATTACAATTTGTATCGTATACCCGTCGAACCGGTTCTTGTCTCCCGTTATCTATCTTTCATCGATTTTGTCCCTATCGCAAGGTAAATTGACATTTTCCATCTGTACTAAACTTCGTAAGGTGACATGCCTACATGTGAGTGGTAACTAGTGTTGTATAAAAGTTCTATCCCTAGTAAGCAATTATCTCACTCCTTTCTGAAATCCAAGGTATAAACTTTCTATGAAGAGATAACTTTGTACATGATTTTTAATAGAGATCTTTTCAATGAATATCATTGTAACAAAAAAATCAGAGTGATTTGTAGATCAATAAACTCATTTTCAATGTATATGGGAGATAAGAAAGAAAATAATTTGGATATGACTGAGAACAACCATATTTGTACTTAAGATGGCCAGTCTTTAGTACTTTCTGGCTTACAATACATAATTGAGTGGTTTCCCACCAGACTTTTATCACACAGACAAGAAGTCACACCATACGCATTGTCTATCTCAATTGGATGAAAATTTTATAATAATTAGAAGAAGGGAACAAATAATAAAAAAAAAATTTGTGAGCTTTTCTTCCTCAATGTGTAAAGATTTAAATATAAAACAAGTTCAAGATTATCTAAGAATCAATTGATAAAATCCGAAACACATTATCTCTAATTCTATTCTTTCTGAGTGAATATATCCTTTTATGATCTTTGTAAATTCTACACTTCTATCCATTCAAATGATATCTTCAAAAGTAGACTAATTTCTTCAAGTGGTCGAATATTCTGTGTATCCATGGTATAGGTATCCAACATAAATTCTCAGTAACATATGTACGGTCTCGTGCCGCTATCCTTTTTCCTTAACAAGCAAAACACGTGTACTTCATAGTGACACTTTCAATCTTATGATACCTTTATATAATAGTTTTTATAACTGAGTGACTAACTCTTTTATGCTGACAAGTGCCATCTTCTCAGATGCCTCCAATGTTGATGTTACTCATCACAGTAGATCAATGGCAGATGATATAATATATAACGGGTGGTAACCCCAAAATGTCGCTAACGGTTACATCCTCTAATTCTTTAACTACTGCGTATTTCTCCTTATTGAATAGTTCATTGCTCGTATCCACTACGGGTGCCCCACAACTTAACATCCAAAATGTAATGAAATTTTTACTCGAATCGTAATTTAAATCTTCTCAATTTATCTCCCTCTTCAAATCTCAACTTTATCCAATATCTAGTAATCTTAACTTCACTATCCAATATCACCCATTCTTAACATCATATCAATTCTTCAATTTGAAGGGACTTAAATCTGTCAAACCCGTACACTAGTCAATCTTGATACCATATTACTTTTCTCTTATTCTCCATATTTAAAACATGTTATCCCTTCTTTTAGGGCAATCATTCTCATAACATCTAGACTTTATAATTATAGCCTCTTGTTGTCCATTTCACATATATCCCAATATCAGTCTCACTGTTTAGTAAATGAGGTCTTGATTGACTTGGGTGAACCATAATTAACTGTACTCCAACACGCTCAGATTTCTTAATCCACTATTCTTTCCGAAGTAGAACTCCAGTTCCTAGTTAAAAGCTCATGGTAGTTCTATATATGTTGTTCCTCAAATTCCCTTTTTCTCCATGTCTCTTTCTCAACCATTTCATTTCAACTTCCTTCTATTACCACTTATTGAATCTATATAGTAGTTATTTCCATCACTAAGGATCTAATTGAATCCCCAACATTCGAGGTGACAATCTTGCCAATAACTGTAAATTTCAATTCATAATCTAACACACTCTTGTTTCAGGTCTAAACTTCAATTACATCTGAATTTCCAACTACTTAGGGACAGTTACGTAATACAGGAAATATTCACGGCTAAAGAAATCTTTGTTCAATAAAGTTCATAGGAATTCTCGTTGAATCAACGACCTTATTAGGTCTCCACCAATTTTTCTTCAGAAATTTTCGATCAGCACATAATAACCTTATATATGGCAATGTAGGGAAACAGGGTAATATTATATGATTTGGTCATCCTATAGTCACTACCGTTAGTCCTATTATAACTCTCTGTGGGTTGAAATATAACCCTGAGCACCAAACACGCCCATTCCATAATTTAGTTTCTCAAGATAAATACTATTGTACGTATGACAAACTCCTTTATTTCACAGTACTCCGACTCGATAACGTTTTAGCAGAACAAAAACATAGATTAGCTCAGTCTCATAACTCAATCAGACATAATCCGACTACGCATTTGGTTATTAAAACCCAACATCAAACTCAACCAAACAAATCCCCATTGGGAAACTCATAATTTCTCATTACAACTATGCCTCGATATTATCTCATTTTGGACATTCATATCTCTTACGTCATCATGTATATACCTTTTATTATAGCATTAATCCCTCTCAATCCTCAATATTGACTCATATATAGATGGCCATATCCTTTAAGCCATGCTTCTCTATTTTCTCCTGAAAATTTCATTTACACGTCTTCTTATCTCTGAGTTTATTAAACTTAAGTGAATGTATTTTCTACAGAAAATTGGGCATGACCTATTCGTAAGTCAAACTATGCCCGGTGTAAAAAAACACCTCAATTACAATCCCAAACATTCACAAACAATCTTTGTCCTCTAGGGACCTCAAACATCAATGTCTAGTCAGTCATCTACAACATAATGTATATCAAAAGAACGATAAATAGAGTCACTATATATATATCTGTACTCTCGAACATCCTCAAAGTTAGTCAATAACATTATTGACGGTCACTTCCTCATACCATCAATCTCACTCGCTCCATAACATTAACAAGGATTTGCTGAAATGCACAATACCTCTTCGGGTTATTGCCAAATGATGAATATTATATCCACTATAGGCAGTCTCAATCAAGTTTAGCTTATGGATCTATCATTGGGTTACAGGACTTTTTCCCGAACCTCCTATCTCAACTTAAACTATTTCATCATCAATGACTACTCAGACCCTTCTCTAGTCCGGAATTCCACTATTTAAAAGAATGAGCATCGTACAAGCACTTATGCAATAGCTCATCTATATTGGTTAACCTTACCATCATATTTGCAATGTGGTGGTCATCTCTGCAAGGGCTTACTTTAATCCAATATTCATAATATAATCAAAAACTACACCAAGTGTATATCTTAACTCTTTGTTGTGACTCTACATTGTACGCATACCATACATCATCTAAATTAATGCTTTACTTTGTACTATCATAGAATCCTCAACAAAATCCTCGTATTCCTCATACTCAAACAAACATCAATATTATCCTTAGACCCATCATACTTCTCGTTAGTCTTGCAAATACCGGGTCATTTCTTATTTGGAAACAATTCCTCGAATCCGACAAAAAATTATAACCTATAAAGGTTCTCCATGATCTTGACATTACTAACTTAAGGTAATTGTCACGATTCTATCTTATTCACTAGAACTACATCCGGTAGTCCAATAATGAACTCTATATGAGCTCTTACGTCATCTTATATGTATATATAACTCTTAACTCTCTCGTATCTAAGTACTATGACTCAGAGCTCTGATACCACTTCTGTGACGCCCCCAGATCCGGTGTCAGGGATCTAGGCCATCACGATCCAATTCCACAACAAAATACTCACCTGCTTAACAATTATTTCAACAACATACACTGGTGACCCCAATCCAATTACACAACTCGAGCCATAGTCTCAGAAAACGAATTTCAAATAATAACAGTTATTATAATTCAACTGTAATAAACTCAGGATCTCGTTGTTTCAACATTTATTATTACATTACATATTTTACAACAAGTCTTAGGATTCTAAACTGCAATCATATCTAGCTTACACAATCTGTAGAAGCCTTGAACCTGACTAACTCAAGCTCGAGCCTCTCCTTCCTTTTGCATCCCATGGACGAGTCTTACTGCAAGTTTTAAAGTTTTCAACAAAAACAAGAATGAGCCAAAGAATGCTCAGCAAGATATATATTAGAATATTTTGTACTTGCACCAAGAAAAGGGTGGCGACTAATATTTATACCAACCCGATGTCCAACAATTTCAGTAGATAATTTGCAATGCTTTTCCAGTAGAAAGTTTAGCGAAATATGTTTCGACAATAATTGAATCAGAGTTGACGATGCAAGAAGATTTTCAACATAAGTATGCAGTTCAAGTTACTGCGATACCACAATTTAAGATTCACAGTTTTGGGAACAACAGAATCGATAATTTAGCACAATGGCATCAACCACAGAGTACTATTTATTCGAGCATCAATAAGAAGGCAGTTCAAGATACTGCGAAAAGAATCAATAAAAGCTCAACAATTCTCATTCACACTATCGCTAGTGTAGGACCAATGAAAGTTCAACAGTTCCCATTAACACTATCCTTAGTGTATGACCAATGAAAGTTCAACAGTTCCCATTAACACTATCCCTAGTGTAGGACCAATGAAAGTTCAACAGTTCCCATTAACACTATCAGTAACTTAGCACCTAGGCCTTCATTACAGTGTTAATGTCAAATTCCAATTGGAAGAAAAGAAGATACTGGAGCATCCACCACGCCTATTGTACACGATGATCAGTCGTATAGTACAATAGTTAAGTAACCTTTTCTACTAGTAGAAGGATGATCCTAAACCGGTCATCACCCTAGGCAACACATGGGCCTTTAAATGCTGGACCGTGCGTCACTCGGACTCTTACGCTAGATGGACTGTGCCGCACACAAGCCTCTTACACTTTATATCTCCAGTTCCCTTTGAGTACAATCAACAAGTCTAGAAGGGAAGTTAATACAACCTTCTAGAACAACAACAAAGCTTTTTAGGAAATATTCGAATCAAGGTGTGGAAGGGAATTTAATACGACCTTCCAGAACAACAACAAAGCTTTTTAGGAAATATTCGAATCAAGGTGTGGAAGGGAATTTAATACCACCTTCCAGAACAACAACAAAGCTTTTTAGGAAATATTCGAATCAAGGTGTGGAAGGGAATTTAATACGACCTTCCAGAACAACAACAAATTTTGGCAGGATTTCAATGTTCGATAGTAGATTAACTCCCGAAACGAGGTGGAAGTAATCTCTTTATATGTGTGGGTTGACTTTCGGTCAACGAATGGTTATAAAATCAAGATCACGACCGGGGAGTCGCTAATAGGTGATAAAATACACCCCACGAAAATATAATACTTTTAGGTAAATTAATGGTCCCTACAAGCACCAGTTTAAATAAAAAGAATGTTAAAGTGGGATATTCCTTCCCTAACATGGAGTTATCGACTCAAAATAAGTACAGAATATTCGAGTCATAGCTCAGTATTTAATGTTTAATGAAAATAATATTTAAAGGATTTTAGATAACTCCGGAATATTTTTAAAGATCCAATAAATATTTAATCAATAATTACTGAACCTAGAATAGTCCCTGAAAATATTTTAAAATAATTAAAATATTTAATTAGGATTTAATCAAGGCTATTTAATATTTAAATAGTTTTAAATGAATCAATATATTTAAATAATATTTATTCAATCGCAAATAATATTTAAATATTCCCAAAAGAATCAAAAGTATTTAATCAAAATAAATACTTTGAAATAATCTAAAATATTTAAATAATATTTAATCAATCTTAAATAATATTTAAATAACTCAAAGTGAGTTGAAGGTATTTAATCAATATTTAAATACTATATATATACCCTTTTAAATAATATTTAATAAAACTAAATATTATTTAAAATATCGAAGGGATATTAATCAACTTGATTAATCCCTAACCCATAATACTTATTATCCCCAAAACTTATATTCCAGGGAGAATCCCTGGATAATATCGACTAATAGTCGAGAGATAATACACTACTCCCGTTCGTCTGTCAAGTACCAAAGAAATGTACTCGACACAGAAATCAGTTATGCAAAACCGACAGGAAGCGTCCTCTAACTTTTGAGAGTTCAGAGACGCGAACAAACAAGTTAATCAACGATACAAGTCAATAATTGAATAAGATTTCCAAGCACCACAGACTTATAACCAATAAACTTGTTATAAGATCAGAGTTTATAGAACTTGCATTAACAGGAATCAAAATATTCTTATATAGTATAAAAGAATGGAGTTAGAAATCTTGCCTGGTGTCCATGATGCATATCCATGATTCCACTTGTAATCCAAAAGTTCTATCAATAGATATAAGAACTTTGATTAGTCTATCTACTAATCATAACCACTTTTTATTAAGTACTGACATTTGCTTTACAATTATAAAATCTCATGATTTTGATAAGCTAGGACCTCGTTACTAATCCACAAACCTATATCGAGTCCAATTATGGTTATTACAATTTGCACTTCTTCGTTTTATTAACTTTTATTATTCCCGATATTTCATCTCATCGAACCTACTTTAGCTACTCGTAAAACTATCGTGTCAATGATTTTTAATCAAGTTCTATATACCTACATGTAGTCATGATACTCCTTAACAACTTTCATCACTTGACATACTCGAAACAAGTCCTCTAACTTGCTCGAAATCGACTCCCGAAACGGTTGTCTAACATTTTCATCATGTTCATTTCACTCAAACCCCTGTTTTCTAACATTTTTAATAAATTGTAAATTAATCATTTTGACACGATTTCTTCTCTGAGGTCTTCTATGACTGCCAAGGAATATCCCATAAAAGTTTCGGATTTTATTAAGCTCCGTAGCTAGTCCAATCATAGCCTCAAAGTTGGACAAAAACAGGATTTCCATTTCCTGCGCTACCGTTACTAAAACGTTCATAACTTTTGACTCGTAACTCCGAATAACGCAAAATTAGCGCTCAAACGATCTAGAGACTATCTACTATCTAACCATATCATCCATAAGCCAAGAGCAGTGACCAACTGTTCCCAGATTTTTCTGGACAGTTACTGCAGTAACATTTAGCAAAATTTTGGCATGGTTTCGTTTATTAACTCATCGTTTTCCATTTTTATTCTACTCCAAATCAACCAACCAACAATCCCAACACCTCAAACAACACCAACAATCAACATACTACAACCCCAAGCAATAAAAATCAGTTTAGCTCAAGAATTAAAGTTTGAAAATCAAGCAAACAATTAAGTGTTTTCATGGCCAACCGAGCTTGTTCTACACTACTCATAACACATACATCACTAATCAATCATCTAACAAGCCATAGGAACACTAGAATCAAAGAAACAAAAATTTTATTTTCGGAGTTACTGTTCACAGTCATCTTCCATGGATCATAACTAAAGATTTCATGGATGGAATGATGTAAGATTCAAGAGGAAGCAAGGTGGTAATCATACCTTCGATTTAAGCTATAGAACACCATAAACCATGGAGGCTAGCTAGCTCTTTTCTTCCCTCAAAGAATCTGCCGAATGGAGCTTTTGAAATGAGGAAAAATCTGATTTTTCCTTGTCTTTTGGTAAATGTGTGGTGGAAGCTTGCTATTTAATAAGGTTCGTGCGATAGTCGCGGAATTTTCCGACGACGTTTTAATCTCTCGTTCTCATTCTCTTTTCTTTCGTCTCACCTATGTTTTAAAACTTAAAATCTCATATTATGATTCTAATATATTTTAGAATCATTAAATTAATACTCTTTAATTGTTTCGAGAATTTACGGAACAATTCTCCGGATAAACACCTTTCACTTACACCGTTTCTCAAACTCTGTTCTAACTTTCGAAAGAACTTCAACTTTATTTTATTGGACTAAAATAATTATAAGTCCTATATTTATTACGTATGCTACCATAACACCGATACGCATATTTTCGAATACCCCGTATATTAATAATACAGCTTCACATATCAAGTATTCTCTGGAAAAATATCCATAAAATCGTTCATTCATAAAATGAAAAATTTTATCCAAAAATCTTAATAACCCCAAGCGTTAAAAATACGGGTTATTACACTAAGCAACCGGGTCAACTCTCCTGCCCGCTCCGCCACATCGTCCGGGAAGGCTCTAGCCGCTATCTGCCTACGTCCTTCTTCCTCCACAGCCCTAATCCGCTCCTCCCACCACTCGACAGGATGCTCAGGAACTCGTAGCTGGCCTCGGGTAACGGATGGCCTATAGACTATACGACGAATAGGGGCACAAGTACTCCCTGAGGAT
This sequence comes from Oenanthe sinensis, assembly GCA_028671895.1. NCBI lineage: Eukaryota > Viridiplantae > Streptophyta > Magnoliopsida > Apiales > Apiaceae > Oenanthe > Oenanthe sinensis. The sequence goes on from CM053798.1 coordinate 21,940,304, forward strand.
AGGTCAGGCTGAGTAGGGGGCTCAGGAATCAGCTCCTCCTCGCTCTCAGAACTAGATATGACTATAGCATCATCGTCAGAATCCGTAGAAGAATCCGAAGGAGTACCAGGAGAGGGTGGTGGTACCTCGAAAATGCCACGAGCCTGCAATAATATAGTATGCAATGCAAAAGGAGATAAGATCACCTTAAATCTACAGTTGAAATCCTAACGTCTATACCACTCTTCGTTATCTAATCCTATCTTACCATTACTCTCTCTTCTTTTATTAAATGATCTACTTGTTTAAATTAATCCTGGCTTGTTTCAGTGACCAAAACCTTAGCTCTGATACCAACCTGTAGCGCCCTCCCGACCCGGGGTCTAGATCGGGGAGTCACTACCACTCTATATGCATGCACCCTAAATAACAATAACAGAAAATATGCATAAATATGACCCCGACTACTAGCCTGGACCTTTCAAGGTAATGGTATGAAAGAAGCACACAACTACATTCATTTATATTTACATTTACAGTAACAAAATAATATTATTACAACTCCTGCAACATCTCAAAATCTATTAATAAAATACAAGACTAAACAAAGTCTTTTCCTTCCAACTCTGTCTCGATCCTACCTGTTCAATCCCAGCCAGCCTAGCATAGTTCATATGAGACATGTTCTTCCTGGCAGTCTGCTTAATACGTACCATGATTCTCAAAAACTGTAGATGTTAGAAAATAAAAGAATGAGCCACAAAAGCTCAGCAAGGAACCATACTGGTTAAAAACAGTTCTACAGGCTTATAAATGATTTAAAAAGTCTTTTCTCAAAACCATGCTTTAAAATCATTGCTGGACCTCATTGTCCCATACTTGTAATCAAAATTCTAGTCAGGGTATTCATTACTCGCAAAACTTTCTTTTATAAAACCACTGGCAGGGTTAAATAATTTCAATAACTGGTGCAAGGTAATTAAGAAACTGGAAAGTAATAATCATTTTCAAGTATAGGAGTAATCTGCAGGGTTAGATGGATAACAGGAAGTAATGTATAACAATTGAAACAAGTCAAATCAAGATATATCTGACAGTTGAAGCTGTATATGGCAGGTTATAACAAGGCATTTCATTATTCATTACTAATCATTTCAAAGTCCATTTGTATAAAACTGTCCTTTCATTAGGACTGATTCTTTCAAAACATTTTATAAAACTGTCCTCTCATTAGGACCTTGTTTTTCAAATCATTTATAAAAACTGTCCTCTCATTAGGACCTTTACTGATTAGAAACAAATCATTTTGATTGGAGTTTTCTCACAACGCCAGACAATACGGGTGATCAGCCACGTAAAGTCCCCATAACGGACTAAAGTCCCTCTGGACATAAAGAGTACTCATAAAGGCACTTATTGCCATTGGCCTTGGGCTATCTCATTATAGCCATTGACTATCTCAATATAGTCTTTACATAAAAAAAAATACTGGACCGGCGTCACTCGGCCTCTTACGCCTCCAACCTATAGGAATCCGCAGAAACCATTTTGATCGGAATTCCTATAATAACCTAAACCTTTCTTTTTAAAGTTACCAAATCATTTGATGAAAAAGACTTCTTGAAAGTCGGATTTCATATTTAAATCCATTTTTAAAGTTCATTAGACAAAGGTAAAGTTTATTCCAGGATAAGTCTCAAAACAAGTCTCTGTTGTAATAAAGTAGGCTGAAATCATAAACTAGGGATCCAAACCAAGCTATAGTTGTAAAGTCAGGTTGCAGGGTCAATTCACAGGTATAACAAGATGTTTTGAAAACAGTTGTAAGGCATTTAATTGTAACAGTAGTTAGGCAATAGCAACAGAGTACTTTCAGGGTTAAGGTTTAAGTAAACATAATTAAGGAAAATGGTGTAGACATAAGTCATAGTTCAAGGTTACTGATTTAAGATCTTTAAAACTAGTTTATAAGTTGTCAATAGCAGTTCAGGGATTGAAAATGTTAAAGTGCAATTAAAAACTGGTACAAGGTTGCAGTTTAAGTAGAACAATTAAAGGAAGGTAGGCTATAGCTTAAAACAGTTGAAATAAGATAACATAGTTGCAGGGTCATAAAACATTTCATAAATAGTGCTTAAGTTAAAAGAGATCAGGCAGTAGTTACTTGCCTTAAACAGGAATGCTACAGCTGCTGAACAGGTAGATCTCCCTACACCAATCACTAACTCTCTACTTTAGCTTTCCCTTTGTCCTTCACCTCAATGTCCTTTGTAGCTACACACAAATAGTACTATATCAGAAACTTATACACTCTCGACGTTCTCTTTAACGTCTAACTATTCTACCCTTTCGTTAATGTCACCCCTTAACACATATATAATATACTGTAGACATACTCTACTATTTAATCACTTCTACTCTGGCAAGCAAATAGCACATAGACAATTATATCTATCCACAGCATTCCTGACTGATAGTCTTTCCTATACAGAAGTGGTGTGCCAATAATGTTTTATAAAAATCAGTTTAGTTTTAGAAAATTTTGGCAGCACTTCCCCTGTAATTGGAGCTATCCGTCGGAATACAACCGACACAAACAATCATTCAATCATCTATATACACAACCAATCACATATCATTTCAAATCTATGCCATACAAAGAAAGTTGTACAAGTAACATTACTATTGTTCAATTAATTATAAAGATTCAAATATATTATTATATATAAATATTCGAAATATGTTACTGCAATTTAAAGCTTTTGGGGTACTCCAACAATTACATCCTCAATTCCCTTTTTATCATTCACATTGCCATTTCAATTAGGTATACACATACGCAAATCTCAATTATACGTCTTTATTCACAACACATTAAAATTCGAATATGATATATTCGAAATTCACTCCTTCTCTTGCATCTATTCGAAAATTGTAATTGCAATAGCATATTATACACGAAAATTTTATAGAACTGACGACGAGTAATGTCTCGATTATCAATTAACAGTTCAAGTAAATTGGCAATGTAATGAAAACTCGAACATGGCTACTAACATCAAAATGAAACTATACTCCACATTTTTAATTCACATTTAACAATTTTCGACCAAAGATCATAGCATTCAAGTCGGCAAAAACCAAGTTATAGCCGGAACATTACCAAACAACTCGGAAAAATGGAAAAACGAACTATAAGTCGACATGCAATTCAAATAAATTACAACCCACACTGCACAATTATAGAATTGCTATTAATCACAACTTATGCCCATTTCCCGAACAGCAATTAAGAAGTTGCAGCCGGAAAATGCAAGGCCATGATCGGAAAATTCTAGAAATCATCATGCAACAACAAAACCACATAGATTAATGCTAGTACTAGTTACCCCAACTAAGAACAGTAAAAACCGAGGCTAAATAAAGCTAGTTAAGTCGCCGGCTCGCCGGGGCTCATCGCCGGCGACGGCAGTCGATGATTCAAGGCTCGTTATCGAGTCCTTTGAACTCGAACTGCCTCCAATTTTCAAGATATGCCACATATGATCATTACAACTGCAGTTATGATGATAAAAAGTCTTGCATGCAAGCACAAGTCCGGTGACCACATATATACACACACGGCAAGATATATATATACATAAACAAAGCTTAAATATAGGTTTTAATTGCAAAACTACCCATTTTGCTAGCATACAATCCAAGACCAACACATTTGCTATGTTAATCATGAAGAACAAGATGAAATCGCAGCAAAGAGAGAGGAAATGAACCTGGGAAGAGAAATGTCGAGCAAGGGGAAAAAGAAGTGGGTGCTGCAGGTTATAGTAAAAGCAAGGGTAAAACAGTAATTTCATAATTGCTGTTTTCTGTATTTAAATCAATTAATAAATCGAATTTTGATAAAAACGAAGTACAAAAATAAGTTTTATATTTTTCAAATAAAGAACATAAATTTAGAAGCTCCCCCATATTTTTGAAATATTTTTCTGATGAATAAATAATTAATTAAAAATTGGGGAAGTTTAGGCACTTTAAATAGAAATAAGAGTAGAAAATATTTAAAAATATTTTGGGGCTCAAATAAAATAAACTTTTATTTTTCAGAAGTCTCAGAATATTTAAGAAACATTTGGGAAAAGGTTTCATGATTTTTGGGCATTCCCATAATTAAATATGGAATTTAGAAGAGTAATATCTCTAGAATAAAACAGGAATTAAAGATTTATATAAAATCACTGGGACTAGAATTAAATACACCACCATTTTTAGAAAGTCTCTAAAATCACAGAGAAACTACCTATATAATTTCATAATTATTGGACACACCAATAAGTTTATAAAAATCAAACAGTTACTCAATTAAACATGGAAAATCAATTAATCAGTTAATTAAAATACTTAAGCATATTGCGGTCAAACAGGCAATCAACTAGACATATAAAAAGATCATATATCACCTCTTGTCACATTAGAACACATAAATAATATACATCATATTAATCAAATATATATATAAATAGCTCAATCGTTACATAAATGGACTAAAGCTATATGGTAGGGTTTATGCAACTGAGGATACAAATCTAAAATTTCTTAGATCTCTTCCAAAAGAATGGAAACCAATGACTGTTTCCATTAGACAATCTCAAGACTTCAAAGAGAAAACTGTGGCTTTGATGGTCAAGGGAAATGAAAAGAAGAAGGAAGAAGGCTGTGTAGAAGGATCTGTCATGGTGACTGATGATGCTGTTGAAGAATCATTCAAAGGTAAAGGTAAGGGCAAGTATGAAGAAATTGAAACTTGATCATAGGATGATTTGGATGAGATTGATGAGCACCTTGCATTTCTGTCATGGAAGTTTTCAAAGCTTAAATTCAAGAGGAATCCAAATGCTCAAAGGCCTGGATCCCAGTTTAGAAGTAACAATCAAAACAAAAATTTGGTTGATAGATCTAAATTGAAATGCTTTAACTGTTGATTGACTGGTTATTTCTCAAATGAGTGCAGAAAGCTAAAATAAGAAAAGTCAAAGTCTTATGATGGTATTGATTACAAAAAGAAATACTTTGACCTTTTGAAACAAAAAAAAAAAGACTTTTGTTACTGATGAGAAGGACTGGGCTGCCGAGGACAGTGATTCTGAAGAGTTTGTCAATCTAGCTCTAATGGCCAACCATGAAGATGAAGAAGCTAGTTCATCATCAAATCAGGTACTAGCTACTAACTTTTCTGAACTTACAAAAGATGAATGCAATGGTATCATTAATGAAATGTCTAATGAATTGTACAATTTGCATGTCACTTTAAAATCTCTAAAAAAAGAAAACCTCAAGTTGAGAAACACCATTGATGCTTTAACTGAGAGGAATATTTTTCTTGAAAATGAACTTGAGTGTTTAGAAAGATTCAAGTAGGAAAGTAAGGATGCTAGAGATGAACTAGTAAACAGTTTGAGAAGAGAAGAATTGTTGAAAGAACAATTAGCTGATGAAATTAAAACCATTAACAAATGGAATAGGTCTGCTAAAACTGCCAAACAAATCATTGATGGTCAAGGTATAGATACTCTAGGAGAACCCCCTAGATCAATAGGCAAGCCATTGGCTGATACCTCAATGGATAAAGATCAATCGACTGTTAATCCCTCATCAACTGATAAGGATTATCAATCAATTAATGCTGAATCAATCGATAAGCATCCGTCGATAAGTAATTCATCAATGGCTAATAAGAAGAACAAATTTAGCATTCCTATCAAGTTTGTTAAGGAAACCAAAAATCAAGTTGAGATTGAGGTTGAGAAAATCAACATAGGTAGCTTATCCAAAAAACAATTAAAAGCAAAATTAGAAGAGATAACACTTGTGGAAATTAACCAACCTAAATCCTGATATGTATGCACTTAGAAAGGTGTGTGCTAAATGTGGTAGTGTAAATCATTTGTCTATGCAATGCAAGAAAGAAAAGAACTCCTTATCTTCAAATGATATAAATGTACACGCCATGTCTGCAAATGCCATGTTTACCAATCCTATGCTCATGAATGCCATGTCTTCTAATTTAGTTGCACCAAATGTCCATATGCCTTATGCATAAGTTCCATACATGTATAATCCTTTCTTTGCATATGCAAATATGAACATGCCTAGAATGCCATGGATCATGCCTAACTTAGATAATGAAATGCTTGGAAATTCTGTCATGAGTTCCAAGGTGTCTAAGACCCAAAAACCAACTCCCAAAGTTAAAGTGGATATAAACCCACCAAAATAAAAGGAATCAAAGTTGGTAAGCAAGGCTCAGGTTGAAACTAATAAAAGAGGACCCAATGCAACTTGGGTACCAAAAATAACTTGATTATTTTAAATGTGTGCAGGGAAACAGGAGAAGAAATCTTTGGTATCTGGATAGTGGATGTTCGAGGCACATGAATGGAGATTTGTCCCTGCTCACAAAGTTTGTGGAAAAGGCTGGCCCGGGAGTTACTTTTGGAGATAACAACAAAGGTTTTACTCTGGGATATGACTCAATTGCAAAAGAAAATGTTATCATTGAACCTGTAGCACTAGTTGATGGATTGAAGCACAATTTACTCAGTATTAGTCAATTGTGTGATAATGGAAATGGTGTATGGTTTTCAACTAGATCATGCATCATAGCCAATAAAGAATCTGGTGATATTCTCTTAACTGGTGAAAGAAAAGGAAATGTCTATGTGGCTGATTTCAACTCTGTAAAGGCAAACTCAATGACATGCCTACTTAGCAAAGCCAACACAGATGAAAGTTGGATTTGGCACAAGAAGCTAGCCCATTTAAATTTCAAAGCCATGAATCAATTGGTTAGAAAGAATCTGGTTAAAGGCATTCCACGGATGGAACACCAATGATGGACTTTGTGATACCTTTCAAAAGGGAAAATAAAGAAAAGCACCATTCAAGTCAAAGTCTGAATTATCAATTGATAAGCCTTTGGAATTGATACACATGGATTTATTTGGTCCAGTCAACATCATGTCTATTGCCAAAAAGAAATATGCATTAGTCATTGTGGATGACTTGACAAGATATACATGGGTATATTTCTTACACTAAAAGGATGAGGCAAACAAATTCATTATCAATCATGTTAAGAATGTTGACAATGGCATTGAATGGAAGGTCAAGAAAATCAGAAGTGATAATAGTATTGATTTCAAGAATGCAACAATGAAAGAATTCTGTGAAGAAAAAGATATCACTCATCATTTCTCTGCACCAAGGACTCCACAGCAAAATGGAGTAGTTGAAAGGAAAAATACGACCTTGATTGAAGCTGCTAGAACTATGTTAGAAGAAGCAAAACTTCCTACATATTTCTGGGCAGAAGCAATTAATACTGCTTGCTACATTCAAAATATTTCCATGGTCAATCAACTTCAAGGCAAAACACCATATCAGTTGATGAAGAAAGACAAGAAGCCAACAGTTAATTTCTTTCATGTCTTTGGCTGCAAATGCTTTATACTGAGGAATCAAGGTGAAAATCTAGGAAAGTTTAAAGCCAAGGCTGATGAAGCTATATTTGTTGGATATGGAATAACAACCAAAGCTTACGGAGTCTACAATCTTAGATTACACATTGTTATTGAATCTATGCATGTAATTTGATGATAAGAAAATTCAAGGGTTGTTTGATGAAGGATACCATGACCTATTGCATTTTGAAAATGAATCAACAAGAAATGATGAAGATAGTGATGATGATGTGGAAATTTTAAGAAATCAAGTAACCAGAAACTCTCCATCAATTGATGTCAATGCATCAATAGATAACTTATCTGTTGATAATTATCAATCGACTGATAATACATCAATTGATAATCATTCGATGGATAAAAACTCTACACAACAGTCTTCAAGAAGAGTGTCCATCTCAGAGGGAGGGTTCTCAAATGATCAATCACATCACAATGATCATAACAATTCCAATGATCAAGAAGCATCATCATCAATGACAAATTTACCATCACAAAGGAAATGGACAAAAAGCCATCCCTTTGAATTGATTATTGGAAATGCAAATGATGGTGTCAAAAGTAGAAGTGCAACTTAAAATGAATGCTTGTATAGTAGCTTCCTGTCTCAAGAAGAACCAAAAAGGATTGAAGAAGCCTTGAATGATCCTGATTGGATAATAGGTATGCAAGAATAGTTGAATCAGTTTGAAAGAAACAAGGTATGGAAGTTGGTGCCCAAACCAAAGAACAAGTCTATTATTGGTATAAAATGGGTGTTCAGAAACAAAATGGATGAATCTGGTACAGTGACAAGGAGTAAAGCAAGATTAGTGGTAAAGGGATATTCACAAGAGCAAGGCATAGATTTTGATGAAATATTTGCACATTTTGCAAGGTTGGAAGCAATCAGAATCTTTCTATAATATGCTGCTCATGCAAATTTCAAGGTGTATCAGATGGATGTGAAAAGTGCTTTTCTCAATGGAGAACTAGAAGAAGAAGAAGTATATGTGGAATAACCTCCTGGTTTGATTGATCCTGTCCATCCTGGATTTGTATACTATCTTCTCAAGGAACTTTATGGATTGAAACAAGCACCTAGAGCCTGGTATGACACTTTGTCTAAATTCTTGATTGAGAATAACTTCACAAGAGGTACTGTTGATAAAACTCTCTTTCATAGAAATGTTAATGGCTCTATGATTCTTGTTCAAATCTATGTAGATGACATTATTTTTGGCTCAACTAATGAAAAACTTTGTCAAAAGTTTGCTAAGTTGATGTAGAGTAAATATGAAATGAGCATGATGGGAGAACTTATATATTTTCTTGGTTTTCAAGTCAAACAAGTCAAAGATGGTATTTTCATAAATCAAACTAACTATATTTTAGATTTATTAAAGAGATTTGATTTAAATGAATGTTCTTCTTCAAAAACTCCCATGGCCACTGTAACTAAACTTGAAATGAATACTAAGGAAGCTAAAGTGGACATTTCAAGTTATAGAGGCATGGTTGACTCATTACTTTATTTAACTACAAGTAGGCCAGACATAATATTTGTTACATGTCTTTTTGCTAGGTTTCAGGCTGATCCTAGAGAATCTCATTTGATTGCAATAAAAAGAATATTCAAATATCTCAAAGGAACTCCAAATCTTGGAATTTAGTACCCTAGAGATTCTGGATTTGATCTAATTGGTTATTCAGATGCAGACTATGCAGGTTGCAGAATTGAAAGAAAAAGTACTACAGGCACCTGTTAATTTTTAGGAAACAAGCTTGTATCATGGTTTAGCAAGAAACAAAATTCAGTGTCTACATTTACTGCAGAAGCTGAATACATTGCAGCTGGAAGTTGATGTGCACAAATTTTGTGGATGATGAATCAACTATTTGACTATGGGTTCAACATGAACAAAATTCCTATTTTCTGTGACAGAACAAGTGCCATTCCAATAACAGAAAATCCTATGCAACATTCCAGAACCAAGCACATTGACATCATGTATCACTTCATTAGGGAACATGTAATGAATGATACAGTTGAATTATATTTTATCCCTAGTGAAAGACAACTTGCAGACATTTTCACCAAATCATTAGATGAATCTACTTTCAATAGATTGGTATGTGATTTAGGTATGCCTAACTATGTTTAATCTATTGAATGTCTGACAAGTTATGTAATTACATTAATTTTAGCCATTGACTATGTTAATCTATTGATTCTTCCATAATCAACTGATAAACATTTTACATATCAATGGATAAATTGCAGCTATCGATAGATAAATATATCAATTGATGATATATTTACTCATCGATGGATAATTTATAGCTATCGACAGATAAATATATCAATTGATGATATATTTACTTATCGATGGATAATTTGTAGCTATCGACATATAAATATATTAATTGTTGATATATTTATTAATCGATCGATAACAGTACCTGTCGATGGATAAGTAATTACCAATCGATGACCTGGAATGTAAAGGGATCCATGTCATCAATCGACCTGTACAAAATCTAATCGTTGATTACTTTTTCTATCAATTGATTAATACATACATTCCTGTATGTATAACAATTGATTGCCAAAAATCATAATTTCTGCTTTTCATTTTTCTTCCAACGGTCGATTAAATTCTATTTTGGGTACGAAATTGATTGGGAACTCAGTAAATATAAAAAGTGATATTAAAACAACTTTTAATTCTTACTTGTAATTTTACTAACGAATTCCCTCTTTCTCTTTCTCAATCTTCGAATTCACCTATATCTAACTCTTGTTAAAAACCCTAATCTACTTACAGTCTAATTGTTGTTTCTGCTTTAATACTAACAAGTTTGCCAATTAATTCATATCTATATCTTCAAACACGATTATGGCATCATCAAAGAAAGTCTCACAATCAGGATTCTACTATGAGCTCAACAACTTCTTTGCTTGCACTATGATGGAGGAAGCCCCAACAGAATTCCATCCTCTAATGGAATTCCTAAGAAGTTCAAGGATCTCAAAGCCTCAACCAAATTGGGGACACACCATCCAAATTTACTAGAACATATGGCATGAGAGAAAAGAAAGTTACATTTGCACATGGGGAATCACACACTGCAAAACCACAGGAAACTGTGGTGGAGCCTTCTCAAAGTCAGATTGATGCATCTCATATAAATGATGAGATGCAGCCCAATTCTCTCTCAATTCCAATCCCTTCTATTCTTCCTTCCCCTTCTCACAAAATTTCTTCAGAAAATGTTCTGATAGATTATCAGACATTTTCAGATTCTCCTTCTATATTCTTCAAGGAGAAGCCAACACTCTCTCCTGAATTTTCTTCCCAGGAAATTCAGGATTTCATATCTTATACCATTTCAAATATCACTTCTCAGATCAATGCCTCAACTGTTTCTATTCTATCAATTGATGTTCCTTCATCAATTGATATTCAGCCATCAATTGATAAGCCATCGATCGATACCCAAGATCAATCGATGGGTATGCATCAATCGATGGATATCCCAAACTCTTCAACTGATAATATCTACACATCAATTGATGCTCAATCAATTAATGTTTCTCAAACACTTTTAGGAATGAGTGAGTTGAGTGAGAGGCAGGATTGCAGCCTGGCAAAAGGAGAGAGAGTGAGTGAGGACATTCTTATTTTTTCTAGGAATGTGAGTGAAACACTTGAGGGCCCCACCTTAGAAGGTGCATAGGATATGAGTGAAGGAGAGGTGAGATTCCAGGATGAGATCCTGATGCAAAATAGAGAGATGAGTAAGAGAGATAAATCAATTTTACTATTTGCACATGAATTTGAAAATGAGTTGATGTCTGAGGAGGAAGGTGTAGAGGAGATAAGGGGAGTATCAAATGTAGAAGCCAGTGGAAGTGGAATTGATAAGGAGATTGAAGAGGAAGTTGATGCTGGTGAATTGGATCCACAAAATTTCATTCAACCTGATCCACAATATCAAGGGTTGGCTGCTTCAAGTAACAGGGATGCAGAACAACTATTGGGAATAGAGCATACAGAACAAAGGACCGGGAATCTGAAGGAGAGTATTGTCAGTACAACAGACATATGTTATATGGCACCTGAGAAGTTGAAAGATGATTCTGATGATGAGCCATGGATGAGCATAATTGATGGTTCCTTAGAAGCTACTGAAACTGAGATTCTTTCTCAATATAGGAGGGCAATGGTAGAAGAAGAAATTGAAGATCCAAATCAAAGGAGAAATGCTCACTATATGAGGGAGTCATTGAAAATTCAAAAGATCACATTAACAGGAGTGAAGAGAGGATTGGAGATTATCAAGGATTCTATTAATTCTAACAAGGATGCATTGGAGAGAAGGTTAGATGGGAAGCTACCAATTAACACCATGGATCAAATAAAGGACAAGCTTTTCAAGGAATCGAAGAATTTTACTACTTTGGAAACTAAAGTGGGATCTCTAGAAAAGAAGATGGATGATATTATTAATGGCTAGAGTCTGCATGCTTCCATTCTTCAGAAATTTCTTGACAGAATGCCACCTCCTCCTCCAATTGATGATAACAAAAAGGGGGAGAAAACAAAGAAGAGATATGGTGATGGCAAAGGCAGTGACAGTGGTGGTGTTGGTGGTTCGGGTATGGACAAGTCTAGTGACATTGGAGGTTCTGCAGCTAAAAGGACTAAATATGGAAGCAACAGGGATTATCAATCTTCAAAGACATCTAAGTCATCTAAGTCACCCAAAGATGACTTAGAATAGAAAAAGAAAGAATTCAAGAAGTTTGAAGATTATCTAGAAGCTAGAAGGATTTCTAGGGAAAGAGAAACTCAGTTTATGATTGAGAGGGAAATGAAAATGATTGCAGATTTGAAGAAAAACACTGAGTTGGTGACAGAGGCAGTAAAAAGAGGAAACTTGGATGAGTTCATTGCTCAAATAAGAAAAGTGAATGAAGATGAACAAAAGGCTGCAAAGAAAGCAATTCAAATGAAGAAGCCTTTCTAACAATTGATCTTGAAGCCCTTGAAGAGAAGAAAAAGGGCAAATCTATAATGATTGAAGAAGAAAAGAGAAGGAAAGAGCTAGTTGGCCAAAAGCTTCTTCAAGAATCTATTTCATCAGGATTGTCAGATGCTGCAAGAAGAGAAAAGGAGAATGAAGAAATAGCAAGGCAAATGGAAATGGAATGAAACATGGAAGATCAATTAATGGAGAAACCACTGAAGAAAAAGAGGAAAATAGCTATGGCTAAGAAAAGGTCAAGTTCTATTCAAGAAAGAGTGGTTCAGGAAAACCTCTAGGGTAAACAAGAAGAAATCAAGGAGGAGGTTACATTTGAAGGATATGATATGAAAGGAATACCAGTGATCAATGAAAAAGGGCTGATTGGAGTAAGGACTCACCCTGCAACCTCTAACCAAGAAGAATCTATGAGGTTGGAATATGAAAATGGAGTGAAGATCACTTATTCATTGAAGGTGATAATGAAGCAAAGCTACAATGTTCTGAAGACCATCCTTCCTCTACTCAACAAAAAGTACAAACTCAACACATATATTGCTCAGAAAATTCAACAACAAATTTCAAAACTAAGGAGATCAAAGGCAGAAGTTGAACCTGATTCACCTCTTAAGCTATGTAAGTCTCAAGTCAAAAAGGTGGTGTTGGAGCCAAAGTATGCAATGATTTTTACAGATGTGGAGGGAAACATAAAGTTCTTTGATATCTGCAAATATCTGGACAAAATCACAGATGAATAAATATATTACCTTATGAGGCAACTTGGGGAAACTGACAAAGATGAAGCAATTTTGAGGAGTTCTTTCATGAGACAACTAAAGAAAAATGCTGAGAAGAGAAAGAAGAGAAGCTAATTAAATTATGAAGATGGAGAAGACAATGAAGCATCTTGCAGAAGTTATTCATCAAACTGGTACTTTCAAAGTCTCAAAGTGCTACTTAAATTTCTTGATTCTATCTGAATGAAAATAATTAGGGGTTTTGTTATCATTAAGTAGATTTATGCCTGTTCATATCACATACACAAATATGGGGATATTATTAGGAATCGACATGTAATTTGATGATAATATTAATCTTAGAATCATAGAAATTTTATTTGATGTAATTGATCAATTGATATGAAAGTTATAAATATCAATTGATCAGGAAACCATTTATCAGTTGAAGTGTTTATATGAATCAACTGATAATTTGGACTGTAGCATAGGTTTACTTAGTCTATTTCAATCGATAAGGTGTAAATCAATTGATATTATTCTCATCAATTGATGTTAGAGTCGATTGATATAGATCATCAATTGATGTGTATATTAAAATTTCAAATTGTAATTATTTGAAGACAGGAAATTGCACAAGTGAAGGATGATCGATTGATATTGAAGCATCGACGGATAAGAGATCAATCGAAGAAGCCAAGTCAAGTATTGAAGATCATCAACTGATGTGAAGACCCATCGATTGATATATCGATTGATAACATCTATCAATCGATAAGTCATAATTTATCAATCGATGGATATAAAGATCAATCGAAGAAAAACATCAATTGATGGATTAAAGGATGGATCAATTGATATGCTTAACAGAAAATTATCAATTGATTGAGATAACATAGAAGGACTATCTGTTGTAGATCCAGAGGATAAAAGCACACCTATGGAAAACAGTCTATGATGACTGTGAAGACTCAATCTGTAGCTGTCTTTCAAACCTGTTTTCTAGAAATGGAAAAAGGTAAAAAGAAGGTAGATAGAAATAATCCTAAAATAGGAATTGTAAAAGCACACTTGTAGTTTATAAACAAGTGTGGTAGCATTATTAGAAGTGTAGAAGTTAGACTATTTTTCTTAAATCAACTGTTCAGCCTTAGAGCACTTTGTAAGAATAGTTGGTTTATCTTCTAACTTTGTAAAACGAAGCTAGGTTTATTTTAACCTAGAAACATTGAGCAAAAATATACACTGATGGAAAAACTAATCCATCAATAATTTTAAATCTCTTTGTTATATTTAATTTTCAGTCTTTAAGTTGTTCAAACACATTCACTCTAATTCTCTAACATCAGTAACAAATATTAAAATTAAGAAAAGTTTTAATATTTGTATTCAATCCCCCTTTCTACAAATATTGGTATAGTTCTGGGAAATAACAGAGTCACTAGACATTATCATGTATAACAATATTGTCAACTGCACATCTGCAAAACACATATGGGAAACCATAAAATTCTGTGTGAAGGAACTGAAGAGGTAAGGGACAATCAAAAGAAGCTCCTTGTTTCACAGTATGAGGCCTTTATGTCAAAACCAAATGAAGGCATAATTGAAGTATTTGAGAGATTCAACAAACTCATCAATGACCTTCAACTTCATGGGAAATACTATGAAACAAAGGAGAAAAACATGAAGTTCTTGTTAACTCTCCCAGAACACCTGAAGCACAAAATCTCTACAATAAGAGAAGGAAGAGATCTAACAAGGCTTCCACTTGAGACTCTTTATAGAATCCTAAAGACATATGTGCTTGAGTTCTATCAAAAGAAGGCCATTTTAGTAAATAGAGGAAAAATGGCAAATGTCTCAAATGCCTTGGTTGCCAATAAACCTTCAAAAATTGAGAAGACTGGTACAAGCAGAAGGTTGAAAGATGAAGAAATTGAAGAACATGAACAGGAAGAGAAGGACACTGTCAAGAGTAAATCAGGGAAAGAATATTTCTACACCATTGAAGAACTTGAGGGCATGGACAACAAAACCATGGCCTTCATGGCAAAGAAATTTGGAAACTTAAGATTCAAAAGAAATAAAAGTTTTAAACCAAGACCAAATTTCAAATCTTCAAGCAAAGGAAAGAATCCATCAAGAAACAATACCAATAGAGGGTATAAAACTGGAATAGTTGATAGTTCTAAAATAAGATGCTATAACTGTAATGAGCTTGGACACTTTGCAACAGATTGTAGAAAGCCTAAAGCAATCAAGAAGGATAAAGATTATGTTAGGCATCATAGAAGGGGGGGTTGAATATGATGTGGTAGATTTTTCATTTAATTACGGATTAAGTATTTGTGTTCTTGAGATATAAAAATGACAGTAATTGAAACACAATGATTTGGGGAAATAAAGATATATTATTAAATCGCTGAGTGCTACACTTCTAATCAAAATGATTAGCTTCAATGGGTTCAATCAATATTACAACAGAAATACAGTTGGGCGTGTTTAAAGTATAGCTTTAATGGAAATCCTGTCTGTATGCGTTTGAATGTTGAAGATGAATGAATATCCCTGCTGTCTATATTAATTTCACTCATATATATTTTGTAGGATTTTTGAAAATTGATTTCTAACAATGTATAAGTCCTTTATTGCGCCTGTAGAGTATTGGTGGTGTGCAGGCACAATTTAGATGTTTGTTGCACCTTGATATGTTTGTTGCACCCCTAGAATAAATTTTTTGCGCCAAGGAGAAGATTAGTTGCGCTTATACACCATTCTCCTAGTGCGGGCGCCACTAAAGTCTTGGAAACATTCACACAAGTTTGTTACGCCTCTTTGTCATTTTGTTACGCCTGCACACTAGTTGAAGTGTGTAGGCGCCACAAAATCTTCCATACAACTTTGTTGCGCCTTTAACTTGTGTATGTTGCGCCACAACTTGTTTTGTTGCGCATGCACTCCCATTCCCTTGTGCAAGCGTCACAAACTATCACTTAGAATATCCTTGAGCTTTCAACTTGGTTTGTTGCACTTCACACAATGTTTCACCTGTGTAGGAACCACCAAATGTAGTATTACTTGCCTTAACAAATATCTTAAATTCTTGAAGTAATTATCACTTGGTTTTCACTCTTCTGGCTTGATCAACTGATTTTCTTCTGATTAACCAAGACAATTCTGTTCTTGTTGTGCTGAGGCTTAGTGCACTGGTCTGGTTCATAAACGACTAACACTGAATTGAATTCCCTTGATTTCTGTTCTGTTTCAGCTGATTAACTTTGGATTGTTCCATTGCTTCTGATTACTAAAATCCTTTGACATCTATACTTAAATCATTACATTGTCTCTAGTATGAAATCTTCTAAACTCTTATTTGTTGCTGAGGCCTGAACATTTTAATGAACTTCTCTCGCTAACGTTCAGTAAGCCTTTCATCTTGAATGCTCTGCAATGATGTATGTATGATTCCTGTTTTTATGTCCTTCTGGATTTCTATGTTGCATATTAGTATTATTTGACTGTCTTTGTTTCTTAGTTGAGTTATCGTTATCACTATTACATATTACGTTACATTATGCTTTACAGATTACTTGGAATTGGAAGCCTAGTATGTAGCTCTCCCCAAAAAGTAGACAGAAAAGGCTTATATTATTGAGGAAAAATGCTGGGATGATACAAATAAAGATGAAGAAGAGGAATATGGGAATCTTGCACTCATAGCCAATTCACATGATGGAGCTTCATCCTCAAATTCTCAGGTACCCTCATTAATCTCACTTGACATGTCAAACTCTCAATATAAGAAAACTGTGGAAGAATTGAGCATTGAAATGTTTAATATTCATACTAGTATGACTGCTGCATATGAGAAAATTACAAGGTCGCTAAAAACTAATGATGAACTAACTGCTAGGAATGAGACCTTAAAACTATCTTTGATAACTCTGGAAAACTTGAAATAGGATAATGAGTATCTCAAAAACAAAGTTGTTTGTTCTGAGCAAATTGAAAAATTTCTTAAAGAACAAATTTCTGAAAATGAATTGAAAATCATATCTTATCAAAACTCAGCTACTGTTGTTCAAGAATTCCATGAGAAGCATAAGGAAAACTCTAGGATTGGAGTTGGTTTTGATTATGATAATTTCAAGAAGAAGAAATATGTTTCAACAAAAGGCAAGAAAGTTGAAATTCCCTGAAATCCTAACATTTTAAAAAATGTTAAGGAACTAATTTTTAAGAAAACAATTGTTGAACTTGATGAAGTTAGTATAGTCATCAAACAACAGTTGGATGATGAGGATAAGGAAATAATTAAGAATAATATGCCCTCTGTTGAAAAAGAAGAACCAATAATCAAAGCCAAGTCCATTCCTGCTAAAATTAAACAAAAACAAAATGTCAAGAAAGTTGACACCATGCATGCTAAGAAGAAAAAGGAAAATAGAAATGGCAAGATAGGCATTAACAAACACAATAATTATGCACCTGTTCACAATGCACCAAGGAAGGTTTGTTAAAACTGTGGATCAACAAATCACTTTACACATATGTGCAAGAAACCTGTTGTTGACAATAATGAATTTGCTTATTGCTATGTGAGACCCTTGATGCATGATGATCATGAATTTTGTGACAAATTTGATTGTAAGCCATGCAACATGAATATCATGAATACTTGTTTTAGGCTCAGGAAATAGTTTGTTGATGGATGCATAAGTCAGAACTTGAACATCAACAGCCTTAGGCCTAAATCTGCTAGTCCTGTTAAACATAGAAAACACTCCATGTCACCTAAGCATGCATCTAGTTTTGAAAGTACTAATCAAGATAAAAATCAAAATCAGAAAAATGAAATCATGCATGTTCAAGTGACTAAGAATGTTAAAAACAGGAATGACATTCATGTAACTAAGCATAAAGGACCCAACCTTGTTTGGGTATCAAGGAAAACTTGATTTGTTTGTGTTTGCAGTGCTCATGTAAGAAGAAGGTCATATGGATCTTGGATAGTGGATATTCAAGGCATATGACTGGTTACAAGGCCCTGTTGTCACAATTCAAAGATGAGGCTGGCCCAATGGTAACCTTTAGAGACAACAACATTGGTTTCACCATGGGATATGGAAAATTGATTCATGGAAATGTTGTCATTGAAGATGTATCTTTGGTCAGTGGTTTGAAGCATAATCTACTCAACATCACCCAATTCTGCAATAAAGATTTAAAGGTGGATTTTGACAAGGAACTGTGTCTTATATCACACAGAAAGACCAAAAAAGTCGCTCTACAAGGAGTGAGAAAAAGAAGCTTATTTGTAGCAGATTTGGACTCTGCAAACAAGGAGAAAATTTGTTATTTCTATACCAAGGCCTCAGGAAATGAAAGTCTGCTTTGGCACAAGATATTGTCCCACTTAAATCTTAAAAACATTAATTCTCTACTCAAAAGAGAACTAGTGAAGGACCTGCCCTCACTTGAATTCTGCATGGAAAGATTGTGTGAGGCATGTCAAAAAAGGAAAATGAGGAGATCAAGTCACAAGAGTAAGGAATTTACTTCAATTACCAAACCAATGCAATTGATTCATATGAATTTGTTGGGACCTGTAAATGTCATGTCCATGTCTAAGAAAAAATTTGCTCTAGTCATGGTTGATGATTTTTCAAAACACACTTGGGTAGAATTTTTGCACTCAAAAGATGAAGCTCCTGAAGTTATCATTGAGAATTTGAGAATATTGGACAAAGTGCCTACACCAGTAGTAGCCATAAGAAGTGACAATGGAACAGAATTTAAAAATGCTATACTTAATGAATTCTGCAAAGAGAATGGAATCATTCATCAATTCTCAGCTCCAAGAACTCCACAACAAAATGGAGTTGTTGAGAGAAAGAACAGGACTCTCATTGAGGCTGCAAGAACCATGTTAGCAGAAGTAAATCTTCCAACCAATTTTTGAGCTAAAGTTGTAAGGACTGCATGCTACACTCAAAATAGAACACTCATCACAAAACTAGTTGGAAAGTTATCACATCATGACAAATAGAAGACCATCTATAAAGTACATGCATGTGTTTAGAACAAAATGTTTTATTCTCAAGAATGATGCTAACAACCTTGGAAAGTTTGAAGCCAAGGCATATGAAGGAATTTTTATGGGATACTCTTTGGAAAAAACTGTCTATAGAGTATATGTGATTGATCAACAAAAAGTAATGGAAAGCACAAATGTGACATTTGATGACTTCAAGTTTCCTGCTATGAACTTGGAAAGTGAAAATTGTGAGACCTTGAGATTTGAAAATGAAATGGATTCTAAAACATTTACAACTGAAAATGTTATCAATACTCATGAAGACTCACATATAGACATCTCACATGGAACAAATATGGAAAGAGAGAATGATGATTTCAGTCATATTCAACTTGAGAATTCTCCACACAACCCTAGCATCAACTCAGGGGGAGATTCTCAAGGATCAGCAACACATGGTAACAACTTCAATAAAAAAGAAACATGTTCAAATGATAGAGATGGAGCTCATCAAACTAAATGGAATAGATCTCACACTGCTGATCAAATCATTGGAAATCCTGATAAAGGTGTGAGGACAAGGAGAACAACCATGAATGAATGCTTATGTTCTTGCTTTCTGTCTCAAAATGAGCCAAAAAGGATTGAAGAAGCCATTTCGGATCCAGACTGGATAATTGCCATGCAAGAGGAATTGAATCAATTTGTGAGAAACAATGTTTGGGAACTAGTGCAACCTCAAAAAGATAGATCAGTAATTAGCACTAAGTAGGTCTATAGGAACAAAATGGATGAACATGGAATTGTGATAAGAAACAAGGCAAGGTTGGTAACAAAAGGGTATTCACAAGAAGAAAACATTGACTATGATAAGAATTTTGCTCCTGTTGCAAGATTGGAAGCAATTAGAATTTTCCTAGCCTCTGCAGCACACTCAAACTTTAAGGTCTATTAAGTGGATGTCAAGAGTGCATTTCTTAATGGTGAATTAGAAGAGGAAGTATATGTGCAACAACCACCTGGTTTTGAAGATCCAAACTTTCCAGATTTTGTTTACAGACTTATCAAAGCATTGTACGGACTCAAACAAGCCCCTAGAGCATGGTATGACACTCTGTCAAAATTTCTTCTGGAGAATAAATTCACTAGAGGAATAATTGACAAAACTCTTTTCTACAAGAAGCATGGTGATGATGTTATACTAGTCCAAATTTATGTGGATGATATCATTTTTGGATCTACAAATGAAAAATTATGTCAAAGGTTCTCTAAGCTTATGCAAAGTGAATATGAGATGAGCATGATGGGAGAGCTAAATTATATTCTAGGCCTTCAAATTAGTCAAAGGACATATGGTATTTTCATAAGTCAAACTAAATACATCAATGACTAACTCAAGAGGTTTGATATGCAAGATTGCTCAACTGCCAAGACTCCAATGTCTACAGCTACAAAACTTTATGAAGATAAGAAAGGAAAGAGTGTAGACATGAAGACCTACAAAGGAATGATTGGTTCTCTTCTCTATCTCACAGCTAACAGACCTGACATTATGTTCTCTACATGTCTGTGTGCAAGATTTCAGGCAAATCCCAAGGAATCTCATCTCATTGCTGTCAAAAGAATTCCGAGATACCTCAAAGGAACAACTTTCATGGGGTTATGGTACCCTAAGGAAACAGGATTCAATCTAGTTGGATATTCAGATGCTGATTTTGCTGGATGCAGAGTGGATAGAAAAAGCACCTCAGGAAGCTGTCAATTTCTTGGACAGAGATTAGTGTCTTGGTTTAGTAAAAAACAATAATCAGTTTCTACTTCCATAGCTGAGGCTAAATATATTGCTGCTGGAAGTTGTTGTGCTCAAATGCTTTGCTTCAGGAATCAACTAAGGGACTATGGACTGGTGTTAGAAGGAATTCCTATCATGTATGACAACACTAGTTCCATCTCAATTGTTGCCAATCTAGTCAACCATTCCAAGACAAAACATATTGATGTAAGGTACCATTTCTTAAGAGAACATGCAGAAAATAGAGTGATTATATTATTCCATGTTCCTACACAAAAACAGTTGGCTGATATATTTACTAAACCACTTGATGAAGTCACCTTCAACAGATTGGTTAGTGAAATTGGAATGTTAAATTCTTCAGGATAAGTGGCCCAATAAATATCTCTCTCCAACTGTTACAATAATTGTTTCACAGACATGAACCTAAATGATTTAACTAAGTGAAACAAAACTTGTGTATATTTATAAATATATCACTTATATTATTGTACATGATTTTACTTAAAAATATATTTTGTAAAAACTAACTTGGAACTATTTCTTTATTCTGAGACAGCCTGAAAAGAATTATTATACTTGTGCATTGTTAAATAACAAGTGTGATAATTAAAATTTCAGGAATATCAATCAAACACATTTCTCATTTTAAGATGAATAAATAAATTTTACTTATCTAAGAAATGATGTTTGTAAATTATTATTTTATTTTCCAAGTGAAAATAGAATAATCTTTCAAAACTGGAGTTTGTGATTAAGTTGCCATCTTTTCTGACTTCTCGACTAAGTATTTTTTTTTTGAGTTCTCGAATAATGATTTAGTGAGTTCTCGAATAGTTCATTTCTAGAGTTCTCTATCGAGTATTGTTAAGAGTTCTCGAATCATCAGAGTTCTCGACTACAGTTTGGATGAGTTCTCGATTGACTTAGTTCTCGAATCATATATATATTCTTAAGAGTTCTCGATCAAATTCTGACAGTTCTCTACTAAAATAACTTTACTCTTTTCTGAGTTCTCGAACGTACAAAATCGTTTTAAATTCTAATCGAGTTGTCTAAGAAATATAAACAACAAAGTAGAACTAACATTTCATTTGTGCACTTAATTAAAAACTCAAAGAAACCATTGCACTCAACAGTTACACTTGAACCTTTGTTTTTCTACTCTATAAAACCTTCATTTCTCCGCTTCACTCTTTCTATACATTACTTTAATGGCATCTTCAAGTTCCAACTCTGTAACAACATGTGTCATTTCTGAAACAATTTTTTTAGCCATTGCAAGAGATGCAGATGCTGACGCGCAGTACAAATGTTTCACAAGGTTTCTCATTGATTCTTATCTGAATGAAGCTCTGTTGGCGCACCCAACACTATATCTTGACATTCTTGAATAATTTTGGATGACTGCAAACTGGGAAAATATAGATTTGAATGATGATAGGTCAAAAGTGGTTGTCACCTGCCAAATCATAGGAGAGGACATCGGTTTTGATGAAGATGATGTGAACAAAAGTCTGAAAATGCCAACAGATGAATTTGATTAAAAACCTACTGAAAATGATCTTCTAGACTTCCTGGAGTTCAATAGGTATTCGGATACTATGGAGAAATGAACTGAGAAGTACAAGCTGGGCAAAATAAACAAAAGGTTCATGAGGAAGGAGTGGTCATTTATGTTTGACACTATTCTAAGAGTTTTCACCTACAGAAAAATAGGGTTTGACCAGATAAGCCTCATTGCCATGATGCTGGCCTACTCATTGGCATACAACCAAAAGCTCAATGTTGAAAGGCTAGTTCTTGGGGAACTCATAACTAGGATTCCCAAGAGAGGTAATGAGATTTTCTTCCCTTGCTTTATGCAATTAATTCTCAATTATAAATATGCTAGTTTAATTGAATTGCCTGGGATGAACAAACAAAGAATTGGCTACTCCAAAATCCATGTCAAAAATCATTTTTCCTACATTGGATAGGAGAACCACAGTGAATGTCCCTCTCATGATCACACCTTACATGATGAGTGTATTTGAGGGATATCCACTAGTGCAGCCTAAATATGGTTATCTTGATGTAGTAAGAGGTCCTAAGGTTGCAGAAGAACCTAATGCACCTGACCCAAGGACTTCTAACCCAACTACTTGAAGGGTTTCGAGGCACAAACACAGAAGAATAAACGTGAAAAATAAATCAAAATAGCGAAACCCTCCGCAGGATCCATGCGAAAACAAAAGATTTAATTTGGAGATAAAGAATAAATACCTTTAGAAGCTTTAACAGTTCATTAATGGAAGATTAATGGAGATCTAAAGCTTGTTTAATCACCACGTATCCCGCTCTCGCGATCTACGCTCTACGGTATCCACACGAACACTTTTCATGAAGGATTGATGTGTACTAGCACCCGAAAACTGCTTCTCTCTCTCTATCTTCCTCTTTTCTCAAAACGGCTAGGGTTTTAGTAAAAATATGTCTCTCTTATTAAATCAGCCCATAAAGAGATTATATAGAGAAAAGAATAAATTTTCTAATTATAATTCAATTATAATTAATACTAATCCAAAATTCTAAATTATTTAATTAAGTCTCACTTAATTAATTAATTATTAATTTTGGAATTAGTTTAAATAATTCATTTATTCTATTTATATAATTAATTAAGTCATACTTAATTAATATTATAAATAAAATAAATTACTTATTTAATTTAAATTCATAATTTAAATTATTTCTCCTTCAAGCGTTCTTTGTGTGTGACCCTGTAGGTTATTATTATGTTGGCAACAATTTTAATATCTAATTAAAATTGTAAATAATGAACGGCATCTTGTAATACATCATTGCTACCCAAGTAATAATAATAAATCGGTGATTCGATTAAGCCTTTCGTGAATAATGTTCCATCTAATATAATCCCTTTAATCTTGATATTATAGATTAAACTCAAGGCATGTCTCGTGCCATCCTCTTCATAATTTAATCTTTATTTTTTTGATCGATGAGTAGACTATTAAAATCAAATCAACATTTGAGCACGGCCGTGCATTTCATAGTCTCACTTAAACAAGAGGCCAATAATATCACTTCTAAAATTAGGAGGATTAAATCTCATCTAGATCATTCATATTTTTCATACGATTCATAATATATCCAATGTCCACTTTTATCATCACCCGGTCAAAGGTAACTTTTAATGTAATCAAAGTATATTAATTCTTGTATAGAAATATAATGATTTCAGGTCTAAGGATCATTACACCATTATCACAGTGAGAATTACTTATGACACTTATTTAACATGTAGAATCTCACGGCGGGTCATTCCAGTGCCATGCATTGAGACATGCACTTATGTTCTTGACTTTAGTATCACCATACCTATGACCAATGAGATGGGGTCATCTGTCAAGAAACATACTAGTCTTTGTGCATTATTATTGTTCTTAAATAATAATACTCGACTAGGGAATTTTAGGAATAAGATACTATTCATATAATCTCCTTTTTAAGTCACATACTTAAAGATATAATACGTATCAAAACTCCAAGGACATTTATTATGCTTTCAATTTATTGCGTTGTAAATAAAACATAATAAATAAATAATAATCAATAAAACATAATCCTTAATAATAAATATTTTCTTTAAAATATAAAATGTATTGTCTCTAAAGCACAATTACTAACACTGCTAACTCTTCCTTGAATCCATTAGATGTTAGTGAACCAACCTCTACATCATCTCAACAGGATGTAGTTGCAAAGAATAAGAAGGGGAAACCTGTCAAGAAAAGAATGATTAGAAGCATTTGTAGAAAGTAAAGATAATATTGATGAGTCACCTGTGGAACCTTTGAACAGGAGGAAAAAGATTAAAAAGGCCACAACAGACCACTCTACATCCTCTCAACAGGATGTAGAGGTAAACAAGGGATTAACCTGCTTCTAAGTGCACTTTCTCAACAAGGTGCATCTAATGAAATTGGGAGCCAGCCCACTCCATCTTGTAAAGAGTCTTGTAATAACCCGTATTTTTGACGCTAGGGGTTATTAAGATTTTTGGATAAAATTTTTCATTTTATGAATAAATGATTTTATGGATTTATTTTCTTGATAAGGTACTTGAAGTGTGAGACCGTATTCTTAATATACGGGATATTCGAAAATATGCGTATCGGTGTTACGGTAGCATATGCAAACAATATAGGACTTATAATTATTTTTGGCCCAACAAAAATGAATTTGAAGTCCGGATGGAAGTCGTAACAGAATTTGAGAAATGGTGTAAGTGAAAAGTGTTTACTCGGAGAATTGTTTCATAAATTCTCGAAACAATTAAAGAGAATTAATTTAATGATTCTGAAATATATTAGAATCATAATATAAGATTTTAAGTTTTAAAACTTAGGTGGAACGAAAGAAAAGAGAACGATAACGAGAGATTAAAACGTTATCGGGAAATTACGCGACTACCGCGCAAACCGTATTAAATATCGAGCTTCCACCCCACACCACACAAAAATCAGTTCTCTCCCCCCATTTCAAAGCTCTCGGCAGAATTTTCAAGAGAGGAGAAGAAATCAAGCTAGCCTCCATGGATAATGGTGTTCCATAGCTTAAAAGAATGGTCCTTCCAAGCTCTACCCATCTATGGTAACATCTTTCATCCCCACACTCCATAGCATGTTCATTTCTTGAGTTGAAAGTGACGATGAACAGTAACTACGAAAATAAATAATTTGTTTTCTTTGATTCTTGGATTCCTATGGCTTGTTAGATGATTGTTATGGCTTATACATGTCATGGGTGATGTAGTTCAAGCATGGATAGTCATAGAAATGTATGACTTGTTCATTTGAGTTTGAATTATAAATAATAAGCTAAACTGATTTTTACGACTTAGAGTTGTAGTATGTTGGTTATTGATGTTGAATGAGGAGTTTGGGATTGTTTGTTGGTTGATTTGGAGTAGGATAAAAATGGAAAACGATGAGTTTACAAACGTAACCATGCCATTTTTTTTCGTGACCTAACTGCTGCAACTGTCCAGCAAAATCTGGGAACATTCAGTCACTGTTCTTGGATTATGGCTGATATAGTTAGATAGTAGATTGTCTGTAGATCGTTTGAGCGCTAATTTTGCGTCATTCGGAGTTACGAGTCAAAAGTTATGGACATTTTAGTAACGGTAGCGCAGGAAATGAAAATCCTGTTTTTGTCCAACTTTGAGGCTATGATTGGACTAGCTACGGAGCTTAATAAAATCCGAAACTTTTATGGGAGATTCTTTGACAGTCATATAAGACCCCAGAGAAGGAATCGTGTCAAAATGATTAATTTCCAATTTATCAAAAATGACGGAAAACAGGGTGTTAAGTGAAATGAACCTGAAGAAAAGGTTAAACAATCGTTTTGGGAAACGATTTCGGGCAAGATAGAGAACTTGTCTCGAGTCAACCCAGTAACGGAAGTTGTTGAGGAATATCATGACTATACGTAGGTGCAAAGAAGTTGATTAAAAACTATTGAGAGGATAGTTTTACGAGTAGCTAAAGTAGGCCGGAGGAGGTGAAGTACCGGGCGAAATGTAGAGTAATTGTATAAATTACAATTAACCTGATACATGCATATGTATACTAAGAGTGAATTCTTATATGATTATAGAGTACCCGGAGCGTGGAGAAGTTGGAATGGCATTCCTTGGACTCCAGACAAGTTTCCGACTCTATTGTTTTATTCCATATCAGAATATTATTAATTCATGGTGATGCCAAAATTTGTGAAATCCTTGACTGAATGATAAGTTCTTCAATTATGCATTTTTGCTGTGTTTGGAACTATCTAGCTTATTGTAGTCGTTGGAAATGCACGTCGGCATTTCCCTTGAACTGTCTTGTTCATTTATAACTTGATTCATCTGCTACTCTGAACTTCTCGAAAAGTTAGAGTATGCAAGTGTCCGACGCTTCATCACTATTATTCCGATGTAGGACACAAGTATGCGTAGGTTGTTTAAGATTGTTCTTGAGAGTAGAATGAGATCTTTTAACCTAGTTTTGAAATGCCTCTGAACTTCTTAAAAAGTTAGGGGACGTTTGCTTTCAGTTTTGTATAACTGAATCTGGTGTCGAGTACATCTTTTTTGGTGCTCGATGGTCGACCGGGAGTAGTCTAGCGTGTCTCGACGGTTAGTCGAGGTTTACTGTTTTAAATAATATTTAGTTTATTAAATATTATTTAAAGAATATAGAAAGTATTTAAAGGTTAAGTAAATACTTTCAGGGCGTTGAAATTATTTAAATATTATTTAATATTGATTAAATATTATTTAAATATTTTGAGACATTTAAAAGTATTTAACTACTGATTAAATACTTTCAATTCGTTTTGGTTTATTTAAATATTATTTAATGTTGATTAAATATTATTTAAATATGTTGAATCGTTTAAGATTATTTAAATATTAAATAATCTTGATTATATTGGGATTAAATATTTTAATTCTTTTAAATCCTTTTAATATTTTTCGAGGACTATTCTAGGCCTCTTAAATATTAATAAAATAGTTATTTGTTCTTTAAAAATATTCTGGAGTTGTCTAAGCGTCTTTGATTATTATTTTTCATTAAATAATAAATAGCGAGCGATGACTCGGATATTTTGGATTTATTCTGAGTCGATAACTCCAGGTTCGGGAGGTAACGTCCGACTCTGATATTCCTCCCAGTTGTATTGGTGCCTCATGGCCCATGGTTTCACTCCAAAACGGTAATGTTTTGTGGAGTCTATTTTAGCTAGTATTAGCGGCTCCCCGGTCGCGTTCTTGAGTCTCCTTGATTAAAGGGTTTCAGTCTTGTTGAATTCGTTGACTGAGAGTCAACCCAGATGTTTCGAGAGTACTCCCACTTGGTTTAGGAAGCCAAGCTATTGTCAGATATTGAAATCTTAAAATAGGTCGTTGTTGTTCTGGAAGGTTGTATTAAATTCCCTTCCTTATCTGTTGATGAAATCCTGTGATGGATTGTCGTTGTTGTTCTGGAAGGTTGTATTAAATTCCCTTCCTTATCTGTTGATGAAATCCTGTGATGGATTGTTGTGTTGTTCTGGAAGGTTGTATTAAATTCCCTTCCTTATCTGTTGATCGAAATCCTGTGATAGATTGTCGTTGTTGTTCTGGAAGGTTGTATTAAATTCCCTTCCTTATCCGTTGATCGAAATCCTGTGATGGATTGTCGTTGTTGTTCTGGAAGGTTGTATTAAATTCCCTTCCTTATCTGTTGATGAAATCCTGTGATGGATTGTTGTTGTTGTTCTGGAAGGTTGTATTAAATTCCCTTCCTTATCTGTTGATGAAATCCTGTGATGGATTGTTGTGTTGTTCTGGAAGGTTGTATTAAATTCCCTTCCTTATCTGTTGATCGAAATCCTGTGATGGATTGTCGTTGTTGTTCTGGAAGGTTGTATTAAATTCCCTTCCTTATCTGTTGATGAAATCCTGTGATAGATTGTTGTGTTGTTCTGGAAGGTTGTATTAAATTCCCTTCCTTATCTGTTGATCGAAATCCTGTGATGGATTGTCGTTGTTGTTCTGGAAGGTTGTATTAAATTCCCTTCCTTATCTATTGATTGAAATCCTGTGATGGATTGTTGTGTTGTTCTGGAAGGTTGTATTAAATTTCCTTCCTTATCTGTTGATTGAAATCCTGTGATGGATTGTTGTGTTGTTCAGGAAGGTTATATTAAATTCCCTTCCTTATCTGTTGATTGAAATCCTGTAATGGATTGTTGTGTTGTTCTGGGAGGTGGTATTGAATTCCCTTCCTTAACAGTTGATTGAAATCCTAGAGTGGATTGTTGTTATTCTAGAAGGCTTGATTAAATTTCCTTCTAGGTTTGATGAATGTTTAAGTATTCATCAGGGACTGGAGTAAGGTTGCGTAAGAGGTCGGTGACGCACGACCCAGCGGTAAACTAATGGCCCATGTGTTGCCTAGGGTGACGTCCCGATAAGGGGTTGTCCTTCTACTAGTAGAGAAAGTGACTGGTTTTCTATTGTACAAGGCGACTGATCATCGCGTAAAATAGGGCGTTGAAAAAAAAAATCTCCAGATTAAGCCCGTTTCTTCCAATTGGAATTTGACGTTGCACTGTAACGAAAGCCTAGGTGCTGTGTTACCGATAGTGTCAACGGGAATGTAATCCACTCTGAGTTGGTTGGTTGTTTTGAGTACCTTTTTATTCGTATATATATCAGTTTCATTGTTCCTACACTATAACGAAAGCCGTGGTGCTAAGTTACTGATAGTGTTAATGGAAATTGATGAACTTCCGTTCATTCTTTTCGCAGTATAATGAACTGCTTGCTTATTGGTACTCAAACTAATGGTACTCGGTGATTGAGGCCATTGTGCTAAGTTATTGATATTGTCAAACTCAATATTCATAAACTTAAATTGTTGTATTGCAGTAACGTGAACTGCATTATTGTGGTGAATATCTTCTTGCATCGTGAACCTTGACTCGTTTATTGTCGAAATATAACTGGTTATACATCTTCAATCAGATTGCTAGTTATGTACTTTATTGTTTAATATCCAGTTGGGATAATTATGGCTATCACCTTTTCCTTGAAATATTCTGATAAATAACTTGCTGAGCATTCTTTGGCTCATTCTTGCTGTTTGTAAATCTTATATCTTGCAGAAAGAGATGACTGTGAATTGTCTACCTCGGGTATTATGTTAAGGAACAGGAAGCTTCGAGCTTGATCTAGTCAGGTTCCGGACTTCGATAAATGGTGCAAGAAAGACGGGATTCCAAATTAGAATCCTAGACTTGTGGAAAAATATGTAATGTGACAATAGATCTTGGAGTAATGTTTACTTCTAATGTAACATCATGTGGAAGTTATATTAGTAGTGTGAGATCCTGAGGTTACATTGGTTTGTAATAACCGTTATTATTTTAAGTTCGTTCCCTGAGACTATAACTCGAGTTGTGTGTTTGGTTTGGGGTCACTGCTTTTATGTTTGGTTATTATAATGGTTAAAGCAGGTGAATGATGTTATTGTGGTGAAAATTGGACCGTGATGACCCGGATCCCTGACCCCGGATCTGGGGGCGTCACAAGTCTACACCATTGCAGGAACCCACTCCTGTCAATGAAGAAGTTTAGTAGAAAATGAGACACATTTTACACACTTAGGGACTTCAATTGAAACTTCCCCATTTTCTCAGGAGGAGTTGCCAACACTCACTGCTACTCACAATCTCTTTTCTATTTCGAAAATTTATTCTCAACCAAATGTGTCTAGCCAAACACATGAGGTTGTTGATCATCAGGATTTTTTTCCCAGATGAGCCCAATTCAAGTGACTTGGTGTATGATATCTTGCTCACCACTCAAGAAACACATATAGATAGTGAGGCATATCCTGATGACACCATCAAAACCATAGAGGCTTCAAGAGTCTTTAATTCAGACTCTGTAGTGGCTGAGGCATATGCAAGCCAAGTGTCTTCACAGACATTGGGTAATCTACGGGACCTCTACGCCATGCAAATGGCATCCCCTGGACATTCCCCAGTCATTCAAAGACTGTCTCCTAGAGAGAATTCACATGTTCATCCAGTGTCTATGGAATCATCTGAGAAATTAGATGAGGAAATTGATACTAAGGGGACCATTGTAATAAGAGGCCCTAGCTCTAACTTTATGTCTCAATGGCTGAAGCTTGTGCACCATGGCAGTTCTTCAAGACCATCTACTGATGGTCTACTTTCTGAAGAAACACTAAAAGAACTTTATGGAGACCAAATGGATAGATTTTACAACATTGCTCAGCAACTCCTCACTGCACATCTACCAAATCAAGATTATGCAGCCATTTCGTTGGAATATGCCAAAGATCAAGAGGAGATTAAAGATAAGAATGACCAATCTATTGAAGAAGGTGAACCTAATGTAGATGCCTGGTTGGATAAATGTCAACATGTGAGCATGAAGGAGATGCTGCAATGGATGAGGGAAAAATATTTGACTTCTCTTGGGTCATTTGCAAGGACCTTCACTCCATCAGCTATTTATGATGCTATTCATGAAGCTATAAAAGTTCAACTTCAAGCAAACCACTACCTAGCAAGGGGCTTCCAATCTGAAATCACAAATCATAGAGAGAAAATGGAGAGCAAGATGACTTCCATTGATTCTAAGCTAATGGCTGGTGGGATGCATACTTCTAGATTAGAATCCTCCTTGTCCAGGCTCCAAATGAAAGAGCTAAATGATAAGAGCTAAATGATAAAATGGAGAAGATGGAGAGAACCTTCAAGGAAATGGTTGAGACAAATGCCAACCTTCAATAGAGCCAATAAAAAACAAATACTATGGTGGAGGTTCTTTACAAGAACAGGTATGCTGACATGCTGTCAAGGGATGTTAAGTTGCTTGAAATGACTCCCTTTCAAGTTGATTTGTACTATCAATCCAAGGCCAATGATGAATAGGCTCAAACTTTAAAAATTGATAAACTGGCTGAAAAAGTAGAATTTTTGTCTGAAAACAGCTCAATATTTCCACCACTATCAATGAAGTGGTTGCAACTGTCAACTCTCTATAAAAGAAAGTACACTCCTCCATGGCTACTTAAGGTCTCTCACTCTAAAAAATCTCCAACCAATTGGCAAATATTCAAATTCTTCTCTTCACAATTCCTATTTCTACTCAAGCTCCTCAAGTTCAAGCTGCTTCTCAAATCAGGTCTACTCATTCCTCATTTTTAAAGCACCAACAATATATCAGCCCTAAGGGGGAGAAGGAAAGAAGGGATGAGATTGAGCCACAATGGCAAATAGATATCCTAGCCATTCTAAGACAGGAGGTGATGAGGCCCTGTGCAGACAAGGAATTTATACTTGAGTTAAAGCATCTCAAAGGAGATGTTAAGGGTCATCACTGGGAGTACAAAAAGATACTGGAAAATGTTATCATAATAGTAAGGGGAGTTAAGTATGAAAAGAATGGGCAGGTGTGCAAAGAGCCAATAGTGCAAATGGAATCTGACTATTTCAAATTATTTATTGGGATATTTGAACAACTATCATACACTGAATTGGAATGCTTACACAATGCTGTTGAAATAGTGACCTAGGAAGATGAAGAATTAAAGAAAATTGTCTTAGGTCCTCTCCTGCCTATCTCTCTTCTTGAGGCTTACTACAATCCAGATGGAGTATTGTATATGACATAAGGCAAACAAGCTAACACAGTTCATGCTAACCAAACATTTGAACCAAGGAAACAGAAATCAAGTCATGAGTCTGATTGATCTGCTAAAAATAAACCTGGCAAACATGAAGAAGATAAAATAATTTTGGAGAAGCTGAAAAAGTTCATAAATGATCAAGTATCAGAATTTACAAGAGAAGAATTAAGAAAAAAGAAGAAAGATGATGAAGACAAGGGTCAGGGAAAGAAAGACAATCAACCTGCACCTAGGAGTAATAAGGGTGAAAGGAAAGATGACAAAGGAAGGAAGGATAGAGAGGTTAAGTCAAAAAGAAATGAGTCTATCAAGGACAAGAAGTATGAGAGGAAAAAGACATCAAGGCAGCAAGTTGTTGGTATTCATACTAGTGTACCTACCTAAATTCAGGACACAAATATGACTCCAAAAATTTCTGAAACTACTAAAATCCCAAAAATCAAATCACCTAAGAGACATCTTATCAAGGTGACTGCCCATGGAGTGATAAGGAAGGAAGTTGAGAAGAATCACATCAAGTGATTGAAGCCATGTCAACAGATAAAGGTCAACACTGCTACCACTACAAGATTCAAGAAATCTACTAGTTCATTGCTAGTTAGATGTCCTAAATGGAGAAAGGAGCTCATTGTTCCTGACAAAGGTCTACAAATTAAGCCTATTCAAAAAATTGCTAAAATTGATAAAGTAAAGATCAAGTAATGAAAAGTAAACAGAATTATTAAAGTTGAATTCAAGGACAAGAGAATGTTTGTTACCAATGTTGATGGGGGAAGAAAGAGGCTTTCATCATGACAATTCAAATTTAACCACTCATGACATTAAAAGAGTGATTAGTCTGTTTGACAAAACATGCATGATTGACAAACTAAAAATGATGGAGAAGGATGAGTACTTGGCTAAGAAGTATCAAAAGAAGATTGACAAAGTCAAGTATTTGGAGGAGATGGTAGACAAAAAAAGGAAGGAAGAAGAAAGGATAGAAAGTTTGTCTAAAGAACTGAGAAGACATGGAAAGTGCAAAGTATTCAAGGTTCCTGATAGAGTTGAATTTAAGCTAAGAAATGGGGCAACAATCTAGATCATACTCAAATTTATTCATGATTACCCTATGCACACCCTCAAAATTGCTGCTGACATGTTAAATGATGCAATTCTAATTGAAGAGGTCATGGTCAGACAACAGATCCTTCAGGCAATTGAAGAAATCAACATAAGGCAAGAGAAAGAAAGAAAAGAAAGATATGATCACGCCAATCACCACCAACAACAAAATAGGTAGGCTTGATATCTTGTATTAATTTGAGAAACAATCTTTTCTCAAATTGGGGGAGATTGTTGGACCAAATCAAGCTTACTCTATATAATTATTTGTCTTGTTGTAATATTTTTGTACTTTTGTAATATGTTACTGACTTAGACAATTCAATGTACTGTTATAGTTAGAAGTGTGATCAAATTATAATTTCATGATGTAATCTAAAGCCAAAGAATAAAGTCTGTTAGAAGATTCAAGTTGAATCATGCAACTAGACAAAGAAGACTACTTGAAGAATAAGGAATGCAGCTTGAAAATTCTTCGAAGGCAAACAGATTATTCGAGAAGTCATAACATTCGAGAAGACAAAAATGTAACTGGTCGAGAAGTTTCAAGGTGCTCATTGGCTTAGTATTCGATCGAGAAGTGTATAGTTGAACCATTCGAGAAATCAGGATATTGAAGTCAATCGAGTAGTGTGAAAAAGTACCATTCGAGAAGGTTAGTAAATCAATTTGAGAAGTCAGCCAAAAGAGCATTCGAGAAGTGATATAGCTGAACCAATCGAGAAGTATCAGTTTCAAATGATCATTCGAGAAGTCTAGTCAAATCGAGAAGTCATCAAATATAGTATGGGATCGAGAAGTCTAGACATTCGAGAAATAAGCCATCCAAGGACTAATCGAGAAATCACAACCTGTACTCAATCGAGAAGTCAATCATCATGAATTCTCAAAGCAATTTCAACAAAGTACTCGACTGTTCTAAAGAGCTATTTTCAAGGAGAATTAAAGAATATCAAGACAAATAATTTACAGCTCTGTCTTTGCAGGATAAGTTAAGCCTGTGAGGTTAGAGACGAATCTACAATGAAGCTAAGGAGGATAATCAAGATATATGACAGAAGATACAAGGCTAAACACAGCAGACTGTCAAAACAAGTGTTAGCTAGAAATAGATAGTTGTCAAATGTAAAGTATTTCTTGTTTATTTCTAGTTTTAGCTAAACTGTCTTTTATGAGCATGTGTCATAGGACATGTTGTCTATATATTTTATGCACAGCCTCATTAGACAGTGTCTTTGAATGAGTATCAAGTGTATTCATACCTTGTAATCTTCCTAGAACGAGAAGCTAAAATTCAGTTTGAATTTCAGATTGTAGCAAAGTTCATTATAATACAATTAGATTGAAAGTTACATCTTGTATTTACTTTACTTATTGTTATATGCTCTTGTAAACACTTAGCTTGTTTCAACAGATTCTAACTCAATCAATTAAATAGTTCATCACATTTGAAAAAGAATTAAAAATCTTTGAATTATACATTCACCCCCCTCTGTAAACTTCTGGGACTCCTAATTCCTAACAATATATACTTCTTCCTTTTTTCTGTTAATATTTTTTATATCATTAAAATAATTATTAATATAATTGTATATTTATATTATGCTTAAATAATTTAAATAATGCAATAATTTTTTAAATGGTTATAATTTTGAACTATAGTGTAAATAACTTTTAATATACATTTTATTTTTTTAACATATAATAATTATTAGTCAACTTATTTTAAAATAGTATAATTTTTATATTAATTAATTATCCAAACTATAATACCAGGATTATAAACTACTCATTCCGTCCCATATTAAACGTCCTAACTTTTTAAACTTTTTTCTACCATTTTCATACAAATAAAAAATATACTTGTAGATATTATTTTCTCATTTTTTCATTTTATATTAAAGTTTGAAAATGCTACTTTTATACAAAATGAAAAAATGAAAAAAAATAATATTTAAAAATGAAAAAAAATAAAGGTAGAGACAACCATTCAAAAAAATTTAAAAATTTATTTATCAAATAATTTTATTCATTTAATATTTAGATTTCTAATCAATTCAAAATTTTATTTAAAAATTATTTTTCAAATTTAACAAATGATCATTATGTAATATTAATTTGACTTTAAAATTTTGCCATTCAAAATATTTATAATTTTTTATCGAATAACATCATTCATTAAGAATTCAACATTCACTCATTCAGATATTCATTTATTCAGAAATTTTCATTCAGATTTAACAAATTACCAACGGTTGGTTTTAGAATAGATGATCTTGTTCATGAAAGATGTAAATCTCAATATTTTAGGGATTTTGAAAGTGATTATTTTGTTTGAATAAATTGATTATGAAACACATTGAGATCGAAGGATAAGTGGCATTTTCTGAAATGATTACTTTATACGATCCCACTACTTATTCATATGCTGGAAATGAAAAGTTTTATTTGGATACGGATAATCAATTGATTTTAATTGAGTTTTTAAATGAGGAATTTGAGGAGCTTAAAGAGAAAAGAGTCGACATCTATGTATAAAGTTTTAAAGTATTACATTACAGGGAGATGAACGGGAAGTCCGTATTAACATTTTCGGACCATCTGCAACATAGGATTATAGCTATTAAAAAAATCTACGAATGTTAGGTCCCGAAGTATCGTAAAGGGGGGTTGAATACAATACTCACAATAATTTAAATTCTTTTCGGAATTTACGGATAAATAAATTATTGTTTCAGAGTGGGTTCGAGTCTTTGTAGTGTTTAGGAGAGAAACTTACTAATTTTTTTTGTCTGGATAAATCAATTTGGTTCTAAAAAATTAGTAAGAAAATAAACGGGACAAGATTCTAGGAATATATCTTTTATATATAAACCCGGAGGTCGCAACACCCGCCTAAAAATATAATCGGTTCCCGAAGAACAAAGTGAGTTCTTCGCTACTAACACAAAAATATAAAACTCAGTTCCTATACTAATATATATATATCAGTACAAGTAAAAATCAGTCCATAAAGAGTGATATTTAGGAACCATGAGCATTTTTCATTAAAGAACCGGTCCTAATATATAACCGGAAGCAAGGTATGAGTGTATATAAAATATTTCTTCTTTCTCCCGGCCATGACTATTGCTCTATAATATTTTTATGTCGAAGAAGATGACTCCTCTAAATGAGTGGCCCTCTTCTTCTTTTATATGTGTAGACTTTGAAATCAATAAAGTAACTTTGACTGAATGGCTAGAGGCTGAGGTGCGCTTGTACATGGACTGTAGAGGGGAGGCGCACTTCATGTGTTTGAATCTTCAAACAACAAGACCCCAAAACTACCTTGTATAAGCAGTAATGTGGCGCACTACATTGCTTCACAAATTAACAGAAAGTGAGGTGCGCAAACATTTGGTGTGCTTCATTTAACTTTGATTAATCATTGTCAAAGTGCAATTTGATCACTGCACTTTGACCCTCTATTTATTCTTTGATTGAAATTCAATAACCTCCACTTTTTGTACCAAACTCTTGCACATTACACCCTGTACCCTGAGCTGCTTCCGTTCGTCGACTATAGTTCAGGAACTTTAACCTTTCGCACCAAAATTGTGACACTTTACACTGTGCACGCTTTGAGCTGTTTGGTTATAGCATCTGCAAATCACAATTCGTACTTTAATAAATAAACGTCCATTCTAAGCATGTTCTTCAACTTAAAAATTCTTCTATAAATAACACACAGATTCCTTTCACGAACCACTGACATCTAGTGCAACTGGTCTGGTTCATAGACAACTAACTTCGATCCAAGTCTTCGTATTATACCCTTACATACATTGTTAAGTTTGTAGCAACTTTATTGTTTCGAACACTGACTGTCAA
This sequence comes from Oenanthe sinensis, assembly GCA_028671895.1. Lineage (NCBI taxonomy): Eukaryota > Viridiplantae > Streptophyta > Magnoliopsida > Apiales > Apiaceae > Oenanthe > Oenanthe sinensis. The sequence continues at coordinate 21,977,626 of CM053798.1, forward strand.
TAAACACTATACTTTCACTGAGATCTTTTCTGGTACTTAGATAACGTCTTCATTACTACCACAATCTTGAATACTTCATTCTCTGTTCTTCACTGATGCTTGAACATATAAACAAACTTCTTTCAGTGAGTATAACTTCAAGACTACATCTGTCTTCTTTAAACATTGTCTTTATCATGTCTTCAATTCTTCTAAATTCCTATGCTTCAAATAGTGTCTATCTTCAATCAATGCTAATACTCTTCTGAAATTTTTTAGTTATATTTTAATGATTCGTAGTCTATAGTATTAAATCAATTTTTATTTACTAAATTAATCTATTCTTAAGCAAAATTCATATATAAAATAATTTTATATCAAAAAATTAATATAGTTATACAATCAAAATTTGAAAAACTTATATTATAACTAGTATATTCACTCCTAAGATGAATTTTTAAAGTCTCACAAATTATAAAATAGAAGGAGAAAAATAACGAATAAGTTATTAATTCAAAAATCTTATTTAACGACTTTTATTTTTGTTTTGCTATAATTAAAAACAAATTCAAAACTAATCCAGACTTTATTTTTCCGATCCGAAATGATCTGAACCGAATTTAATCCAAATCGAACGAAGTTTTAGGGGTAAAATTTAAAGTTGTGCAAAGAAGTTAAAGATGTGGAAAGTAAAAGTTAAAGATGTTGGCAAAAAAAGTTAAAGATGTGGAAAGTAAAAGTCAAAACTGTGGAAAAGCAAAGTAAAGTATTGTTTCGCTATAAAATATATTTTCCTTTAACAATTTCCCTATAAAGGGGGAAAATTGACAGTTCTTAAGTTTGGTTTATTTCTTTTGTAACATTGTTGGTTATTGTTAGTTTAACACTTATTAAAGCACAACTATGCTATGGACAGAGATCCAATCCAAATGATCATTATAGGCCACGTGCATCCTCTCGTGGTTCTCCTCAGGTGAGGCACGTGGTATATCCTGCCTAAAGCCAAATTGCCTGGTCACACGTTCAGGATAGCACCACTCGACAACTTCTTCAAAAATGAGGGGACATTTTGATGTACACAAAGTCCGAGTAATAACATCAGGCCTAATATCACCATCAACACCTCTATATGGCTTCCAACAAAAGAACTCATCAGTACCCATGGCATCCAGCTCGTAACGAACAAAACGCGACTGTGAGTGTGGAACAGATATCATACTCAACCGAACCTTCCACCTGCAATATATTTGTGGGTCAATAACAATCAATAACAAAGCGTTAATCAAATTGCACATGTACTTTTTTACTATCGTACCTCATAGCCAAGGGATGCTGAATGTATGCATCATCCCTACGTATTGGAGCTAGCGAAGGGAAACGCTCCCAGATCCAAACCTAATTCATATTGCAAAGTCATATTCACATATCTTAAAGGGAAATGATGCATATATAATAAAGTATATTTATCTGCAATAGTGTAGTACACCCGCAGAAGTCCTTCTTCCTACCAATGCTAGTAGAGCACAACTTCTTACACAAGAAGGCAAGCACCGCGCTATCCTAACTATACGTCTGTAACTCGGTATAGTCTCGTACATACTCTAAGAAGTCAACCTGGAGCCTGTTCCCAGATGCGTTGGGAAAAACAGAACCAATAATCATAACCAAATGTGTCAGGATATGAAATAACAACTGTCTGTCAAAATCAACTGAATCCTCGTCCAGCCGATCACATGCACCAATATGATATGTCAACCATGTCAGCTTCAATCCACCCCTATTCACGTCATCGCCAACAGGGTAGACACCTAACAAATCACCAACCATCTGGCGCTTCTCTTCTAAACTTTATTGAGGAAATGAATGCACCACATGAGATCTAATAGTAGGCAGCCCCAGTATATAATGAACATCCTCTAGAGTGATAGTCGCCTCCCCAAAACGAAAATGAAATGTATGAGTCTCCGGGCGCCATCTCTCCACAAATGCAGTAATCAATCCTGGATCATGTTTAATTGCTCCAATCTGGTAAACGCCATGAAAACCAGATGATACAATAGCTGCCAAGACATCTGGATGTGGTGGATATTTTTTTAACTTTATCCCAATATCCGCGATAATTGATGCGTGTACGAAAATCAGGCAATTCCTAAAAACAATTATATGATTATATCAGTTAAACAAATTACATAATAACGGTAATATATTTATACCTATAATCTGACAATAAATAATTTAAATTTTTCATACCTCTCCATTCCACATATGTTCTGAACGATGCTCTTGTTGTCTGGTCAGTAAAGATCCATCAATAGGACTAGGATGGTAACTAACTGAATCCATAGATGTATCTACAAAAATTAAAATTAAAAGTAATTATTCAATTTCTATTAAAGCTTACTAACTTGTTGGAACTATTATATTATATATATAATATTTTAAAGAGTTTTCATCGAAAATTTAAATTTTTTCATCTTTTAAAAAGGTACATATATACTTCAAAATTCTACTTATAAATTCGAAATATTCTTTTGAATATATGATATTCTTCAATTGATTTAATAAAAATTTATAAAATAAAAAAATATTCTGTTTTATATTTATATTCGAAAAATATAAATTTAATTCATACATTTATATTCGAAAATATAAATTATAAATTATGATTATGATTATTCGAAAATATATATTTTAAATATTATTATGATTATTTTCATAACTTTATTGTTCATATATTATTATTATATATATATTCCAAAACTTAATTTATACAAATTGTATATTTATTTATTTAAATTTATTATTCAAAATATGTATATAAATTATAATTTTTATTAATATTTTTATAAAGTCTTTATTCCAAATATATGATAAAATCAATATATATTTTAAAATTTATATTCCAAAATTTTATTCGAAATATATTAATATTCCAAATATATTAATATTCGAAATTACATTACAAAATCAATATATATTTTAAAATTTATATTCCAAAATTTTATTTTTTTATAATATATATTCGAAAAATATATATAAATATTTTTAGAATTTTATATTAGAAAATACCTAATCATTTTTAGTGCATATCAATATACTAATGACCTACTAATTATGCTAAAATTAATAATCAATATACTAATTACCCACAAATTATTACTTATCTACTAAAAATTCACTAATCAACATACTAATTACCAAACTAAGTGAAAAAATTATTATGGAATTACATAATAATTAACCATTAATTAGAATACTCCAACTAATTAGCTACTAATTATTGACTAATTCTTGGATTAGGTTCATACATACGAATAATCGGGAGACAATTTAGCTACTAATTTATTATGGTTTACAATAATTTACATGTTATTCAAGACAATTTAGTTATAAAATTTTAACTATGAACAAATTAGATTACTACATACCAAGCATATACCTAATCGGGAGACTATACATATGAAGCATGTTATATAATCGGAATTGGGAGACATATGATAAACACGTAAACAAAATCTATTCGAAATAGCACAAAAAAGCAAGGAATTTGGATCTTACTTCTGTGTTCGCCGGTGGCAACTGGACTTCTTTGGTGACTGCAAAGAGGGAGAAAGCTATGTGCGGCTGTTGTTAGGATGTTTGTGTGGCTGCTGCTTTTAATTTAGGTTTAAAACTATCAACCAAAACGACGTCATTTTGGTTGCCAGTTTCTTCAAATGTGTTCGCCGTGCCACACTGCAAACATAATTGAATTTTTTTTAACGTGTTCGCCACTGGAACCTGCATACACAACAATGAATATTTTTTGTCTGTTCGCCATGGGAAAATGCAAACACAATAATTAAATTTCGTAAAATATTCGCCGTTGCACCGGGCAAACACACTGGCTAATAAGCTTAATACACCTACATTACTCATTTAGCTGTGTTCGCCAAAATGGGGGGTTAGTTGTACCATTCTTGAAAACAATTGAACATCTGTGCTATATTTGATATATGAATTCAGTCTCTATACCATGACCGAAATGGAGCCGGTGAAATGAGACGAGCCTATGGCAGTATGTATGGCTTATATATGAGTAGACCGGTAGAATGAGTCTAGATTCGAAAAATTGAATCGGAATTCATGGAACTGAATCTAATTTTATATTCGAAATTACATAATTCGATAAATATTCGAAAACTGATTTAATCCGAATCAAAAATTACCAGAACCGAAAATTTAACCGAAAATAATACGAAATACTAGACCTGATAATGACCTGGAATCGATTAGAACCGAATACACAATCATTTGCACTGAATATGACTCGAAATACGATATTTGATTTAATAAAAAAGAGATCAATTGAATTTTAATCTAAATTTTTAGTTATATTTTAATGATTCATAATATATAGTATTAACCCACTTTTTATTTACTAAATTAATCTATTCTTAAGAAAATGCATATTTAAAATAAATTTATATCAAAAATTAAAATGGTTATACAATTAAAATGTTAAAAACTTATATTATTTTATATTATAACTAATATATTTAAATATTTAATGGTAGGCTTATTTACAATTTAAACCCTGTGTTATTAACAATATACAATTCAAACCCTCTTTTAATATATTTAGTAAATTTAACCCTACGTTTTTTAAATATTTACAATTGAAACCTTTTTTAAAATAATTACTAAATTTTTAAAATAATTGGTAAATTTAACCATATGTTTTTTAACTATGTACAATTGAAACCTTTTTTAAAAATAAATAGTAAATTTAACCATACGTTTTAAAACATTTAGTAAATTTAAACTTGACTTTTTAATTTCGGAATAAAATAAATTTTATATCAAAAAAGTATTTTCGAGAATATATTCACTGAAGAGTATTTTTGAAAATAAATTAAATTCGGTGATAAACATTCATGAATATATTGAGTGGGAAGTGTGATGGCAAGATGGAATAATATAAATACATACTAAAATTGTATTGAACATATATAATATATTATACATATAGATATATTAATATAGAAAAAAACATCTAAATATCCATTTTATAAGAAAAAACTCTAATAATTGCAAATATCTATTATGCTTAGAAAATATCTATACAAAAAAATTGACAATAATGCATTTGACGAATATTTATTCAAAATTTTGTCGTAAAATTTATTTTATTCCAAAATTAAAAAGTCAAGGTTAAATTTACTAAATGTTTTAAAACGTAGAGTTAAATTCACTATTTATTTTTAAAAAGGTTTCAATTGTACATAGTTTAAAAACATAGGGTTAAATTTACTAATTATTTTAAAAAAGGTTTCAATTGTAAATAGTTAAAAAACGTAGAGTTAAATTTACTAAATATATTAAAAGAGGGTTTAAATTGTATATTGTTAAAAACACAGGGTTTAAATTACATTTAAGTCTTAATAGTAAGATGATTTTTTAAAGTTTAACAAATTAAAAAACAGAAGGAGAAAGATAATGAATAAGTTATTATTTTCAACAAACATATTTAACGACTTTTATTTTAGTTTTACTATAATTTAAAACTAATTCAAAATTAATTCAGGCTGTATTTTTCCGATCCGAAATGATCTGAACCGAATTTAATCAAAATTGAATCCGATCCGAACAGTACTCCAAATACATTAGAACTGAAAGTTGATCCGATCCAAAACCGATCCAATTATCCGAATTTCCATGTCTATATATGAGTTGCCTGAAATCTAAATGATATATTAGAGCATAAATTTAGATATCTGTATCCGTGAATAATCGGAGCATGATAAACCCGATTGTTATCAAACTTCAAATTTTTTTTTGCCTCAACTTCTTAAAATTTTAATAGAATTAAAAAGTTAATATGATATGTTTCTCATAAACCCGATCCCTAACATGGTATTAGAATTCTGGTTATGGTTGTAGGAGATTTCAGGTTGAATTCTTCCTACTCCTAATATTTTCATACATGTGAGTCTAATATTTTCATATATGTGAGTCTAAAAGGGAACGGGATTCACACTTAATAGTAAAATTTTGAGTTGGAGTACGTCCAAAAAAAAATTACCTTATGGTTTCACAAGAATCAATGAATTAATATTATCTCCAAAATGCAGCTTTCTCGGTCAATAAACTTGTAAAATATTTTCCACACATTGCGTATCATTTGGTTTCTACATACCTTATGAGCTAGGGCCTGCTTGACTTTGCTTGATTTTTAAAGCCAGTCGCTTCTAGTGCTAACACTATGAAACAGAGATACTTCATGCTTTTCTGTTTGTATGTGCACTACCAGTAGATATACTTCATCATTTATCTTCCTTTTTGTGCAACCATGATTTTCCAATTCATAATTCTCTGTATTCTGGTTATTGCAACATCAAAGATATCTGTATTTGCATTTCTAAGCAATGACACTGATCAACAGGCTTTGAATTTTTTTAAGGCTTCGATAACAGATGATCCTTTCGGTGTGGTAGACTCATGGAACAATTCTATCCACTTCTGTCAGTGGACGGGCGTTACATGCAGCCGTAGACGGCAGAGGGTAACAGCACTAAATCTCTCCAACCAAGGCTTGGTGGGTACATTCTCTCCTTATATCGGAAATCTCTCCTTTCTCAAGAGAATTTACCTCCATCAAAACAATTTTCATGGCTCAATCCCAAATGATATTGGTCGACTGTTTCGCCTCCAATATCTTAAGTTGAATGACAATTCTTTTAAAGGAGGATTTCCAGCCAATTTAAGTCATTGTCTAGATATTAGAAAAATTGGTATGAGTAACAATGATCTTGAAGGAAAACTGCCCTCTGAGTTTGCCACTTGGTCTAAACTTGATCTGTTTGAACTTCGAAATAATCATTTCACTAGCACAATCCCACCTTCAATAGGGAATACATCATCTCTTCGTATTCTTTATCTAGGCTTTAACAATCTAGTAGGGGGCATACCTTTGGAACTTGCTCAACACACAATATTACAGATGCTTGATTTAGGATCAAACAATTTAACAGGTGTGGTTCCTCCTTCACTTTACAACATTTCGTCACTCTATACTATTGGTCTAAATAATAATGTGTTACAAGGAACACTTCCATCAGATTTGGGCTTTACCCTCCCGAATCTACAAAACTTCTTCGCTGAAAATAACATATTTTCTGGCCCACTTCCACCGTCAATAACTAATGTGTCTGATCTTGTTATCTTTGACATCGCAAATAACAGTATTACTGGCCCTGTGCCAAATTTTTTTGGTAACCTTCCTAATCTTCAAGCGCTAAATCTGGGTGGGAATCCACTGGGAGATACCATGCGGCTCGAAGAATTTAGCTTCTTAAATTCTTTGGTAAATTGTACCAATCTAAAGGATTTGGACTTCAGCGAGAATGGTTTCAGAGGGGAATTCCCAAGTTCCATCGTAAATCTATCCACCATAGAAACACTCTTTATGTACGGAAATCACATATACGGGAGCATCCCCCATGAAATCGGAAAACTGGTGAACTTGATGAATCTTGCATTGCATCACAACTTCTTAACAGGGACCATTCCAGAATCAGTCGGAGCGCTATCTAATTTGGGTGCACTAGATTTGGGCAATAACAACATTTCGGGAGTAATTCCAACTTCCATTAGAAACATTACTCAATTAAGTTTTCTCAATATAGAGAACAATATGCTCCAAGGAAGCATACCTACTGAATTGTATAACATGTCAACAATTCAGGTACTGTACCTTGGTAACAACAGGCTTGGAGGAGTAATACCTGAGGAAATTCTGTTTACTTTTGGTTGTTTCGAACTTTTCTTGAACCAAAATCTGTTCACAGGACCATTACCATTGAATATTGGAAACTTTAAAAAGTTGGTGACACTAGATGTTTCGGACAACAAACTAACAGGAAATATACCCACTAGTCTGGGTGATTGTGTGATGTTGGAGGAGCTGTACATGAGTGGAAACCTTTTTCAAGCTAGAATTCCATCTTCTTTCAGAACTTTGAAAAGTCTTCACATTCTAGATCTCTCAAGTAATAATATATCCGGGAATATTCCAAATTTTTTTGATGGGTTTCATCTAATGGAATTTCTCAATCTTTCACACAATAAACTTGAAGGTGAAGTGCCTAGTGAAGGTTTGTTTTCAAACATTAGTGCTGTTTCAGTCGTCGGAAATTCGTGGCTTTGTGGAGGTATTCAAGCTTTGCATTTGCCTTCTTGTCCAATAAAAGTCTCAAAGAATAAGAAGAAAACATTTTCCCTGAGAATAATACTCCTCCTTGTTCTTATACCCCTTGGTATCGTAGCATGTCTTGCCTTAATTTTTTTTCAACGTCGAAACTCGAAACAGTTGAATGATCGTGTCTTGGTATTGCAAGACAACCAATATGTCACGCTTTCATACCAAGATCTTCTGCTGGCTACAAATGAGTTTTCCACTAGTAATTTGCTTGGTGAAGGAAGATATGGTTCAGTTTACAAAGGAGTTCTCAAATCAGAGGAACACATAGTTGCTGTGAAGGTACTAAATGTTGAGGTACGTGGAGCCAACAAAAGTTTTTTGGCTGAGTGTGAAACGTTGAGGAATATTCGTCATCGGAATCTTATCAAGATTATCACAGCATGCTCTAGCATTGATTTTAAGGGAAATGACTTCAAGGCATTAGTTTTTGAGTTCATGATTAATGGGAGTGTGGACAACTGGTTGCATCCAAGTCCTTCCAATCAAGGGAATGAAAGAAACTTGAATCTACTCCAGAGACTAAATATTTCCATTGATGTTGCACAGGGAATGGATTACCTGCATCATTACAGTACTAATGCAAGTATCATTCATTCCGACATAAAGCCAAGTAATATTCTTCTTGATGAGAATTTCGTTGCTCATATTGGTGATTTTGGTCTGGCAAAGTTTTCTGTTGCTACAAGTGATGTCAATCAAGCACAAATGAGTTCAGCCGGTGTACGTGGAACGGTTGGATATGTTCCTCCTGGTGACTTTCTAGACTGAATCTTTCTATCAATTTTTAGCACTGCTCTCTAGTATTGACTCACACAACTGTATTTTACTTATTTAACGGATATTATTGCCATAGAGAACTAGTATAATACATTGTTAAATGTTATTTTTTAACCCTTGAGTTGTGCAGAATATGGAATGTGTGGGGAGATATCTACAGAGGGAGATGTGTATAGCTATGGAATTCTTCTACTTGAAATTTTCTCGGGGAAACGACCTACAGATAGTAACATATTAAAGGAAAATGATTGTAATCTTCATGAATATGTGAGGCAGGCACTTCCACATAGAGTTATGGACATTGCAGACCCACGGATTCTAATAGATCAAGAAGAACATAGCTTGACTGTGAATCAAACATACAGCAGGGCCACCATGGAGGTATGCCTGGCATTAATATTTGAAGTGGGGATCTTATGCTCAGCAGAGACGGCTCGAGACCGTATTAATATTAGTGTTGCTATTAAACATTTACAATTGGCAAGAGACAAACTTCTGCAGTGCAAGCAGTAACATGAGTGTGAGTGGCTCCGTTTGGCTTATCTAATTTATAAGTTGAAAAATGTATTTAAATTTTAAGTTATAAAGAGTTTGTAAGGGGGGCCAGACATGGGCTAAATATAGGCACCTCAATCTATACATTCCTGGTGTGACAAGGAAGAACTGTACCTATTAACCCATATTTCTTTCCTTTTTATATTTGTAAGTTTCGATCTGTATGTTACTTGAGTTAAATCTTGTTTAATATATTACTATTTTTGCTTGATATGTAAATGTAATTGCAAATTAGATGCATGCAAAGGATAATCTACTGCACACTAACACCTTACTCCCAAATTTTAAAAACTATGAAAAGCAAGTGAAGAAAAAATAAAATATTTTCATCCCAATTTTAGAGTGAAAGTATGTCTAACTTGTTTGCCCAGATAGATAACTATTACAGAAGGGATATTGAATGTAATAGTACCAATTAATTGACTATAAACACAAGTATGTGAAAGATGAACACTGATTTGTATTAATAATGAATGGAATACAAAACCCTCTTAAGAAATTATTTGTTCTCAAGAGCTGCTAGGTTATGAAAATTACAATTAAGTAACCTATGTCTGTGTTTATATAAACACAATTACAATTCAATTAGAAAACAGATTATGAAAAGAATAGTTTTAATAAGGAAATAGACTTGTATTCAGATTCCTTCTTCACTATCATAATCATACTCTGATTTGTCTGTTTCCTTCACAAACACTGATTTGTAAACTCTGTCGGTTGTTTATTATATGATTTGAGCATTCTCTGTTAGAGTAAATTCTGATTGAGTATTCTCTGATAGAGTAAACTCTGATTGACAGCTTCTTCATTCTCTGATGACATCAACATAAACTCTGTTTGATATTCTCTGACAATCATCATTTTTTGCATTTCTAACAATCTCCCCCAATTTATGCTTTATGAATAAAAACATAAATTCCACTTATGATGTCAAAAATATAAAGACAAATGCATCAGAGTTTGTTTTTCCTTTAAGATTCAGATTTTTTTTTATGAGAAGTCTTTTTTCAGAAATTGATTCATTAGCTTTTCTTCAGCATTCTTCAACAAATCAACAAGCTTCTCATTCAATTCTTTCATCTGTTCAGAAGAATCATCAATTTGAAATATAGCAGCCCTTAGAGCATAGATTGATGATCTCTCCATTCTTTCATCCAAGGCAATGCAACAGGCCTTCATACCATCATGATTTAAAATTAGTGTAGGAATCCCTAACACCATCTTGACCTTTGCATCTCCTTTTCTCATGGCTCTCTCTGTTCCATTTTTAAGTATATATTCAGGTTCATATTCTTCAGAGTTTATCATCAACAGCCTCCCATTCTATTTCTTTTCAGCTATCACTCTTTCAAGAGTTTTCATCCACCTGGAAGTGGCTTCATTTTTATCATTGAGAAGGTAAAGAACATGTTCAAGTTCTTTAGATGCTTTTTGAATCAGATCTTCTTCAACAATCTTTAAAACTCTCCCATCTTCTAAGAAATATAGAAGCTTCTCCTTGGCTTGAGCTACATCAAAAATGTCCTTCACTATGTTAACAGATATTAATTTTTCTAGATGTTCTTGAGTCAAATCTTCCTCAGGCTTGTCTTTCAATGAGAAGGGATCTCTGAAGATATTGGCTTCACCCCTGCAGACTTTGGCTTTAGAATCTCCAATACCAACCTTGTTTTTTCCAAGTCTGACATTGAGAGTCAAAGTTTGAGTTGATTAGTGCATAATTTTACATATTTTAATGCCTATTTTATTGCTCACTTTCGTATTTTTATTAGTTAATTTATTGCATTTTCCTTATTTTGCAGATAAGTAAATTAAATAATTAAAGGAGAAGAAATGGGTTAGAAAGGGCAAAAAAAAGGGAAGAAAAGGAAGCCAACAAAGTAAAGAGGAGAAAAAGACAAAAGAGCAAGTTGGTGGATGAAATCAAAAATCAATGGTGTAGATTTTACCAACAAACACCTCATTTGAATGGTGTGGATTGACCCAACACCACCAAAAACCCTAGTCCTAGCCTATAAATACATCTCATTCTCTCATTGTAATCATCTCTAGTTTTTACCCTAGTTTTAGTAGTAGCCTCTCTTTTAATATTCTAGATCTAGTTTTTAGCTCTCTCAAATATTGTAAACACTTTTCATATTAATGCAAGTCTTTATTTTCTTTTATGCTAGTCTTCATCTTATCTTCTTTAAGTCTTAATTTATTTTTATGTTAGTCTTCATCTTATCTTCTTTAAGTTTATGGCTATGATATCTTTCTAAGTACCACAAGTTGTATACTTGGGAAATGAAAGGAGCCTTTTAGATTAATATTCTAGATCTAGTTTACTTATCTCTCTACTTTACTCCTTAGTTTTATTGTTTATTATCTTGTCACGAGCCCCTTTAAATCTCTATTTTAAATGTGGGTTCAATGATTTAGATCTCTAAATTTATTATTATTAGTTGTTTTTTTTATTCTAGATTGTAAAACTAGTTTTGGTTGTTGGGGTTTGATATTTACTTGTAGTTGTTTAAATATTTTAGATATAGATCTAGTTGTTGGTAGTGTTAAAACTTAGCTCTTTAAATTTTAGATCTACTTTTATATTTTACTTGTCTCATTCACCTTTATGGCTATGACCCATTTCAATTTCATCAAGTAAAAAAGTAAAGTACTTGAGAATTGAAAGGAGCCTATTTAGTTTAATGTTCTTGGATCTACTTTTCTTTTTATGTTGTAGTTGAACCCCTTTTAAATCTCCATTTTATTAGTGGGTTTGACATTTTAGAGCTAAATTTATTTCTTGTTGGGTGTTAGAATTTAGATCTACTTTTTAGTTGTTAGATTTGTTAAAATAGTTTTAATGGTTTGATATTTTAGATGTAGTTTTGCTTTTGAGTTGTATTGAATTTTAGATCTAATTTTAGTAGTATTAATTATGGTCTTTAGTTTGTAGATCTAGATTTAAAAGCACTAGTCTTCCTTTGTCCATTTTTTTTTATTTGTCAAGTATTTTAATTAATGTTTAAAGTTTAGTTAGTTTCGTTACTTGAATTTTTAATTAGCTTATTATTATTCCTTTTTTTTGTTGTCCTTGGTTAATAACTCCAATACCAACCTTGTTTTTTCCAAGTCTGACATTGAGAGTCAAAGTTTGAGTCTTAGTCCACAGAAGATCAGATCTTTTCTTTCTTATCAGAGAATGTTGTTGCTCTTCTTCCTCAACATCAAAGCTAGATCCACCTGGAAGAAAAGTTGTTACAGATATAGTGAGAGGGGTTTTTGATTTGCTGTGGCTTTCTTCTGAATTGTAGTTGACCTTATTTGGATTGTAGGAGTTGGTTTTGCTTGAATGATTGACTTTTGAATTTCAACAGGCTTTGCTTAAACTTCAACATATTTTACTTGAGAAGAATCAGTAACAGTCTTATTTTCTTGAACAGTTTTCTTCTTTTGAACTGGTGTCTTTTTCACATATTTTCTCTATTTCTTCTGGACTTGAGCATTGTCAGTACCGGATTTCTTCAGTTCTTCCTCTACAGCAACTGGATCCATTCCTAGATTTTCTTCTTCAAATAATTTTCATTCCAGTTCTGCATCCTTTAAATTTTGTTCTTCAATCTTTTCAGGCTTCTCTTCTTCTTCAAGCCTCTTTGCTAATTCCATGTCAGCTTCCATCAGAGTTTGCTTTTTCTCAGAGTTTATCTTCTTGTCAGAGTTTGTTGTCATTAGAGTTTGAGAGGTTGACAGAGGTTGATGAATCAAAGTTTGCTGCTTCAGAGTTTGTTTCCCATCCTTATGACTCCTGTTAGATAGTATGAGTGTTGCAGAAGGGGGGGGGTTGAATGCAACTTGATAATTTATCACTTTTTGCTAACAACAAAATAAAAGAGATAATACCAAGCAATAATGCAAACAACTGTAAGCAGATTAAGTACACAAGATGTTATACAACAAATTTTTTTATTAATTTTTGTTGCTACAACTGACTGGAAGATGTTTCCAGCTTCAATAGAAACAATAACAAAGGAATGCTAAGGTTTTCTATGCTTGAGAAAAGTTAAGCTCAGTTGCATAAGAGAAAGTGTTTATGAGATATGTGTTTTTATACTGAAACACACACCTCACTTACAAGTGTGCTTTCCCTTGTTTCCTGGACAATACTTGAAATAGAAACTTCACTTTTTCTTCTCAAGTCTGTCTTCATTCCATTTGTAGATAAAGTTGCTCTGAGAGGATTCGACATTCTTGACTCCACGAGCATGCTTCACCTTTTTGTTTACTTTATCTCAAGTTGCAGTAGTAGTCTTGACAGACTAGGTAGAATTGTCAAGATCAATCCATGAAAGACCTTTACCTAGTCTGCTTCTTGAAACAGACTGTCAGTTTCACCAAAAGGTTAATGTCAACCTTTTGCTTCTCTTTGGTGACAGTAACTTCGTCTCCGCATATGTTGCTGTCGATCCTGATATTTTTCTGAAACATACTGTCATTTAAAGTTGCTATCAAGGATCCCGCAAAACATGCTGTCGATCATCCTGATAAACATGCTGTCGACCAAAGTTGCTGTCAATTTTTCCGCCAAACATACTGTCAACTCTTTCCGCCAAAGCTACTGTCAGAAAACTTGCTGTCTTTGATTCTTCAATCTCCGACAAGTTTAGTGTCAAGAAATAGTTGCTGTCGTCTGTTCCAAAAGATGCTGTCACTTGAGCATGCTGTCGTAGGCTTCAGATTGCATAATGTTACTGTCAATAATTCAATCCATGCTGTGCATGAACACTGAGTAAACTTCTACTTCATAGATCATTTTATTACATTTGTACATGACAGTAACTATTTAAACATGTTGTCACCTACTTGGCTTAATTGCATACTGTTACAAGTGACAATTAAACATATTGTCAATATGTATATGACAGTATGCTTTACTTAGTTAATTTCTAATTAAACTAAGTAATTACTAGTTGATTACATAGATAGTACCACAATCCCTAACAATCTCCCCCAATTTGTTTTTATGATAAATAAACACAAATTTAAAGAAAATTACAGATGCTAACTCAACTAATAAAAGTAGAAGTGTTTGTACAGACAATAAACAAAATTACAAGTACAATCCTATCTCAAGTATGCTCCTCTAGACTGAGCAAATATTCAATTTAATCTTGAGCTTCAACATCACTTCTTTTCTGCTGTCATTCTTCTATACAAACCTTCAAGACCTTTCAGTTCTCTCTTCTCTTCATCTGTCTTGGCATGATCAGTGACACAATCTAAGACTAACTTCACCATTTTATAAGAAATATCCTTCAACTCCCTGTAGGTGTAGTAGTTCTCAGTTGGCCCTTTGGAAATGCATAGAAACTTCATTCCAAACATGTCTTTGACAAATCTTTCTTTTGTAGAAGAGTAAAATTGCTTCACTCTGATTTTGTCAATGACTTCATCCTCTTCTTCTCTTGACTCAATAATCTTCCAGACATCCTTGCTTAAGTTACTTTCAGTTTCTAGGAATGAGCCTGTTGTCTGTCTGAAGATCTTCCTCAAGTTTTCATTGTTGAGCACCCTGAAATTAATAGCCTCCACTTCAATGCCATCAATTATGATTCTCAGGGGCTCAAAAAGGACTGAAGAAACATAGTTAGGCCTTTTTGAGAATTGATCATTTAACATAGCATGCTTCATGTCAATCTCAGCCACTTTGATTCTTCTGGTAATCATCTCCACCTTCTTCTTAGCAGCTTCAACTTCTTCATCAAATTTTTTCCTCTTCTCCTTCTCCTCATTCTTCTCAGAGTCACATATCTCAAGTGCTCTATTTTTCAGATCAAAAGTCTCAAAGTTTGTGATTTTGAGCAGTTGCTTCTTGATGAGTTCAATGATATGTGGATCATTCATAGCCAAATTTTTTAGTTCCTCAAAAGTGATTTCTTCAGAAGATCCACCTGTATTGTAGAAGATGATTCTGTCAGGATTTCTGAGAAGACATTTCTGTGTCCTTTCATAGACAAACTTCTTCTCAATTTCCCTCATCTTCTTGGCTTGAATAATCCTCATGACATTTGACATATACTTTTGTTCCTCAGGATAAGGAAGTACCTCCAACTGCTTTACCAGCTTTTCAAGTAGATCTAGATTTTTGTCCTGAAGAGATTTTGTGCTCCCAAATTCCTTGATTCCATCTTCACCTTCAAACATCACCCCATCTGAGTAGACATTCATTTCAGGCTCTGCTACATCATTAAAATCTAAAGGATGAGGTTTGAAGGAATCCATCAACTCCATAAACTTCTTTATCAACAACCCTCTTACCACCTGTGTCCTTATGTCTGTTCCTTGGATTAAGAGCAGCATTTTTCTTACCAGAAAATAATTCACATCCTTCATTTCATGATGCAGTTCTTCTGCTGTTCCATTTGAATAAAAGAGAGTTATCTGGTTAAGAGAGTTTACTTCTGAGCATTCAACTTCCACCTTGACCAGAGATTCTGCCTTTGATTCTGCTACATTGTTTAGTGTTGGTCTTCTAAGATCCAGACAATCCTCATAAAGCATTTCAGACATAAGCTTCCAGTTTCTTCTACTTGGCTTCTTCTTCTTGCCAGTGCATGGTTTAGGTCTCTCAGCTCTTGCCTTTATACGTGTCTTGGATGTAGACATATTGCTTGACAACACCTTTACCTTCACTTCTTCTGACAGTGGCTCTTGACAAGTTACTGTCACTTCATGCTCGACAGTAGGTTCTGTGACAGCAGGTTCTCCTTTATCACTCCTGACATCATCTTTTTCATCATTTTCTCCTCCAAGTACCACTGTCTTCAAAACTCTCCCTTCAACACCATTTCTATACTCCTCAACTTCTCTCTCCTTTTCTTCTTCCACCTTATTTCCAGTTCCAGATGACCCTTCACCATTGTTGTGTTGGCTGGAACTACCTGCACCTCCATCAGGCTTTTCTTCATCATCTCCATCTCTTTTCTCCTGTGTCTTCTTCACATTCTTTCTCAACTTCAAATCTTCAAGTCTTTTCAATTCTCCTTCCAACACCCTCAACACTTCAATTCTTTCTTCATTCATGGGCAGTTGCTTGAAGTGATCAAAAACTTCTTTAACAGATTTAGGCCTACAGTTGCTCACCCTTTCTAGATTCATAAACCTGTATTTTCCATCTATGGAGCAACTGAATTTAATGCCCAAGGGATTTTGAGTTACTTATGGCAATTTCTCAATTACCAGCTTCTGCAAAGTTCTTTTCAAGTTTTCATTGAGCCATGACTTATCTGTTTTGATTTTGAGTTTGATTGCTTCAATAACTGCAATCTCTTGCCCGCTTAGATAAGCCATGCTCACACACCAGCTGTAGCCTCCTTCAGTTCTGACAGAGATCACCCACTTGTTGCTTTTGGACACCATCACAGCTGCTCCTGTGGTTGACTGTCTCATTGAATCAGAAAATTTCTTGGGGTCCCTGTTAGATGAGGCTCTCAAATCATTGATTCTCTTGTTGAACTTTGCATCCTCAAATACTTTGTTGTTTTCATTTTCATCCACCATAAGAATTGAAGCTTGTTCATCATCAAAATCTTCTCTCTCTTCCAATACCCAGTCATCACCTTCATCCTGGAAGAGCTTCTCTTTTCCTTTTCCTGCAACATGGACCATTGAATCCTTCATTGCTGCATTCTCCTTAATCACAATACCTTTCTCCTTAGGTCTCTCTTCCTTATTACCACCAAACTGTGTAGCAATCTCAGCAGCCACACTAGACAGTAATTCTAGTTGACTCTCCCCCTGAGATGCAGCTTGAGTTGTCTCCTTGACTGCCACCTTATCACTCCTTTCTACATCTGCAACAAACACTTCAGCCTTACCACTTTTCTCCCCCTTAGTTGAGGTAGCAACTGTAGGGAGTGAAAATTGTGCTTGAAACTCCTGAATCTTGTCAAAGATGGCCTTGAACCCTGCATTCATGGTTTGCTCCAAACTTGACATCCTGTTCACCAACTTCACCTGATTTTTGCCCACTGTGTCCAAGTTCTTTGATAATTTAGAGACCTTGTGTGAAAGGGATTTCAACCTTTCAGCAGCTTGTTTAGGTGATTTGGAGGCTGTGGTGGTTCTCACACGCTCTTGTTTTTTATGAGTGATCTCATCACTCCTCATCAACTCACTTTCCAGGCCTAATGCCTTTGATTTTTGGGCTGCCACATATTATTTTTTATTCTGGCCTTGCTCAGGGCCCTCTCCTTTTGCCTGGGATTTTCCCAGCCCCTCATTTTTATGCTCACTTCTCTTTTATTTTATCTCTCTGTTTCTTTTCACACCCTCACTCATCCTAGGTGCAAGAGACTGAGCAGGTACATCTTGCACTAAAGTTGTAGATTTTACCTTAAGTAGGGTAGAAATTGGAGCAAAATCTTCATCACTTAACTGTTGGGAAGATGCAGCCATGTGAGAGTTGCTGTCTTGGATAGGAATGTTGACAGCATCTTTGGAAAAGTTGACAGCATCTTTTGAAAAGTTACTGTCAGGAGGATTGACAACAACTTTGTCATTAACAGCTACAGAGGCTGTGACAACAATCTCTTCCACCCTTTGAGTAAAAGGTTCTTGTGGATTGCTATGATCAGTTGCATTCAATTGTTGGAATAGTGCATCAACATTTTGATCTTCAACATTGGCAAAGAGTGATGCACTATAATTGAATGAACTGTGTTCCACATTTTATAGCCCTATAGTGTGTGTGTCTTCAAGTGTGGGCTCAGGTTGAGTGTGTTCAACCTGTTGTGCAGACTCTTTACAAGATGCCATGGGTGACTGGCCAAGTTCAATAGATGCCCCCTGTTGAGAGGAGACATCTAGAGATGTGTTTTGATCCCTATTAAGATCTGTGCCCTTTTGAGAGGACACAGTCTGGCTTACAGAAGTTGATACCCTTGCCTTCTTTCTCTTAGGCTCACCAGGGCCCTCTGTGGGTTCTGTGTTCAGACTACCAACCTTATTTGCTGTATCTAGTGCAGTTTCACCACCTACCTGTGGAAAGGTTTCTATCCTAGGGTGTGTGGTTCTCATCCTTTTAGAAATCTGGTCCTTTTGAGAGGAACCAGATGCTTGGCTGATATTTTTGGTGACTCGAGAAGGCCGGACTCCTTCAAAATGTTTGGAGTGTGGGTTAGTGTTAGTGTAGGTGCCCTAGAGGCAATACAATAGACATTTATGTCATTTGATTATTCAATAAACATATTTATTATGACTTTAATTACTGCGATATATTTGTTAGCATAATAAATGTCCTTAGAATCATGATACACATTGTATAGTTTAGTACATGACTTGAACTTGAGATTATATAATAGATCATATTCTTAAATGTCCTTAGTCGAGTATTATTATTATAGGACAATAATAATACATAAATAGACTAGTATGTTGTTTGACTGATAACCACATCTCATTGGTTATAAGTATGGGGATACTAAAGTCAACACATAGGTACATGCAGGAGTACGTGGTACTGGACAAACCCACAGTGAGATTCTTCATGTTTAATAAAGTCATAAGAAAGACTCACAGAGATAATGGTGTAATGATCTTCTAACTTGAGATCATTATATTTCTGTACGAGGATTAATATACTTTGACTACATTAAAAGTTACCTTTGACCGGGTAATGATAAAAGTGGACATCGGGTGTATCATGAGTCGTATGAGAAATATGAATGATAGATAAAGGATTTAACCCTCCTATAATTAGGAGAGATATTATTGGCCTCTTGATTGAGTGAGCTATAAAATGCATGGCCGTGCTCAAATAATGATTTTTTTCATAGTCTACTCATGGATCAAGTAAACCCGGATTAAATGTTGAAGAGGATAACTAAATACATGCCTCGAATTTAATCTATAATATATATGGTTAAAGGGATTATATTACACGGAAACATTAATCGTGAAAGGTTTTATCGAATCACGATTTAATTATTATTTAATTAGGTAGCAATGATGTATTACTAGATACCGCTCATTGTTTATAATTTTATTGGAGAATAAAATTATTACTAATTAAATAATAGCCTATAGGGTCACACACATAGAGCACTTCAAGGAATAGTTAATTTAAATTATAGATTTAAATTAATTGATGATTATTTGAATTTTATTATATTAATTAAGTGAGACTTAATTAATTGAAATAATATAATTCGAATTTGAATTCTGCCCTTAATAATTAAGTATGACTTAGTTATTAATTAAATAATAGAAATTCGGTTTTTTTATTATTTAATCCTAAACCTACATGGGTTAGGCTTTGCTGTTATGGGTTGCTGATTGGGCCTCTTAACCAGCATTATAAATAGATAATGATAGGGTTAAGAGGGATGATGTTTTTGAAAAAAAAAACAAACCCTAGAGGCAGCAGGCAGCAGCAAGGAGAAGAAGGCAGAAAGAAGAACAAATTTCGAAATCATCAAAAGGGAGGCTAGTACATCCATTCCATAATCAAGATCGTGAGACGTTCTTGAAGGTGCTCGTGTGGATACCATAGAGGTGTTTTCGAGAAGAAGACACAAGTCGTGAAAGCTAGGATCTCCGTTGAGTTCGTAGAAGTCAAGACCAAGAAAAGGTATGATTCCGTTTCACAATAATCAGTCCGAACTTAAACATGATCCTGCGTTTAGGGTTCCGAATTTTTGTTATATTTTCGTTTAATCCGCTACGTTTTATGCCTCGGAACCCAACAATGACATCAGAGCTACGTGTATAAGGGACTGATTTGGTTACGCGTTTTATGTATTTGATGCATACATGCCTGTTTTGGTGACTGCCATGCCATGCTACTACTTTGTCATAATCTGTTATGCCACTGCCATGCTACTGCTTTGTTACTGCCATGCCTGTTTGAGACTGCCATGCTACTGCAATGTTATAATCTGTTATGACATGATATGTATGATTAAAAAACTGATATATGAATGAGGGTCAGTTTGTATAGTGATATAAACTGGTGCACAGATTGTGTTGGACATGATTTGTTAACTGGGATATGATAAGTATGTATATGATACATGCTTCTGAAACTGCATAAGTTGCAGTGGGGAAAAAGGACAACAGATATGATCTGTAGTTCAGAAATTGATGATTTCTGAATAGGACTGGTCTTCGATTTTATTTTTTTTTCTGATTTCGACCCCAGCCTGGGGCTGCCGCCCCCGGACCCCGTCCGGGGCTGCCGCCCCAGACCCCGCCCTGGGGGTTCTGCCCCCGGACCCCGCTCGGGGCTGCCACCTCGGACCCCGCCCAGGGGCTACCGCCCCTGGACCCCCACATTATTTTTGTTATGTACTTGAGCATGGTGCTGGTTATGGCCTTTGGACCCCTAGATTAATGGTTTTTGGTTTTGGTTTTATAAATACGACTTGCATGTCGTTTTCTTCATTCTTGTAATTGTTTAACCTCGAATGTAACTCGAGTTTTCTTATATAAGTACATTAGTATAGGTTGTATTCAATTATTCCATGTAATGTACTTGAAGATTGAAGGATGATCCAAGAAGATGAGCAAGCACCCATGGATACAAGAAGAATGAAGACATGTAATTGTATTTATATTTTACCACCATAGATTGACTTTGATCCTTTCATTAGCTCGAAAGGATCACATAGGAAAGGGGCCATAACCAAGCACGTTTACATACTGCACTTTACATATTGATGTATGAATGTATGTGTAGAGTAGAAGATACATGCTTTAATTAGATTAATGATGTATGTATGTATTAGATACGTCACCCATGCCATGCTTGCCAAGCTAAACAAGATAAAATCTGTAACGATTTAAGATTTTAAAATTAACAAACGATCATGAGATTCTTGTGTTTATGAAATATGGATTTTTAAAACACGGAATTGAATATGGATTTTGATATCTATAATTGGGATTTTCTGACAAAAACGGATATGCGTATTCGTAAGGCTGATGGGTTTTAAGTGTGACCACTGGTATCCTCCATCTACCTGGGAAATGAATAATTTAATATGTCAATTTGAAATATTTAGTTCAAGGAAAAATTGAGGATCTCTCATGATGTGATCATGATCGTCTTAAATTTTATAAACCCCTTAACAAAATATTAAGTTTTAATCAGATGTTTTCCAATGAATGAACACTCATCGAATCCTAGATCGATCAGGGGAAAGACTGTCAGTGGCAGGGGACTCCTATCTATCATGGTGAGATGCGACGAATATAAACGGTTATATTCGGCCGTTGTATCATTGGGTCAAACTTAACTGAGTCGTCATAATAAGGTGAAAGTAAACAGTTATATTCAACCATTATGAACTTAGAAGCATAGAGTTTGGTTAAAAATCTATTAGATAGATAAGATCAATCGTTGCTCACCAAACTATCCAAGAATTATATATGATATAATTGACAACTGTTGTTGAAAGTCATATTACTAGTCCTATTTGTAATAAGTAGATGACAACTCAACTCAGATAAGAAAGCGAAGTAAATAATAAATATTGAATATAGAGGAAGAACAAAAGAAGCCATGACAGGACAAGACAAGACACAAAGACCACTACAGCAGAAATGCGAATCAACATTGTAGTTAGTCATCCGTGAACCAGACCAGTGCACAGGGTGTCAACAATGTTAGTGAAGATTCATCATCAAAAAGTTCAAGTGGTTAAAAAGGTTATTGTTGAAGAACAGAAGAGTCTTATCTACATCAACAATAGTCAAGCCTTTAATTTAATTCTCTGTTAATTAATTAAATTAATTAGTTAATTTAATTAGTAAATTAATTCACTCAGAATTAATTTATTTCTTAAATTAATTAAAGGATTAATTAATTTAGAATTATTTTAGAATGACAGAAGACAGAAGCTGGTAGCTCAAAGGAATACAGGTTTTGTTTGGAATGTAGTGTACAAGAGTCAGAATCCAAGATTGAATATTTGACTGGGTACATGTAGTGGTGAAAAGAAGTATAGTCTAGTTTAAAGAGTCAGATTATTTCATTAACAGAGGTACTTCTAATTGCAACTGTAGAAACAGCCAAACATGCCTGTCGGTACTGACTTAAATTTGTTTAGATAATTTTATTTTATAAATTTAAATTTAGATAAATTTATTTTATAAATGTTATTTAAAATAAATTTATTTTGTGAATTTAATTTAAATGAGTTTATTATTTAAACTTGAAAAAGTTTGTTTTATAAACTTAATTTAAATAAGTTTACTTTATAAATTTTAATTTAAATAAATTTATTCTTTAAATTTAAATAGACTTACTTTTATAATTTAAATTTGTTTAGATAATTTTATTTTATAAATTTAAATTTAGATAAATTTATTTTATAAATGTTATTTAAAATAAATTTATTTTGTGAATTTAATTTAAATGAGTTTATTATTTGAACTTGAAAAAGTTTCTTTTATAAACTTAATTTAAATAAGTTTACTTTATAAATTTTAATTTAAATAAAATTATTCTTTAAATTTAAATAGACTTACTTTTATAATTTAAATTTATTTAGATAATTTTATTTTATAAATTTAAATTTAGATAAATTTATTTTATAAATGTTATTTAAAATAAATTTATTTTGTGAATTTAATTTAAATGAGTTTATTATTGAAACTTGAAAAAGTTTCTTTTATAAACTTAATTTAAATAAGTTTACTTTATAAATTTTAATTTAAATAAATTTATTCTTTAAATTTAAATAGATTTCCTTTTATAATTTAAATTTATTTAGATGAAATTATTTTATAAATTTAAATTTAGATAAATTTATTTTATAAATGTTATTTAAAATAAATTTATTTTGTGAATTTAATTTAAATGAGTTTTTTATTTAAACTTGAAAAAGGTTTATTTTATAAACTTAATTTAAATGAATTTATTTTATAAATTTAATTTAAGTAAATTTATTAGTTAAATTTATATAGATTTAATTTATAATCTAAAGATATTAAAACTTGGTCCATTTTTTCAAAAGGGTTTGTACTTGGAAAATTCTTCGTTTTGGCTCAGAATTAATTCACAGAGCATATGACCCGGTTTCGAGGAAAGTTGTCATTTCGTATTAGTAGGTTTATTCCGGAGCATTTGGATTTTATTGTGGATGATACGATTGTTCATGTTATAGTTCCACAAACTGCTCAAATGTAAGGATATGATAGATTTATTAGTGGGGAACTCTGGAGATTTTTTTTCTGACTCTAATGATCATTCTAGTTTTTGTACTTATACAAAACGGATTTAAGAATCGTTAGAGGTCACAACTGAAGAAACATATGAGGCTACAAGTAGCAAGACAAGATCAGGGCTGTGTTACACTATTCAAGGAGCTCCCGAGCATTAAAATAAAAGTCTATTATGAATCTGTGAAGCTTGACATCTTGTCAGAGTCATATTCAGATATTAATGATGAAACTGAGGTTGCAGAAGGAATCAATGTTAATGATGATTATTCAGATCCTAGTAGTGGAAATGGTAGTGAATCTACACAACTCATGGACTTTAATAGAATCCACTCAACAAGGTGAAGGATCTTCAACACATCCTAGCAGCAACTCAGGGGGAGCAAAGAAGGATCTACTAGTCATACTCAACATAATGAAGATCAAAGGAATACATTAAGAACATATCTGCCGAGACACAAGGTTTGGAGTCAAATTCATTCCTGGAGTCTAGTTCTTAGTGATCCGGATACTAGAGTAAAGACTAGAAGTGCTATGCAAAGTAAATGGTTACTCTTCGGGAAAGAACAATTGTTAAACAGTTGGAATCCTAAAGAAGATTGAAGAAGCACTGATTGATCCAGATTGGGTGATTGCAATGCAAGATGATCTCAATCAGTTCGAAGGCAGAATCTACTGAATCTGGAACACAGGCCACAAGACAAAGTTGTAATTGGTACTGTAAGGGTTTTCAGAGACTGGATGATTTTTGGCATTGTTATGAGGGACAAAGCCAAACTGGTTGCTACAGAAGGTATCGACGATGATGGAAACAGAATCTTCGGGACTTTCAAGATCTAACTAAAGCACCAGAGACGAGACTTGATACTATTAGGGCTGAACATGTTGATGTACAATAAATCCTGGACTTTGAAGTTTCATATCCACTGGAATTTGTATATCATTCTCTTCACAAAGCTCTCTATGACGAAGGTAAGATATCAAGCAATGGTCAAGGACATGGTATGACACTCTAACTGCTAATTACTTGAAAATGATTTTATATTAGAGTCGTTATACACATATCTCTTTATACAAGGCACACACACATAATGTTTAGTGCAAGTATACCATGATTATATTATATGTGGGTCTACTGTGCATAAAGACCATATATTTTATTCTCAATATGCCTATGTGCAAGTTTCCACGTGGATACTAGAGAATCTAATCTTATAGCTAAGATATGAATTGTTAGATATCTTAAGGGATTACCAATTCTAAGAATCAGGTACCCTAAAGATACCAGGTTTAACATAATTGGCTATATAGATATAGATAATGCAGGTTATAACAAAGACAGGAAGGTAATTACCAGAAGCTGTCAAACTCCATCAACTCTGCTGAATAATCTCTTCACCACTCACGGAACAAGCGTATGGACACCGGGTATCATTTATATCGAGAGTAGTCCTTAGTAGAATAACTTGCAGATATTTACTAAACAGCTTGATAAATTCATTTTGTCTAAGTTGGTTAGTAAAGTTGAGATATTATGTATGTGCATATTTGTTGGAAATCTCATCTGCAAGGAATTCTTAAATGAGTTCACAAGTATTAAATTTTCCATATTTAAAGGACTTGTGAATTTATCTGAAATCCAGAACCTCGTACTTAGTGCTACTACTTTAATTATCATGTTTTCAATGTTATATGCATATGTGGTAATTAGGTGTTCTAGCATAAGTTTGAATATTATCTTAATTGATTTAAATTATGATGTCAGACAATTCGATGTCAGATCAGTCTCATGATTTAAATGAATTAAAATAATATGCAGCATAATTGTTTGTATGATAAATATTTAATGAGTATCAGTTAATGATATCTTACTTGATTGGTTTGATATTTTTCTCTGATGTTTTTAAATATTTTGTTACAAATAATTGTGACACTTTTAATATTAGTGACATTATTTAGAATTACTGATCTAAATAATCAATGCATATTTCAAAAACACTAATATTGAATAACAGAAGTATTTTCTAAGTTATGCGTTTATAAAATTCTCAATATTTTATATACTTAGAAATATTTCCAAAATTATTTTTACTTCTAGGTATCAACCATTTGTAAAATGATTTATTTTCAAACACTTGTTTCAATGTTTGTTGCACATTGATTCAAAGTAACTAAACAGTGGTTGTTGCTTTGAAGGTCTTATATCGTATTGCTAAGAATACATCCACCCCTATTGTTATGAAATTTTCTATTTTAAGTTAGGGATAATATCAGGTGGACGAAAATGATGAAGATCATAATTGCATTATGAGTCGGAAAATCATAGTCCTCTATTTGATAAGGATGGTTTGCAAAACTGTTTTCAAATCATACAGTATTAAGGTATAAAGGAAAAGAGTCATTTTATCGAGATATAATTTGATAAGAGAGTGGATTTCTTCTTTGGTATAAATTCCCGCGTTTTATTATGGGAAGTTTGCCTTATAGGAAATTCATAAAAGATAGAAACTTTCTTCTCTGATACAATTTTCCCGCGTTTTATTATGGGATATTTATCTTAAAGAAAATTTCGTATCTTGCTTTTAATTGATAAATCTTTAGTTCCGACAAAACTCTTTTATTGAAAGTGCTTTAATGCAATCTATTATCATTCCTTATTATATTTTTCCTTCTCCTTGAGATGAAAAATATGTTTTGGAATGTTAAGGTGATTATCTTTTTATCTCGGTTGATTCTTTCCAGTTAGCCCCCAATGGTTATAGAAGCTGGCCAAGAGGTTGAAAACCCATCAATCTCTTACCCAGGCCATAGTACCAAACACCAATTCATCCACTTCCATATATTAACCCTTGGAGATATAAGAAACTCATTTAAGTTAGAGGTTGATAAGGGAGATACTGCACTTGATGCAGCAAATAAGGATGATGTCGAAAGTGCACCCACAGCTCTACCTCCAGAGAAGAAAAGGAGTATATAATTGAGGTAACTGTAAGCTCATCTGCATCTTCTCAAAAGGATGCAGAGCTGAAAAGGCAATAAAACTGTCTCTGGAATCATTCTCTCTACAGGATGAATCCATTGAAATTCGCTCGTCAGCTAGAGCACTTTGTAATGAGTCAAGCACACCACCGGCACTCACGCTGATGGTAAGCCTAAATAGATAAATTCTAGGAACACATTGCAAGGCGTGCACAGTGAGAGGTACATGCAACATTTTTAGTTTTGTACAGTTTTATTTAATTGGCATTCATACTGTAAATATATTTTTTTTTTCTTAAGAGAATTGAATTTCTTCTTTGATACAAATTCTCACTTTTTATTATGGGAAATTTGTCTTATAGGAAATTCATAAGTGATAGAAACTTTCTTCTCAGATACAACTTTCCCGCGTTTTATTAAGGGACATGTATCTTAAAGAAAATTTCGTATCATGCGCTATAATAATTTTTTCCCCCAACAATTGGCATATTTATTTTTCCTATAAAATTGGCATATTTTTACTTTATAGTTTTTTTATTATTTCATGTTATTTTTAAAATTTATTTTTGTCTACGAGAAATTGTTCTAAGAATCATAAGTATTAAATGTCAATATTTAAAGGACTTGTGAATTTCTTTACATCTACTTTCTCGAGCTTACATATATCTCTGATATAATGTATGAAGTTAAATGCTAATTTTCATTCCTATGATTATTTAGTATTTAGCAAGGGTAGTTTGTCTTATTAAAATTATGAATTGAAGCAATTAAATGTTTATTAGTTTCATAGTTTTAATACGATGAGATATTAGGAGAATAATTACTTGCTTTTTGAAATTATTATTAATTATCATAGTTTGATAATTTGTTATTGTTTCATTGCAATTAATTATGATTTTTGTTGTTAGTGATAATATATATTGTTTATCTGAAAGTCACTAATAATAAAAGCATATTTGTGTCCTGCCGAACAAGAGCAATCGACTCGAGGTAAAAGCAGGTAATCTCGATCTTGATATATTCTCTAATCAATTGATATGAAAATATATATATACAATTGATATATTGAGCCCTCAGTGGCTATAGGACAAGATCAAGGGATTGAAAACCTACAATCTCTAACACAGATCATAGAACCAAACACTCAAATAGATACAACTTCATCTACTAAACCCCTGAAAAGAAAAGTTTATCAACTAAAGAGGGTGAGAGAGTAAGTGCATCTAGTGCACTAGAAAAGAGAAGTATCTATGAGTGTTCCAGTAGCTCTGCCTCTAGTTAGAATATGAAATTGAAACCAAGGCAACTGCTAACTAATTTATATCCTCCCAAAAGGGTATAGATTTGCAAATGGCAAAACTGTTACTAGGTTCGTCATCTTAACATGATGAGTCTATTGAATTCGGCCTGTCAGCCAAAGCCATTTGTAAAGAGTCAACTTCATCTGGACACTCTCAAACACTGCAAACCATAAATGTAATATTCAAATGCACTGTAAGGATTGTCACACACTAAGGATGAATTGACGGAAGCAATTATTCTAAACTTCCATATCAAGGAAGAAAGGATGATTGATGATTCTGACTGAATCAAAATGCCTTCACAGGCGTCAGGAGGAAACTTGGATCATTTAATTATAGATCCTTGTCTCCCTCCCCAGATGGAACATATCTGGATTCCCAACGGAATATCATCTTAGATGATCAGCAACTCATTGAATCTATTCCTGAAGCAATTCAGTTTTCAAAGTCAAATATTTTAATGGATTCAATTGAGGACGGGGATTTACGAAACCCCATTGCACCACCAGTGACCTCTCTTGAAGGGGCTATAGTGATCTTTATTGCAGGTACAAAAGACTATGTCATCAGTACTAAGAGAGAAACAGTGTTGTGAGAAAAGAGTGAAACACGAGTGAGAAAGAGTGAAAATATATATTCTATGAGTGAAACACTTAGAGAGTATATGAGCGAAACACTTGTGAGAAAAGAGTGAAACACGAGTGAGAAAGAGTGAAAATATATATTCTATGAGTGAAACACTTAGAGAGTATATGAGCGAAACACTTGTGAGAAACACAAAGTAAAATCACACACTAATACAATTACCAAATCCCATTCCAAATTATCTGTTACAGATTTATAATGTTACTCAACTAAGGGGGATGAAATTTCTTCTATTAATAAGGATTCTGAAGAGGATTACTCAACTAAGGGGGAGAAGTGTTGAACAGTTCGAACTGTTGAACAAGATCCAAAAAGGGAGAAGTAGATCCAAAAAGGGAAAAGTGTTGAACAAGATCCAAATGGGAGAATTGTTTAACAAAGACTTTTACTAGAAGAGGATTACTCCATTGTTGAAAAGGGGGTATATAACAACATGCTTGGATTGGATCCATTTGATTTTAGAAAATTCTTGTATATAGGATTAACTGAATTTTCTAAAATGCATAACATGTCATAGTTTGCATTTTTTATATCTGCGATAGTTTAATGCTGTATGTATGCCATGTTTGTTATTACTTCTATTAAATTGGTTGGATAATTCACATAAGGGGAGAATGAATTCACCTTGGGAGAGAAGTGAAGACAGAAGTTGGAGAAATAGAGGAGAAATGGTAATAAGAAGAGAACAAGACTTCATCCCTGCCATCCTAAGGGGGAGTAGTGATGAGTCTGAGAAATGAAGATAATACTACTTGTATAATATGTTCAGTGCTAGAGGAACAAACATCTTTCATTTCAGTTTCTCAAGAAATCTGGAAATGCAGAATCTGATCCAGAGAAACCAGCAACTGGGGATCTACCAATGACACCTGATCTCTAGAAGAAGGTGAAGTTGATACTTCTGAAGCTGGTAATGATAGGTAAGTCAAGATAGAACTTTGTTAAATGTGTTCAGTCTAGAGGAACATCTATCTTATATTTATCTTTCATAATTGAAATCTGGAAATGTATTATATGATCCAGAAAACAATTTATTATTTACAGTTCTTAAATGTCGTTTTATTTTCTTAGTTGTTAGTTGAGTTATCCTCTAGGAATTCGTGTGTTAAATGTTTAACAACAAATAGGGGGATATTGAAAGTCATATTCCTAGTCCTATTTGTAATAAGTAGATGACAACTCAACTCAGATAAGAAAGCGAAGTAAATAATAAATATTGAATATAGAGGAAGAACAAAAGAAGCCATGACAGGACAAGACAAGACACAAAGACCACTACAGCAGAAATGCGAATCAACATTGTAGTTAGTCATCCGTGAACCAGACCAGTGCACAGGGTGTCAACAATGTCAGTGAAGATTCGTCATCAAAAAGTTCAAGTGGTTAAAAAGGTTATTGTTGAAGAACAGAAGAGTCTTATCTACATCAACAATAGTCAAGCCTTTAATTTAATTCTCTGTTAATTAATTAAATTAATTAGTTAATTTAATTAGTAAATTAATTCACTCAGAATTAATTTATTTCTTAAATTAATTAAAGGATTAATTAATTTAGAATTATTTTAGAATGACAGAAGACAGAAGCTGGTAGCTCAAAGGAATACATGTTTTGTTTGGAATGTAGTGTACAAGAGTCAGAATCCAAGATTGAATATTTGACTGGGTACATGTAGTGGTGAAAAGAAGTATAGTCTAGTTTAAAGAGTCAGATTATTTCATTAACAGAGGTACTTCTAATTGCAACTGTAGAAACAGCCAAACATGCCTGTCGGTACTGACTTGAAGAAAAGACGGAAAAAGAAATGACACGGAAGAAATGCAGAGTCATATATTCTTAAAGGTGGAACCCCGGTTGGAATTGATTTATCATTTCCAAGTCAAAAGGAGTTCGGTTCCAGACATTCAAAAGACCGCAGCTTAGAGCGTAAGGATTTATTTAATTAATAAATATTTTATTTATTTAATAAATTATATTTATAAATATCTAAATAATATTAGATATTTATTTTTATAATTTATGAATTAAATTTATTATTTATTAATTAAAGATAATAAGGTGTGCGGGTCGAAAAACATTTCTACGGAGCCAGTCTATAATAAGACAAAATAGGCCCCTTTGATTTTTGAATTGAAGTCGGCAGATGTTTTTTCTTCAACCAATGAATGGCTGCCACTTGTCCAAACAAGAAGGAAGGAAATGAAAAAGGCAGTTGAGCAAATAAGTCAAACCGATCAATTTGAAAATGTCATACCGAGCTTTTCATTCAAAAGGTCATGCTGAACTGATTTTATTTAATTAAAATAAGTCATACTGATTTTTTTAATTAAATAAAATCTGAATATGACTTTAAAAAGGTCATACCGAATTTTCAGAAAGTCATACCGAGCTTCAATAAGTCATACCGACCAGAATATGTCATGCCCAGCGATTTATTAAGTCATACAAGGGTTATTTTCTTGAAATTAAGTCATAGTCAAAAAGGTCATACAAGCTTAGAATTTCCTCTATAAATATGAGGCATTTGCTTCATAATTCAGTAGTAGAAAAATCAGTTCAAATTCAGAATTTGTCTGCATTGTAATATTCACAGACTTTCTGTGCTGGTTTGATTTTAATTCCTAAAGTAGAACAATTCATGTCAAATTTGTTCTAGGAATTAAAGTTTATTCTACCGGATATTGTAACACCCGTTCAAGTTTAATATACATATTTAACTTGAATCTTGTTTACTTACTTGCTAATTTTCTATATCTTAAATGTTATATCATAAAAATAGAAAGCTAGTAAGTCAGCCTCCCAAACACTATAACGACTCTAACCCTCAGCTTAAGCAATAATTTAATTCCGTAAATTCTGAAAAGAATTTTAAATTGTTGTCAGTATCGCATTCAACCCACCTTCTACGATACTTCCGGTACCCAACAATTGGTATCAGAGCAAGCTGATTGATATACAAATCAAGATCCGCAGTCCAGTGAAGCTCAGGGTACCGAAGCTGTTTTGAATTCTGAATGTCTAGAGGCCTTGTTAAATAAATTTAGTTTATAAATTTAAATTTAGATAAATTTATTTTATAAATGTTATTTAAAATAAATTTATTTTGTGAATTTAATTTAAATGAGTTTATTATTTAAACTTGAAAAAGTTTCTTTTATAAACTTAATTTAAATAAGTTTACTTTATAAGTTTTAATTTAAATAAATTTATTCTTTAAATTTAAATAGATTTCCTTTTATAATTTAAATTTGTTTAGATAATTTTATTTTATAAATTTAAATTTAGATAAATTTATTTTATAAATGTTATTTAAAATAAATTTATTTTGTGAATTTAATTTAAATGAGTTTATTATTTAAACTTGAAAAAATTTGTTTTATAAACTTAATTTAAATAAGTTTACTTTATAAATTTTAATTTAAATAAATTTATTCTTTAAATTTAAATAGACTTACTTTTATAATTTAAATTTGTTTAGATAATTTTATTTTATAAATTCAAAATTTAGATAAATTTATTTTATAAATGTTATTTAAAATAAATTTATTTTGTGAATTAAATTTAAATGAGTTTATTATTTAAACTTGAAAAAGTTTCTTTTATAAACTTAATTTAAATAAGTTTATTTTATAAATTTTAATTTAAATAAATTTATTCTTTAAATTTAAATAGACTTACTTTTATAATTTAAATTTATTTAGATAATTTTATTTTATAAATTTAAATTTAGATAAATTTATTTTATAAATGTTATTTAAAATAAATTTATTTTGTGAATTTAATTTAAATGAGTTTATTATTGAAACTTGAAAAAATTTCTTTTATAAACTTAATTTAAATAAGTTTACTTTATAAATTTTAATTTAAATAAATTTATTCTTTAAATTTAAATAGATTTCCTTTTATAATTTAAATTTATTTAGATAAAATTATTTTATAAATTTAAATTTAGATAAATTTATTTTATAAATGTTATTTAAAATAAATTTATTTTGTGAATTTAATTTAAATGAGTTTATTATTTAAACTTGAAAAAGGTTTATTTTAGAAACTTAATTTAAATGAATTTATTTTATAAATTTAATTTAAGTAAATTTATTAGTTAAATTTATATAGATTTAATTTATAATATAAAGATATTAAAACTTGGTCCATTTTTTCAAAAGGGTTTGTACTTGGAAAATTCTTCGTTTTGGCTCAGAATTAATTCACAGAGCATATGACCCGGTTTCGAGGAAAGTTGTCATTTCGTATTAGTAGGTTTATTCCGGAGCATTTGGATTTTATTGTGGATGATACGATTGTTCATGTTATAGTTCCACAAACTGCTCAAATGTAAAGATATGATAGATTTATTAGTGGGGAACTCTGAATATTTTTTTTCTGACTCTAATGATCATTCTAGTTTTTGTACTTATACAAAACGGATTTAAGAATCGTTAGAGGTCACAACTGAAGAAACATATGAGGCTACAAGTAGCAAGACAAGATCAGGGCGGTGTTACACTATTCAAGGAGCTCCCGAGCATTAAAATAAAAGTCTATTCTGAATCTGTGAAGCTTGACATCTTGTCAGAGTCATATTCAGATATTGATGATGAAACTGAGGTTGCAGAAGGAATCAATGTTAATGATGATTATTCAGATCCTAGTAGTGGAAATGGTAGTGAATCTACACAACTCATGGACTTTAACAGAATCCACTCAACGAGGTGAAGGATCTTCAACACATCCTAGCAGCAACTCAGGGGGAGCAAAGAAGGATCTACTAGTCATACTCAACATAATGAAGATCAAAGGAATACATTAAGAACATATATGCCGAGACACAGGGTTTGGAGTCAAATTCATTCCTGGAGTCTAGTTCTTGGTGACTGCCATGCCATGCTACTGCTTTGTCATAATCTGTTATGCCACTGCCATGCAACTGCTTTGTTACTGCCATGCCTGTTTGAGACTGCCATGCTACTGCAATGTTATAATCTGTTATGACATGATATGTATGATTAAAAAACTGTTATATGAATGAGGGCCAGTTTGTATAGTGATATAAACTGGTGGACAGATTGTGTTGGACATGATTTGTTAACTGGGATATGATAAGTATGTATATGATACATGCTTCTGAAACTGCATAAGTTGCAGTGGGGAAAAAGGACAACAGATATGATCTGTAGTTCAGAAATTGATGATTTCTGAATAGGACTGGTCTTCGATTTTTTTTTTTTTTTCTGATTTCGACCCCAGCCTGGGGCTGCCGCCCCCGGACCCCGTCCGGGGCTGCCGCCCCGGA
Organism: Oenanthe sinensis; assembly: GCA_028671895.1. Lineage (NCBI taxonomy): Eukaryota > Viridiplantae > Streptophyta > Magnoliopsida > Apiales > Apiaceae > Oenanthe > Oenanthe sinensis. Next base: position 22,011,596 of record CM053798.1, read on the forward strand.
CCCCGCCCTGGGGGTTCTGCCCCCGGACCCCGTTCGGGGCTGCCTCCTCGGACCCCGCCCAGGGGCTACCGCCCCTGGACCCCCGCATTATTTTTGTTATGTACTTGAGAATGGTGCTGGTTATGGCCTTTGGACCCCTAGATTAATGGTTTTTGGTTTTGGTTTTATAAATACGACTTGCATGTCGTTTTCTTCATTCTTGTAATTGTTTAACCTCGAATGTAACTCGAGTTTTCTTATATAAGTACATTAGTATAGGTTGTATTCAATTATTCCATGTAATGTACTTGAAGATTGAAGGATGATCCAAGAAGAGGAGCAAGCACCCATGGATACAAGAAGAATGAAGACATGTAATTGTATTTATATTTTACCACCATAGATTGACTTTGATCCTTTCATTAGCTCGAAAGGATCACATAGGAAAGGGGCCATAACCAAGCACGTTTACATACTGCACTTTACATATTGATGTATGAATGTATGTGTAGAGTAGAAGATACATGCTTTAATTAGATTAATGATGTATGTATGTATTAGATACGTCACCCATGCCATGCTTGCCAAGCTAAACAAGATAAAATCTGTAACGATTTAAGATTTTAAAATTAACAAACGATCATGAGATTCTTGTGTTTATGAAATATGGATTTTTAAAACACGGAATTGAATATGGATTTTGATATCTATAATTGGGATTTTCTGACAAAAACGGATATGCGTATTCGTAAGGCTGATGGGTTTTAAGTGTGACCACTGGTATCCTCCATCTACCTGGGAAATGAATAATTTAAGATGTCAATTTGAAATATTTAGTTCAAGGAAAAATTGAAGATCTCTTCATGATGTGATCATGATCGTCTTAAATTTTATAAACCCCTTAACAAAATATTAAGTTTTAATCAGATGTTTTCCAATGAATGAACACTCATCGAATCCTAGATCGATCAGGGGAAAGACTGTCAGTGGCAGGGGACTCCTATCTATCATGGTGAGATGCGACGAATATAAACGGTTATATTCGGCCGTTGTATCATTGGGTCAAACTTAACTGAGTCGTCATAATAAGGTGAAAGTAAACAGTTATATTCAACCATTATGAACTTAGAAGCATAGAGTTTGGTTAAAAATCTATTAGATAGATAAAATCAATCGTTGCTCACCAAACTAGCCAAGAATTATATATGATATAATTGATAACTGTTGTTGAAAGTCATATTACTAGTCCTATTTGTAATAAGTAGATGACAACTCAACTCAGATAAGAAAGCGAAGTAAATAATAAATATTGAATATAGAGGAAGAACAAAAGAAGCCATGAGAGGACAAGACAAGACACAAAGACCACTACAGCAGAAATGCGAATCAACATTGTAGTTAGTCATCCGTGAACCAGACCAGTGCACAGGGTGTCAACAATGTCAGTGAAGATTCGTCATCAAAAAGTTCAAGTGGTTAAAAAGGTTATTGTTGAAGAACAGAAGAGTCTTATCTACATCAACAATAGTCAAGCCTTTAATTTAATTCTCTGTTAATTAATTAAATTAATTAGTTAATTTAATTAGTAAATTAATTCACTCAGAATTAATTTATTTCTTAAATTAATTAAAGGATTAATTAATTTAGAATTATTTTAGAATGACAGAAGACAGAAGCTGGTAGCTCAAAGGAATACAGGTTTTGTTTGGAATGTAGTGTACAAGAGTCAGAATCCAAGATTGAATATTTGACTGGGTACATGTAGTGGTGAAAAGAAGTATAGTCTAGTTTAAAGAGTCAGATTATTTCATTAACAGAGGTACTTCTAATTGCAACTGTAGAAACAGCCAAACATGCCTGTCGGTACTGACTTGAAGAAAAGACGGAAAAAGAAATGACACGGAAGAAATGCAGAGTCATATATTCTTAAAGGTGGAACCCCGGTTGGAATTGATTTATCATTTCCAAGTTAAAAGGAGTTCGGTTCTAGACATTCAAAAGACCGCAGCTTAGAGCGTAAGGATTTATTTAATTAATAAATATTTTATTTATTTAATAAATTATATTTATAAATATCTAAATAATATTAGATATTTATTTTTATAATTTATGAATTAAATTTATTATTTATTAATCAAAGATAATAAGGTGTGCGGGTCGAAAAACATTTCTACGGAGCCAGTCTATAATAAGACAAAATAGGCCCCTTTGATTTTTGAATTGAAGTCGGCAGATGTTTTTTCTTCAACCAATGAATGGTTGCCACTTGTCCAAACAAGAAGAAAGGAAATGAAAAAGGCAGTTGAGCAAATAAGTCATACCGATCAATTTGAAAATGTCATACCGAGCTTTTCATTCAAAAGGTCATGCTGAATTGATTTTATTTAATTAAAATAAGTCATACTGATTTTTTTAATTAAATAAAATCTGAATATGACTTTAAAAAGGTCATACCGAATTTTCAGAAAGTCATACCGAATTTCTGAAAGTCATACCGAGCTTCAGTAAGTCATACCGACCAGAATATGTCATGCCCAGCGATTTATTAAGTCATACAAGGGTTATTTTCTTGAAATTAAGTCATAATCAAAAAGGTCATACAAGCTTAGAATTTCCTCTATAAATATGAGGCATTTGCTTCATAATTCAGTAGTAGAAAAATCAGTTCAAATTCAGAATTTGTCTGCATTGTAATATTCACAGACTTTCTGTGCTGGTTTGATTTTAATTCCTAAAGTAGAACAATTCATGTCAAATTTGTTCTAGGAATTAAAGTTTATTCTACCGGATATTGTAACACCCGTTCAAGTTTAATATACATATTTAACTTGAATCTTGTTTACTTACTTGCTAATTTTCTATATCTTAAATGTTATATCATAAAAATAGAAAGCTAGTAAGTCAGCCTCCCAAACACTATAACGACTCTAACCCTCAGCTTAAGCAATAATTTAATTCCGCAAATTCTGAAAAGAATTTTAAATTGTTGTCAGTATCGCATTCAACCCCCCTTCTACGATACTTCCGGGACCCAACAGTTGTCTACCTAAATAATCATTTTTAAGGACTTCCAGTGGTTGTCTTTGAACATGACGAAATATGGATCTTGGCTCACTAGAAATAATTATGGGATATACTTTCCAAATTAATAGTAAGGGCTATTGATTTGATAAAAATAGTGGGAGATATATTATGAATGGATCATAATCATTTGAACATAATAAATAACTCAGACAATCTAATGTTTATTTTGTGCTTTTAACATTTTAGATACCAAGTAATGGCAAACAACACAAACACACTATCCGTACGATCAGTCCTTGAGAAGGATAAGCTGACAGGAGGAAACAACTTCCTAGACTGGCAGAGGAATTTGAGGATTGTCCTCAGGCAGGAGCGCAAGCTTCATGTCATTGATATTCCTCCGGCAGGTCCCCTTCCTGAGGGCGCTACTGTTGAGGAACGAGCGGCCCACACAAAGGATGAGAATGATGCAACTGATGTTGCATGTCTTATGTTCGCAACTATGAGTGCTGAGCTTCAAAGACAGCATATGCATATGGATGCATATACTATCTATGAGCACTTACAAAGCATGTTTGCAAGCCAAACTCGTCAAGAAAGGTTCAACACGAGTAAGTCACTCTTTAATTGCAAACAAGGGGCAAGTGAACCAGTTGGCCCACATGTTCTGAAGATGATTGGTTACATTGAGTACCTTGAAACTTTGGGTTTCCCGATTATTCAGGAAATTGGTATTGACCTAATCATGAATTCTTTGAACAACAAATTCACCCAGTTTATCATTAACTACAATATGAATGAATTTGACAAAACACCTACTGAATTGTTGGCTATGTTGAGAACATATGAGACCAACATGAAGACGGTTGAACCTGCTCCCATACTGATGGTGGGCAATAAAGGTAAGGCCAAAGGGAAAGGCAAGTGGAAGGGTAAGAAGAAGACAGGTTCTGATTCTACACCCAAGCCAAAGTCAGGTCCTAAACAGGCTTTAAAGCCTAAAGGTGGGGTCGCTAAGGGTGAATGTCACTACTGTAAGAAAACTGGTCACTGGAAGAGAAACTGTTCAGTTTACTTGGAGGATCTGAAGAAGAAGAGGGCTGAGCAAGCTTCTACTTCAGGTATATATGTTATAGAAGTCAATCTGTCTATTTCTACATCTTGCGTATTGGATACTGGATGTGCTTCTCAGATTTGTATAAATGTGCAGGAAATGCAGAGAAGTAGGACATTGGCTAAAGGAGAAATGGACCTACGAGTTGCTAATGGAGCAAGAGTTGTTGCTTTAGCTGTAGGAACATATTATTTATCTTTGCCCTCTGGGCTAGTTTTAGAACTGGAAAATTGTTATTACGTGTCTGCGATTCGCAGAAACATTATTTCTGTTTCTTGTTTGGACAAGAAAGGTTTTTCGATTACAATAAAGAACAATAGTTGCTCTTTTGCTTTGAATGATTTAACCTATGGTGTTGCGCGTTTGTTTAATGGTTTATATGTTCTTGACTTAGATAATCCTGTCTGTAATATAGAAAACAAACGACTTAAAGTTAATGACTCAAATCAAACATACCTCTGGCATTGTTGTCTAGGCCATATAAATGAGAAACGCATATCCAAATTACATAAGGATGGATATTTGGATAAGTTTGATTTTGAATCATTCCAAGAATGCGAATCTTGTTTGCTTGGTAAAATGACTAAAGCCCCTTTCACTGGTAAGGGTCAAAGGGCCACTGAACGTCTGGAGCTAATACATAGTGATTTATGCGGCCTAATGCGTCATAACATTTACTGATGATTTCAGTAGATATGGATATGTATATCTTATGAAGAATAAATCTGATTCTTTTGAAAAGTTCAAAGAATAAAAGGCTGAAGTAGAGAAGCAAATTGGCGGAGGCACAAGTATTAAAATCTTACGATCTGATCGTGGTGGAGAATACTTGAGCATAGAATTTAAAGATTATTTAAAGGAGTGTGGTATTGTATCACAACTCACTCCGCCAGGTACACCTCAATGGAATGGAGTTTCAGAGAAGAGAAATCGCACCTTGTTGGACATGGTGCGATCGATGATGAGTCATGCAGATCTTCCAATTAGTTTCTGGGGTTATGCTCTAGAAACAGCAGCTTTCACACTTAACCGTGTTCCTACTAAGAAGGTTCAAAAGACTCCATATGAGATATGGGAGAAGAAACGGTCAGGCATGAGCTTTATGAAAGTTTGGGGATGCAAGGCGTTTGTGAAGCGTCAAGTATCTGACAAGCTTGGACCTAAATATGAAGAGTGCAATTTTGTGGGATACCCTAAAGAAACAAAGGCGTATTATTTTTATAGTCCTTCTGAGCAGAAGGTGTTTATTGCTCGAGACGCTGTTTTCATGGAAAGAGATTTTGTTTCCAAAAGAAACAGTAGGAGAACTATAGACCTCGATGAAGATCGAGAACCATAAAATAACATTGAACCTGAAGTGGAACAGGAGCAGGATAATGATAATGCTCAAAAACACAGGTTGTTCGTAGAACTGGTAGAATTCGCCATGAGCCAGAGAGATATAGATTTCTCTTGACTCAATGTGGTGATTTGGTGCTCATAGATGAAGATGAGCCTCTCACATACCAAGATGCTATGAACAGTCCAGACTCTAAGAGATGGCTAGAAGCCATGAAATCCGAGATGGATTCCATGTACGAAAACCGAGTATGGACTTTGGTTGATCCACCTGAAGGGGTAAAATCCATAGGGTGCAAATGGGTTTTCAAGAAGAAAACTGACATGGATGGAAATGTTCAGACCTATAAAGCAAGGCTGATTGCAAAAGGTTTCAGACAAATTCATGGTATTGACTATGATGAAACTTTCTCACCAGTGGCTATGGTCAAGTCCATAAGGATTTTGCTTGCTATTGCAGCATTCCATGATTATGAAATCTGGCAAATGGATGTTAAAATAGCCTTCCTTAATGGAAGCCTTGAAGAGGATGTGGATGTGTACATGACACAACCTGAAGGTTTTGTCGATCCAAGGAATGTTAGCAAGGTATGTAAATTACGTCGATCCATTTATGGATTGAAGCAAGCCTCTAGGAGATGGAACATCCGTTTTGATGAAACAGTCAAAGAGTATGGCTTTGTTCAAAACAAAGATGAACCTTGTGTTTACAAGAAGGTTAGTGGGAGCCATATGGCATTCATAGTACTGTATGTTGATGACATACTACTAATGGGGAATGACATACCTTCTCTCAAGGCTGTTAAGATTTGGTTAGGGAGCAACTTTTCTATGAAAGACTTAGGTGAAGCATCCTACATTCTAGGAATGAGGATCTATAGGGATAGATCTAGAAGGATGATCGGTCTAAGTCAGAGTACATATATCGATAAGGTTTTGCATCGTTTTGGTATGCAAAATGCAAAAAGGGGATATGTCCCCGTGTCTCAAGGGATAACGATCTCTAAAGATCAGTGTCCGAAATCATTGGATGAGAAGGACCACATGAGTAAGGTTCCATATGCCTCAGCAATTGGATCCATCATGTATGCAATGATATGTACTCGCCCAGATGTTTCGTATGCTTTAAGCATGACGAGCAGATACCAATCTAATCCAGGTGAAGGTCACTGGACGGCTGTCAAGAATATTCTAAAGTACTTGAAAAGGACTAAAGATTCATTCTTGGTGTATGGAGGAGAGGATAAACTGGTTGTAAAGGGTTACACCGATGCAAGTTTCCAAACAGACAGGGATGATACTGTATCACAGTCTGGTTTTGTGTTTTGTCTAAACGGAGGTGCTGTAAGTTGGAAGAGTTCAAAGCAAGAAACAGTAGCTGATTCTACAATGGAGGCTGAGTACATTGCAGCTTGTGAAGCGGCTAAAGAAGCTGTTTGGATTCGAAAATTCATTACTGATTTGGGAGTGGTTCCATCGATCGCAGATCCCATTGATCTATACTGCGATAATAATGGAGCCATTGCACAGGCTAAAGAACCTAGATCTCACTCCCGAACCAAACACATACTCAGGAGATATCACCTCATTCGAGAGATTAATGAAAGGGGTGACATACACATATGTAAAGTGCACACAAATGATAACATTGCAGACCCACTGACCAAAGGCTTGTCGCAGACGAAGCATGACGGTCATACTAGTTCCATGGGTATTAGATACATGGGTGATTGGCTCTAGTGCAAGTGGGAGATTGTTAGTGTAGGTGCCCTAGATGCAATACAATAGACCTTTATGTCATTTAATTATTCAATAAACATATTTATTATGACTTTAATTACTGCGATATATTTGTTAGCATAATAAATGTCCTTAGAATCATGATACACATTGTATAGTTTAGTACATGACTTGAACTTGAGATTATATAATAGATCATATTCTTAAATGTCCCTAGTCGAGTATTATTATTATAGGACAATAATAATACATAAATAAACTAGTATGTTGTTTGACTGATAACCACATCTCATTGGTTATAAGTATGGGGATACTAAAGTCAACACATAGGTACATGCAAGAGTACGTGGTACTGGACATACCCACAGTGAGATTCTTCATGTTTAATAAAGTCATAAGAAAGACTCACAGTGATAATGGTGTAATGATCCTCTGACTTGAGATCATTATATTTCTGTACGAGGATTAATATACTTTGACTACATTAAAAGTTACCTTTGACCGGGTAATGATAAAAGTGGACATCGGGTATATCATGAGTCGTATGAGAAATATGAATGATAGATAAAGGATTTAACCCTCCTATAATTAGGAGAGATATTATTGGCCTCTTGATTGAGACTATAAAATGCATGGCCGTGCTCAAATAATGATTTGTTTTCATAGTCTACTCATGGATCAAGTAATCCCGAATTAAATGTTGAAGAGGATGACTAAATACATGCCTCGAGTTTAATCTATAATATATATGGTTAAAGGGATTATATTACACGGAAACATTAATCATGAAAGGTTTTATCGAATCACGATTTAATTATTATTTAATTGTGTAGCAATGATGTGTTACTAGATACCGCTCATTGTTTATAATTTTATTGGAGAATAAAATTATTGCTAATTAAATAATAGCCTATAGGGTCACACACATAGAGCACTTCAAGGAATAGTTAATTTAAATTATAGATTTAAATTAATTGATGATTATTTGAATTTTATTATATTAATTAAGTGAGACTTAATTAATTGAAATAATATAATTCGAATTTGAATTCTGCCCTTAATAATTAAGTATGACTTAGTTATTAATTAAATAATAGAAATTCGGTTTTTATTATTTAATCCTAAACCTACATGGGTTAGGCTTTGCTGTTATGGGTTGCTGATTGGGCCTCTTAACCAGCATTATAAATAGACAATGATAGGGTTAAGAGGGATGATGTTTTTGGAAAAAAAACAAACCCTAGAGGCAGCAGGCAACAGCAAGGAGAAGAAGGCAGAAAGAAGAACAAATTTTGAAATCATCAAAAGGGAGGCTAGTACATCCATTCCATAATCAAGATCGTGAGATGTTCTTGAAGGTGCTCGTGTGGATACCATAGAGGTGTTTTCGAGAAGAAGACACAAGTCGTGAAAGCTAGGATCTCCGTTGAGTTCGTAGAAGTCAAGACCAAGAAAAGGTATGATTCCGTTTCACAATAATCAGTCCGAACTTATACATGATCCTGCGTTTAGGGTTCCGAATTTTTGTTATATTTACGTTTAATCAGCTGCGTTTTATGCCTCGGAACCCAACAATTAGGAATGGAGAGGTCAACACCATTCTCATCACTCAAGGAGAACACATTGTAGTCCCCAACAATTTTTAAATTTAATCTATTGATGGTTGAAAGCATGAAATCAGTTATAAACAGACTCAATTCAGTGTTAAGTGGTTTACTGGTTAACAAAGAATGAGTATTTTTCTTTAATGTTGGGGACTCCATGCATTGAACACTATCTAAATTAATTATGCCTACAACAGAGTTAATTATAAGCATAAAAAATCTAGAATAGTAAATTACCGGTTTTCCGGCTTCTTTCTTTTCCAGTACCAGCTTGAACAGTGGCATCAGGAGCTTTCCAATGTCTATTTTATAGTTATGCACCATGGAATGCACAATCTTCCTGATGTATGCTGGCACTTCATTCCAGCCACTTGTTTTACTGGACATGGACCTTGAGACAGCATCCAGCATCATGCTTCATTCTTTATTCAAATATTTCCTGTCCATTCCTCCCGAAGGATACCATTCATCACTATTTGCATTGAGCTTGGGTCCAGCATACCCAACCATCTTGAAGAACTTGGCAAGTTATTCTTCACTTGCAGGCTCCTTAAATAGCAAGCCTTCAGTCTCTTCCACATGAAGAGCTTTGTTGACGTGAGAGGAATCAATGGTGTAAGAGGTACCATTGATTTGGAAAGAGATTGAGCTAGCATCTTGCTCCCCCTCACATACTGCAAAGGTCCAGAAATGAGAAAGTCTTGGGATTTCCAGGTAGGGACTTGCAGTTAGGGCATAGGTTAGGTATGAGTTGTTCATGAAGCCAACAAGGGGTTTGAAGGCTTCTCCAACTTCACCAACTGAAGCCATGGTTGTGAAGTTGGTTTGGGCAAGAAAACAGATGATTTGGGGTCCAGACATGGTTACAAGAAAATGGTTTAGATCTAGGTTTAGAGAGTTGAAGAACGGTTTAGAGAAGAGGTTGTAGAGAAAATAGAGGGTTTTTAGGGGGTTTGAATATTTGAAGATTAAAGAGAAATAAAGAGTGTGAGAGATTTAAGCTGTTTGTATATATATGATGTGAAAAAGATACTGCCAAGAAAGGATTTTAAACGATTTAAAGTGACAGTTGTCTTCAAGTTCCATTCTTTGACAGTAACTTCTGCGCTAGAAATCACAAACACTCTTGACAGTAACATTAGAGATTAGAGAATATATATAATAAATGAATAACTCTAATATTAACTGGTGATAGTATGTTATGCGGAGGTTGTAGAAACACTGTACTGTCAAGGGATATTGACAATAGGTTTCATTTCCGCATACTATACTGTCACTATTTCTCAATTCTTTGACAGTAGGTTTCACAGGTTTCGACAGTAAGTCTTGATCCAGCAAAACATACTGTCAAGGCTTCACAACCTTTTGACAGTAAGTTTCACAGAATTTGACAGTAAGTTTTAATCCCGCGAACTATACTGTCAAGACTTCTCAAACATATTGACAGTACCTTTTTTTTTAAGATACTTAAAAAAACAATTAGTTAACCTCTCAGTTAATTTTCATCATGTCTTTTCACTGTGATAGAAATCAAAACACCTCTAGAGGCCATTAATTCACAGTGAAATTCAGTTAACTAACTTTTTGATCAACTAAACATAATTACATCAACAGGTTAAATTTAACATACCCAATTCACGCACTAGCCTGTTGAATGTCTTTTCATCCAATTGTTTGGTGAAAATGTCTGCAAGTTGCTTCTCTGTGGGCACATAGATTAGCTTGATTGTTCCTTCCTCCACATGCTCTCTAATGAAATGATGTCTGATGTCAATGTGCTTAGTTTTGGAATGTTGAACAGGATTCTCAAAAATTGCTATAGCACTAGTGTTGTCACAAAAGATAGGAATTCCTTGCAGTGTCAACCTATAGTCCAATAGCTGGTTCCTTATCCAAAGAAGCTGAGCAAAGCAACTACCAGCTGCAATATATTCAGCCTCTGCAGTTGAATTTGATACTGAATGCTGCTTCTTGCTAAACCAAGAGACCAATCTTTCTCCCAGAAACTGACAGCTTCCTGTTGTACTCTTTCTGTCTATTCTGCACCCTGCATAGTCTGAGTCTGAATATCCAACCAAGTCAAAACTAGAATCCTTAGGATACCAAAGGCCTAAGTTTTGAGTGCCTTTTACATATCTGAGAATTCTTTTTACTGCCATTAAACGTGACTCCTTTGGATCAGACTGAAACCTTACACACAAACCTGTTGCAAACATTATGTCAGGCCTACTAGCTGTTAGGTAGAGGAGAGAGCCAATCATTCCTCTATACATCTTGTTGTCCACCTTCTTTACTTTTGGATCCTTGTCAAGTTGAGTTGCTGTTGAGATTGGAGTTTTTGTAGGAGATGAGTCTTCCATATCAAATCTTTTCAAAAGATCTTTAACATACTTAGTTTGGCAGATAAATATTCCATCTTCTTTTTGATAGACTTGAAGTCCAAGAAAGAATACTAATTCACCCATCATGCTCATCTCATATTTGTTATGCATTAACTCTGAGAATTTCTTGCATAACTCTTCATTTGTTGAACCAAAGATAATGTCATCAACATATACTTGGACTAGAATGATATCCTTTCCATGCTTTTTATAGAAAAGAGTTTTATCCACAATCCCTCTTGTAAAGTTATTATCAAGAAGAAACTTAGAAAGAGTATCATACCAAGCCCTTGGTGCTTGCTTTAGACCATACAATGCCTTGGGTAGTCTGTACACAAAGTTTTTCATCTTTGGATCTTCAAAGCCTGGAGGCTGTTTAACATACACTTCTTCTTCTAATTCTCCATTGAGGAAAGCACTCTTAACATCCATTTGAAAAACTTTGAAGTTGTTGAATGCAGCAAAAGCCAAAAAGATTCTTATTGCCTCAGTCTGGCAACAGGAGTAAATGTTTCTTCATAATCAATCCCTTCCTGTTGACAGTAGCCTTTTGCCACCAGCCTTGCTTTGTTTCTTGTAACAGTACCACAATCATCCATCTTGTTCCTATAAACCCATTTGGTGCCTATAATGGATTTGTTCTTTGGCCTAGGCACCAACTCCCAAACACAGCTTCTTTCAAATTGATTCAGCTCCTCTTGCATAGCATTAATCCAATCTGGATCAACTAAAGCTTCTTCTAGAGTTTTAGGTTCTGTTTAAGATAGAAAACAAGAGTGCATGCATTCATTGGCAACATTTCTTCTTGTTTTGACTCCAGTTCCTGGATCACCAATAATTAAATCATTAGTGTGATCTCTGTTCCATTTAGTTCCTCTTAAAGAGCCACTAGAGTCTTCAGCATTTTGTTGATTGACAGCATCTTTTGTTCTAGCACTGTTGACAGCATCAATTTCTTCAAGTCCACTATTCATTGGAACATTCCCAGAAAAATCAGTTATTTGAGCAGTTCCTTCATTTTCTCCAGAGTTGTTGGAACCATTGTTAGACCAGAAATAGTGTGATCAATACTTGGTGAATTCTCTTCAATCTTTTCTAGATAGCCTTGGTTTTCAAAGACTAAAGCTTCTGTTTCTTGACTTCCCTCAATTCCAGGAAATTTAGTTTCATCAAAGGTGATATTTACACTTTCCTCCACAGTCTTGTGATCAATGATGTAGAATCTATATGCAGTCCTGTCAATACCATATCCCATGAAGATTCTTTCAAGTGCTTTAGTATCAAACTTTCCTTTGATCTCATTTGAATCTTTCATGAAGTAGCACTTGCTCCCAAAGACATGAAAATAGTTGACAGTTGGTTTCCTTCCTGTAAGAAATTCATAGGGTGTCTTTCCATAGGATTTGTTGACTACAGTCTTGTTTTGAGTGTAACAGGCTGTAGGGAGTTTTGCTTCACTCAACATTGTTCTTGCAGCCTCAATAAGAGTTCTGTTTTTCCTTTCTACAACACCATTTTGTTAAGGTGTTCTTGGTGCAGAGAATTGTTGAGTGATTCCATTGTCTTTGCAGAAATCATTCATGATACTGTTTTGAACTCAGTACCATTATCACTTCTCAAAGTCTGTACTTTGTATTTGGGATTTTTGTCAAGAACCCTAACCAAATCAATAATTTCTTGTGCAGCTTCATCCTTGGATATTAGAAACCTTACCCAAGTGTATCTTGAGAAATCATCAACCATTACTAAAGCATATCTTTTTCTTGCCAGTGATTGCACATTCACAGGACAAAATAAGTCCATGTGAATTAGTTGAAATGCTTCATTGATTGAACCACTAGGAGTGCTTTTATGAGCAGCTCTCCTTAGTTTCCCTTTCTGGCAATCCTCACACAATCCTTCTTGACAGAATTCAAGTTGAGGTAGCCCTTTCACCAACTCTCTCTTCATTAGATGATTCATTGCTTTGAAATTCAAATGAGAGAGCTTCTTATGCCACAACCAACTTTCAGTTGAAGAGGCCTTATTGGAGAAACAGTAGACCTTGTTGAAAGTCATATTACTAGTCCTATTTGTAATAAATAGATGACAACTCAACTAAGATAAGAAAGCGAAGTAAATAATAAATATTGAATATAGAGGAAGAACAAAAGAAGCCATGACAGGACAAGAGAAGACACAAAGACAAAAGATATTGATGATGAAACTGAGGTTGCAGAAGGAATCAATGTTAATGATGATGATTTAGATCCTAGTAGTGGAAATGGTAGTGAATCTACACAACTCATGGACTTTAACAGAATCCACTCAACAAGGTGAAGGATCTTCAACACATCCTAGCAGCAACTCAGGGGGAGCAAATAAAAGAAGGATCTACTAGTCATACTCAATACAATGAAGATCAAAGGAATACATTAAGAACATATCTGCCGAGACAAAGGGTTTGGAGTCAAAGTCATTCCTGGAGTCTAGTTCTTAGTGATCCGGATACTAGAGTAAAGACTAGAAGTGCTATGCAAAGTAAATGGTTACTCTTCGGGTAAGAACAATTGTTAAATAGTTGGAATCCTAAAGAAGATTGAAGAAGCACTGATTGATCCAGATTGAGTGATTGCAATGCAAGATGATCTCAATCAATTCGAAGGCAGAATCTACTGAATCTGGAACCCAGGCCACAAGACAAAGTTGTAATTGGTACTGTAAGGGTTTTCAGAGACTGGATGATTTTTGGCATTGTTATGAGGGACAAAGCCAAACTGGTTGCTACAGAAGGTATCGACGATGATGGAAACAGAATCTTCGGGACTTTCAAGATCTAACTAAAGCACCAGAGACGAGACTTGATACTATTAGGGCTGAACAAGTTGATGTACAACAACTCCTGGACTTTGAAGTTTCATATCCACTGGAATTTGTACATCATTCTCTTCACAAAGCTCTCTATGATGGAGGTAAGAGATCAAGCAATCGTCAAGGACATAGTATGACACTCTAACTGATAATTACTTGAATATGATTTTATATTAGAGTCGTTATACACATATCTCTCTAGAATACAAGGCACACACACATAATGTTTAGTGCAAGTATACCATGATTATATTATATGTGGGTCTACTGTGCATAAAGACCATATATTTTATTCTCAATATGCCTATGTGCAAGTTTCCACGTGGATACTAGAGAATCTAATCTTATAGCTAAGATATGAATTGTTAGATATCTTAAGGGATTACCAATTCTAAGAATCAGGTACCCTAAAGATACCAGGCTTAACCTAATTGGCTATATAGATATAGATAATGCAGGTTATAAGAAAGACAGGGAGGTAATTACCAGAAGCTGTCAAACTCCATCAACTCTGCTGGATAATCTCTTCACTACTCACGGAAACAAACGCATGGACACCAGGTATCATTTATATCGAGAGTAGTCCTTAGTAGAATAACTTGCAGATATTTGCTAAACAACTTGATGAATTCATTTTGTCTAAGTTGGTTAGTGAAGTTGGGATATTATATATGTGCATATTTGTTGGAAATCTCATCTGCAAGGAATTCTTAAATGAGTTCACAAGTATTAAATTTTCCATATTTAAAGGACTTGTGAATTAATTTGAAATCCAGAACCTCATATTTATTGCTACTACTTTAATTATCATGTTTACAATATTATATGCATATGTGGTAATTAGGTGTTCTAGCATAAGTTTGTATATTATCTTAATTGATTTAAAATTATGATGTTAGACAATTCAGTGTCATATCAGTCTCATGATTTAAAAGAATTAAAATAATATACAGCATAATTGTTTGTATGATAAATATTTTATGTGTATTAGTTAACGATATCTTGCTTAATTGTTTTGATATTTTTCTCTGATATTTTTAAATATTTTGTTATAAATAATTGTGATACTTTTAATATTAGTGACATTATTTAGAATTACTGATCTAAGTAATCAATGCATATTTCAAAAACACTAATATTGAAATGAACGGAAGTATTTTCTAAGTTATGCGTATATAAAATTCTCAATATTTTATATACTTAGAAATATTTCCAAAATTGTTTTTACTTCTAGGTATCAACCATTTGTAAAATGATTTGTTTTCAAACACTTGTTTCAATATTTGTTGCACATTGATTCAAAGTACCTAAACAGTGGTTGTTGCTTTGAAGGCCTTATACTCTATTGCTAAGAATACATCCACCCCTATTGTAATGAAATTTTCTATTTTAAGTTAGGGATAATATCAGGTGGATGAAAATGATGAAGTTCATAATTGCATTATGATTCGGAAAATCATTGTCCTCTATTTGATAAGGATGGTTTGCAAAACTGTTTTCAAATCATACAGTATTAAGGTATAAAGGAAAAGAGTCATTTTAACGAGATATAATTTGGTAAGAGAGTTGAATTTCTTCTTTGGTATAAATTCCCGCATTTTATTATGGGAAGTTTGCCTTATAGGAAATTCAGAAGGGATATAAACTTTCTTCTCTGATACAACTTTCCCGCGTTTTATTATGGGAAATGTATCTTAAAGAAAATTTCGTATCTTGCTTTTAATTGATAAATCTTTAGTTCTGACAAAACTCTTTTTACTAAAAGTACTTTAATGCAATCTATTACTATTCCTTATTATATTTTTCCTTCTCTTTGGGATGAAAAATATGTTTTGGAATTGTAAGGCGATTATCTTTTTATCTCGATTGGTTTTTTCCAGTAAGCCCCAACGGCTTTAGAAACTGGCCAAGAGGTTGAAAACCCATCAATCTCTTACCCAGGCCATAGTACCAAACACCAATTCATCCACTTCCATGTATTAACCCCTGGAGATATAAGGAACTCATGTAAGTTAGAGGTTGATAAGGGAGAAACTGCACTTGATGTAGCAAATAAGGATGATGTCGAAAGTGCACCCACAGCTCTACCTCCAGAGAAGAAAATGAGTATATAACTGAGGTAACTGTAAGCTCATCTGCATCTTCTCAAAAGGATGCAGAGCTGAAAAGGCAATAAAACTGTCTCTGGAATCATTCTCTCTACAGGATGAGTCCATTGAAATTCGCTCGTCAGCCAGAGCACTTTGTAATGAGTCAAGCACACCACCGGCACTCACGCTGATGGTAAGCCTAAATAGATAAATTCTAGGAACACATTGCAAGGCATGCACAGTGAGAGGTACATGCAACATTTTTAGTTTTGTACAGTTTTAATTAATTGGCATTCATACTGTAAATATATATATTTTTTTCTTAAGAGAATTGAATTTCTTCTTTGGTATAACTTTCCCGCATTTTATTATGGGAAATTTGCCTTATAGGAAATTCATAAGTGATAGAAACTTTCTTCTCAGATACGACTTTCCCGCGTTTTATTAAGGGACATGTATCTTAAAGAAAATTTCGTATCATGCTCTTAAATAATATTTTTTTTCAACAATTGGTATCAACGATTGACATATTTATTTTTCCTATAAAATTGGCATATTTTTACTTTATAGTTTTTTTAATTATTTCATGTTATTTTTAAAATTTATTTTTGTCTACGAAAAATTGTTCTAAGAATCATAAGTATTAATTGTCAATATTTAAAGGACTTGTGAATTTCTTTACATTTACTTTTTCGAGCTTACATATATCTCTGATATAATGTATGAAGTTAAATGCTAATTTTCATTCTTATGATTATTTAGTATTTAGTAAGATTATTTTATCTTATTAAAATTATGAATTGAAGCAATTCATCGTTTATTAGTTTCATAATTTTAATACGATGAGATATAAGGAGAATAATTACTTGCTTTTTGAAATTATTATTAATTATCATATTTTGATAGTTTGTTATTATTTCATTGCAATTAGTTATGATTTTTGTTGTTAGTGATAATATATATATATATATATATATATATATATATATATATATATATATATATATATATATATATATATTGTTTATCTGAAAATCACTAATAATAAAAACATATATGTGTTCTGCCGAACAAGAGCAATCGACTCGAGGTAAAAGCAGGTAATCTCGATCTTGATATATTATCTAATCAATTGATATAAAAATATATACAATTGATATATTGAGCCCTCAGTGGCTATAGGACAAGATCAAGGGATTGAAAACATACAATTTCTAACACAGATCATAGAACTAAACACTCAAACAGATACAACTTCATCTACTAAACCCCTAAAAAGAAAAGTGTTATCAACTAAAGAAGGTGAGAGAGTAAGTGCCTCTAGTGCACTAGAAAAGAGAAGTATCTATGAGTGTTCCAGCAGCTCTGCCTCTAGTTAGAATATGAAATTGAAACCAAGGCAACTGCTAACTAATTTATATTCTCTCAAAAGGGTATAGATTTTCAAATGGCAAAACTGTTACTGGGTTCATTCTCTCAACAGAGTGAGTCTATTGAATTCGGCCTATTAGCCAAGGCCATTTGTAAAGAGTCAACTTCATATGGACACATTCAAACACTGCAGACCATAAATGTATATATTCAAATGCACTGTAAGGATTGTCACACAGTAAGGATGAATTGACGGAAGCAATTATTCTAAACTTCCATATCAAGGAAGGAAGGATGATTGATGATTCTGACTGAATCAACATGCCTTCACAGGCGTCAGGAGGAAACTTGGATCATTTGCTACATTATAGATCCTTGTCTCCCTCCCCAGATGGAACATATCCGGATTCCTAACGGAACAGATCATCTTAGATGATCAACAACTCATTGAATCTATTCCTGAAGCAATTCAGTTTTCAAATTCAAATATTTTAATGGATTCAATTGAGGACGGGGATTTATGAAACCCCATTGCACCACCAGTGACCTCTCTTGAAGGGGCTATGGTGATCTTTCTTGCAGGTACAGAAGACTGTGTCATTCGTACTGAGAGAGAAATAGTATTGTGAGAACAGAGTGAAACACAAGTGAGAAAGAGTGAAAATATATATTCTATGAGTGAAACACTTAAAGAATATATGAGCGAAACACTTGTGAGAAACACAAAGTAAAATCACACACTAACACAATTACCAAATCCCATTCCCAATTATCTGTTACAGATTTATAATGTTACTCAACTAAGGGGGATGAAATTTCTTCTATTATTAAGGATTCTGAAGAGGATTACCCAACTAAGGGGGAGAAGTGTTGAATAGTTCGAACTGTTGAACAAAATCCAAAAAGGGAGAAGTAGATCCAAAAAGGGAGAAGTGTTGAACAAGATCCAAAGGGGAGAATTGTTTAACAAAGACTTTTACTAGAAGATGATTACTCCATTATTGAACAAGAAAAAGGGGTATATAACAACATGCTTGGATTGGATCCATTTGATTTTAGAAAATTCTTGTATATAGGATTAATTGGATTTTCTAAAATGCATAACATGTCTGTTAGGTCCAAAGTGTTGTAGAGGGGGGGGGGTGAATACAACTGTTTCGAATAATGAGAGAAAATGAAATAATTGCAGGTAATAAATAATGACACAGAATTTCAAGAATATATCTTTATATTCATTGAAGGATTTGCTACAACATTCATAAAAGCATCATAATCAGTTGAACAATAAATACAGCAATTAAAGCTTAATTCAACTGATTCTCTCTCACTTTCTTTTTACAGTAAATGCCCTCTTTTTAAAAATATACAAATAGAAAGTACAGAGATTGCTAAAAGTCTCTTTACAAATAAAACAAAGTGCTGCTTTTATAATGTCGTGTAGACTTGATCTTGTCCTTTTTGTGTACGTGGCCCAATCAGGACTCGTCAACAAAAAGTACTTTCCAACCACTCTGGATCAACCGTTCACAATAAGCCACTTGTCCCTTGAACATTAAATGCTACATATCGACCCGCATCTCGATCTAGGCCTGGACCCATCTCGATCTCGATCTTGGTTGACAATCTCGATTTCGATCTGTGAAAATCTCGATCTCGATCTGTGAAAATCTCGATCTCGATCTGTGAAAATCTCGATCTCGATCTATGAGAATCTCGATCTCTATCTCGATCTGCCGTGGATAGAGATTTGCCTTGTAATGTTTTACTTCAATTATAAATCTCGACCCGCATCTCGATCTGCTGTGGATCGACATTTGCCTTAGCAAATATGCACTCATCCAATGTTGACTTTCTTTAGTGACTAATTGTGGATTAACCTTTATGAGCAAGTTTCCCTAGCTTCTTCAATTTCTTTTCCTTACTCAATTCAAATGAGATCTTCTATTACTGACATGAAATTGCCTCCAATGTCCTGACACTTGATGTAATGGTCTGGTTCATAAGTGACTAGTCTTGTAGGGGTTCTTGCTTCTGAATGTCAGTTCTCATTTGTTGATTAACCTTTACTTTATCCAGTTGTTGAGATACATTACATGAAATCACTTTGGTCTTCTTGATACTTCTTTGACATTAATTTGATTCTCCATTAGATAAGTTAGGGCATGAGCAATACTGAGATTGAACTTCTTCTCACTTATGCATCCTTGATTAACCAAATTAGTTACTTGTAGTTACCAAGTATCATTACCATTTCTTTAGTTGATTGATTCCATGTGCTTCTTCAGTTTCTCTTGTTTTGCTGTTGTTTTATCTTTTACCTAGTTGAGTTACATAGTAATTAAGTGTTACAAGTTAGTACACTTATGCTTTTCAATCTCCCCCTATTTGATTGTCTAACAATGACAACCAAATTCACAATGAGGATAACTCAACTAACCAGGGACTGAAAAAGATAAACTAACATTCATAAACGATCATGTCAACTTGCATAATGCTTGGCTTGATTAACTAGCTTCATGTCTATCACTGATACTTCAAGTGCCAAAATTGGACACCTGTTGGCTCGATCAAATGGCTTCATGCTCTTCTAGAGATTTTCTCTAAGTACTTAAGAGCACGGTCCACTCAATCTTCAATTATCCTTTTGAAGTCCTTTTAGCAGTATTACCACCGCCGAACTTCGCGAAATAATTGACGCCTAATATAAACCAGTTTCAAGACACTTAGCTAACTAACTTCTACCTTACACTACACAAGAAAACAGATAATGTACTTACAATGCAGGAAAACAAGAAAACAAATTACAACGCAAAGAAACATTACAAGCTTAATACATTAAAATCTCGATTTCTTGCGCTCCTCTTCCTCACGTGCTTTCTTCTTGGCTGCCTTTTCTTTCTTCATGAACTCAGGGTTGCAGACTTCATCCATTCTTTTCTTGAGAAGATTAAGTCCTTCTGCTTCCACATGATTTCTGATCTTATAATCTCGAAACAACCTCAACCACCTCTCAACCATGCTGCGAGTGGTAAGCTTCGTGGGAATGTCTTCAAACCTCAGCTTAGTTACTTTGTCAGGATACCCCTTTTCCTCTTTCTTCCTTATGACCAGCTGCTTAGGGTATCCAATGACAATAACGGTGGTGCATTGATGTAGCCTCTGAATATCAAGCTGTTGTCTTCTCTTACAGAAGTTCTCAAACGTGACCCTTAGATAGTCCTGATCAAACTCATCAACATCATCCATCTCATCAATCAATTCCCTTATGATACACAGTGTTTCATGACTGTGTTCTGCAAAGATGTCGTACTTGAGCTCAATGACGGTTTCCACCTGATGCTTGTCTGTATAGATCAGCAGGTCATTCTCATTCTCAGCTTTGCTTTTGACAAACTTGACATTTGCACCAACCACTGCACTAGCTTCCTCCCTTATTTCTTCTTCTTCAGGAATGTCTAATCTTGGATCTCCGTATCTCTGCACATGCTCCTTTATTGCCTCTTCTTGCTGCTCGAATGCATAGTCTTCAGGCTCCTTCTTAACCACTATTAGTTTGGCTTCAGGCAACTTGTATCTAACATCTTGCCTTCTTATCAACTTCTCCAAGTCCTTAGCCACCAGCTTCTTTTCCTTTGTTAGAAAACCCTTTGTGAGGACTAGCTTTGCCACTACCTTCAGTACATTTTCGCTCGGGGTCAGTTTCGAGTCATGTAGATTTACGATCCTCAAGACCTTGTCATGGACGTATCTGATTTGATAGGGATTTAGAATAATGTCAACCCCTCTGTCTTCAGCCATCTTCAATAGTTTCTCTTTAAACAGCACTCCAGGCTTGACAGAGGTGTCTACCTTGTGAGCATATTCTACCAGTTCACTAGCACCCCTTGCATGGAAGAATGCCTCATCAACCATACACGGCTCGATTCTTGTTATGGGTGCCCAAGTAATCATCAGACTCCATGCTTTCTCCTTGAATATAACTTGAACAGAGGTGCATCCCTGTCTTATACAGTTTAGATAGTTCAGAAGCCCAGGGTTTAGATTTTCTAGCTTGTGGAGAAGGAAACTCAATCTTTCTGAGTCAGGAGCATAGGCTCTTGGTCCAGCTAAGGCTTCTCTAGCCTTGTCCCACTCGGGACCTTCCCTCCTTATGTCAGCCTGGACCATAGGATCTGTGATCTTTTTCATTTCATACTCATGCTGAGTTTTCTGAGCCGCTCTCTTCTCCTTTGCCATTAGTTCCTTTTCCACTATTCCTTGAAGCACTTCTTCATTCACTCTTTCTCTGGCTTCCCTGAAAATCTCTTCTTGCATCTCCGCTTCTTTCGCTACTTCATCAATTTCTTCTTCCGGTACATGCTCGTCAGCAACCGAGTGGTCTCCTGCATCACCTGCAACTCCTGCGCCAGATCCGCCAGGATTTAGACCTCTTTCTTGTTCCCACTCTCTTGCCCGTTGCTCGAGTCTCGACCTCCTTGCCACTAAGGCTTCTACATCCATCTCATCCTCATCAGAATCTTCAATTAAGTCTCCCATAAATACATCGACGAGAGGTGTTTCTTTCTCAGCTCCTGCTTCTTCAACTACCATCTTCTGCTTGCCTTTGTTTTTAAGAGCCGGTTGAGCCTCCTCCACCTTTTCACCAGATTTGTTTGAAGACTCGATCACCGGACCCTTACTAGTCAGCTTTTTCAGACCCTGATCCTTCTTCTCCCCCTTAGGTGGGTTATCCTCATCAGGAGCATCATCATCATTTTTATCATCACCATCACCACCGGTTGAAGGACCAGGTCCAGCCCTGTTACGTCCAAAGACAGCATCAAGTAGTTCATTCAGCTTCGTCCAGACCTGAGACATGCCATGAGTGACATCATCGACTGACCGCCCAACCTCCACTTGTACCAATCCAAGATTGTTTATCTTGTCAATCATTTGATTTTGGACGGCAATCAAGTTCTCCATGAACTGTGCTCCAACCTCCAATCTTCCAGAGTTAGAAGAGACAACAGCAGTAACACCAGCAACTCCAGCCTCCAAAGCCTCCACCTTCTTCACTAGATCCTGTAATTTAGGGGACGGTGTTTGGCTTGGGTTAAACTGTTTACTCTCGCCGGGTTCTGTTTCACTCAAGATCCCTAAAGAGAAGGGATCTACTCTCCCTGTCTCTCTCTCGTGTTTAGAGCCTAACAGAACTAGAGCCTCATCCACTAGTCGCTGAGGACTAGCGGTGAGTTGGTCGGCGATATCAGTCAGTGAGACTGAACCTTTAAACGCTGTGTCTACGTTAGGGGATGACGTTATGACCATGTCATCCCCTTGTTCACCAAGAACCTTTTCTGGTTCGCTGGGCTGTTCTGGAGGCGTAGACCCACCAGTCACCAGATGTCGTTGCTCTGCGAGCAACTTGTTTTCTGATTTAGATGAGGGAGAGTCATCCGTATTGGATTCGACAGACTCTTCCACATATACACTTCCTGAGATTCTAGCATCAGAAGAGCTAGTCGCAGTTTGCTATTCCCCTTCCGAGAAATTGCTCAAAGAGCCCTGAGCGGACAACTCAGGGGAGGTAGGGCCAGCTCCTATTGGCTGTTGAGCTGGACCCCCTCCTTGACTCTCACCAACATGCCTAGGCGAGTGCGAATGTTCTGGAATATTTAGGAGAGGTGAGCCACCAGCGTGAGGTGTGGTGGCTGTGAGAGGTGAACTATCCCTAACAGGTTGCACAGTTGCCACTAGATAGAATCCATCTTTTGCTTCTTTGAGAGTGGCAGAGCTGCTGATTTTACTACTCTCTCAACTCCTACACTCCCTCCACTCGATTCACTCGACTTAGATGGGCTTGCCTTCCTTTTATCACCAGTTTTAGGGCTGGCTGAATGCTTATGAACAGAAGGGCTTGCAGCCTAGGATAGAGCCTGGGGGTTTTCAGGCCCACGGCTATAGAAAACAGGGGTTGGTTGAATTGAAATTTGATCAAGATCAGCAAGAATAGGTACCTGACTCAGAAGATCTTCATCCTTGTCAGCTCCAGCTTCTGCAACATTTGCTTCAGCCATTTCAACATCCACACCTGCTTCTCCCAAATTTCCAGACACTTGATCTCCACCAGCAGCTTCGTTGCCACTACCTTCCGCTTCTACTGCGGTAAACTGAGAAGCATGCCTCCTAGCATACTCATCTTGCAGATCCTGGAAGTACGGAGTCAAGCGCAACTCAAAAAGTCTGGACTTTTACTGGGTTTCCATGGTGGAGATACTCTTTAAGGTCATATCAAAACATGCCATCCTTTCAGAGCCTTGAAATATTCTTCTGTGCTCCTCTGAAAGAACGTCATCCAGAACCATCTGAAGAAATCTTGGCATCCAACATTTGACTGGTCCATCTTCGGGATTCCGAGATGCATTCTTTTCTAGTGCCCACCTCTCAAGCAACTGAATCAACAGATGTTTTCCCACATTCGCTCTTCTGTTATTTGCCACTCCATATAGAATTACTCGACAGCTGTTGTTCATTGGCCTGTAGTCTTTGTCTTTTGGGAACATGCAGCGTTGAATGGCCTGAACTACATAATCCCACTCAGCTGGTAACATACCTGTGTGAACCTTTGTTACCTTGATAGGACCCGTGGGAGGACGACAACCTATCTCTGTGAATAATTGCAACATTTCTTCCATAGTGGGTTCCGGAGCAAAATTTTCTGAAGGAAGCCCAAGAATCTCATTGAACTTCTGCAGACTGACCTCATATTTTGCACCACTGATAGTGAAGGACAAGCATGTTGGATTTACTTTACCACCCTGAATCTCTAATGTTGAGTAAGCAGCTTGAAGGGCTTCAACATTCAGGATGGGAGAGGTGGTTAAGGCATGACTTATTAGGGATGTGTTGTTGAGGGACTCAATCCAGAACTGGTAGTGAATGAATCTACCAGTTGCTCGATCAGTAGAGAGATTAACAAAGTTGGTTTTGGGAATAGTGAAATTTGGGTTGGCCATTTGAGATTTGTGTTTGAGAAGAGAAATGTTTTGTAAAGATTTTGCAATGGAAATTTTAGAGAACAAGTTCTAAATTTAAACACAAAAAAAACGTACACGAACCCCACTAATTACCCACGTAATAAAACTCCCCACTAATGACCACTTAACTCCCCACTAATGATCACTTAACTCCCACTAATGATTGACGGTTTAGCTTTAGGAAATTAAAGTGAACAGTCGTTTTGTTTTAAAAAATGCGAGTATCTCGGAAAATCACAAAACTGGGCGGTTACTTGGTACTTTATGGATTGATCAGTAACACACACAACTATGCCACTTGAAAAAAAATGAAAAACACGAAGACACGAAATCAATAAAAACAAACTCACTCGAATAACAGGAGAACTGAACAACGATTTGCAAGAACACTAATGTTAAGAGATGACGTAGAATATGCGCAAAAAGTTCAACAGTTTACTTTAAACAAAATTTTGGCAAAGTTTTGTTTTACTGATTAATGTTTTCAAGTAACAGTTAGTGATTTTTGTTTAAGAAAATCACAAGAAAAACTTGGTGTTATGGCAGGAAAGAGGATGCTGTGAATGTATGTATATGCGTGTGTATTTGCTTCACCTTTTTTGAACTAGTGAGAGAGAGAAGGTTAATAGAAATAATGAACAGACTATATAATGCTATATTATATACTTGCATGCCTAAAAAGAAAGTAACTGAAGAGACAAGTCACATCTCGATCTCGAGATCCGCATCTCGATCTTCATCTCAAAGTCGATCTTGATGTCGATCTCGATCCGCATCTCGATCTACATCTTGATGTCGATCTCGATGTCGATCTCGATCCGCATCTCGATCTACATCTCGATGTCGATCTCGATGTGGATAGATCGAGATGTACCTTAACAGTTTTTTTTAAAGCAATTTTCGCAAGTCAATTTCGATCTCGATCCAGAACCAGATCGAGATTTGCCTTAGAAACTTACAATTTTGAAATGACAGGGAATTTAGCAAATAAACCATGCATTACAAAATTAAGTCTAGCATTAAATTCTATCACATTATTAGACATTAATCATATGGATACACAGATCATCATAAGATTAATGTCATGAAACTTTCTAACTTCCCCTTATGACATGCAATACATATATTTTTGAAGTTAAGTACACATTATTAATTATGAATATTCATGAACAACAATAATATGTACACAAACTGAATTATAACAGATAGGTAGCAAAACTAACAGGTGTTAAGCATCCCCAATTCACCAACCAATCTAGAAAATGTTGATTCGTCTAGAGGTTTAGTGAATATATCTACTATTTGACGTTCAGTAGACACAAAATGCAACGCTACAGTTCCATTTTCTACATGCTCTCTAATAAAATGATACCTTATATCAATATGCTTAGTCCTTGAGTGATCCACAGGATTGTTGGTCATTGCAATAGCACTTGTGTTGTCACACATGATAGGAATCTTAGATACTTCCACACCGTAGTCCTTGAGTTGGTTCTTCATCCACAGTATCTGGGCCACACAGCTTCCAGCAGCAATATATTCTGCTTCAGCTGTCGAGGTAGATACTGTGTGTTGTTTCTTGCTTTGCCAAGACACCAACCTTCTTCCAAGAAACTGACAGCTTCCTGAAGTGCTCTTCCTATCTATTCTACAACCTGCGTAATCTGAATCCGAATAGCCAACAAGATTAAACCCTATATCTCTTGGGTACCAAATCCCAAGATTTGATGTTCCCTTGAGATACCTAAAAATACGCTTTACGGCTATGAGATGTGACTCTCTAGGATCCGCTTGGAACCTTGCACATAAGCATGTAGAGAACATAATATCAGGTCTGCTAGCAGTTAAATACAAAAGAGAGCCGATCATACCTCGATAGCTTGAGATGTCTACAGGTTTTCCCGCTTTATCCTCGTCAAGCTTCGTGGTTGTTGTCATAGGAGTCTTAGCTTGTGATACATCTTTGAGACCATACTTCTTTAATAGATCATGAATGTACTTGGTCTAGCAGATAAATATCCCGTCCTTCTTCTGACTAACTTGAATACCGAGAAAGAACGTCAGCTCTCCCATCATGCTCATCTCATACTTTGATTGCATTAACTTTGCGAATTTAGCACACAGCTTCTCATTTGCAGACCCAAAGATAATGTCATCCACATATACTTGCACCATTATTAGATCATCTTTGCATTTCTTGTAGAAAAGCGTCTTGTCGATTACTCCTCTGGTGAAACCACTTTCTAGTAAGAAGTCTGACAGAGTTTCATACCACTTCCGCGGAGACTGCTTAAGGCCATATACTGATTTGAAGAGGCGATAAACATAATCACAGTATTTGCTGTCGACAAACCCAGGAGGTTGATCAACATACACTTCTTCATCCAGTTCACCGTTTAAGAATGCACTCTTGACATCCATCTGATAGACTTTAAAACCATGATGTGCTGCAAATGCTAAGAACATCCTTACGGCCTCTAGCCTTGCTACTGGTGCGTAGGTTTCATCATAATCAATTCCTTCTCTTTGAGTATAACCCTTAGCAACCAGGCGAGCTTTATTTCGTGTTACAAGTCCGTTTTCATCCACCTTGTTTCTGAATACCCATTTTGTTCCAACAACAGATCTATTCTTTGGTCTGGGTACCAGCTTCCACACCTTCTGCCTTTCAAACTGATTGAGTTCTTCTTGCATAGCAATCACCCAATCAGCGTCATCTAGGGCTTCTTCCACCACTTTAGGTTCCAATTGAGAAAGGAACACTGAGTATAGACATTCATTCTCAGTGGCAATTTTAGCTCTAGCTTTTCCTCTAGTAGTCACTCCGGCATCTGGATCACCAATAATTAGCTCAAACGGATGGTCCTTGCTCCAAGTACGATCCCTAGCAAATGTTCTTGATGACTCAGCTTGATCTTGTAAGTGAAGGTGACTTAGTCTAGAAGCACTTCCACTAGCTCCTCCTGAGCCAGTACTAGCTCCCCCTGAGTGAGCTGCTCCTCCTGAGTGCATACTTACTCCCCCTGAGTTAGTACCAGGTCTAACGGAAGGTGATCCCTCAGCCCTAGTGTTTTGTATTGGCGAGACACTAGACTCTTGATTAATTACATTATTTATCATTGGATCACTACCCTGCACTACAGACTCAGGAATTGTATCCATTTCATCAATATCCATATTTTCAAATCTTAGGGAAGTGGGCTCACTGTCTTCTTTTTGTATAGAAGGGAGCTTTGAGTCGTCGAATGTGACATTAAGGCTTTCAACCACCTTGCGATCATTAAGCGCAAACACCCTGTACGCTGCTACTACTTCAAGAGAATATCCAATGAAAACCCCTTCATCTGCTTTGGCATCAAACTTTCCAAGTTGTGCATTGTCTCTTAACACAAAGCATTTGGCACCAAACACGTGAAAGTACTTGATAGATGCTTTTCGTTTATTCATCAGATAGTAAGGCGTCTCATTATAGTCTTTTGTAATCAGGGTTCTGTTCTGTGTATAACACGCCGCGCTAACTACTTCAGCCCAAAAATACAAAGGAAGTCTTGACTCATACAGCATTGTCCTAGCTGCTTCAACCAGTGTCCTATTCTTCCTTTCTACCACCCCATTCTGCTGCGGTGTTCTTGGTGCTGAATACTGTCGTCTGATCCTTTTAGATATGCAGAAATCCATTAACACTGAGTTCTTGAATTCTGTCCCGTTGTCAGATCGGATAGTCTTCACAGTCAGACTTGCTACGTTTTCAATTACCAGTACATGCCTAATGATCTCATGTGGCACTGCATCTTTCGATGTCACAAACTTTACCCATGTGTATTTGGAAAAGTCATCGACTATCACCAGCGCGTATCTTTCCCTTGACATTGACATAACATTAACGGGTCCAAACAAATCCATGTGAAGTAGTTGTAGGGGATCGGTAATGCTATTCACTTGCTTATCCTTATGCGAGGCTCTTTTCGATTTTCCCATCTCACATGCTTCACAGAGTCCATCTGGAGTAAACTCCATCTGCGGCAGCCCTCTCACCAATTCTCTCCTTACGAGATTATTCATTGCTTTAAAGTTCAGGTGAGATAATCTTTTATGCCATAGCCAACTTTCATCAGCAGAAGCCTTGCTGTAGAAACACAAGACTTCAGACTGATCAGCAGAATTCATGTCGGCTATGAACAAATTTGACTTCCTTACTCCTTTGAGAGCAAGGCTTGCATCCTTTTTGCTTCGAATCGAACAATCATGCTTCCCAAAGTTGACGTCAAAACCCCTGTCGGTGAACTGACTAACGCTGAGAAGATTATGTCGCAATCCTTCCACAAAAGACAGGTCCTTAATGATAACATTTCCACAAACAATCTTGCCATATCCCCTGGTGTAACCTTTGCTGTTATCTCCAAAAGTAACCACGGAGCCGGCTCTCAACACTAAATTTGTTAGCAGGGACTTATTGCCGGTCATATGCCTCGATGCTCCACTGTCCAGCACCCATATGACTTTACTCTTTTCCTGTTCACTGCCCTGCAAATCCAGAAAGGTTAGGTGTTCTTCGGAACCCAAAGATGTTTGGGCCCGGCATCAATAATTTTCTTTTTCTTTTCAGATACAGAAGGCTTTGCCTTGTCGCCATCAGGGGCATACAACTTGACTTTGTCTTTTCCCTTGTCAACCTTGACTGGTTTGTCAGGTTTGGGAGTAGACTGGTCACTCCTAACTTTAGGAGGACTTGAAGTCTTAGCCTTTGACCCAACATGCTTTTTCTTACCACTACTAAATGTATGTTCACCAGATGTACTAGCAGTATTCATCAAATTCAAATAAGCTTGCATGATGTTTACTGCACATGGCATACAATTAGGATTATTGCATTTGGCATGATTTGCATACATGTTAGGCAAAGCAGTAGTTGCAGGCATGGTATTATAACCAACAGGTTTTTCTTCCTCTACATAGAACGGGCAATAGTAAGACAAATGATCAGTTTGATTACAAATATAGCATGCCTTCCTAGCTCGTGTAGATGTAGATACAGATACAGGTTCAGTTTTAACTACCTCTACAGGTGTTTTCATTTGGTCTGACCCTGCTACCCGTTGTTTATATGACACCGTCTTAGCCTCCTTGGTTCCTACACCTCTCTTAGCATAAGCACTCTTACTCGCTCTCTTAGAAGTTGTAGGTTTTACTACTTGTTCTTCCGACTCTTTTTCCATTTTAATCTCATGTTCAATTTTAACAGCAACATGATCTATTGTCCTAGGCTCAAACTGCTTAAAGATAGGTTTTCTAACATCCCCTAAAACCTCAAGCACATTTTCTTTGACTAACACTGGCTCTAACAACTCAGCAGCCCTATTTTTCTTTTTCTGTGTGTAGTCAAGTCGTATGTTTACTTTTTCATTTTTACTCTTGCCTGCCAGTTTCATGTACATGTCCCTTTCTACAAAAACTTTATTAGAGGCTTCTTTAAAAGATTGACATGTTATTTTAAGCTCAGCTAATTCATTCTTAAGTTCTTCGTTAAGGTCTTCCCTAATCTTAAGCTTGTGTTCTAAAACGTCTACCTGATTCATTAACTGCCTTTCTTTACTTTCTCCTGATTCTAATTCCTCTACCGTGGCCTCGAGAAGTCTATTCTTAAGGGAGAGTTTAGCATTTTCCTCATTAACAGCGATTAGATTCAGTTGGAGATTGTACATGTCTTTAGTCATGGCAGCTAATTCATTTTGGTACTCAGAAATAGACATTTCATTTACGGTTAGAATTGGTACCTCTGATTGTTCTGAAGATTTTGCCATTAAAGCGAAGTTGCATAGCTCCTGATCTTCATCTTCATTAGACTCGTCCCAACCCTTCCCTTTAGTCACAACATACGCCCGGCTTCCCTTCTGTTGCTTGCTAACCAAGGCGTCATATTTCTTTTTCAGATCAGCATAGGATTCCTTGGGATGAACGTATTTGGGCTTCTTGCACTCTGTTGCAAAGTGTCCCAATTCATTGCAGTTAAAGCATCTGAACTTGTTATTGTCTACTAGGTTAGGTCTGTAGCCACTACTAGATGTGCTACCTCGTCCGCTTTAATTTCCCCGACCACTTACACTACTACCTCTGCTGCTGCTGCTGCTTCTTCGGCTGAAAGAACTACCAAATCGTCCTTTACCTTTTCTTGGCTTCCTGAAGCTGATATGAGCAAATTCTCGAGCAATACAAATATATGACTTGTCTTCTAATTTGTCCAGCTCTTCAAGGGTATAATATTCATCCTCACTTTCTTCGGATGGATCTTCAATATCTAATATCACCCTTTCAGGATTAGCAGTTTTCAATGAGACAGCTGCAAGTGCCTTTGCAGTAGACTCTTCAGCTACAAGTCCAGATTCACTTACCGCTTTGTATTCTCCACTATTGTAGGATCTTCTTTTGTCATTTTGTTCTTGCTCTAGCTCGTAGGTTTTTAAAACACCATACAACTTTTCAAGAGAAGTATTTTTCAAGTCTCTTGACTCTCGAATGGCAGTGATCCTGTGTTCCAGATGTTTAGGCAAATTCAAGAGAAACTTGATATTTGAATCTGCCAGTGGATAGACTTTATCTCTTATACTCAGCTCGATAAGCAATTTACTGTAACGTTTGTAAACATCCGCTACACTTTCTCCTCGTTCGCATCTGAACGATTCATATTCATATATCAGAATGCGCTTGTGATTATCTCTAACTTCCTCGGTCCCCTCCATCACTACAGCCAGTTTATCCCACATGGCTTTAGGTGTTTTTAATCCCTTTATTTGAACATAGTACTCTGAGTTTAGGGATTCAATTATGACGTTGCGTAACGACGCATTCATACCAACCAATTCTTTATCTGCGTCTGAAAACTCCATTTCCTCTTTAGGAACAGACCGAGATGGTATTAGTATCCCTCCTTCCATTCGCTCTGGCTCAATTCTCATGGGTATGTATGGACCGTTCTCCAATATTCTCAAGTATACCTTGTTTATTGATTCAAGGTAGGCTTTCATCCTTCCGGTCCATTCGTCATAATGTTGTGCATCAAACAGAGGTATCTTAAATCTGTGTGCGGCGGCCATTTTAATAAAGTTTAAAATTAAGATAATACACTTTTCAAATTACAATAAATTGTATTTACTTGAAAAATTAATTATCTCACTTTAAATATCCAACACTTAATATCCAATGGGTTTTGCACTTAAGATTCAAGCAAGTTAGTTCTAATCTTAGGAACAGTAGCAGGGTCCACCACTTTTTCAAGTCCAAACAAAAATTGTCCACTTTCTAGTTGACAGAAGTTCGAATATGTACTTTTTGTTTAGTCAAACAGTTGATTCATTTTTGGCCACAAGAAAACCCACAAAGCTCCAAGGTACAGCCTTTTGAAATATTGTACAAATATTCCTTACACCATGACTCAGAACTTTTTAGATCTATGAACTTTTCAAGAAGAAACAAATAAAAGCTTTCGGCACAAACTTCAAGAAAAATGGATCTGGGATTTTCAAGAACCAACTCAAACAACACAGTAGGATCTCTGTTAGATGTGTTTAACAGGAGCTCTGATACCAATTGTTTGGTCCAAAGTGTTGTAGAGGGGGGGTGAATACAACTGTTTCGAATAATGAGAGAAAATGAAATAAATGCAAGTAATAAATGATGACACAAAATTTCAAGAATATATCTTTATATTCATTGAAGGATTTGCTACAACATTCATAAAAGCATCATAATCAGTTGAACAATAAATACAGCAATTAAAGCTTAATTCAACTGATTCTCTCTCACTTTCTTTTTACAGTAAATGCTCTCTTTTTAAAAATATACAAATAGAAAGTACAGAGATTGCTAAAAGTCTCTTTACAAATAAAACAAAGTGCTGCTTTTATAATGTCGTGTAGACTTGATCTTGTCCTTTTTGTGTACGTGGCCCAATCAGGACTCGTCAACAAAAAGTACTTTCCAACCACTCTGGATCAACCGTTCACAATAAGCCACTTGTCCCTTGAACATTAAATGCTACATATCGACCCGCATCTCGATCTAGGCCTGGACCCATCTCGATCTCGATCTTGGTTGACAATCTCGATCTCGATCTCGATCTGTGAAAATCTCGATCTCGATCTGTGAAAATCTCGATCTCGATCTATGAGAATCTCGATCTCTATCTCGATCTGCCGTGGATAGAGATTTTCCTTGTAATGTTTTACTTCAATTATAAATCTCGACCCGCATCTCGATCTGCTGTGGATCGACATTTGCCTTAGCAAATATGCACTCATCCAATGTTGACTTTCTTTAGTGACTAATTGTGGATTAACCTTTATGAGCAAGTTTCCCTAGCTTCTTCAATTTCTTTTCCTTACTCAATTCAAATGAGATCTTCTATTACTGACATGAACTTGCCTCCAATGTCCTGACACTTGATGCAATGGTCTGGTTCATAAGTGACTAGTCTTGTAGGGGTTCTTGCTTTTGAATGTCAGTTCTCATTTGTTGATTAACCTTTACTTTATCCAGTTGTTGAGATACATTACATGAAATCACTTTGGTCTTCTTGATACTTCTTTGACATTAATTTGATTCTCCATTAGATAAGTTAGGGCATGAGCAATACTGAGATTGAACTTCTTCTCACTTATGCATCCTTGATTAACCAAATTAGTTACTTGTAGTTACCAAGTATCATTACCATTTCTTCAGTTGATTGATTCCATGTGCTTCTTCAGTTTCTCTTGTTTTGCTGTTATTTTATCTTTTACCTAGTTGAGTTACATAGTAATTAAGTGTTACAAGTTAGTACACCTATGCCTTTCAATGTCATAGTTTGCATTTTTTATATCTGCGATGGTTTAATGTTGTATGTATGCCATGTCTGTTATTACCTCTATTAAATTGGTTGGATAATTCACGTAAGGGGAGAACGAATTCACCTTGGGAGAGAAGTGAAGACAGAAGTTGGAGAAATAGAGGATAGATGGTAAGAAGAGAACAAGACTTCATCCCTGCCATCCTAAGGGGGAGTAGTGATGAGTCTGAGAAATGAAGATAATACTACTTGTATAATATGTTCAGTGTTATAGGAACAAACATCTTTCATTTCAGTTTCTCAAGAAATCTGGAAATGCAGAATCTGATCCAGAGAAACCAGTCACTGAAGATCTACCAATGACACCTGATTACAAAAGTTAAACTCTAGAAGAAGGTGAAGTTGATACTTCTGAAGCTGGTAATGATAGGTAAGTCAAGATAGAACTTTGTTAAATGTGTTCAGTCTAGAGGAACATCTATCTTATATTTATCTTTCATAATTGAAATCTGGAAATGTATTATATGATCCAGAAAACAATTTATTATTTACAGTTCTTAAATGTTGTATTTATTTTCTTAGTTGTTAGTTGAGTTATCCTCTAGGAATTTGTGTGTTAAATGTTTAACAACAAATAGGGGGAGATTGAAAGTCATATTACTAGTCCTATTTGTAATAAATAGATGACAACTTAACTCAGATAAGAAAGCGAAGTAAATAATAAATATTGAATATAGAGGAAGAACAAAAGAAGCCATGACAGGACAAGAGAAGACACAAAGACCACTACAGCAGAAATGAGAATCAACATTGTAGTTAGTCATCCGTGAACCAGACCAGTGCACAGGGTGTCAACAATGTCAGTGAAGATTCGTCATCAAAAAGTTCAAGTGGTTAAAAAGGTTATTGTTGAAGAACAGAAGAGTCTTATCTACATCAACAATAGTCAAGCCTTTAATTTAATTCTCTCTTAATTAATTAAATTAATTAGTTAATTTAATTAGTAAATTAATTCACTCAGAATTAATTTATTTCTTAAATTAATTAAAGGATTAATTAATTTAGAATTATTTTAGAATGACAGAAGACAGAAGTTGGATGCTCAAAGGGATACAGGTTTGTTTGTATTGCAGTGTACAAGAGTTAGAATCCAAGGTTGAATATTTGACTGGGTATATGCAGTGGTGAAAAGAAGTATTGGCTAGTTTAAAGAGTCAAATTATTTGAGGAACAGAGGTACTTCTAAT
Source organism: Oenanthe sinensis (assembly GCA_028671895.1). Classification (NCBI taxonomy): domain Eukaryota; kingdom Viridiplantae; phylum Streptophyta; class Magnoliopsida; order Apiales; family Apiaceae; genus Oenanthe; species Oenanthe sinensis. Next base: position 22,046,171 of record CM053798.1, read on the forward strand.
TGCAACTATAGATACAGCTAAACACGCCTGATAGTACTGACTTGAAGAAAAGACGGAAAAAGAAATGACACAGAAGAAATGCAGAGTCATATATTCTTAAAAGTGGAACCCCGGTTGGAATTGATTTATCATTTCCAAGTCAAAAGGAGTTCGGTTCCGGACGATCAAGAGACCGCAGCTTAGAGCGTAAGGAGTTATTTAATTAATAAATATTTTATTTATTTAGTAAATTATATTTATAAATATCTAAATAATATTAGATATTTATTTTTATAATTTCTGAATTAAATTTATTATTTATTAATCAAAGATTATAAGTTGTGCGGGTCGAAAAATATTTCTACGGAGCCTATTCACTACAGGACGAAATAAACCCCTTTTCAATTTGAATTTGGCAGGAGATTTCAAGGAACCATTCACAAGCTGCCATGTGTCCATTTCAAGTGGAAAGAAAAGAAAAAGTTGTTGAATTAAAGTGTCATACCGAGAAATGAATTAAAGAGTCATACCGAAGCTTTGATTCTGGAAAGTCATACCGAGTTCTTTAAGATAAGTCATACCGATTTTCTGATTATTTAAATAAGTCATGCTGATTTATTTAATTAAAAGAAAAATCCAGTATGACTTATAACAAGTCATACCGAATGTTTAATGAGTCATACCGGATTCTGAATGAGTCATACCGATAGAAATAAGTCATGCCCAGCCTTTTTGTGAGTCATACAAGTGTTAAATCAATTAGGAAAAAGGTCATTTTGGGATGAGTCATGCTGGCTTTCCACCTCTATAAATATGAGGCTTTAGCTTCATTTTCCGAAGTAGAAAAATAGTCAAATTCAGCAATTTGTCTGCAACGTCATATTCACAGACTTTCTGTGCTGGTTTGGTTTTAATTCCTAAGTAGAACAATTCATGTCAAATTTGTTCTAGGAATTAAATGTTTATTCTACCGAATACTGTAACACCCATTCAAGTTTAATATACATATTTAACTTGAATCTTGTTTACTTACTTGCTAATTTTCTATATCTTAAATGTTATATCATAAAAATAGAAAGCTAGTAAGTCAGCCTCCCAAACACTACACCGACTCTAACTCTCAGCTTAAACAATAATTTAATTCCGCAAATTCTGAAAAGAATTTTAAATTGTTATCAGTATCGCATTCAACCCCCCTTCTACGATACTTCCGGGACCCAACACTTGTCTTTCCTTACAGAATACAAGTCAGCAATGTAGAGGCTTCCTTTTCTTACACCTTAAAGAACTTCTTCTTCTGTCTTTTTGTTGATAATGGAACATTTGTCTTGATCAAAACCAACCTTGAAACCTCTTTCACAAAATTGAGTTACACTTAACAAATTGTGCTTCAAACCATTTACTAAAGCAATTTTCTCAATTTTCAAGTTTCCAACTTCCAATATGCCATATCCCATTGTGAAACCAATGTTGTTATCACCAAAGGTTACACAAGGGCCAGCCATTTCCTTGAACTGTGATACTGTGATAGCAGGGCTTTATCACCTGTCATGTGTCCTGAGCATCCACTATCAATGATCCACATGATTCTTTTATTTTTCCTGTTTCCCTGCAAAGCAAAACATCTCAAGTTGCTTTTGGTACCCAACTTTCATTGGGTCCATTTTGTTTAGCTAAATCATAGTTTGAAGTTGATTCAGTTGTATTTCTTTCTTTTGCTTTTAACAAGACTCCTGTAGCTACCCATTCAGTTTTGAATATAGGTTTGATAGCTTTGTTCTTGGGTGGCTTGTCCATCCTAACTTTAGGAGGACTTGGAGTCTTTGCCTTTCCAGTTTTAAAATTGTTATGCAAGCATTTTTCATTACTAGCAAAAGGCAGATTAAAGCAAACACTCATCAAATTCATTTTGCATGAAATACAATCAAAGTCACCAAAGTGAGTTACTTATTTGTTCTTTAAAGGCATGTTGTGTAAGTTTCCATTGCTAGAGGTAGCATTCTTATCAATAGACTTGACCTTGTTACAAACATGAGTTAGATGACTAGAAGACCCACAATTATTGCACAACTTTCTAGGAGCATTAGGAATATAATCATAATTGTTTTTCTTGTTTATCCCTAATTTTCCATTTCTATTCTTCTTGGTCTTCATGACAGTATGTTTAGAAGTTACTGTCATGCTTGTGTTGACAGTAGGTTTAGATGGAGTTGTCTTGACTGTAAGTTTGGATCTTACAGTCTTGACAGCATCCTCTGAACTTACTGTCGAGCCAGTGTTGACAGTATCTTTTAAACGAAGGTTACTGTCAGAGTCAAAACTAACTGTCTTGGGGATTTTGACAGTATCTTTTGCCTTAAGGATTTTTCTGACAGCATCTATTTTCTCATCATCTATCTCTTGTTTGATTACTAAAGCTTCCTCATCAAACTCAAATTCATCCTTTTTGAACAATGGATTCTTAACCTTCTTGAGAATGGATGGTTTGACAGTATGTATGACTTCTTCTTCTTCAACCTGTTTCTTTCCAGATTTCTTCTCATAGTTAAAACCTATACCTACCTTTTGATTTTCAGTATTATTATCATGGTAAGATTTTAACAAAGAGGAGGAATTTTTATAGGCCTTGATTTTTAGATCATTTTCAGAAATCTGTTTTCTAAGAAATTCCTCAATCTGAGAAGCACACACAATCTTGTTCTTAAGAATCTCATTTTCTTGTTGTAAGGACTCAAAAGCATTCTGTTTTAGTTCTAGTTCATGATTCCTAAGCTTTAATACCTCATTAACACTAGACAATTTAACTATTTCCTCATTAGCAGCTAACATGCTTGTATGAATGTTAAAAATTTTAGAACTTAGACTTTCAACAGTTTTCTTATACTGAGATGTAGTCATATCAACAGTAGTAAGAAAGGGTACCTGACTTGATGAAGAAGATGAACCTTCTCCTGAGTTTGCCATGAGAGCAAGATTCCCATATTCTTCTTCTTCTTCTTCTTCTTCTTCATCTGAGTCTTCCCAACACTTTCCTTCAGCCACAAAGGCTCTTCCTTGTTGTTTTTTCAACAGGGCCTCATACTTTTCTTTGAGTTCCTCATAGTCATTGTCATTTCTCCTCACTTGTTTTGGCTTCTTGCATTCAGTTGCAAAATGCCCCATTTCATTATAGTTGTAATACCTTATTTTGGATCTCTCCACCATACCTGTTTTGTATCCACCTTTGCCACTTCCTCCAGGTTTTGAGAAATTTGGCTTGTTGAACCTGAAGCTTTGTCCTCTAGGTTTGAAGGCTTTGTTCTTCTTGAATCTCAAATTGGAGAACTTTCTTGCCATGTAGGCCATTGTCTTATTTTCCATGTTGTCCAGTTCCTCCAAAGTGTAGAACTCATCTTCTTCACCATCCTTGAGTTCCAAAGTCACACTTTCATCTTCATTTGTGATTTCTTCAATCTTGATTTGCTGTTGATGCTGAGATTCCTTGAGCTTCATCACCTGTGGATCTTGAGCTACTAGAGCATTTGATGTGTTAGCCATTTTTCCTCTTTGACCAGCTTGAATGGCTCTCTTCTGTAGCAACTCTAGCTCATAGGTTTTGAGTATGCCATATAAAGTTTCAAGAGAAACTTTTGATAAATCCCTTCCTTCTCTTATGGCAGAAACCTTGTGCTCTAGGTGGTCAGGAAGTGTCAACATGAATTTCATGTTTACCTCTTTTTTGTCATAAAACTTTCCATGCATCTGCAAGTCATTTATCAACCTGTTAAACCTCTCAAACATCTCAGTCAACCCTTCACTTGGTTTAGCCATGAAGGCTTCATACTGAGACACCGAAATTTGTCTTTGATTTTCTTTTACTTCTTCTGTCCCTTCACAGAGTATCTCAACGGTTTCCCATATTTGCTTTGCACTGGTGCAGTTGACAATGTTATTGTACATGACATTGTCAAGTGCCTCAATGATGATGAATTGAAGGCAATCATCCAGATATACTTTTTCTTTTTCAGTGTCATTGTACTCTGAAACCTTTTTAGGTACCCAGTAGGCTGGTATTGTGTCACCATCTACTGTAGTTTCAGGTACATATGTCTGGGGAATGAAAGGACCATTTTCCAGTATTCCAGGATAAAGAGGATTGGCTATTTTTATGAATAACATCATTTTTCATTTCCAAAGGTTGTAATGTTCTTTGTCAAAGGTGGGTATTTTTATGCTGCTTACTTTCTGTGCACTCATTTTTAGATCTTTTCAGGTTATGTATATCTAACCTGCTGCTCTGATACCGGTTGTTAGACAGTATGAGTGTTGCAGAAGGGGGGGTTGAATGCAACTTGATAATTTATCACTTTTTGCTAACAACAAAACAAAAGAGATAATACCAAGCAATAATGCAAACAACTGTAAGCAAATTAAGTACACAAGATGTTATACTACAAAAATTAATTTTATTAATTTTTGTTGCTACAACTGACTGAAAGATGTTTCCAGCTTCAATAGAAACAATAACAAAGGAATGCTAAGGTTTTCTATGCTTGAGAAAAGTTAAGCTCAGTTGCATAAGAGAAAGTGTTTGTGAGATATGTGTTTTTATACTGAAACACACACCTCACTTACAAGTGTGCTTTCCCTTGTTTCCTGGACAATACTTGAAATAGAAACTTCACTTTTTCTTCTCAAGTCTGTCTTCATTCCATTTGTAGATAAAGTTACTCTGAGAGGATTTGACATTCTTGACTCCAGGAGCATGCTTTACCTTTTTGCTTACTTTATCTCAAGTTGGAGTAGTAGTCTTGACAGACTAGGTAGAGTTGTCAAGATCAATCCATGAAATACCTTTACCTAGTCTGCTTCTTGAAACAGACTGTCAGCTTTACCAAAAGGTTACTGTCAACCTTTTGCTTCTCTTTGGTGACAGTAACTTCGTCTCCGCATATGTTGCTGTCGATCCTGATATTCTTCTGAAACATACTATCATCTAAAGTTGCTGTCAAGGATCCCGCAAAACATGCTGTCGATCATCCTGTAAACATGCTGTCGACCAAAGTTGCTGTCAATTTTTCCGCCAAACATACTGTCAACTCTTTCCGCCAAAGCTACTGTCAGAAAACTTGTTGTCTTTGGTTCTTCAATCTCCGCCAAGTTTACTGTCAAGAAATAGTTGCTGTCGTCTGTTCCAGAAGATGCTGTCAGTTGAGCATGTTGTCGTAGGCTTCAAATTGCATAATGTTACTGTCAATAATTCGATCCATGCTGTGCATGAACACTGAGTGAACTTCTACTTCATAGATCATTTTATTACATTTGTACATGACAGTAACTATTTAAATATGTTGTCACCTACTTGGCTTAATTGCATACTGTTACAAGTGACAATTAAACATAGTGTCAATATGTATATGATAGTATGCTTTACTTAGTTAATTTCTAATTAAACTAAGTAATTACTAGTTGATTACATAGATAGTACCACAATCCCTAACAACTCCCTTGATCATCATCATGAGGTTTGTCAGATTTTTATGCAGCGTCCTCCTTGTATTTGTCTGAACCCTTCTCCCCCTTTCTGACATCATTCCCTTTTCTAACAGTAAGAATTTCAACAATTGTGTATAGCATTCCCTGCATAGAATTGAAAGAAGTAGAGAGATTATTAACATTGGCTTCCAATGCATCCTGTTTTGCTGAAACATTTTTGAGTTTTAGCTCCAGAGAATGTTGAGATGCTGTAACAGCAGTTTGAACAGATGTAGATGATTTGTTTACAGAATTCTTTAGTTCACCAATTTCATTGTGAAGTCCCTTGGACAACACAGTAGTAGCCTTCAAGATTGTCTTCATCTCATTAGAGTTTGAAAGGTAGAGTGTCTAAACTTGTAACATTGTAACTTATGTAACTCAACTAAATAAAAGATACTTAACCAAAAGACAATCAAGAACAAGAAGTCACAAGGAAATCAATACAAAATGAAGACAAGGTAATTGATACAATTTAACATGTTAATTATGATCAATCAAAAAGGAAATTATTGGAAGAAGTTCAAGTCAAAGTTGTTCATGCCTCAGTGATTTGTAACTTAAAGAATCAAGATCATAACTATCAGTATCAATAAGGCTAATTGATTTCAAGTGAAGAAGCAGGAAAGTAACTGTTGGAAAGCCACATTACTAATTGAATATGGTAATCTATTCAGAAGCAAGAACCCTATCAAGACTAGTCACTTATGAACCAGACCATTGCATCAAGTGTCAGGACATTGATAGCAAGTTTATGTCAGTAATAGAGATCCATGTTCAAGAGCTTGTTGAAGAATATGGAAGACAAGAAGAAATCACAAGTTCAAGATGTTGCATTGAAGTTTCAAGTTGAAACCCAGAATTTCTCTAAGTACTTACTAGGGAACCTATGTAGAAATTCCTATCTAGAAATTCTAGATAAATTTCTACTTAGAGCCAAGTAGAAATTCTGGAGGGGGAAATATTCTCTAAGTACACTAGGAAGGAAGCTATCTCGAATTTCCTATGTAGAAATTCCTATGTAGAAGTTCTACTTAAATTTCGAGATAGAACCTAAGTAGAAATTCCTATGTAGAAGTTCTACTTCAATTTCGAGATAGAGCGTAAGTAGAAATTTCCATGTAGAAGTTCTACATAGAGGACAGTTTCAACATGACACATGACATCACCTGGTTGGCCGATTTCCAAGCTTTCAAGGCAAGATAAGATTTACGTGGACAACATTGGGCTACTCATATCTTATCTTTTGAAGACTACAAGTCATAGATTACAAGTAGTATAAATAGAAGTACTTGTGTAACTTTTTAAAGAGAGAAATATTAAGAGAAACACTTGTAAAAGAGAGATAGAGTATTCACATAGCTTAATATCATTTACTACCCTCTTTACTTCTGTTGTACTAGTGTAATGAATATTGTAGCAACCCTTTCAAGTTATATATTCCTTGAATTGTTGTGTTCATTTATTACATAGTATTTATTGCTTCATAAAGTTAAAAAGTTGTATTCACCCCCCCTCTACAACACATTTGGACCTAACAATTGGTATCAAAGCTTTATGTTTGACATACAAAACATAGATCCCTGTGTTTGGTAGAAGATTTGTGAGTTTTCATTTCCAGATCTATTTTTCAAGCTTTTCTTGAAAAGTGTGCTTTAATTCTTTTCTCAGTGAAAACTCATCCCAAAAATTATTTAAATACTCCAGGTGTGATTATTTAGCTTAGGTAGATTTTAGATAATTTTTGTGAATTATTCTGGGTACTTTGGTTTGTAGTGTTCTTCACGTATTCATCACTGTTCTTGATAAAGAAGACAAACCCAGCAACTTTTGTTTTCCTTTTCAAAAGATAAAAAGTGAAAAAGGTGTTATTGGCTTTTGATTGGACAACATACTTACTGCACAAAAAGAAATTACAGAAGACTCTGTACCTATCACGTGGGTGTTAGGTGAGTTAGGTGAAATAAGTCACAAAAATCAAAAAGTGTGAAAAATAATATTGTTTATTCAATATTAAAAGTGACCTGCAACAAATTTTCTCTAAGGACAAAAGTTCTACATAGAATCTCTACTTCAGAATTTCTACTTAGAAATTTCGACTTGAACAGAGTTTCTACTTAGTGAAATTTCGCCTTAGGCAAAAGTTCTACATAGCCTAGTCTTGGGTACTTAGAAATTTTTGGTGACCAGGATTTGAACATTGATTTATTCTAAGATAATTCGATTTTCTTTTAATTACTACTCAAGTAATAAGAAAAGTTTATTATCTCTACTCTAAATCAACGTTAAGATGGCACCTAAAAATCTATTCAAGATTCCAATTTTCAACCGAGATCACTATGAATAATGGGTTTTGAGAATGAAACTCTACCTTGAGTCCGTTAATCCTGAATATCTGGAAGTCCTTAACAAAGGTAAATTTGTTCCGATGGTTGTTGTTCCTGAGCATATGGAAGGAGATGTGATTGTACCACAATGGTCTGAGCCTAAAAAGGCAGCGGACTTTTCAGATGCTGATAAAGAGCAAATAGCTCTCGATACGTCCGTACGACAAACCTTGATGGAATCCTTAGATCATGAAATGTTTAATGTAGTCAAAGGACTAACTACAGCTAAGAAGATTTGGGATAAAATAAAGGTCATCATGTAAGGTACCGCTGAGGTCAGAAGCAACAAAACACTTATACTCAAGATGGAGTATGACACCTTCAGGATCAGAAAAGGTGAAAGCATAACAGATGTCTACCTAAGATTCAGTCATCTAGTGTTGGATTTGAATCTGAGAGGTATAACTCTCCCCATGGTTGAAGTCAACACGAGATATCTAAGGAACCATCCGAAGAGCATTGAGCATAGAGTCTACGCCGTAAGAGAAACCAGAGATTTGCATACAACTTCTTTGGAAGAATATTATGGAATTCTAAAGACCTATGAGCTAGAGACCCTTCAAGATCAAGCATGGGAAAATGATTCAAAAGGAAAGGAAGCTTCATCAGGATTAGTTACTGATGAGGAAGAGTCTAAAAAGGCAATAGTTGCAGAAAAACCTAGATCATCACCTGCACCACATCAAGTTGATAATGATGTTGAGTGCACCTCTAATAGTGATGATGACTACTTCACCCAAGAAGAGCTGGACAACATGGATGATAGTGTCGTGGCATACATGGCAAGGAAGTTCAGCAATATAAGATTCAGAAAGAGTAACTGACCACAGAGAAAATCTTCATCTTTCTATTGGGTTACTAAGGGTGGTGGTAGCTCTTTAGGTTACAAAGGGAAAGGCAAGAGTTTCAGCTACAAATCTCCTTTGGATTTCAAAATGAAGTTCAAATGCTATAACTGTGGTGAAGCTGGACATTTTGCTACAGATTGTAAGAAGCCGAAACAGACCTATCCCAAAGAGACCTATGAAGCCCTTAAAAGCAAGTATGAAGCCCTGGTGAAGGAAAGACATGGAAAGATAGCTTTGGTTGTAACAGAAGGCAGAGCTTGGGATGATTCAGATGAGGAAGAAGTTACTCATGCAGCAAAATTTACCCTCATGGCTGAGACATCAAATGAACTAGAGGTACCAGTTCTAACCCTTAAAGAAGAAATGTCTATTGATGATTATAAGGTGCAGAACGGGGCTCTTAGAGAAGAGATCTATATGTTGTGCAAAAGCCTAAACACTTCTCAAAAGGAACAGAAAACACTTGTTGCCAAATGCAGAATGCTTGAGGCAAAAATGGAAGAGTTAGAGGATGCTTGCACTATAGATACTTCCCTAAGAGACTCTATTAAATCTTTGGAACACAAGCTCAATCTTAAAGATGAAATAGAAGCATGTCTTAGGGATAAACTAGCTGAGTTAGAAACTAAATGCGAAGCTTATAAACTAGCTGCTAGTAAGGTGAATGTTGATAGTGACACATTTAAGAATATAACTGGAATCGGTGTAGGATTTGACTATTCTAACTTATCTAAGAAAGAAGGAAAAAGACCTGTAGACACTAGTTCCAGTGAGATCAAAACTGAAATACCTACAATTCTTAAATCTGCTATCAAACCTATCTTTAAACACTTTGTTCCTCGTGAAGAATGAGAGACTGACTTGTTAGTTAGATATGAAATTGAAATGGAAGATCGCAAGAAAAAACAACCTGTAACTCCTACTAAATCAGTGAAAATCAAATCCCCTAAAGAAGAATCTAGACCAGGATTAGGAGCTAAGGTTGTTAAACAACAGAGTAAAAAGGAAAAAAGCATAAAAGAGGTTAAGGCAGAACGTGTGAAGAAAGAGTGTTATCACTGTAAATCAACTGAACATCTTTCGTATGCATGCAAATCTAACATGAATATTCCTGTTGCACATGCCATGCCTGTACCACTCACAATGAATAACATGCATAAGAATCATGCATAATGTGGTCAACCTAATTGTATGCTATGCACTTTTAACGTCATGCAAACATTTGTGAACTTGATGAATGCAACTAGCCAATCGTGTCTAAATTCTTCTGCTAGTTCTAATGTCAAAAAGAAACATGTAAGAGCTAAGACTGTCAGTCCTCCTAAAGTTAGGAGTGACAAGCCTTCTCCTAAGCCTGATAAATCTATCAAGTCTGAAAAAGGAAAAGACAAAGTCGAAAGCTCTAGTAATATTAAAGAAGGTGCATCTCCTATTGTTAAATCTAATAATTCTCGACTTTATAGAAAAGTCGGGCCCAATCAAACTTGGATTCCGAAGAACGCCTAATTAATCTGTCATTGCAGGGCATTAAACGAAACAGAAATAAAGTTATATGGGTGCTAGATAGTGGAGTATCGAGGCATATGACAGGAAACAAGTCCCTGCTTACAGAGTTGGTTATGAAGGTTGGCCTTTATGTCACCTTTGGAAATGACAACATAGGTGTGACAAAGGGATATGGCAAATTGAAAACTGGTAATGTCATCATTGAAGATATTTCCTATGTTGAGGGATTGAGACACAATCTGTTGAGTATCAGTCAATTTTGTGACAAAGGATACGAAATTGTCTTCAATAAGAAAGGTATATCAATCACTCACATTAAGGAAGGTTTGTTGGCTTTGAGAGGAGTTCGAAAGGCAGATCTGTTTGTTGCTGGTATGGATTCGGAAAACCAGAATGAAGTCACCTGTTTCTATAGCAAAGCTTCAGATGATGAAAGCTAGTTATGGCATAAAAAGCTATCTCACTTAAACTTCAAAATGATGAATGGTCTCGCAAGGCGAGAATTGGTGAAAGATCTACCTCAAATGGAGTTTGCTCCTAAAGGACTCTGTGAAGCCTGTGAAATGAGAAAGTCAAAGCGAGCATCGAACAAGAGTAAAGAAATTTCTAGTATCATTGAGCCTCTGCAACTCCTACATATGGATTTATTTGGCCCAGTGAATGTCCTATCATTATCTAGGAAAAGATATGCATTGGTAATCATGGATGACTTCTCTAAGTATACGTGGGTATTGTTCGTTATGACAAAAGACGAAGTACCTTTCCAAATCATTGATCACATCACTGAGATTCAGAATGTTTCAACACTCACTGTAAAGACGATTAGATCAGACAATGACACTGAATTTAAAAATGCAACACTGAATGATTTCTGTGTTTCTAAGGGAATACGTCTTCAGTACTCAGCCCCGAGAACTCCATAGCAGAATGGAGTAGTTGAAAGGAAGAACGAAACATTGGTTGAAGCAGCAAGAACTTTGTTGTATGAATCAAAACTCCCTCTATACTTTTGGGCCGAAGCAGTGAGTACAGTGTGTTACACTCAGAATAGAACTTGATCATAAAAGATAAAGAAAAGACACCATGTGAACTAATGAATAACAGAAGACCAACAATCAAATACTTTCATGTCTTTGAAGCTAAATGCTATGTACTTATAGACGATGAAAATCTAGGCAAGTTTGAAGCAAAAGCACGTGAAGGGATATTTGTTGGTTATTCTACAGATACGGTGACAACTTATCGAGTATTCTTAGTGAATGATTGAAAAGTGATTAAAAGCTACAATGTCAGATTTGACGATACCAAACTCTCATCAATTTCTAAAGATACTAGTGAACCCGAGTCCCTAAAATTTCAGAATCTGGACTTGGATGAAGTTGAGGATGGACTTGAGGTAATTGTTACTTCAAATATACCAAGTGTTCGTGAAGAAATACCTGAATCTAATGGACAATCGAATTCAACTAGATCAGAAGAGACTTCTTCCGCACGTTCTGGCAATAACTCTGGGGGAGTAAATAGGAGCTCAAGGACAAGTGCTCAAGACTCAAGGAGAAATGACACTAGTTCTGTAGGAGCTGGCACTAACTCAGGGGGAGTTAGTAGAAATAACACAAGTAGTCAACAACAATTCAGAAAATCAAACTGAATCATCAAGACAATTACCAAGAGAACGGGTATGGAGTAGAGACCATCCATTTGAATTAATTATTGGTGATCCGAATGCTGGTGTGACTACTAGAAGAACTACAAGAGCTGACATGGCTAATATCTACTTGTACTCTGGGTTCTTGTCCAAACTTGAACCTAAAGAAATAGAAGAAGCTCTTGGTGATGCTGATTGGGTGATTGCAATGCAAGAGGAGCTCAATCAGTTTGAAAGGCAGAAAGTTTGGAAGCTAGTACCCCGACCAAAGAACAGATCAGTAATTGGAACTAAGTGGGTATTCAGAAATAAACTGGATAAAGACGGACTTGTAACTCGAAACAAGGCTCGTTTGGTAGCGAAAGGTTACTCTCAACGAGAGGGAATCGATTATGATGAGACCTACGCTCCAGTTGTAAGACTTAAGGCAGTCAGGATGTTCTTGGCCTTTGCAGCACACAAAAACTTCAAGGTTTTTCAGATGGATGTGAAAAGTGCCTTCCTGAATGGAGAGCTAGAAGAAGAAGTGTATCTGGAACAGCCACCTAGCTTCATTGATCCAGAACCTGAAGATTTTGTGTATCTTCTCTTCAAAGCTGTATGGCCTCAGACAATCCCCAAGACGATGGTATGTGTAATAACCCGGATTTTTGGACGAATTTTATTTATTTATTTATAAACGACCTTGATGAATAGTGATTCTACGGATTATGAAAAACTTTTTAGCCCACACTAAGTAAGTGGTGGATTATTGGAAAATCGAATATGTGATATTGTTGTACGAAGAAAATGAGTGTATGTAAAAGCTGACGGAATCCGAAGATTTTCACTTTTACGATTTGTTTCGTAATTTATGAGATATCGAGGAATAAGAGAATTATGTTATAACCGGGGGGATTATAAATTAGAAAGTTCATGGTTATAATCGAATTGGAGTATTTTGAATATTAAGGATTTACGCTACAGAATTCCTACGACGAAACGCTTTCGGAAATAATCGAACTTACGTGGTGGATTAAGTGTTAATCATGGAATGACAATTAAATTGCACCAAAGCCATGCAAGCCATGCAACCAAGTACTTGCATTGGTGGAACCAAGTGGATGAACTAAGGCAAGTAACTAGAAAAGAAACTATCCAAGACAAGTAACTAAATGAATAACCAAGGTTAGGAACATAGTTCCCAAAATTAGGGAAAAGCAAAGCCAAAAGCCCCTTTATGCATTTGACAAAATCAACCAAGCCATGCTTGACCTTTCAAAATCAGCCAACACAAAAAGGGGAAAAGCAAAAAGCTCTCTCCCCCTTGTTCTTCATTTTACCATTCTGCTGAGCAAGTCTGGGCAGAGGATCAACGAATTTTTTTCTTCAACTTCGTTACACTTAAAACTCCCAAGAAAAATCACAGGCCTTCTATACATCCTAGGGTATGTAAGTATTTAATTTCATAATTTTTGAAGGTGTTTTGATTGGGTAAATAAATTGTAGAAGTTGAGGCTGAATAGTAACTCCGAAAATTTACTAACTTGTTCTTGATTTTCTCTTGCAAGTTTGAGGATGATAAGCATAGATCAAGGCTCCCTTAAGGCTTACAAGCTCTTGTTAGTATGTTTGAGTATCCAAGGAAGGTATAAACACCACCCACCCTTTGATTTACTTTGAGTTATAAGCTTGAGTTTGAGTTATGTTTAAGTATATATGATTTAAGGAGTTTGGGTGTAAATGAATGAATATTGTTGGATGAATATTATAGATTGATGATGGTGATGAGTTTGTAAAGAGGATGAACTGATGTTGTGGTTAAATTTATAAGTTGGAGGATTGGGTTGTTGTTTAATGAAATTAACATAGTTAAATTCGGAAAACGTTAAGTTTATAGCCGTCGTAATGCCCGTTCGATTAAGGACTGTTTTGAACAAGATTTACGAACTGTCAATAAATTATTTCTGGACACCACTGACCATGAATGCATAGGTCTTGTTCCATAGTTTGTTTTGATACTTGAATCATGTTATTCCGATTTACGGTTTAATTATGCATTTTCTGATTTATTAAAATTGTTAGAGTGCGAGTCGCGTAATAGTAATTCTCAGGAAAGTCAACTCTAGAGACATTGTTTTGACGAGCCGTTTTGGCTAGGATAAAATGATAATTTCGAGTCGATTGAAATACGAAAGATGTTGAGGAACAACATGACTATGTATTGGAGTAAAAAGATTAGATTAAAAGTCGTTGATAAGACAGTTTTGGAACCAGTTTCCACAGTAGAAAGAGCTTTTCAACTTATCAAAAACAGAGTTTTACTAATCAAAATAAAGAAAAGTTTTCAGTTAACTCCCTGGTCATGGTTTTATAAAATGAATTCATTCCTTGATGAAAGAGATTAGTGGGTGAAGGTCACTTATCTGTGTGGTGAGAGGACATCCCGACTAATCTATTCAGTGATTACTCATAGCTATGAGGGTCTATCAACAAGTACGATATACTTGGGGAACTAGGATTACTTCCGGTTCCAGGTTAGATAGACAAATCTATTAACAAGTATTATATACTTGGGGAGCTTGGATTAATGTTCCAGTTCTAGACTTATAGATTGATTCAGCGGACTTGGAGTTAGCGTAAGAGGCCGAGTGACGCACGGTCCAGCACTTTGACTCGTATGCGGTCTAGGGTGATTACCCATTAACGGTAGCGAGTACCGGGGCTCCCCCTTCTACAAGTAGAGAAACAGAAGGCTTTCATAGGTTGCTGATGAAGGTGTTCACACTTTATTCACGCAAGAGAACATGGTCATAAGTAATACGGTAATAAGTAGGATACGTTCCCACAGAGACTCTACTTGCTTACGTTTAGTTCACTTATACACCAGAATATAGTTATGTTTCACTGCTGAGAAAATGAACAAATTGGTGTTTTGATTACACTAATGATTAAAACTTAACGAATTACTTATATGAAACAAACATGGGATTTCAACTTTATTAACTATCTCATCTAGAATCTTATGCCTTTTCAACCTAGCATGTGAAAGTGATGATAACTGAAACGCCAACTTTCGTTGTACGCATACCATCCTAATGAACATCCACAATTGATAGAAGTCAATTAGTCAACCACTATGCTTAGTCCCTATATGTCTATAGAGATTGAAAACATAATGGCATAAGCACAAGAATCCATAAAATCACATAGTCAGTGCAAGACGGTTAGAATTACACCACAAATTAATACATGCTCTTAACATGCAAAAACCTATGCTAGCATGGCATGTTCTAAACCCTAGATCTACTTTCACATTCACGAGGGTTTAACAAACAATCATAAATGTTCGCGACGCATTTACAATGAATAAGCTTGACCATACTATGATATCCATAACAATCACACACTTTGGTATAAAAACAGTCAATATCTAGAATTGATAGAAAAATCCATTAAAATCCCATGACAACGATTAGCCCATAATTGGACTATCCGCCATCATGGGTTCAATTGAAAACATAGTAGACAACCAATTATAAATAAAATACTGATATTAATTGGAAGAGTATATGAAACAACCGATCATCCACGTGGTAGAAAATTACAAAAGAAATAGTTCGAACTAAATCACCCAAGATAGCTTGATGACCTAATTCTCTTCCTTGGTGGCTCACAAAGTACTACTACTTTCTAAGATACGATCATCATAAAATAATAATCATCCCTTCTGTTTTTCTACTAGGTTACATGTTTCCCAGAATAATCGATTATGAACACAAGTATATAGAATGGAATATTGTTTTGTATTATTAATGATCTCGAATACAAAACTCTCTCAAGAAAATAATGTTCTTAAGAGCTGCTAGGTTATATAACTATTGCTTAATGAATTCAACATTGAATTATAACCTATCTCTGTGTTTATATAGACACAGCTACAAATACAATTACAAAACAGATTATGATAAGAATAGCTTTAATAAGGTAATTAGACTTGCACTTGAATTCATTCTTACTATCCAAATCAGACTCTGATTTGTCTGTTTCCTTTTCTCGTAGACTCTGAAGCTAAACTCTGTCGATCTGTCATTCTCTGATTTGAGTATTCTCTGTTAGAGTAAACTCTGATTGAGTATTCTCTGATAGAGTAAACTCTGACCGACAGCTTCCTTAAACTCTGATGACGTCAGCATAAACTCTGTTTAGTATTCTCTGACAGTCATCAGTGTTTGCATTCCTAACAATCTCCCCCAATTTATGCTTTAAGAATTAAAACATAAATTTTACTTATGATGTCAGAAATACAAGACAAATGCATCAGAGTTTGTTTACCCTTTTTAGACTCAGATTCTTCTGTAAGAGAAGTCTTCTTTCAGAAATTGACTTAGGAGCTTTTCTTCAGCATCTTTCAATAAATCAACAAGCTTCTCCTTCAATTCCCTCATGTTCTCAGAAGAATCATCTATTTGAATTATTGCAGCCCTTAGAGCATAAATTGATGACCTCTCCATACATTCATCTAAGGCAATGCAACAGGTCTTCATACCATCAGGATTTAAGATTAGTGTAGGAATTCCTAACACCATTTTGACCTTTGCATCCCCTTTTTTCATTGCTCTTTCTGTTCCATCTTCAAGTATGTATCCAGGCTCATATTCTTCAGTGTTTATCATCAACAACCTTTCACTCTTCTTCTTCTCAGCTATTATTCTTTCAACAATCTTCCTCCACCTAGAAGTTGCTTCATTTTCATCATTGAGCAGATATAGAACATGTTCAAGTTCTTTAGATGCTTTATCAATCAGACTTTCTTCAGCAATCTTCAAAACTGTCCCATCTTCTAAAAAATAAATGAGCTTTTCCTTAGCTTGAGCACCATCAAAGATATCCTTCACCACATTCACAGAGATTAATTTATCCAAATGTTCTTGAGACAGCTCTTCTTCAGGTTTATCTTTCAGTGAATAAGGATCTCTGAAGATGTTTGCTTCACCTCTGTAGACCTTAGCATGTGAATCCCCAATACCACCTTTATTTTTTCCAAGTCTGGCATTGAGAGTCAGAGTTTGAGTTTTTGTCCACAAAGGATCAGACCTTTTCTTTCTTATCAGAGATTGTTGTTGTTCTTCTTCCTCATCATCAAAACTTGAACCACCTGGAAGAAAAATTGTTCCAGACATAGTGAAAGGTTTCTTTGGCTTAGCTGGAGCTTTTGATTGAATTCTGGAAGATGATCTTGTTTGAATTTCTGAAACTGGTCTTGATTGAGCAACTGGTTTGAGAGTGTCAATAGATTTGATTTGAATAGGCTTGGATTCCGGTTTCTTCTGTTGAGCAGGTACCTTTTTCTGAATTGGACCTTTCTTTACACTTCTCTTCTTTTTCTGAACTTGAGCACTAACAGCTCCAGATTTTTTCAATTCAGCTTCTACTGCAACTGGATCCATTCCTGGATGTTCTTCTTCAAACATTTTCTTTGCCAGTTCAGCATCCTTCAAGTTTTGTTCTTCAATCTTCTCTGGCTTATCTTCATCTTCAAGTTTCTTTGCTAATTCTAAATCAGCATCTATCAGAGTTTGCTTATCAGAGTTTATTTCAGTCTTTGATGTCATCAGAGTTTGGTCAATCAGAGTTTGTTCAATCAGAGTTTGCTTATAATCACTATGACTCCTTTGATCTGCATCATTAGGTTTGTCAGTGTTTAAAATTGCATCCTCCTTGCATTTGTCTGCCGAACCCTTCTCCCCCTTTCTGACATCATGCCCTGTTTTAACAGTAAGAAGCTCGACAATTGTATGTAACATGCCCTGCATAGAACTAACAGAATTAGAAAGATGAGTCACTTGAGCTTCCAATGCATCCTGTTTAGTAGAGACAAAAAGAAGTTTGGCTTCCAGAGAATGTTGAGAAGTGGAAACAGCAGTTCCGAGAAGAACAGAATGCTTGGTGACAGATGCCTGTAGATCAGAAACTTCATGTTGAAGGCCTTTGGACATAATAGTAGAGGCTTTCAAGATTGTCTTCAATTCTCCAGAAGAAATTTCTTTGTCAGCTTTATTGATTAAGTCAAGAACATGAGGCCAAGAAATCTCTCTCTCAGGAATCTTCCAAGAAGAATCCCAAATGGATTGCCTGTGAGAAGAAAGAAAATCTTCAGCAGATGACTTTGCTTGGAAACTGAAATCCCTTCGGATACCCTCTGCATCAAGATCAGCTTCAATACGTCCTTGAAGATCTTCCACCACCATGTAATCAGGATACTCCATCCCTAATCGTTCATGAGCATCATGTGCATTAATAGGCCATCTCTTGGTGTTATATCTTTGAATGTAGGGAATGGATAGATCCGTGACTTCTTCATCAGCAAAAATCACATCATCAGAGTCTATGTCCATCCCATCAGAGTTTGAAACATCAACAGAGTTTGGCACAGCATCAGAGTTTGATACAGGTAAACTCTGAGTACCTGCAAAAGTAACAGAACAACCTAAATCACTCTGATTTTTTAAAGTAATCTCATTACTTCTCACAACACACATATCATAACTTTTAAGAGTTAGATGTTGCTCACTAGAAGTAACTAATTTCTTTCTCAATTCTACCTCTCCTTTTGCCAGATCCTGTGTCTGCCTCTCATTTATTCTGTTTTTCACACATTTTACCTCAGACTCACTGGAAAGGCTCAACACACAATGTCCTACAGAAATAAGAGGTGGCTGAGAAAGGATATTTGTAGTCACATGAATAGGGGTATCCTTTTCAGGACTATCCATGATCATCCCAGCAGTAAACGTAGGAAATATAAATTCTGAACTGATACAATTAGAGAATGTAAATTCTGAAGTAGAGTCAGAGTTTATACCTTGAGCATTTGTAGTTGCAGTCTCCATCGGTAGTGTAGAAAGTGATTTCTCACAAAGATCATTAGAGTTTGCCTTTGGATCTTCAGCAGAATTTGTCTGTTAAATGAGAGAATCTTGGTCTGCAATCATAAAATGAATGATTGGTTCTTGTGGGACCTGAGTCATATCAGCAGCTGCTTCACCACTTTGAGGTGAAGGTTCT
Organism: Oenanthe sinensis; assembly: GCA_028671895.1. Lineage (NCBI taxonomy): Eukaryota > Viridiplantae > Streptophyta > Magnoliopsida > Apiales > Apiaceae > Oenanthe > Oenanthe sinensis. The sequence goes on from CM053798.1 coordinate 22,065,100, forward strand.
TGTGGGCTTGACTCTGCCAGAGATTGGCCTTCAGCATCAGCAACAGCAAGATCTTCTAAATTTGTGTGTGTGCCTGCATCCAAACTTTGATTGGATGGTTCTTGTGTGGCTGGGGCCTTGACAACTTCTTCAACCATTTGAGCTGAAGGTTCTTGTGGATTGTACCCCTGATCAATGCTGGCTTCACTTGCTGGAATTGTGGCTTCTGTTGAACTTTGATCAACAGGTTCTTGTGTGCCTGGCCCTTGAATGACTGCTACCTCACTTTGAGAAGTAGGTTCTTGTGTGTCTTGGCCAAAAGTGATAAACTTCTTCTTCAGTCTAGCAAAATGTTTCGAACTTGGAGATGCTGAAGATGATTTTGATTTTCGTGCTGCCATTTCATTTCTTACTTGTTCAGCCAATTCCCTTGCTCTTTCATAGGATATCTCCTTTATAATCTGCTTTGGTGACTTTGTGGCAGAATCAGATACTGGAACTGGAGCAGCTTCACCAGATTTTATTAACTCATCAGAGTTTATCAATTGCTCAGAGTTTATCACTTTAGTGTTGAAAGGTCTTTCAGAGTTTGGCCGATTAGAGATTGGAGTGTCAGAGTTTATAGCTGCATCAGAGTTTATCCCTTCAATCTTTGCAGCCTCAGAGTTTGCAATCTTGACTAATCTTCTTTTCTTCTTCTTCTTCTCAGGAATTGGAAGAACTGTTTCTTTCTGAGGAGAAGTCTGAGAAACCTGTTCAACTGTCGTTCTTTTAGCAAAAACGAATCCATCATCAGAATCAGTATTTTCATCAATCAATTTTCTCTTTTTAGGAGAAGATGCTTTCACGGATTTCCCTTTCTTTTTGCTTTGGCCATGCTGTTGAGAGGTGTGTTTTTCAACTACAGTCTTTTGGGAGACTATAGAGGTTGGCAAATGTGTTTGGGAATCAGTGTTTAGATTTTGACTTGGGTTAGAATCAGAGATTGCTAAACTCTGATTCGTAGTCACTGACAAAAACTCCCTCCCATACACAGTAGGCATTCTCTGATGTAAGAGAAGCCTGACCCATGTAGGATAAAATAGATTAGAAAGTTTACCTTCAGCCTTCTTTGCATCTTTTCTTGATAGATCAGCAAATATTCTTTTATTCATGCTAAAGCTAATTAAAGTCTAATCATCCTCAAACTTAATATCAGGTAATAAAACATTAAAAATTAATTGTAAAAATCTAGCAAAGTAGATAGTGTGTGAATCATCATTAATCTTATTAGCTAATTGTCGAATAATCAAACATGGAAAGTTGAAATTGAGATTATGGGTCAGAGAATACCCAATCTGTTGAGACAGCTGCGGAATGGCATCAAAATTTGTGCATTTGGCAGTGAAAGCCCTTGTAATGCAGTCAAAGAAGAAACTCCATTCTCTTCTTAAATGTGGTCTTGTTAAACTTCCCAGTTTAGATAGGCTACCTCCATAGCCTATTGTGTTGAAAAATTCCTTGATTTGATCATCTCCAACAAAATCATCATACTCAGCCACTTCTGGAAGATGAAGAGCTTGTCTCACCACAGCAGGAGTAATGGAATACTTGCCATTACATTGAAATGTTATTATCGGCTCCTCATTATCATTAGCATTATTGAACTTTGTAGTTGAGCAGATTTTGAGCAGAGATTGAGCGGAGAAGTTCGTGGGTTCCTGAAGTGCGTACCCAATATAACTGTTCTGCAGAAAATCCTGGATCACATGAAAATCCTGAGGTGCTTCATCCTTAGATAGAAGAGAGATGTAGTTTGTTACAGCAAAAGAATAGGTCTGAAAAGTAATACCCTTAGACGCCATTGAAGTTTTGAGATATGAAGTGTGAATAACAATTAGGGTTTGATAATACGAGAGAGAAAGATAGAATAAATGATGTAGATGAATAATTCACAGTGAAACAAAATGAATTAAACTATTCCCTCTCAATTGCATATACCCTTTAGTGGGACACGTGGCAAAAAATAATTTTAGCAGTAATGAGTAGACCAAGTATCAAAATACAGCAAGTGTACGTGTGCTGTGTAATAATAGGAACCGTCATTCGTGAGATACACGCGCCTTATTACAAATCTAGTCAGAGATTAATAATTATGATGTTACAAAATGAAATATGATGTCATAAATATGATATCAGAATTTACCACTTAATCAGAGTCTACAGATCAGAGTTTATATGAGTCAGAATTTAGTATGTACTGTCAGAGTTTACCACATACTCTGACAGAGTTTACCATAAACACTGATAACTTGTGATCAGAGATTAGATGCTTCAATGATCAGAGTTTGTTCCATTTTAATCAGAGTTTACCCCATACTTTGACCTATACTCTGAGTGTCTGAAACTTGCTAAGTTGAGCCACTTGTCACCATCCCTAATTTAGAAACCAGTCTGTTAAATGTTGCTTCAGGCAAGGGCTTAGTGAATATATCTGCTAATTGTTGATCTGTAGGAACAAAATGTAATTCAATTGTTCCTTCCTCCACATGTTCCCTTATGAAGTGATATCTGATACTGATGTGTTTTGTCAGAGAATGCTGGACTGGATTTCCTGTCATTTTAATAGCACTTTGGTTATCACAATAAATAGGAATTTTTGAAAATTTCAAACCATAGTCTAACAATTGATTTCTCATCCATAAGATATGTGCACAGCAGCTTCCAGCAGCTATATATTCAGCCTCTGCAGTTGATGTTGAAATGGATTTCTGCTTTTTGCTTTGCCATGACACAAGTCTTCCACCTAAAAATTGACAACTGCCACTTGTGCTTTTCCTATCAATCTTGCATCCTGCAAAGTCAGCATCTGAATAGCCTATCAATTTGAAATCAGACTCCCTAGGATACCATAAGCCAAGATAAGCAGTGCCCTTGAGATATCTGAAAATTCTTTTCACAGCAATTAAATGAGGTGCTCTTGGATTTGCTTGAAATCTAGCACACAGACATGTGGAAAACATGATGTCTAGTCTACTTGCAGTCAAATAAAGTAGAGAACCAATCATTCCTCTGTATGCTGTAATATCAACAGGTTCTCCAATGTCTTGATCAAGTTTTGTTGCAGTAGCCATGGGAGTTGTAGCAGATGCAGAATCTTGCATTTGAAATTTAGTGAGTAGATTCTTTGTGTATTTAGACTGATTAATGAAAATACCTTCTTCAGTCTGTTTCACTTGTAAACCTAGAAAATAACTCAATTCTCCCATCATACTCATTTGATACCTGGACTGCATTAGCTTTAAAAATCTTTCACAGAGTTTCTCATTAGTGGAACCAAATATAATATCATCAACATATATTTGAACCAATAATAAATCCTTACCTTGAGTTCTATAAAACAAGGTTTTATCAATTGTTCCTCTAGTGAAACCATTTTCAAGTAAGAATAGAGCCAGAGTTTCATACCAGGCCCTTGGTGCTTGCTTTAGTCCATATAGAGCTTTATCCAGTCTGTAGACATGATTTGGATATTTTGTATTGACAAAGCCAGGTGGTTGTTCAACATAGACTTCTTCTTCAAGTTCACCATTTAAAACTGCACTTTTAACATCCATCTGGTAGACCTTGAATTTCTTATGAGCAGCATAAGCAAGAAAAATTCTGATTGCCTCAAGTCTTGCTACAGGTGCATAGGTTTCATCATAATCAATCCCTTCCTGTTGAGACTAACCTTTGACTACCAGTCTTGCTTTGTTTCTTGTAATTATTCCATCAGAGTCTGTCTTGTTTCTGAATACCCATTTTGTGCCAACAATAGATCTGTTCTTTGGCCTTGGAACTAGGGTCCAAACTTCATTCCTTTCAAACTCATTCAATTCTTCCTGCATTGCAGTAATCCAATCTGCATCTTTCAAAGCATCTTCAACCTTCTTTGGTTCTGTTTGCGAAAGAAAACTATGAAATAGACATTCATTCTGAGTAGTTTTTCTTATTTTTATTCCACTTTCCAGATCACCTATAATTAAATCAAGTGTGTGATCTTTGGTCCATTTCCTTGGATGTGGAAAATTTCTTGAACTAGATGCTCCTCCATGATCTGTGCCTTCATAGAATGATCCTTCTGTAAATGCTGATCCTTCTCCTGAAGATGTTCTTCCATCAGTGTTTGATGACTCAGAGTTTAGGTACTCAGAGTTTGAGTTATCAGAGATTGAGGTCGATCTCAGACTTTGTGGTCTCAGAGTTTGAATGATCAGAGTTTAGGGTTTCAGAGTTTGTGTTGTTCAGAGTTTGGTCAGACTCTGATATTTCAATTACTGTGTTTTGATCTCCAATGTTAGTACTTGATTGATGTTACTCCCCCTCAACATGTGCAGAATCTTCAATTTCTATTTCAATCAATTCTGAATCAGAGTTTAAAGAATCAGATATTACCTTACCAGAGTTTAGTTGAACAGAGTTTATTTTCTGGAGTTCTTTCTCAAATCTTAGAGTTTCTTGTGCATCTTTATCATGTAACCCAACTATCTTCCCTTCATCAAAAGAGACATTAATTGATTCCATGACTGTCCTTGTCCTTCAATTGAATATTTTGAATGCCCTTAAAGAGGTTTTAGAAGTTGTTGCATATCCAATAAAAATTCCTTCATCTGCTTTAAGTTCAAACTTCTTCAATTGTTCAGGATGTGTTTTGAGAATAAAACACTTGCATCCAAAGATGTGAAAGTACTTGACATTTGGCTTTCTTCCTTTCAAAGATTCATATGGAGTCATTCCATGTTTGTTTATTAAGGAACAATTCTGAGTAATGCATGCAGTGTTCACAGCTTCTGCCCAAAAATAAGTAGGTAGCTTTGCTCCTTCTAGCATTGTTCTGGCAGCTTCTATTAAAGTTCTGTTCTTTCTTTCAACTACACCATTTTGTTGAGGTGTGCCAGGTGCTGAGAATTGTTGAGTAATACCTTTTGTTGAGCAGAATTCCTCCATTGTTGAGTTCTTAAACTCTGTTCCATTGTCACTCCTTAAATTCTTTACTTTGTGAGTTGATCCATTCTCAATCATTGCAATATGATCAATGATTGTTTCTGCGGTTTCATCCTTCTTGTGCAAAAAGTACACCCAAGTAAATCTAGTGAAATCATCAACTATTACCAGAGTGTATTTCTTCTTTCCAATGGACATGATATTTACTGGACCAAATAAGTCAAGATGCAATAGATGAAAAGGTTGATCAATTGAATTTTCAGTTTTGCTCTTGAAAGATGTCTTCTTTTGTTTGGCCTTTTGACATGAATCACAGAGTCCATCAGGATGAAATTGAACTTTTGGAAGACCTCTAACTAGGTCCTTCTTTATCAATTCATTAATGTTTCCAAAGTTCAGGTGACACAACTTTTTGTGCCAATTCCAGCTTTCCATTGGTGATGCCTTTCCAAGTAGACAGGTTAAGGAACCATTAGAATTAATATCCAAGCTAGCTTCAAATAAATTGTTATGTCTGTGGCCAATAAGAACTATTTTTCCATTTTTCTTGCTTTTCACTTCACAATGAGTTCCATGAAATTCCACAGAATAATCTTTGTCTGTCATTTGACTCACACTTAGCAGATTATGTTTGAGTCCTTCAACCAGAGCTACTTTCTCAATGATGACATTTCCAATCACTATGTTGCCATATCCCAGTGTTCTTCCTATGTTGCCATCTCCATAAGATACTGCTGGGCCAGCTTTCTCCTCAAACTCTGAAAGCAGGGATTTATTTCCAGTCATATGTGCAGAACATCCACTATCAATCACTAGAATGTTCTTCCTATTTCCCTGCAATCAGTAAATGCAATTCAATTAGTAGTTATGGGGACCCAAACTAGTTTGGGTCCTTTCTTTGAAAACTTGTTAACTTTTGCAGCAGAAGTTCTTTTGTCAGAGTTTGTATTAACAGAGTTTATATGATAAGAGTTAGCATTTACAGAGTTTGTACTGTCAGAGTTTACACTCCTTTTATCAGTCTTTATCACATATTTTTGCTTGACAGTATGTTTTGGAGAATTACTCATTTGAGGTTGTGGTTTGTAAGAATTGTAATACAAATTATGATAATCTTTGCATTTATAAATAGAATGCCATAAACTACCACAGTGAAAACAGGGATTTGATCTTTTTTTGTTTTCTAGCCTCAAACCTAGGTTTTTCAGGTTCTTTCTTTTTCTTTTGTTTGCAGTCAATAGCAAGGTGATTAGAATTACCACAAGTAAAACAGGTTTTCCTAGGAGCATCAGGGATATTCATGTAGTTATTCTCCTTAGTAATTCCTACTTTACCATTCCTATTTCTTTTCACCTTTTTAGTTTTATTAGTGACTGCCTTCAACTTTTCTTTAACTTGCTTCTGTGAAAGTAATCCTATATTTATCTTTTTAGAATCTGGCACACCATTGTTTTTAGAGCATTCAGGGAGAGTTTTCTTACAATCACTAGCTCTAACAAACTTCACAGGTTTAGTCAATGTTCCTTTTGTGTGTGAATTAGTGTGAAATTCTTTATCAGATTCATAACCTAGGGCAGATGTCCAATTCTTTTCAGAAAGCATTTGTTGGACCTTCTTACCAGAGTTTGTCCAAACTCTGAAGGTCTCTTTTTCCTTAGCTATCTCAGTTTTCAAATATGTGACTTGTATTTCCAACTGAGTTTGCATGTGTATAGCATTCTCACAGTCTTTCTTAAAGCTAAGCATGTGTACAAGTTCAGTTTCAAGAAAGTCATTCCTAGCATTCAGAGTCTGTATCTCAGATTTTAATCTTTCATTCTCAAGAGATTGTGACTTAAAGCTAACATGCAGATTTCTAAGAAAAGACTTTAATTCATGAATATCTTCAGTATCAAAAGTGAAAACAGAGTTTGGTACCTTTTCAGAGTTTAAGATGGGAGAATCAGAGTTTGCCATGAGAGCATAGTTAGTTTCTTCTTCTGAGTCAGAGGAATCCATCCAATCTTTCTTTGATATGATGAGAGCTTTCCCAGATTCCTTGCTTCTGCACTCAGTAGCAAAATGTCCCATCTTGTTGCACTTGTAACACTTGACTTTTGATTTATCAAGAGTTTTTGATTTTCCATCTCTATCTTCTCTTTTTCTGAATCTTTCTTTCTTGTCTGACTCACCATGCTTCTTCTGATAGTTTCCTTGCTTCTTAATTTTTTTGTATTTCTTGAAGCTTTTGACAAACATAGCAAACATCTCCATCATGTCAGAGTCTGAAGAATTATTAGAGTTTTCATCAGAGTTTGCCTCAAACTCTGATTCACTGCTTTCTTTGATTACAGCTTTTTCTTTTCTTGTTGAGGCTTTAAGGACTTTTTCTGTACGTTCTTCAATCTGGGCCTCAACATTCAAAGCAATAGATTTTGCCTTGCTACTTTTTCTGTTTCTTCTTTGCTGTAACTCCAGATCATGAGTTTTCAATTTGCCATAAACTTCATCTAATGACATCTCATCCAAATCAGCCCTGTCTCTAATCAAGGATGTCTGCAGATCCCATTCTTCTGGAAGAGCCCTCAGAAATTTGGTGTTTGAATCTTCATTGTCATATACTTTGTCCACCAAAGCCAAGTTATTCAACAGAGTTAGAAATCTGTCATAAATATCTGTGAGGGACTCATTCTGCTTAGCCTCAAAGTATACATACTCTTGGATTAGAACAGATCTTCTATTTTTCTTTATCTCCTTGGTTTCTTGACATTGAACCTCCAGTGCATCCCAGATTTCTTTGGCAGTTTTGCATGCTATTACCCTGTTGGACATTACAGAGTCAAGACTATTATGCAAAATATTTCTTACCTTTGCATCTTTCAAGACTTCCTGTTTTTCTTCATTTGTCCATTCTTTCTTGTCCTTTAAGGTGTAATACTCAGGGATTTGTCTTCCTTCCACAATCGTAGATGGCACTAGTTTGGTTGGTAGATACTGTCCTGTATGAATTCTGTCCAAATAATCAGGATCAGTTGCTTCCAAGAACATCATCATCTTCACCCTCCATGTAAGATATTCAGCCTTCTTCAATATAGGGATCCTGATGCTTTCATACTTGTTAACAGACATGATTATTTGATCTTTTTAAGTCGTAATTAACTGCCTGCTCTGATACCAATTGTTTACCAGAATAATCGATTATGAACACAAGTATATAGAATGGAATATTGTTTTGTATTATTAATGATCTCGAATACAAAACTCTCTCAAGAAAATAATGTTCTTAAGAGCTGCTAGGTTATATAACTATTGCTTAATGAATTCAACATTGAATTATAACCTATCTCTGTGTTTATATAGACATAGCTACAAATACAATTACAAAACAGATTATGATAAGAATAGCTTTAATAAGGTAATTAGACTTGCATTTGAATTCCTTCTTACTATCTAAATCAGACTCTGATTTGTCTGTTTCCTTTTCTGGTAGACTCTGAAGCTAAACTCTGTCGATCTGTCATTCTCTGATTTGAGTATTCTCTGTTAGAGTAAACTCTGATTGAGTATTCTTTGATAGAGTAAACTCTGACCGACAGCTTCCTTAAACTCTGATGACGTCAGCATAAACTCTGTTTAGTATTCTCTGACAATCATCAGTGTTTGCATTCCTAACATTACATAAACAACCATTACGACACTTAACTCAATACATAGGCTTACTTAACCATGCAATGGATGAGACCCCGAAAGGCTTATACAATAATACCCATGTAGCGAGCGTTAGGTCAGTGAATTCCAGATATAAAAAGCCTTAGGTCACTAGGCACAAAGTCCCAACGAACTTAATTGCTCGAGTATTAAAGAGCTCACCCTGATTAATTTTGCCTTGAAATTATTCACACGACTCTTTTTTTTTTATTAATAAAATCTGGAATGAGAATTCTCACTTCCAACCCTAGACTACTCATACAAATATGAGCTGGCTACTAGCCATTTGACGCCTAGCCATTCTCGACAACTATTAATAATTAGCATGAATCCCTGGTTTTCCCCAAACTTATACTTTACCGTCCTTACATTATCAAGGGAATAACAAACATTCTAGATATAAACAGGCGATTAAATCTAAAACAACTAACAGGCATGACTCAACCTAGCCCAAAAGCAACCGATGAGACTGTGTAAAGAATGTGCTTTTGAAACATGCAAATCAATCTCAGAAGGACTGTAAATCATCCCTCTGCTCATCAATACCACACTCAATTCGACATCGACCTAACAATCAAAATTAGCTCGTCCTAAGGGATCATGAAACATGCATGCTATGAAATGTAACTAAAATGGACTCACATGGTAAACAGAACAAAAAATTGCAAACAAAATGCTCTATATGGACAATTAAAACAAAATGCATGAAAAACACTACAACTAAATGTCCTATATGCATCTAACTACAATCTCCATTTCCCACCCCCAAACTTAAAATATGCAATGTCCCCATTGAAGGCAAGAAACAAAAAACGTGTGCAGATATACCTCAATCTTCAGCAGAGTCACCCTCCTCGGGTGAATCCGGTGGTGGATACACGGTGCCAGCTCCATAAACAGGCCAATCGACCTGTACACCAGTAGCCAGGAAAGCTGCACCGAGAGCCTGAGTCAGGTCAGAAGCAAACCGGCTTTGTCCGTCATCAACGGCGTCCATCCGCCGCGCCAACCGTCGAAAATGAGCCTCACCCATGCCAGCACTAGCCAAAATGACGCTGTGCCCTAGAAGATCTAGCCCTAGCCTCCCTCTGCTGTCTAGGTGGTACGTCACCACTCAGTATATACCCTAATCCTCTGGCATGCGGTACACCACCGTCCCATTCAGGCAGCCTGGCTATCGTCGCTGTATCAATGGTACTTGCAGGTAGCTGCAACTGCTCTTCTGCTGGCCAGTGAATATCCACATCAACACACAGACGAACAACCACTGACCCATAAGGAATCGCTCCAGTGGTACTGCCCTGTAAAAATCTGTTCATGTGCCTGTAGATAAGGGAGCCTTGGTCGATGTATTTCCCACAACAAAATGGCTCGATCCACTGTCACTTCATGAGTATGCGACGATGGCACAATATTAGCACACAGAAACAGGTTCCAGGCCTTAGCATACGGGTTCAACGCCATAGCTGAGAAGGTAACCGGCTTAGTAGAGCCCACCCTGCGCTTCCAATTATTGCCTGGAACTGTCATATCTCGTAGAATGGCCTCAAGGTCAACCTCTTCACGAGTGTTCAACCCAAAATCTTCCTCACCTGCCTGCGGTGCCGGCAATTGCAAAACCTTGGTAATAGCGGCAGGAGTATAGTCCACCACATACCCTCGGACTGTAGAATACCCATTTTTCTCCTGCTTGGCATTAGCATAAAACTCCCTAACGATACTCAACGGTATCGCCTCTGCAGCCTCACACACGGTTTCCCAACCGTGCTCATCAATCATCGCAAGCAAAGACCCATCAAGAACACCCGAAGTAAAACCTCTCTCCTTGACCACAGATTTGGTCATTAATCGCGCAAATTTAGTTTGAGCCTCCGGTGAATTGAATTGAGGAAGGACTCCCCCACTCGAAGAAGAAGTACTGGAAGTACCTGCTCGCCTAGATTTCTTGGGTGCCATGTGTTGATTTGTAGTTGGGTGTAGAGTTGTGTGTATAGGTGAGATGTAGAGATCTTGGTATAATAGGATTAAGGGACACGAATAAGTGTTTGGGGGTTTGGAATGTGGGGATTAGGGTTAAGGTATGCTAAATAGCTATAAACAGATTTTAATGGGTTTGACGCCCCCAGACCCGGGGTCAGACATCTGGGTTGTCACTCTCCAATTTTCACCACAATAACATCACTCACCTGCTTTAACTATTATAATAACCAATCATAAAAGCAGTGACCCCAAACCAAATACACAACTCAAGTTATAGTCTCAGGAAACGAACTTAAAATAGTAACAGTTATTACAAACCAATGTATCCTCAGGATCTCACACTACTAATATAACTTCCACATGATGTTACATTAGAAGTAAACATTAATCCAAGATCTACTGTCACACTACATATTTTTCAATAAGTCTAGGATTCTAATCTGTAATCCTGCCTTTCTTGCACCATTTATCGAAGTCCTGAACCTGGCTAGCTCAAGCTCGAATCTTTCTATTCCTTAACATAATACCCGAGGTAGACAATTCATAGTCATCTCTTTCTGCAAGGTATAAGATTTACAAAAAGCAGGAATGAGCCAAAGAATGCTCAGCAAGTTATTTATCAGAATATTTCAAGGAAAAGGTGATAGCCATAATTATCCCAACTGGATATTCAACAATAAAGTACATAACTAGCAATCTGATTGAAGATGTATAGCCAACTATATCTCGACAATAAATGACACAAGATTCACGATGCAAGAAGATATTCACAACAATAATGCAGTTCACGTTACTGCAATACAACAATTTAAGTTCATAATTTTTGAGACTGACAGTATCAATAACTTAGCACAATGGCCTCAATCACCGAGTACCATTCGTTTGAGTACCAATAAGCAAGCAGTTCAATATACTGCGAAAAGAATGAATGAAAGTTCAACAATTCCCATTAACACTATCAGTAACTTAGCACCATGGCTTTCGTTATAGTGTAGGAACAATTAAATTGATATATGCAAATAAAACAGTACTCAAAACAACAACCAACTCAGAGTGGATTACATTCCCGTTGACACTATCGGTAACTCAACACCTAGGCTTTCGTTACAGTGCAACGTCAAATTCCAATTGGAAGAAACGGGATTAACTGGAGATTTTTCAACGCCTTATTGTACTCGATGATCAGTCGCATGTACAATCGACATTTCGTCATTTTCTCTACTAGTAGAAGGACAACCCCTTATCGGGACGTCACCCTAGGCAACTCATGGGCCTTTAATTATGGCTGGGTCGTGCGTGTCCGACCTCTTACGCAACTTTTACTCCAGTCCCTGATGAATACTTAAACATTCATCAAACCTAGAAGGAAATTTAATCAAGCCTTCTAGAACAACAACAATCCACTCTAGGATTTCAATCAACTGTTAAGGAAGGGAATTCAATTCCACCTTCCAGAACAACAATAATCCATCATAGGATTTCATCAACAGATAAGGAAGGGAATTTAATACAACCTTCCAAAACAACAACAATCCACTCTAGGATTTCAATCAACAGATAAGGAAGGGAATTTAATACAACCTTCCAGAACAACGACGACAATCCATCACAGGATTTCAATCAACAGATAAGGAAGGGAATTTAATACAACCTTCCAGAACAATACAACAATCCTACACAGGATTTCAATCAACAGATAAGGAAGGGAATTTAATACAACCTTCCAGAACGACACAACAATCCATCACAGGATTTCAATCAACAGATAAGGAAGGGAATTTAATACAACCTTTCAGAACAACACAACAATCCATCACAGGATTTCAATCAACAGATAAGGAAGGGAATTTAATACAACCTTCCAGAACAACACAACAATCCATCACAGGATTTCAATCAACAGATAAGGAAGGGAATTTAATACAACCTTCTAGAACAACACAACAATCCATCACAGGATTTCAATCAACAGATAAGGAAGGGAATTTAATACAACCTTCCAGAACAACAACGACCTATTGTAAGATTTCAATATCTGACAATAGCTTGGCTCCCAAAACGAGGTGGGAGTACTCTCGAAACATCTGGGTTGACTCTCAGTCAACGAATTTAACAAGACAGAAACCCTTGAATCAAGAAGACTCAAGAACGCGACCGGGGAGCCACTAATACGAGTGAAAATAGACCCCACAAAATATTACATTTTTGGAGTGAAACAATGGGCCATAAGGCACCAATACAACTGGGAGGAATATCGGAGCCGGACGTTACCTCCCTAACCTGGAGTTATCGACTCAGAGTGAATACAAAATATCTGAGTCATCGCTCATTCTTTATTATTTAATGAAAAATAATATTTAAATAAGTTTAGACAACTCCAGAATATTTTTAAAGAACTAATAAATATTTTATCAATATTTAGGAGGCCCAGAATAGTCCTCGAAAAATATTAAAAGGATTTAAAAGAATTAAAATATTGAATTCGAATATAATCAAGATTATTTAATATTTAAATAATCTTAAATGATTCAACATATTTAAATAATTTCAAATGACCTGAAAGTATTTAATTAACATTTAAACACTTTCTATACTCTTTAAATAATATTTAATAAACTAAATATTATTTAAAACATCGATGGGATATTAATCCAAATCCACTAATCCCATCTCATACCAGACTACTCCCGGTCGACCATCGAGCACCAAAAAGATGTACTCGACACTAGATTCAGTTATACAAAACTGACAAAAGGCGTCCTCTAACTCTTGAGATGTTCAGAGGCGCGAACATATAGTATACAGTTCCATCTGAAAGGAACTTCAAATACTACAGAGCTTTATAACCAATAAACCGTTATAAAGTCTAGAGTTTAGAAAGCTGTTATACGAACTCTGACTTTTCAAGAAGTTCAGAGTCGTCTCAGAATTAGGTTGAAAGAGATTCGAAACAACTTACGATAAGCAATCTTAACAACCTATGCATACTCTTGTCATAAATCAGAATTAAAATGACAAAGCGTCGGATACTTGCATACTCTAACTTTTCGAGAAGTTCAGAGTAGCAGAAGAATCACGTTATATATGAACAAGACAGTTCAAGGTGAAATGTCGACGTGCATTTCCAATAACAACAATGAGCTAAGTAGTTCCAAACACAACAAAAATGTATAATCAAAGAACTTATCATCAAGTCAAAGATTTCAAAAGTTTTGGCATCACCATGAATCAATAATATTCTGATATGGAATAAAACGATAGAGTTGGAAACTTGCCTGGAGTCCAAGGATGCTATTCCCACTTCTCCCATTTTACACTTAAACCTTTTGTTTTCAAAGTTTATCCATCTTAGACGCTTATTAGGCCTAAGCGGCTGTCTTTTCTGCAAAAAATTGGACATGACCTTTTCGTAAATCGGACTATCCACCTATTTTCAAACCAAGCCAATCAACAATTCCTTTGACTATATATAAAGTCAAACTCACTTTAAAACCAATTCCTTCACCATACTATAGTCGATTCCGGTTTTTAATCCTAACGTTTTGAAAACCAAGTCCAACCCGCCCTGACCGACGGTGACCAACTACTATTTTAGAAAAATTCAGAATGACTAAGTAGGTCCAACAATTCCAAACCATTAGTAATCAATCCTCGAATCATGTCATTTAAACGAAACTAAATTGTTTACTCAAATTAAATCATTTTCGAATCATAAGATTACTCCACCAGCTCATATAAACTCATTGTTAGTGGTGGGGAGTTCGAGCGATTTCATTGAAATCAAAGACTCGTCCACTCAACCCAAGTATCCAATAATTTTATAATATACAACTTTATACATTTGACTACCATAAAATAAGGCTTCTAACCTTTTCAAAACAATCTCCCAAAACAGGGCAGACAACACTGGACTTTAAAATGTTACTGCACTCAGTCCACTTAAACATTTTTCATAAATTGAAAATTAATCATTTTGCTACAAATTTTGGCAGATAGCCTCATGCATATCTTCTAAAGTTCCCATAAAATTTTTATCTCCAAAACATTTCAGTTAGGCCAAAAACGAACTGAATCATCTCACAACAAAACGCAGCAAATTTAGCTTTGCGCGGTCTTTACTAAAACTCACATAACTTTTTACTCGTTAATCCAAACGACGCAAAATTAGCGTCCAAACGATCTAGAGACAATCTACTATCTAACCATATCAGCCATACGCCAAGAACAGTGACCGAACGTTCCCAGATTTTTCTGGACAGTTGCAGCAGTTAGGTCACGAAAAAAATTGGCATGGTTACGTTTGTAAACTCATCGTTTTCCATTTTTATTCTACTCCAAATCAACCAACAAACAATCCCAAACTCCTCATTCAACATCAACAACCAACATACCACAACTTTAAGCTATAAAAATTAATTTAGCTCAAGAATTAAGAGTTTAACAATTATTAACCAAACACATGCATCCATGGCTTTTCATGCTTCAACAATGTTACCCATAGCCTAAATAGCTCTTAACAATCATCAACCAAGCTAAAGGAACTCAAGAACCAAAGAAAATAACTTTTCAATTTTCGGAGTTACTGTTCATTCGAACCTTCTTTGAATCATAACTAAAGATTTCATGGATGGAATAATGTAGAAATCAAGAGGGAGCAAGGTGAGTATCATACCTTCGATTCAAGCTATTAAGTGCAAGAAACGGTGGAGAAATGAGCAAGCAATGAGCAAGTAAGTAATTTTTCTCCTCCCTCCTCACCATGCTTCGGTTGTGGCTGCTCAAGGTGAAGAAACGAAAAGCACAAACTGATTTTTTTTTGTGGGGTGGAAGCTAGTGTTTTAAAAGGTTCGTGCGGGAGTCGCGTAACTTCCCGATAACATTTTAATCTCTCCTTCTCGTTCTCTTTTCTTTCGTTCCACCTAAGTTTTAAAAACTTAAAATGTCATGATATGATTCTAATATATTTTAGAATCATTAAATTAATACTCTTTAATTGTTTCGAGAATTTTCGGAACAATTCACTGAATAAATACTATTTACTTACACCGTCTCTCAAACTCTGCCACGACTTTCATCCGGTCTTCAAATTTATTTTGTTAGACCAAAAATAATTATAAGTCCTATATTGTTTGCATATGCTACCGTAACACCGATACGCATATTTTCGAATATCCCGTATATTAATAATACAGTCTCACACTTCAAGTACCTTATGAAGAAAGTAAATCCATAAAATCATTTATTCATAAAATGAAAAAAAAATTATCCAAAAATCTCCATAATCTCAAGTGTCAAAATTTCGGGTTATTACAATGGGCTTGGGTTGCTTTTGGGAATGATTTTTGGGCTTTTTACTCTCTTTTTTTAACAGCGGCCTCGAGCGCGCCCGCGCCTCCTGGAACGCGCCCGCTCCTAGGGCTACTGTTAATTTTTTTTTATATAGAGCCATTCAAGCCGTAGGTTGCCTCCTACGAGCGCTGTCGTTAGCGTCATTTAGCCGCACGTGATTTCAGGTCCTCATTCCAAGGTAGACAGAATCGCGATTTCAGCTTCGCGATTTATTCTTTCTCCCACATAAGGCTTCAATCTCTGACCATTGACTTTAAACGCTTTATCTGGTGTCTTTTCAAAAATTTCCACAGCTCCGTGTGGAAACACAGTCTTCACAATAAAAGGTCCTGACCACCTTGACTTAAGTTTTCCTGGAAACAATCACAGACGAGAGTTAAATAATAAAACTGACTGACCAGGAACAAATACCTTTGTTATCAACCGACGATCATGCCATCTTTTCACTTTCTCCTTGTATAGCTTGTCATTCTCATAAGCTTGTAGACGAAACTCATCTATCTCATTTATCTGCACCATCTGTTTTTCCCCCGCGGCTTGACAATCGAAATTCAACTTCTACAATGCCCAATAAGCCTTGTGTTCCAGTTCCGCTGGCAGATGACAAGCTTTCCCATAGACAAGTTGATATGGTGACATACCCAAAGGTGTTTTGAACGCGGTTCGATAAGCCCACACGGCTTCATCCAGTTTTAATGACCAATCCTTACGAGAAGGACTTACCACCTTTTCCAGAATGCGTTTGATCTCACGGTTTGATACTTCAGCTTGGCCATTGGTTTGAGGGTGGTATGCTGTCGCCACCCGATGGTTGATGTTGAATCTTGCCATCAGATTAGTGAACTTCCGATTGCAAAAGTGAGAACCCTCATCACTAATAATGACTCTTGGAGTCCCAAATCTGGTGAAAATGTTCTTGTGAAGGAAATTGAGCACTACATTGGCATCATTAGTTGGGAGTGCCTTGACCTCAACCCATTTAGAGACGTAATCCACAGCTAGCAAGATGTATTGGTTATTGCATGATGAAATGAATGGGCCCATGAAGTGGATTCCCCACACATCAAAAATTTCCACCTCTAGCAGCACATTTAGGGGCATCTCATCCCTTCTCGAAATGTTGCCTACTCGCTGGCAACGATCACACCTGGTTACAAACTGATGAGCATCCTTGAAGAGTGTTGGCTAATAAAATCCTGCCTGCAGAATACAAGTCGCTATCTTTTCACCCCATAATGGCCTCCATAAGCTGTGGCATGATAATCCCTCTGAATAGCTTCTGTTTCACTATATGGTACACACCTTCTGATAACCTGTTCCGCCCCTTGTTTAAACAAATATGGCTCGTCCCAATGAAACCACTTGACGTCATGCATGAATTTCTTCCTTTGGGCCGAAGACAACTCGGGTGGCACAATTTGACTCACAAGATAATTCACAATATCAGCATACCGTGGTTCTTCTTCTTGTATTCCAAACAGCTGTTCATCCCGAAAGGATTCATTGATGAGAGTACTGTCTTGTGATGATTTACCAAGATCTTCCAACTGTGAGAGGTGATCAGCTACTTGATTTTCTGTCCCCTTTTTATCTTTGATCTCCACGTCGAATTCTTGTAGCAGAAGAACCCATCGAATCAAGCGGGGTTTAGAATCCTTCTTGGAGAGCATATATCTAATAGCTGCGTGGTCAGTATACACCGTCACTTTCGTACCAAACAAGTATGATCTGAATTTTACAAAGCCATATTCAATGGCTAACAACTCTTTCTCCGTAGTTGTGTAATTCAATTGCGCATCATTGAGTGTCTTGCTTGCATAGTAGATAACATGAAAAATCTTATCTTTCTTTTGGCCAAGAACAACCCCCACTGCAAAATCGCTAGCATCACACATCATAGCAAATGGTTCAGTCCAATCTGGAGCAATGATCACCGGTGCTGAAATCAACTTCTTCTTCAATGTCTCAAAAGCTGTCAAACAATCATCATCAAATTTGAAGGGAATATCATTCTCCAATAGCTTACACAAAGGTTTAGAAATTTTGGAGAAGTCCTTGATGAATCTTTTGTAGAAACCTGCGTGACCAAGGAAACTACGAATTCCTCTCACTGATTTGGGAGGTGGAAGGTTTTCAATGGTCTCTATTTTGGATTTATCCACTTCCAGGCCTCGATGTGACATCTTGTGTCCAAGAATAGTTCCCTCTTGTACCATGAAATTGCACTTCTCCCAGTTGAGGACTAGATTAGTCTCCACGCATCTTTTCAGAACCATGCCAAGATTCTGTAGACACTCGTCAAAAGAAAAACCAAATACTGAAAAGTCATCCATGAAGACTTCCACTGTCTTACCAATCATGTCTGAAAAAATTGCCATCATGCACCTCTGAAAAGTGCCAGGTGCACCACATAACCCAAAAGAAACCCTTCGAAAAGAGAAGGTACCAAATGGACATGTAAATGTCGTCTTATCCTGATCCTCTGGAGCAATACAGATCTGATTGTAACCCGAATATCCATCCAGAAGGCAATAGTACTCATGGCCGGCGAGTCGGTCTAGCATCTGATCAATGAAAGGAAGAGGGAAGTGATCCTTCCTAGTAGCTTTGTTCAACTTCCGGTAATCCATGCAAATTCTCCAACCATTAATTGTCCGCGTAGGAATGAGCTCATTCTTTTCTTTAGTTACCACAGTCATGCCTCCTTTCTTTGGCACACATTGAACTGGACTCACCCAAGCACTGTCAGAAATTGGATAGATAATCCCTGCGTCCAACCACTTGATAATTTCTCTCTTCACTACTTCCTTCATGAGTGGATTTAGCCGTCTCTGATGTTCCACTGTTGGCTTACTTCCTTCTTCCAGCGGAATCTTATGCTGGCAATAGGCAGGGCTGATTCCCTTGATGTCCGCAATAGTCCAACCAATGGCTGATTTGAATTCCCTGAGAACCCTCAATAGCTTTTCTTCTTCAGGACCTGTAAGATTAGCAGCAATAATCACAGGCAAAGTAGATGATTCCCCAAGAGAAGCATACCTTAAATGATCAGGTAATGGTTTGAGTTCTAGCTTCGGTGCTTCCTCGATAGATGGTTTCAACCGCTGATGTGATTCTCTCAACTCAGATAAACCCAAAGATTCCACTGGTCTCTCAAACTTTCGTTGCCAAGGGGAAGCATTCAGAAACTGTACTTGTTCTTCAACCTCATCCTCTTCAAATGTAAAGTCCCCACTTAAAGCATGTTCCAGCGTATCAGTCATGAGCATGTGTTCAATTTTTGCTTGCAAAGCAGATTCCACTACGTCTACTTTAAAGCATTGTTCTTCTTCTATTGGAAATTGCATTGCTTTGAACACATTGAATGTGACATTCTGATCGTGCACCCTCATGGTGAGTTCCCCCTTCTGTACGTCAATCAACGTCTTTCCCATTTCCAAGAATGGTCTACCAAGAATGATAGGGATCTTCTTGTCTTCTTCAAAATCAAGGATGACAAAATCTGCTGGAAAGATTAGTTTGTCGACTTTCACCAAAACATCTTCGACAATTTCTCGCAGATAAGTGATTGAGCGATCCACCAACTGTAGTGACATGTTGGTTAGCTTTGGCTCAGGAAGGCCAAGTTATAAGAATACAGAGTCTGGCATGAGGTTGATGCTCGCTCCCAAATCACACAAACATTTGTCGAACGACAAATTCTAAATTATGCATGGTATAGTGAAACTACCAGGATCCTTCAACTTTGGTGGAAACTTCTGCTGCAATATTGTACTACACTCTTCCGTCAAAGCAACGGTGTTTAACTTCTCTAGCTTCAGTTTCCTCGATAGAATGCCTTTCATGAATTTGGCATAGCTTGGCATTTGTTCCAGCGCTTCAGCAAAAGGTAAGTTGATGTGTAGTTTCTTGAAAACTTCCATGAATTTAGCAAACTGTTTGTCCGATTTCTGCTTCTAAAGTCTTTTAGGGAATGGTGGAGGAGGAAATACTTCCTTGTTATCACTCTCTTTCTCTGCACTGCTTTTCTCCTCTGAAATACTCATTTTTTTAATGATCGGCTCCTCCTGCACAACATTTTCTGCAGAATTTTCCGCTTCAGCAGTGAGGGGAGGCGCACCCGCGCCTAAGGAAGCGCGCCCGCTCTCCACATCCTGCCCAGAATGCTGATGTTCTTCGTTTTGTGGAATTTCGACCTCCTGATTGTTCGTAACCCTTCTAGAACGCAATGTAATAACGTGTATCTGTTCCTTGCTTTCTTTATTGCCTGGATTAGCCTCTGTGTCACTTGGTAACTGCCCTTGAGGTCTGTTTAGAAGAGCACTTGCTAATTGACCAATTTGGTTTTCCAACATTTTCAGAGTTACAGTTTGACTCTTATACATCATTCTCAATTCCTCCATCTCTGACTTTTCATTCGAATGCCCTTGTCCTCCTTGAGGTGGTTGATGGAAACCAGGAGGGTTGTATGATTGCCTTGGTGCATAGGATTGTTGAGGACCAGAATTGTTGAAAGGCCTTGGTCTGAATTGCTGACCTTGCGATGGCTGCGGCATGGCATTCTGATTGTTGCTCCAACTGAAGTTAGGATGGTTTCTGTTGTTGGGGTGATATGTATTAGGTGTCGGTTGTGTAGGCCTCTGAAAGTTTCTAACAAAATGCGCCGAATCGCTAGAAATAGCACACTGAGTTGTCTCATGAACACCTGCACGCAAGTCATAAACCATAGTGACTTGCTGAATCCCTTCCTTGGACAATGCATCCACCTTCATAGATAAAGCCTATAGCTGAGCTGTTATAGCCGTGGCAGCGTCCACTTCAAAAACACCTGCAGTTTTACTTTGTGGTAATCACTGAGTAGGATTCTGATACTCGTTAGCAGCCATCATTTCAATCAAGTCATAAGCTTCGTCATAGGTCTTGGCCCAAAGAGCTCCTCCAGATGCTGCATAAAGCATAGGTCGTAAATGATTCAACCAATTATAGAAACTGTTAATGACCATCCAATCTGGCATCCCATGATGGGGACACTTTCGAAGCATTTCTTTATACCTTTCCCAAGCTTCACACAACGTTTCTCCATAATGTTGATTGAACTGTGTAAGAGCGTTCCTCATGGCTGCCGTCTTAGCCATATGAAAGAATTTAGTTAGAAAATTTTGTGCGAGATCCTCCCAAATAGTTATAGACCCTGCTGGCAGTGAGTGCAACCAGCTCTTTGCCTTGTCTCGTAGAGAGAATGGAAGCAGCCTCAGCTTTATAGCATCTTCAGAAACCCCATTAGTTTTGAAGGTATCATAGATCTCGATGAAATCTCTGATATGCATATTAGGGTCCTCAGTAGGTGAACCCCCAAACTACACATAATTCTGAATCATTTGAATCGTGCACGGCTTGATTTCGAAATTATTAGCCGTAATAGCCGGTCTAACAATGCTTGACTGAAAATGGTTTAAAGATAGTGAGAGCTCCCTAATATTTTAATTTAATTATTTTATTTTATTCTTTTAATAAGAGTAAAATACGTTCAGACTTATCAAAAATAGAGAACTCGGTATAGGAAGTGAATAGCTATTTACTTCTCGAAAGTAGTCAAGTTTTGGAACCAGTTTCCACAGTAGAAAAAGCTTTTCAACTTATCAAAAGCAGAGTTTTACTAATCAAAATAAAGAAAAGTTTTCAGTTAACTCCCTGGTAATGGTTTTATAAAATAAATTCATCCCTTGATGAAAGAGATTAGTGGGTGAAGGTCACTTACATGTGTGGTGAGAGGACAGCCCGACTAATCTATTCAGTGACTACTCATAGCTATGAGGGTCTATCAACAAGTATGATATACTTGGGGAACTAGGATTACTTCCGGTTCCAGGTTAGATAGACAAATCTATTAACAAGTATTATATACTTGGGGAGCTTGGATTAATGTTCCAGTTCCAGACTTATAGATTGATTCAGCGGACTTGAAGTTAGCGTAAGAGGCCGAGTGACGCACGGTCCAGTACTTTGACCCGTATGCGGTCTAGGGTGATTACCCATTAACGGTAGCGAGTACCGGGGCTCCCCCTTCTGCATGTTGAGAAACAGAAGGCTTCCATAGGTTGCTGATGAAGGATGCCACATGCTACGACTGATCATCATGGATGTGTGGTAGCGGGCGTGTTGATGCTCCTGTTACAGTCCCTTCTTCTAGTTGCAATTGTGCTTCACACCGTAATGAAAGCCTATGAGCTGAGTTACCGATGGTGTTGATTGCAAATGAAATGTTGAAATGTTTTAACGAAAAGAAAGGAAAACTTCAGATGGGATCTGATGAGAAAAAGTTTTTAACAATTTGAAATGTCATCTTGTTATTCGTATGATTTAAGGAATAGTAATATGAAAACTTCAGAAGGTAACTGATGTATGAAAATCTTACAAGATTTTGAAATGTTTATCAGAAAGTATGTTTATAGAAGTTATGATTATAATGGACCTATGTTGCTCACTCTTGTTTTCTTTATATATCACAACACAATAGGATCTTTAAAGATATTTTATGGGAGTTTAAACCTTATAAATGGTATGGTTCAAAGTGAGTTAATTTTCTCAAAGATAAGCAACTATGATTGTTGTATCTTGAATGGTGTACCCCGTATATTAGGGGAGTTTAGCAAAACTATAGTTGAAGCTATTTTGCTAAGTTATGGAAAAACTATTTCAAAACTATGAACGTAATAAGTTCATTGTGTTTTATCTTAAAAAAAGCTTTAGAGGAGATATGAAAGCGTGGTAACACTATATTTGATAGTGTCTTATGTTATATACCGAACCAAATTGTTCGTATGTTATTTTCTAAACTTTATGTTTAGTACAAATGTTTTTAGCAGAGCAACTCTGATCATGTGTATCGTTGAAAGATACTGTATTATTCTTACCATATACTGTTAAACCTTATGATTATACTATTGAGATAGTAGTGATTATCATATTCTGGAATGAGAGTCACATAGCTAATTGGGTGAATAACTTGCTGAGCATTCTTTCGCTCATTCTTGCTTATATTATATTTTTCAGAGAAAGTGATAATACACTCAATTGGCTCCATACTTCAAGGAAGGGAAGTAAGAGATTCACCTTTGAGGTGGTTCAGTTCAGTATTATTCCGCAGGAGTAAGTTGAATAGGTTTTCAGTATTGATCTAATTATTAATGTTAATTCATGTAGGGGTTATCATTAATAGCGCGAGATCCTGGTTAAGTATATTTGGTTTATAATAACTAATTATACTTGTTGTATATCGTTTCTAAGACTATAACTCGTATGTGTGTGAGAGAGAGGGGTCTATGGTATGATTTTTGTTAGATTATGGAGTTATTGCAGGTTTTAAATGATTGGATGGTGACGTGACGACTCAAATCCCTGACCTCGGATTTTGGGGCGCCACAGAGATGGTATCAGATCATGAGTTATAGTACTTAGATACGAGAGTGTTAAGAACTATTCATGTATAAGAGGATAACGTGAGAACTCATGTAGAGTTCATAATTGGACTACCGGATTTAGTACCAAGGAATGAGTAAGAAAAGGTCATCTACTTGGACTTAGTAGTGAGGAGATTGATGAATGACATTTGGGACATAGATTTTGGACGGGAAATTGGCAAGGCCATCCTGGAAGAGGCAATGATATATCTTATAACAAGCTGAAAAGTATGAAGATTTTCAGGATAATATTGAGGATAAGAAGTCAAGGATAATTGTTAAGACGACGCGTGGTATTGTTACGGTGTAAAGCCGCAACGAGGAGTTAAGATTCACAATTGTTGTATCTTCGAAATATGTTAAGTATTTTCTGATCGAAGTGATCCCTTAATATAAGTAGCCACACATTTTGGATATTTTATCAGGTGAGAAGTATGAATGACCCAGTATATAGGTGTTGGTACGAAGTTCCTTCTGTTAATAGTAGGTCTCTGTAATAACCCGTATTTTTGACGCTTGGGGTTATTACGATTTTTGGATAAAATTTTTTCATTTTATGAATGAATGATTTATGGATTTATTTTCTTCATAAGGTACGGGAAATGTGAGACCGTATTGTTAATATACGGGGTAGTTGAAAATATGCGTATCGGTGTTACGGTAGCATATGCAAACAATATGGGACTTATAATTATTTTTGGTCTAACAAAAATAAATTTGAAGTCCGGATGGAAGTCGTGGCAAAGTTTGAGAGACGGTGTAAGTGATTAGTGTTTATTCGGAGAATGGTTTCGTAAACTTTTGAAACAATTAAAGAGTATTAATTTAATGATTCTAAAATATATTAGAATCATAATATGAGATATTAAAGTTTTTTTTTAAAACTTAGGTGGGACGAAAGAAAAGAGTACGATAACGAGAGATTAAAACGTTGTCGGAAAATTACGCGACTCCCGCACAAGCCTTATTAAATACTAGCTTCCACCACACACGTCCGGAAAATAAGAAAAGGCAGCTGAGTTTGTTTCCCCATTTCCAAGAGAACCATCGGCCAAGCAAGAAGGAGGAAGAAGGAACACTAGCAAGACTTGATCATTCATTGAGTTTAATGGCTCAAATCGAAGGTAATCACTAACCCATTACTTATCCAAGGTTGTTTCAATCTTCCATCCATGAAATCTTCACTTATGATCCATGGAAGATGACTGTGAACAGTAACTCCGAAAATAAATAATCTTATTTCTTTGATTCTTGGATTCCTATAGCTTGATTGATGATTGTTTAAGGTTATATAACCCATGGGTAGCATTGTTTAAGCATAAAAAGTCATGGATGCATTTGTTTGCGTTAATATTTAATAAACTCATTTCATAAGCTTGAGTTGGTTGGATGGCTTGAAATTGATGTATTGTAATGTTGATTGAGGAGTTTGGGATTGTTTGTTGGTTGATTTGGAGTAGAATAAAAATGGAAAACGATGAGTTTACAAACGAAACCATGCCAATTTTTTTTCTAACCTATCTGCTGCCACTGTCCAGAAAAATCTGGGAACATTTGGCCACTGTCCTTGGCTTGTGGTTGATACGGTTAGATGGTAGATTGTCTCTAGATCGTTTGAGCGCTAATTTTGCGTCATTCGGAGTTACGAGTCAAAAGTTATGGACGTTTTAGTAACGGTAGCGCAGGAAATGAAAATCCTGTTTTTGTCCAACTTTGAGGCTATGATTGGACTAGCTACGGAGATTAATAAAATCCGAAACTTTTATGAGAGATTCTTTGATAGTCATATAAGACCCCAGAGAAGAAATCGTGTCAAAATGATTAATTTCCAATTTATTAAAAATGATGGAAAACAGGGTGTTAAGTGAAATGAACCTGAGGAAAAGGTTAAGCAATCGTTTTGGGAAACGATTTCGGGCAAGATAGAGAACTTGTCTCGAGTCGACCCAGTAACGGAAGTTGTTGAGGAATATTATGACTATACGTAGGTGCAAAGAACTTGATTAAAAACTCTTGAGAGGATAGTTTTACGAGTAGCTAAAGTAGGCCCGAGAAGGTGAAATGTCGGGCAAAAGAAGAGTTAATAAAACTATCAAGTGCAAATTGTAAGGATCATAATTGGACTCGGTATAAGTTTGTGGGTTAGTATCGAGGTCCTAGATTATCAAATTCATGAGATTAAAACTCAATTTATTAAAAATAGTGCCAGTTGGGTAATTGTTGGATACTTGGGTTGAGTGTAAGAGTTTTGAATTTTAATGAAATCGCTTGAACTCCCCACCACCAGCAATGAGTTTACATGAGTTGGTGGAGTAATCTTATGATTCGAAAATGATTTAATTTGAGCAAACAATTTAGTTTCGCTTAAACGACATGATTCGAGGATTGATTACTAATGGTTTGGAATTGTTAGACTTACTTAGTCATTCTGGATTTTTCTAAAATAGTAGTTGGTCACCGTCGGTTAAGGCGGGTTGGACTTCGTTTTCAAAGCGTTATGATTAAAACCGGAATTGACTATAGTATGGTGAAAGAATTGGTTTTAAAGTGAGTTTGACTTTATATATAATAGAATGAATTGTTGATTGGCTTGGTTTGAAAACAGGTGGATAGTCCGATTTACGAAAAGGTCATGTCTAATTTTCTGCAGAAAAGGCAGCCGCTTAGGCCTAATAAGCGTCTAAGATGGATAAACTTTGAAAACAAAAGGTTTAAGTGTAAAATGAGAGAAGTGGGAATAGCATCCTTGGACTCTAGGCAAGTTTCCGACTCTGTTGTTTTATTCCATATCAGAATATTGTTGATTCATGGTGAAGCCAAACTTTTTGAAATCTTTCACTTAATGATAAGTTCTTCAATTATGCATTTTTGCTGTGTTTGGAACTATCTAGCTTATTATAGTCGTTGGAAATGCACGTCCGCATTTCCCTTGAACTGTCTTGTTCATTTATAACTTAATTCTTCTGCTACTCTGAACTTCTCGAAAAGTTAGAGTATGCAAGTATCTGACACTTTGTCACATTGATTCTGATGTATGACATATGTATGCATGAGTTGTTTAAGGTAGTTCCTTGCGAGTAGGACTAGATCCTTTCAACCTAATTCTAAGCCGCCTCGGAACTTCTTAAAAAGTTAGAGGGCGTTTATTTTCAGTTTTGTATAACTGAATCTGGTGCCGAGTACATCTTTTTGGTGCTCGATGGTCGACCGGGAGTAGTCTAGTGTGTGTCGACGGTTAGTCGAGGTTCAATATTTTAAATAATATTTAGTTTATTAAATATTATTTAAAGAATAAAGAAAGTGTTTAAAGGTTAATTAAATACTTTCAGGGCATTTGAAATTATTTAAATATTATTTAATATTGATTAAATATTATTTAAATATTTTGGGGCATTTAAAAGTATTTAACTACTGATTAAATACTTCCAACTCGTTTTGGTTTATTTAAATATTATTTAATGTTGATTAAATATTATTTAAATATGTTGAATCCTTTATTATATTGGGATTAAATATTTTAATTCTTTTAAATCCTTTTAATATTTTTCGAGGACTATTCTAGGCCTCTTAAATATTAATAAAATAGTTATTTGTTCTTTAAAAATATTCTGGAGTTGTCTAAGCGTCTTTGATTATTATTTTTCATTAAATAATAAATAGCGAGCGATGACTCGGATATTTTAGATTTATTCTGAGTCGATAACTCCAGGTTCGGGAGGTAACGTCCGACTCCGATATTCCTCCCAGTTGTATTGGTGCCTCATGACCCATGGTTTCACTCCAAAACGGTAATATTTTGTGGAGTCTATTTTAGCTAGTATTAGCGGCTCTCCGGTCGCGTTCTTGAGTCTCCTTGATTCAAGGGTTTCTGTCTTGTTGAATTCGTTGACTGAGAGTCAACCCAGATGTTTCGAGAGTACTCCCACTTGGTTTAGGGAGCCAAGCTATTGTCAGATATTGAAATCTTACAATAGGTCGTTGTTGTTCTGGAAGGTTGTATTAAATTCCCTTCCTTATCTGTTGATTGAAATCCTGTGATGGATTGTTGTGTTGTTCTGGAAGGTTGTATTAAATTCCCTACCTTATCTGTTGATCGAAATCCTGTGATGGATTGTCGTTGTTGTTCTGGAAGGTTGTATTAAATTCCCTTCCTTATCTGTTGATTGAAATCCTGTGATGGATTGTCGTTGTGTTCTGGAAGGTTGTATTAAATTCCCTTCCTTATCTGTTGATGAAATCCTATGATGGATTGTTGTTGTTCTGGAAGGTGGTATTGAATTCCCTTCCTTAACAGTTGATTGAAATCCTAGAGTGGATTGTTGTTATTCTAGAAGGCTTGATTAAATTTCCTTCTAGGTTTGATGAATGTTTAAGTATTCATCAGGGACTGGAGTAAGGTTGCGTAAGAGGTCGGTGACGCATGACCCAGCCGTAAACTAAAGGCCCATGTGTTGCCTAAGGTGACGTCCCGATAAGGGGTTATCCTTCTACTAGTAGAGAAAGTGACTGGTTTTTCTATTGTACAAGGCGACTGATCATCGCGTACAATAGGGCGTTGAAAAATCTCCAGATTAATCCCGTTTCTTCCAATTGGAATTTGACGTTGCACTGTAACGAAAGCCTAGGTGCTGTGTTACCGATAGTGTCAACGGGAATGTAATCCACTCTGAGTTGGTTGGTTGTTTTGAGTACCGTTATATTCGTATATATCAGTTTCATTGTTCCTACACTATAACGAAAGCCGTGGTGCTAAGTTACTGATAGTGTTAATGGGAATTAATGAACTTCCGTTCATTCTTTTCGCAGTATAATGAACTGCTTGCTTATTGGTACTCAAACTAATGGTACTCGGTGATTGAGGCCATTGTGCTAAGTTATTGATATTGTCAAACTCAATAATCATAAACTTAAATTGTTGTATTGCAGTAACGTGAACTGCATTATTGTTGTGAATATCTTCTTGCATCGTGAACCTTGAGTCGTTTATTGTCGAAATATAACTGGTTATACATCTTCAATCAGATTGCTAGTTATGTACTTTATGGTTGAATATCCAATTGGGATAATTATGGCTATCACCTTTTCCTTGAAATATTCTGATATAAATAACTTGCTGAGCATTCTTTGGCTCATTCTTGCTGTTTGTAAATCTTATATCTTGCAGAAAGAGATGACTGTGAATTGTCTACCTCGGGTATTATGTTAAGGAACAGGAAGCTTCGAGCTTGAGCTAGTCAGGTTCCGGACTTCGATAAATGGTGCAAGAAAGACGGGATTCCAGATTAGAATCCTAGACTTGTTGAAAAATATGTAATGTGACAATAGATCTTGGAGTAATGTTTACTTCTAATGTAACATCATGTGGAAGTTATATTAGTAGTGTGAGATCCTGAGGTTACAATGGTTTGTAATAACCGTTATTATTTTAAGTTCGTTCCCTGAGACTATAACTCGAGTTGTGTGTTTGGTTTGGGGTCACTGCTTTTATGTTTGGTTATTATAATGGTTAAAGCAGGTGAATGATGTTATTGTGGTGAAAATTAGATAGTGACAACCTAGATTCCTGACCCCGGATCTGGGGGCGTCACAGAGATGGTATCAGAGCTCTAGGTTATAGTACTCAGGAACGAGAGAGTTAAGAGTTATGTTTGGATAAGATTAAGAAAGAGTGAGCTCAGATCGAATTCATATTCGGGCTATCGGATGTAGCAGTGATTTATATTATGAGGCTAATATACTCATATAAGGATAGTTAGGAAAGATAATAAGAACTTTCCTTATAAGGATGTCGAACACTAGCCGAGGAGACTCATCTGAGTAAGAGGATTTATGATTGAGAATGAGAGCTTGAGAATTATGGAGCACTTGTAAAGGAGCTCAGATATGCTATAAGTGTAGTACTAAGTATGCTAGTACCCCAGGACTGAGGGGAGCATGACTGAGAAAAGAAAAACCACTTCATTCTTGGCACAATCGTTAAGATGACCATGTTCAAATTGATGGCGTGTCAAATCTTCACCAATCTTTCATCAATTGGCAATAAGCCGAAGAGATAGTTTACATTTCAGTAAACTGTTATTAGTGTTATGGAGCGAATGTGATTGATGGTCCATGATATTGACCATTGATATTGTTGTTGACTGACTTGTGGATACTCGAGAGTGGGTATATTTATATATAGTGATTCATAGTTATTTCCCCTTTTGGAATACATTATGTTATAAGTGATTGATGAGATGTTGATGTTTGGGAACTGTGAATGTTTTGGGATTATAATTGAGGTGTTTTTACACCGGGCATAGTCCGACATATGAATAGGTCATGCCCAATTGTCTGTGGAAAATACGTTCCCATTAGTTTAATGAAATTTAGAAATAAGAGGACGTGTAAATGGAATGTTTCAGGGTAAAATGGAGTAGTATGGCTTAAAGAATATAGCCATCTATATATGAGTAATATTGAGGATTCTGCTGAGGATTCTCTGAGAGTAAAAAGTAAAGCTCTAGTTTAAATGGTGTATGGTATGCATACAATGTAGAGTCGTAACAAAGAGGTGAGATCCACACTTGATATAATTTTTGAATATATTAAGGATGTTGGATTAAAGTAAGCCTTGGGGTAGAGATGACCGCCACATTGTAAATACGGTGGTTGGATTAACTAGTATCAATGAGTTATGGCATGAAGGCTTATATGAAGTTACTGAAGGGTTTCGTGACACAAACGCAGCGGAATAAACGCGAAAAATAAATCAAAATAGCGAAACCCTCCGCAGGATCCATGCGAAAACAAAAGATTTAATTCGGAGATAAAGAATAAATACCTTTAGAAGTTTTAACAGTTCATTAATGGAAGATTAATGGAGGTCCAAAGCTTGTTTAATCACCACGTATCCCGCTCTCGCGATCTACGCTCTACGGTATCCACACGAACACTTTTCATGAAGGATTGATGTGTACTAGCACCCGAAAACTTCTTCTCTCTCTATCTTCCTCCTCTCTCATAGCGGCTAGGGTTTTGTAAAATCTCTATTTTATTAAATCAGCCCATAAAGAGATTATATAGAGAGAAGAATAAGTTTTCTAATTATAATCCAATTATAATTAATACTAATCCAAAATTCTAAATTATTTAATTAAGTCTCACTTAATTAATTAATTATTAATTTTGAAATTAGTTTAAGTAATTCATTTATTCTATTTATATAATTAATTAAGTCATACTTAATTAATATCATAAATAAAATAAATTACTTATTTAATTTAAATTCATAATTTAAATTATTTCTCCTTCAAGCGTTCTTTGTGTGTGACCCTGTAGGTTATTATTACGTTGGCAACAATTTTAATATCTAATTAAAATTATAAACAATGAGCGGCATCTAGTAATACATCATTGCTACCCAAGTAATAATAATAAATCGGTGATTCGATTAAGCCTTTCGTGAATAATGTTCCATGTAATATAATCCCTTTAATCTTGATATTATAGATTAAACTCAAGGCATGTCTCGTGTCATCCTCTTCATAATTTAATCTTTATTTTCTTGATCGATGAGTAGACTATTAAAATCAAATCAACATTTGAGCACGGCCGTGCATTTCATAGTCTCACTCAAACAAGAGGCCAATAATATCACTCCTAAAATTAGGAGGATTAAATCCCATCTAGATCATTCATATTTCTCATACGATTCATAATATACCCAATGTCCACTTTTATCATCACCCGGTCAAAGGTAACTTTTAATGTAATCAAAGTATATTAATTCTCGTATAGAAATATAATGATTTCAGGTCTAAGGATCATTACACCATTATCACAGTGAGAATTACTTATGACACTTACTTAACATGTAGAATCTCACGGCGGGTCATTCCAGTGCCATGCATTGAGACATGCACTTATGTTCTTGACTTTAGTATCCCCATACCTATGACCAATGAGATGTGGTCATCTGTCAAGAAACATACTAGTCTTTGTGCGTTATTATTGTCCTTAAATAATAATACTCGACTAGGGAATTTTAGGAATAAGATACTATTCATATAATCTCATTTTTTAAGTCACATACTTAAAGATATATAATACGTATCAAAATTCCAAGGACATTTATTATGCTTTCAATTTATTACGCAGTAAATAAAACATAATAAATAAATAATAATCAATAAAACATAATCCTTAATAATAAATATTTTCCTTAAAATATAAAAAGTATTGTCTCTAGAGCACAATTACTAACAATCTCCCACTTGCACTAGAGCCAATTACCCAAGTATCCAATACTCATGAAACTAGTGTGACTTTCATGCTTCTGCTGCGACAAAGCCTTAGTCAGTGGGTCTGCAATATTATTATTAGTATGCACTTTACATATATGTATATCTCCTTGATCATTAATCTCATTAATTAGGTGATATCTCCTAAGTACATGCCCAAACAGCCTCCTTGGCTGCTTCGCAAGCATCAATATACTCAGGCTCTATTGTAGAATCAACTATTGTCTCTGCTGTGAACCATTCCAGCATACAACATCTCAATAAAATTAGATAAAACACAAAGACAGACAGTAACATTAAATTATCGTTATCTGTCTAGAAACCAGTATCACTGAAACCTCTTACAACTAGCTTCACATCTCCTCCATATAACAAGAATGAATCTTTAGTCCTCTTTAAGTACTTAAGAATATTCTTGACTGTCGTCCAGTGACCTTCACCTGGATTAGATCGGTATCTACTCATCATGGTTAAAGCATACGAGACATCAGGACAAGTACATATCATTGCATACATTATAAAACCAATTGCTGACGCATATGGAATTTTACTCATGCAGTCCCTATCATCCAATGATTTAGGACAAATTTTATTTTGAGATCACTATCCCATGAGACATTGGGACATATCCATTTTAGTCTCTTTGCATTTGAAATCGATGCAAAACTTTGTCAATGTATGTACTCTAAATTAGGCCGATCAATCACCTTGATCTATCTCTATAGATCTCGATCCCTAATATATATGTCACATCGCCTAAATCTTTCATTGAGAAATTATTTCTCAACCAAGTCTTCACAGTCTGTAGAGAAGGAATGTCATTCCCTATTAGTAATATATCATCAACATATAATACTAGGAATGCCACATGGCTCCCACTAAACTTCTTGTAAACACAAGTTTCATCTTCATTCTGAATAAAGTCAAACTCTTTTTGACTGTTTCATGAAAACAAATGTTCCATCTCCTCGAGGCCTACTTTAATCCATAAATGGATCGACGCAACTTACATACATTTCCAGCATCCTTTAGATCAACAAAACCCTTAGGGTGTGTCATGTACACATCCATATCTTCTTCAAGGCTCTCATTTAAGAAAGCGGTTTTGACATCCATTTGCCAGATTTCATAGTCATAGTAAGCAGCTATAGCAAGCAAAATCCTGATGGACATGACCATAACAACTGGTGAAAAGGTCTCATCATAGTCAATACCATGAATTTTCTTGAAACCTTTTGCCACCAATCGTGCCTTATAGGTCTGTACATTAGCATCCATGTCGGTCTTCTTCTTGAAAACCCACTTGCACCCTATAGGTTTTACCCCTTCAGGTGGATCAACCAAAGTCCATACTTGATTAGTATACATGGATTCCATCTCAGATTTAATAGCATCCAGCCATCTCTTAGAATCTGGAGTGTTCATAGCGTCTTGGTAGGTGAGAGGCTCATCTTCATCCATAAGCATCACATCACCATCTTGAGTCAAGAGAAATCCATATTATCTCTCGAGCTCATGGCGAATCCTACTAGACCTACGAATACCTGTGTTTCTTGAGCAGTATTATTTTTCTTGTACATTCTACTCAGGTTCCTCCACTGGTTCAACATTATCATGTGGGTCTCAAACTTCATTGAGATCTATTATCCTCCCACTGTCTCTCAGCAGTTCGAGCAACAAACACTTTGTTCTCGGAAGGATTATAGAAAGGATAACCCCTTGTTTCAGTTGGGTATTCCACAAAATTGCATTTGTCTGATTTTGGTCCTAGCTTGTCAGAGATTAGACGTTTCACAAACGCTTCACATCCCCAAAATTTTATAAATGACATGCTGTGACGTTGCTCAGTCCATATCTCATAAGGAGTCTTTTGAACCAATTTAGTAGGAACACAGTTAAGTGTATGTGGAACCGTTTCCAGGGTGCAACCCTAGAAACTAATTGGAAGATTCATTGACTCAACATTGATCGCACCATGTCCAACAAGGTGTGATCTCTCCTATCAAAAAAAAACTTTTCTTTGATATTTTCTACTTCATCTTTATAGTCTTTGAACTTTTCAAATGATTCGGATTAGTTCTTCAAAAGATACATATATCCGTATCTACTAAAATAATTAGTAAATTTTATGAAGTTAATAAAATCTACCTTTTGTCATCGTACACATATGACCACATACATCACTATGTATAAGTCATACCCATTCAATGATCCCTTCACCATGTCCGGTAAAAGGAGCTTTAGTCATTTTGCCAAATAAGCCAAGATTCGCATCCTTTTGTATAATTCATAATCAAACTTTTCCATGAATGCATCCTTATGTATTCTGAAAATGCGTTTCTCATTAATATGGCCTCAACAACAGTGCCAAAGGTAATATTTTATTTGAGTCACTTTAGAACATATAAATTATTAATTAGTTGTGCAACATTATAAGGCTCATCATCAAAATAGAATAAACAACTATTGTTATTTAATTAAAATGAAAAAGCCTTTCTTGTCCAAACAAGAAACTGAAATAATGTCCCTGCCAATTGCAAGCACGCTATAACAATTATTAAGTTCTAAATTTTCCTTATAGGCCAAAAATTAAGTAACGAGTTCCTCGAACCAGAGCAACTATCTTTACTCCAATTCCAACAAGATACCTTAAGCTTGACCTTTATTGATCATCATCTTCCGATCTTCCAATTAAGCATGACAGTTTAGTTTTTAGCCTCCCAATTTTCCACAGAAGCGATAATCGTCTTCTTTATCAACACCTCATTCAGACTTTAGAGTCTGCTTTAGGGATTGGACTTTGGTTTGACAACGGAACTAGATCAAATCTTCTCCTTGCCTTTCCATTTTCCTTTCTCTTTTGCATTCCCTATGTTTACCATCAATATAGTAGTAGTTCATGCATTTATCATATTGCTTTCAGCAGTTCTCAACATGCTTAGCAACTCAATGGGTGTTTTACCAATCTTATTCACTTTATTGTTCATAACAAAATAAGATTTGTCCAAAGATTGTAAGATCAAATCTAACTGTCTCTAGACCAATCTAGAAACCCAAAATATCAAAGGTACTCATTATACCCTATAATCTTTAGAACATGTAGTGTAACCGGGTCTCACTCTCCCTACTTGTACGTGTATAGTGCCCTTTCAAATATATCTTGTGCTCAATCGTCTCAAAAGCATCTATATGCTCGTATTGCTTCTTAAGCTCAGCACATATATTTGCGAGCATGAGACATGAAACATCAGTCGCAACATCAATTTGCTTCCAATAAGCACTATGATTTGCACATGTTAAATTCTCAACTTTAAGAGTAGGGGAAGAGATTTGACTAACATCGTGGTGCCCGAGGACGATCCTCAAGCTCCTATGTCAGTCAAGGAAATATATTCTCGTCAACTTGTCCTTCTCAAGAACTGATCGCAAAGAGAAGTTATTTGTGTTTATCATTTGATATCTACAATATTAAAGTGCATAAAATAAACTAGGTTGCAAATTTAATATTAATTATGTTTAAGTGATTATGGTATATCATCATATACCTCCCACTATTTTTATCAAACTAATAGCCCTTACTATTAATTTGGAAAGTATATCCCATAATTCTTTCTAGTGAGCCAAGATCCATATTTCGTCATGTCCTAAGTCAACCACTGGAAGTCCTTAGAAAATGATTATTTAGGTAGACAACAGTTGTCAATTATATCATATATAATTCTTGGATAGTTTGGTGAACAACGATTGATCTTATCTATCTAATAGACTTTTAACCAAACTCTATGCTTCTAAGTTCATAATAGTTGAATATAACCGTTTATTTTCACTTATTATGACGACTCAGTTAAGTTAGACCCAATGATACAACGGCCGAATATAACCGTTTATATTCGTCGCATCTCACCACGATAGATAGGAGTCCCCTGCCACTGACAGTCCTTCCCCTTATCGATCTAGGATTCGATGAGTGTTCATTCATTGGAAAGCATCCGAGTAAAACTTAATATTTTGTTAAGGGGTTTTAGAAAATTTATAACGATCATGATCACATCATAAAGAGATCCTCAATTTTTCCTTGAACCAAATATTTCAAATTGACATCTTAAATTGTTCATTTCCCAGGTA
Source organism: Oenanthe sinensis (assembly GCA_028671895.1). NCBI lineage: Eukaryota > Viridiplantae > Streptophyta > Magnoliopsida > Apiales > Apiaceae > Oenanthe > Oenanthe sinensis. The sequence continues at coordinate 22,100,927 of CM053798.1, forward strand.
GATGGAGGATACCAATGGTCACACTTAAAACCCATCAGCCTTACGAATACGCATATCCGCTTTTGTCAGAAAATCCCAATTATAGATATCAAAAATCCATATTTAATTCCGTGTTTTAAAAATCCATATTTCATAAACACAAGAATCTCATGATCGTTTGTTAATTTTAAAATCTTGAATCGTTACAGATTTTATCTTGTTTAAGCAAACATGGCATGGGTGTCGTATCTAATACATACATGATTAATCAATATTAAGCATGCATCTCAATTATATCTACGCATACATACCTGAAAGGCATATGACTAGGCCTATTTGTAATAATTAGATGGCAACTCAACTCTAACTAATAAAGAGAAGTAAATACTAAACACTAAACAGGAATCAAGACGAAGACAGTCAACTAATCACAAAGGATCTAAGTATCAGAGGTATTTTGTAGGATTGCTACTCAACACTGGAAGAAGTTCAATTATTTGTTCAAGCGTCAGTGAAATTAATAATGTAGTAGTACTTCTATTGAAGACAGAAGATATAGAAGATTTCAAGTGGTTACTACAAGCAGATTCCAGAAGAAGAATGCAAACAATGAAGAAGAATTAATGACAGAAGGCCTCTAGTTAAATGTTATTTAAATGGAGAATATTTATTGGGATGACACAAATGAACCAGACAGTACATTTGTGTGTCAACTAATATAATATTTATTCTTCATTTAATTCAAGAGGTTTCAAGATTAGAAGACGAAGAAAAGACAGGAAGATTTCAAGACTATCAACACGGCTGCGACTAAAGATAGTATTTTAATTCTACTATCAATTGTTAATTAATTATTTAATTTATCTAATTAAATTAATTCAAGTTGAAATTAATTTAATTTATAAATTAACTAATTAAATTAAGTAGAATTAATTTACTATAAAAGAAATGCTTTAAAATGACTTATATAGATATATATAAACTGCTAGTATGACTTATCAATAAGTCATACCGAAATTCTTTATATATATATATATATATATATATAAGTCATACCGAGCATGTTAGCATAAGTCATACCGAATTGTGTATATATATATATATATATAATCAGTTAGTATGACTTATTAATAAGTCATACCGAAGGACTTATTAATAAGTCATACCGAACTATATATATATATATAATAAGTCATACCGAGATTTCAATGCTCAAAAGGTCATACTGGATTGATTTTTTATTTAATTAAAAAGTCATACCGATTTTTTAATTAGAAAAATAAGTCATACCGACCAAAATAAGTCATGCCCAGTCTTTTGTAAGTCATACAAGTGTTAAAATAAGTCATACAGACTTATTTTCTTGAAATTAAGTCATATGGAAAAAGGTCATACCAGCCTTTTTCCAACCTCTATAAATATGAGGTGCTTGCTTCATTTGTTAGTGTTCAACTTGTTAAGAGTTAAGAAAATCAGTTCAAATTCAGAAATTTGTCTGCATTGTAATATTCACAGATTTCTGTGCAAGTTTGAATATAATTGATTAAACTCGAACACTTCATGTCGAATTCGTTCTAGATTTTTATATCAGTTATAGAATCTAATCTTCATATTAATTGTGTAATACTAATCAAGTTAAAATTATATCTTTCACTTGAACAGTATTTCATTATAATTAATATTTCGCGAGTAATTAAAAAAATATTTTTAATCCTAATTATTCCGAGGTTAATTTTCAGATATTGTATTCAACCCCCCTTCTACAATATCAGGGACCAACAATTGGTATCAGAGCTGGTTGATATAGAAAATATCAGATCCAAACCAAAAATTCCGCAACTCATACAGATCTCAAAAATTATTTTTAATTCAAAATAATTTTTTATTCGAAATAATTTTTCACTAAAAATTATTTCTGATCAAAAATTGTTTTCAGTCAAAAATTAAAATATTTTTTTTAAACACTTAATTTTTAATCTTATTAAAGATGAGTACCCAGAAAGTTACAAGCATCAAGATTCCACAGTTCGATAGAGAACACTACAACTTGTGGAAACAAAAAATGCTACTGTTTATCGGGATTGCAAATCCTAAGTATGCATTGATTATGGCTAAAGGTGTTGAGCTCCCTATATCAGTTGTTCTCGAACATACAGTAGATGGGGTCGTAATTCCCCACAGACAGTTTCCGAAAAGTCCGACAAACTATACAGATGAGGAAACAGAAGCTGTGTCCCTTGATAATAATCTGAAGCTCATATTAATTGAATCCCTAGACTACATCATGTACAACCAAGTAGTCAATTGCAAGAATGCAAAACAAATCTGGGAAACAATTGAAATTATCAATGAGGGAACTGAAGAAGTTAAGGAGAATAGACTGGAGATCCTGACCACCCAATATGAACAGTTTAGATCCAACCCTGGTGAGGGTATCTCTGAGGTGTTTCAGAGACTAAACAAATTGATAAACGAGCTAAACATGAATGGAAAGTTTTATCAGAACCAAGAGGTGAACAGGAAGTTTTTGTTGACCTTACCAGAGCATCTGGAGCACAGGATTGCAGCCATCCGGGAATCTAGGGACATGAAAGAAGTAACCCTAGAAAGACTCTACGGAGTTTTAAAAACTTATGAGCTGGAACAGATCCAAACCAGAGAAATGTATGGAAGAGGTAAGGTACTGAGTTCCTCCAAGGCATTAATGGTAGAAGCACCAGAGAAAGAAGAAGTGAAGGCTGTTGCACCTTCTAACAGTTCAACAGAGTATGTGGTTCCAGAACTTGGACATACTTCTGACAAACAAGAAGATGGTGATTTCTACTCACTGGAAGAACTAGATCAGCTAGAAGATGAATCTCTAGCTATGGTTGCCAGGAAGTTTGGCAACATGAGATTCCGAAGAAACTCCTCATTCAGAAGTAAGCCTAATTTTGGAAGATTCCAAAGAGGAGGTTCTTCGACAGCAGTATCAAAAAGCGGCTACAAGACCGGCTTAGTTGATAGAAGCAAGTTTCGTTGCTTCAACTGTAATGAGCTAGGCCACTTTGCAACTGAGTGCAAGAAGCCTAAGCAAGGGAAGAAGAGAGAGTCTTATGAAGAGCTCAAGGAGAAGTATGATGCGCTAGTGAAAAAGCATCAAGGAAAGTCCTATCTAGCAGCAGGCAAAAGCTGGGATGACTCAGATAACGATGATGAGGAAGAGCTGGGAAATCTTGCTCTTATGGCTTCATCAGAGGGATCACTGTCTCCCACCAGTGACAGAGGAATAGAGGTAAATCCTTCGTGTCCTAAGATGTTTGCTTTGCTAGGTAAAGAACTAGATGGTGAAAGAGATAAAGTTAAGAAACTCAGACTCAAAGTCAAAGAGTTAATTGATGAGACTGAAGTTTTTAAACAGTTAAAAAGAAATCATGACAAGTTGACTATTAAGTTGACTGAAGACTTAGCTGTTCAAGTCAGCAAAGTCAGTTGTCATGTTGTAGTAGAAACTAATCTCAGAAACCAGATAGAAGAAGAAAAGAAGAAGTGTCTTGCTTATAAGAATTCCTCATATATTGTTAAGAACCTAGTTGACCAACAAGAAATAAATCGTAAAGTTGGAATAGGCTTCGAGTATAACAAATCTGTAGGAAAACCAAGCAACATAACCCCCTTTAGAAAAAGTGCTGAAGAAAGGGGTATCCCACATGTTGTTAAAGACACACCGAAACCTCTCTTCATAACACCGATAGCTGAACCCATCCTTGAGACCTCTGTAATAATTGCATATGAAATGCAGCTGGAAGATCTTGAGGAAGAGAAGAAGAGAGGAGAACAGGTTAAGGACATAAAAGGAGTTAATGTCCAGAAAGAAAAATGTGCACTAGAGACACCAGTGAAAGATGTGGGAACTTCTGATTCCTCCAGACCTGGTGTAGGTGCAAAAGACTTAAAGAATAAAATGAACAGACCCAACACGTTTGTGAACAGTAGGAACAGTAACAATAAATTTCATTCTACTGAAAACTTCAAATATGCTGATAAAATTGAAGTAGAATCTGTTAAACCCCCTACTGTATTGAATAACATGCCTACTATTGATGCTTTCCATAAACCATGTGGTATAATGAATTGCATGTTATGTGCTTTTAATGCTATGACTGCTTACTTCAAACGCATGATAGCTAAGAAAGATAACATGACACCTAGACAGCACATCAATAGTAAATTTGCTAAATCCAAGACTGCGACTCCTTCACCTGAGAAGAAGGAATCATATATTCCTAAGTCTAAACAGAAAGTTGTTAAGACTGTTTATAGGAAGGTAGGAACAGTCAAGGAAGAAAATGATGTTGTTCGAAAAGGATCTGTTGTCAAAGCAGACAAAGGTCAATTCTTTAAGTATGCCGGGCCCAATCAATTTTGGGCTCCGAAGACGAATTAATCCGTTTGATAATTGCAGGGAGTTAAACAGGCAAACCGAGTTATATGGATCCTGGACAGCGGATCGTCAAGGCATATGACCGGAGATAGAGCCCTGCTATCAGACGTGGTTGAGAGAGCTGGCCCAATCGTCACCTTTGGAGATAACAGCAAAGGAATGACTATGGGATATGGCAAGTTAAATACAGGAAATGTTATCATTGAAAATGTCTCTTTGGTGGAAGGACTTAAGCACAATCTACTCAGCGTCAGTCAATTTTGTGATAGAGGTTACAAAGTAAACTTTATCAAGGAGAAGTGCTTAATAGCTCATTCTAAAGAAGACAGACTAGCCTTGCGTGGAGTAAGGAAAGGAAACTTGTACGTAGCTGATTTCAACTCGGGAACTGAAGCTGAAGCAAACTGTTTCTATTCAAAAGCTTCAACAGAGGAAAGTTGGCTATGGCACAAGAAGCTCTCACACCTGAATTTCAAAACAATGAACTCTCTAGTCAAGAGGGATTTGGTGAGAGGACTGCCTCCGATGGAATTTACACAAGAAGGATTGTGTGAGGCATGTCAAAAAGGCAAGTCAAAGAAAGCAACTCACAGAGGCACAGACACTACAAACATCACTGAACCACTTCAACTCCTTCACATGGATTTATTTGGTCCAGTAAATATTCTGTCTATGTCAAGGAAGAAATACGCCTTAGTGATTGTGGATGACTTCACAAAGTATACATGGGTTTTATTCTTGAATTCTAAAGATGAAACTCCACATTTGGTGATTGATCATATAAAGCTGATTGAGTTAGATTCAAAGTTACCTGTCCGAGCAATCAGATCAGATAATGGAACAGAATTCAAAAATGAAGTTCTGAATAACTTCTGCTCAGACAAGGGGATAACAAGGCAGTACTCAGCACCAAGAACTCCACAACAAAATGGAGTTGTAGAAAGGAAAAATCGAACCCTGATTGAAGCTGCAAGGACTATGCTAAGTGAATCAAGGTTACCTATCTACTTCTGGGCTGAAGCAGTTAATACAGCTTGTTATACTCAGAATCGAACTCTGATCAACAAAGATCATATGAAAACTCCCTATGAATTAATGGCTGGCAAGAAACCAACTCTCAAGTACTTTCATGTATTTGGAGCCAAATGCTTTGTGCTAAAAGATGGAGATGAACGCATTGGCAAATTTGAGGCCAAGGCACATGAAGCCATTTTTGTCGGATATTCAAGAAGAGCATATAGGGTTTACATAATTGATCAGCACCAAGTAAAGGAAAGTGTCAATGTAACTTTTGATGACACTAAACTCCCAAGTATCCAAACTGAAGATTCTTCTGAGTCATTAAAATTCGACAATTATCCAGACTCACATACTGATGATGAAGAAGAACCTGAAGTTGCAGCAGGAAATAATGACATCAATGATGGTAATGATCCAGGTATTAATGGTGGAAACAATGGCAACACTGGGGATTCTACTAATACCAGTGGTGGATCAACAAGTCATCCTGGCAGCAACTCAGGGGGAGATGAAGGATCAACTGGCAGAACACAACATCACAATGAATTTCGAGGCGAATCATCAAGATCAAACCTACCTAGGGAAAGGATATGGAGCAGAGATCATCCTTTTGAATTGATCATAGGTGATCCAGATGTTGGAGTAAGAACCAGAAGTGCAACTTCAAATGAATGTTTATTCTCAGTTTTTCTATCTCAAGAAGAACCAAAGAAGATTGAAGATGCACTAATTGACCCAGATTGGGTTCTTGCCATGCAAGAAGAGCTCAATCAGTTCGAAAGACAAGAAGTCTGGACACTGGTACCCAGGCCTAAAGATAGATCTGTTATTGGCACAAAATGGGTATACAGGAACAAATTAGACGGTGATGGCATTGTTACAAGGAACAAAGCCAGACTGGTTGCAAAAGGTTACTCCCAGGAAGAGGGAATTGATTATGACGAAACCTACGCACCAGTTGCAAGACTTGAAGCCATCAGGATATTTCTGGCATTCGCAGCACATTCCAATTTTAAAGTCTACCAAATGGATGTGAAGAGTGCATTTCTGAACGGAAGGCTAGAAGAGGAAGTATATGTGGAACAGCCCCCTGGCTTTGAAAATCCAGAGTTTGCTGATTTTGTGTACTTTCTTTTCAAAGCTCTCTATGGACTCAAGCAAGCACCGAGGACATGGTATGACACTCTCTCTGAGTTTTTACTTGAAAATGGTTTCACTAGAGGTGTCATAGATAAAACTCTCTTTTATAAAGTGCATGGAAAAGATATGATATTTGTCCAAGTTTATGTTGACGATATTATATTTGGTTCTACTAACGAAAACTTGTGCAAGAGATTTGCTAAGTTAATGCAGAGCAGATATGAGATGAGCATGATGGGTGAGCTGTCATTCTTCCTTGGATTGCAAGTAAAGCAAAAGGAAGATGGGATTTTTATTTGCCAATCAAAGTATGTAAGAGATCTTCTCAGAAAATACAATCTAGAAGATTCTTCACCGGCAAAAACCCCAATGCCAACAGCCACGAAGCTTGACAAAGATGAAACTGGTAAGAAAGTTGACATCACAAGCTACAGAGGTATGATAGGCTCATTATTATATCTAACTGCAAGTAGACCCGACATAATGTTCGCAACTTGCTTATGTGCAAGGTTTCAATCTGACCCAAGAGAATCTCATCTAATAGCTGTTAAACGAATTTTTAGATATCTAAAGGGTAAACCAGATCTTGGAATTTGGTACCCTAAGGATACAGGTTTTGACCTAATAGGCTATACAGATTCAGACTATGCAGGGTGCAGGATGGACAGGAAAAGTACCTCTGGAAGCTGTCAGTTTCTAGGACGACGGTTGATCTCCTGGTACAGCAAGAAACAACATTCAGTATCTACCTCGACAGCCGAAGCAGAATACATTGCGGCAGGTAGCTGTTGTGCACAGATCTTGTGGATTAGGAATCAGCTAAATGACTATGGACTTGCGTTGAACAAAATTCCAATTTACTGCGACAACACAAGTGCTATAGCTATTTCCAACAATCCTGTACAACATTCACGAACCAAGCACATTGACATAAGGTATCACTTTATCAGAGAGCATGTCATGAACGGAACTGTGGTGCTACATTTTGTACCCACAGAAGAACAGTTAGCCGACATCTTCACAAAACCACTTGATGAATCCACTTTCTCAAAGCTGGTTAGTGAATTAGGGATGTTAAACTATGGCTAAATGTTTGATTGCTAGGAATTAATTTAAGCTCATAAAATATTAAATGTTAATATTTAAAGAATTTATGAGTCTTGAATTAATAAAATCCTAGAGCTTATGAATTTTTGGAAAATTATCTTAAGATTAAATCAATATTCTTAGAAGATAATTGTTTCAATTAAAGCATAAGTAATTTTGTTTAAATTAAGCATTTATAAGCATTATGTAAATAAGTATATATTTTTTTTTAAGCATGTGTACATTAATATAAATGATTATGTTATTAATTATTCAATTAATTTGCTTATTAAATTAATTCAACATGAGTTAATTTAAATTTTAAATTAATTAAAATAATTAGTAATGTAAATATTTATTTTATATCTTTTAGTATTTAATTTATTAATATTTATCTCATAATTTCTGCCTATTATTATTTATTGTATAATTTTGTATTATCTCAGTATGACTTTTATAATTAAAACTCGGCATGACTTGTTATATTAATAATAAGTCATACCGAGAATTAAGAAATAAGTCATACTGACAATTTTTTTTCCTTCCCGGAATGACTTGAGATATTAAAACTCGGCATGACTTTTTATTTTAAATAAAAAGTCATACCGAGAAACTAGTATAGTAAGTCATACCGAGAAATGCTAAGGTTCTATTCTTATTAAACATTAAGTCATACTCAGTTTAATAAACACATACACACGCTGTTACACATATATACACACGAACAGTCGATTTTTTTTTCATAAATCGACTGTTATCCATCTAAATCAACTGCCTTCAGTTGCTTATCCTTGTTTACAAGCATCTTTGCTTGCTAGTGTGTTAAAAACGATTAAAACAAACAGAGCTCTGCCCGATTTTAGTAAAATCTACTGTTCCTGTTCTTGTTTTTGAAAAAAAAATTCGAAGCAAGCAAGTGGTTTTTGTGCTTAGAGTGACTGAAAGACAGCTGTGTAGTGAATTGTTGATTATAGTCAATTTGGGGATTATTACTTAGGGTTTCAATTTTTCAAGTGTAATTTTCGAATCTTGAATTGTAATTGTTAATTTTGAGTTGTAATCGCACTTTGTAATTTTATTAATTGTAATAGTTTAAACAAAAATGGCTGGTTATTGCGAATTAGTAAAAACTAATTTTGTAGGATATTTCAATCCGGTGAATTGTTCAGTCGAGAGGTTTCGACCATGGATCGTGTTTATGAATGAACATTCACTCGTCAGAACTGCAATTACTCTGGATGCCCCGTTGCAAGTGTTAGCACTTAGGGCTCTGTATTCCACTGCGAGGAATAGGAGTACTGCAGACAGAGTTCAATTCTCTTTCAGCATAGGAGATCATGAATATATGGTGTCTGAAGAGGACGTGAACAGGATTTTGGGCTTTCCAACTGACAATTTCATGGATCCACCCACTGTACCAGAAATTCTAGAATTTTTCTATTCTATTAGATATCAGGGTGAGATCAATTTGGTAAGACTGACAAAGTCCAAGTTGGTAAGTGAGTGGGACTATTTCTTTGACACGTTAGCCAAAGTGTTTGCTCCCACTACAAAGAACAACTTCAACAATATATCTTCACTACTGCAAATCTTTGGGTATTCTGTGGCTCACAATAGGAGGATAAATTTTGGGAAGTTGCTTCTAAAAGAAATTATAAGGAAGATGGGGAAACCAGAAAGCAGGGAACAGAATGTTCAAGTCTACTATCCGAGGTTCCTGATGCTGTTTATGAATGACTTGTTGATGGAAGAAGACAAAGCCTTATTTCAGAATGGTCCTGTAGAAGAATCTCCGACTTCTCAGAACAACTTATTTGCAAGGCTCCACAACAACCCCAAGTTTCAAGATGTGCAAGTGGTAAGGACAGATTACATGGCTGAGATATTAGATCATATTGCTAATCCTGTGCAGGAACAAGAGCAAGAACAAGTGCCTATGCAATTAGAACATCCTGTGCACCTTCTACTTGAAGCTGCTCAGCATGTCGATCAAGTGGCACAAGATCAACAGGTAATATCTCACTCACAATCTTCTAGTTCAATACCTATAGAAATATCCAATGCACTATTAGATTTATCTGTGGCGGACTATGATGATGTTCTTACACTCCAGGATGTCAGCTACGAACCTGAAAACACACAGGTTCCGCCCCCAGCTGAATTAGAGCCTCAAACAGTTTCTCCTTCATCCTCCTCTTCACTAAAAGTCAGAAAAAGGAAGAAACCTGTTAGAATAGTTAGGGGTCTTGGTGCTGATGTGAGTGAACCCACAGCTCTGTCTCCACAATCTAAAAAATCTAAATTTCAACCAGAGACACCTGCAGACTCATCCTTTTCCTCTCAATGGGATATGGATTTTGACATGGCCATCCAAGGTTCTTTAGATACACTTGCTCAACCAGGTGATCTAATTCGCTGCACGGCTACAGCTTCAGATAGTGAGGAAAGCACACTGCTAGCTCTCACACTAGCAGGACCTCCGCTTGCAGATACACAAACACATGAGGGCACATTTGTTGAAGAAAATGTTTTTAATAAAAACTGGTCGGATGCCACCTATGATGTGGACCATGACACTTTCGATGCAATGCAGCATCAGATACCCTCTGAGGTACTTAGGGGCACCACAGACTCTAATGAGCCATTCACTACATTGTCTAAGGTGGTGACCCCCCTGGATATATTACATCCAGTGATTTTAAAAGGTCTCGAATCCACTGGTGGATTTGAGAGGCAACCACTCCATAGAGGGAGATGGGACTCCATTCACGGAGTAGCTACGTCAGTAGCGGAGCCACTTCAAGTTAATCTTGTTGAGGACGCGCCTTCACAGGCATCAGAAGAGCAATTTGACTCTTCAAAAGCTATTGTTATATATGCAGGTACAGCTTCAGGATCTGGAGAAGAGCTAAACACGAGTGATGTGAGGCAAACACAAAGTGAAACACATGCACAGAGTGATAGTGAGATAAACAGGAGTGCAAGTGAGCTGAGTGCACACACACACAGTGTTCTATTATCTAAAATGGAAGCTCTCCAGAAAGAAATGCAAATTGTTCAGGCTGAGTTGGTAAAAGTAAAAGCACAAGCAGAAGAAAAAACTACATCTGCCTCTGTAACACAGCAGCTGACAATAGTACGAAAAGATGTTGATGATGTCAAAACCTCCATTCTTCTAAAAACTCAAGACATCCAGAGTGTACAGAATCTTATTGCTGAAGACATGAAAGAAGTCAGCAAATTACATGAAAAGATTGATGAGGTTGAGAAAAGCTTGACATTAACAATCATTGAAAATGAGAAGATCTCTTCACAAAGATTCAGCAAACTGGATGATGGAATGACACATTTGAATGAAGGAATGAAGCAAGTCTATCTGACTATGCAGAAAATGTTGACATCTTTTGAAGCCTCTAAAACTCAAGAGGATCCCTCAACTAAGGGGGAGAAATCAAAAGAGAAAGTAGCTAAAGATGGAGGGGCTTCTACTCAAGAAAAAGGGAAAGATAAACAAAAAGGGAAAGATAAACTGTACTCTGAAGATCAATTTCAGTCGTATGATCCAGAACCAGAAAAACAGTTTTATGATCAAGAGAAATTCATTGATGACAGTGCTCATGATGAATCAAACTTTCCTGACTACTGCAGAGCTGAGGAAGAGATTGCATTTGATGAAGATTTTCTGTTTCCAGAAGAAAAAGAAGTTGATCCAGCCTATGAAGAGGCAATGAAGAAACTAAAAGAAGACATCAAGGCAAGTCATGCAAAAACTGAAAATCTGAAAGCTCTAGTCATAGAAAGAACAAAGGCAGAAAGAGAAGAAAGCCAAGAAAAGCAAAATCTCTGGGCCATAGCAGTCAGAGAAAAGAAGAGAGATGTACAGCTCAAGATTGGAAAGAAATGGGATACTGCAAGAAAAATAATGGACAAACAACAAAAGGGTCCATTTGAAGACAAGCATCTGAAATCAATAATTGAGCGTCTAGAAAAGTCAAATGACAACATTGACAACTTCATGAAAGCTCTGAAAGAGGAAGTGGACTACATCACTATCCTAGTGGATCACATTCTTGAAGACTGGCGGATACTAGTCTACACACACAGGAATGGAACATTCAGAATTTCCTTAGAGTTTTTCAGGCAAAGAAGTTTATCAGTAATATGGACGTTCTTGAACAAAATAAAAAGGAGCTCAGAAGAAAATGAACTTCTCAGGGATAGACTTAGAGTCTTTGCCACAGCTGTTAGTCCTCAGATCTTATTTGATCCTCATGAGGTAAGATTTTTCTCAAACAAGTTGTATCAAATCATGCAGTTAAATGAGGAATCTTTTAAGGGCTACACAGTTAAGTACATGATTCAAGTTGAAAGGATGCTAAGGTCAAAAGGTTTCAAATCTCAAGCTAAAATGGATGCTGCAGAGAAGATAAGAAACTACTGTCTGTCAAAAAGAATTCATTCATACATCAGGCAAATACCAAAGATAGATTCAACACAACCATCTGATGTAGAAGAAGAGATAGTAGATCCTGTTGAACAGGAAGTACTGTGGCAGTTAGCAAGAGCTGAGCAAAGAAGGTTGTATGGAGAGGCCACTACAACAGAACAATCAGTAACCGAAGAGGTACCAAGGACACCTGTGCATAAAAGTACAACCCTGGAAGAAGGTGAAGTTGATACTTCTAAAGACTGAAAACGTAGATAGGACAAGATAGAAACTTTGTAATATTTGTTCAGTGCTAGAGGAACATCTATCTTGTATTTATCTTTTATGTATGAATCTGGAAAATTGTTAAATATAAAACCAGAACTTTTGTTTATTATTTACAAGTCATTAAATGTCGTACTACTTTCTTAGTTGTTAGTTGAGTTATCCTCTAGGAATTTGTGTGTTAAATGTTTAACAACAAATAGGGGGAGATTGAAAGGCATATGACTAGGCCTATTTGTAATAATTAGATGGCAACTCAACTCTAACTAATAAAGAGAAGTAAATACTAAACACTAAACAGGAATCAAGACGAAGACAGTCAACTAATCACAAAGGATCTAAGTATCAGAGGTATTTTGTAGGATTGCTACTCAACACTGGAAGAAGTTCAATTATTTGTTCAAGCGTCAGTGAAATTAATAATGTAGTAGTACTTCTATTGAAGACAGAAGATATAGAAGATTTCAAGTGGTTACTACAAGCAGATTCCAGAAGAAGAATGCAAACAATGAAGAAGAATTAATGACAGAAGGCCTCTAGTTAAATGTTATTTAAATGGAGAATATTTATTGGGATGACACAAATGAACCAGACAGTACATTTGTGTGTCAACTAATATAATATTTATTCTTCATTTAATTCAAGAGGTTTCAAGATTAGAAGACGAAGAAAAGACAGGAAGATTTCAAGACTATCAGCACGGCTGCGACTAAAGATAGTATTTTAATTCTACTATCAATTGTTAATTAATTATTTAATTTATCTAATTAAATTAATTCAAGTTGAAATTAATTTAATTTATAAATTAACTAATTAAATTAAGTAGAATTAATTTACTATAAAAGAAATGCTTTAAAATGACTTATATAGATATATATAAACTGCTAGTATGACTTATCAATAAGTCATACCGAAATTCTTTATATATATATATATATATATATATATATATATAAGTCATACCGAGCATGTTAGCATAAGTCATACCGAATTGTGTATATATATATATATATATATAATCAGTTAGTATGACTTATTAATAAGTCATACCGAAGGACTTATTAATAAGTCATACCGAACTATATATATATATATAATAAGTCATACCGAGATTTCAATGCTCAAAAGGTCATACTGGATTGATTTTTTATTTAATTAAAAAGTCATACCGATTTTTTAATTAGAAAAATAAGTCATACCGACCAAAATAAGTCATGCCCAGTCTTTTGTAAGTCATACAAGTGTTAAAATAAGTCATACAGACTTATTTTCTTGAAATTAAGTCATATGGAAAAAGGTCATACCAGCCTTTTTCCAACCTCTATAAATATGAGGTGCTTGCTTCATTTGTTAGTGTTCAACTTGTTAAGAGTTAAGAAAATCAGTTCAAATTCAGAAATTTGTCTGCATTGTAATATTCACAGATTTCTGTGCAAGTTTGAATATAATTGATTAAACTCGAACACTTCATGTCGAATTCGTTCTAGATTTTTATATCAGTTATAGAATCTAATCTTCATATTAATTGTGTAATACTAATCAAGTTAAAATTATATCTTTCACTTGAACAGTATTTCATTATAATTAATATTTCGCGAGTAATTAAAAAAATATTTTTAATCCTAATTATTCCGAGGTTAATTTTCAGATATTGTATTCAACCCCCCTTCTACAATATCAGGGACCAACAATACCAATACATGCAATCATATACATATATGTAATGTGCGTAAATTAAACGTGTTTGGTTATGGCCCCATCCTATATGATATTTCCAAGCTAATGGAAATATCAAGGTCAGTCTATGGTGGTTTTAAAAATACTATCTATTACATGTCTTCTTTCTTCATTGCTCCATCATCCCCTTTTGGATCGCCTCCTTGCTTGCAAGTCTTCATTGATAATTACATTGAATAATAAAAATAAAACTATTCTAATGAAATTACAAGAAGAACTCGAGTTACATTCAAGATAATTAAATTACAATGAATAAACGACATGCAAGTCGTATTTAGAAACCAAAATCATAAATCAAAACCACTATCCTATGGGTCTTTAGGCCATAACCATCCACCATGCTATCATATAACACATATAATATATCTCATATTATATAATCATATCATATAATCATATATAACAAATTTCGAAATTTCAAAAAATTAAAAACAGATTTCTGAAGACAATAAATCGCTATTTCGAGGCCCTTAACGACGTCAAACGCCTTACAGACCCGTCGGTGATAGCATAGCTATCAGTTTTGTTCATTGGCCCGATTCCAGTCAGAAAACACATATCGTTTGCGAAAATCGGATACGGCAGTCAGATTTCTCCAAATCTGACGGTGTTTCAGAAATCGTATCATATACAATTCTCATAACAAAAACAAGCATATATCATATATACATATACAGAGATACATACAATCATCATATGATTATACATTACATGAATATCATATATTCATAATATATACATACATATACCCAAAATTTTAGAAAATCAAATAATTTTCAGAAAATCATAAATCACCGTTTTGGAGGCTGTAACGACATCTAATGGCTTACAGACGCAGAGCTGACTATGTCAGTATTGCTCAGTGACCCGATTCCAGTCAGAAAACACATATCGTTTGCGAAAATCGGACAACGGACACAGATTTCAGAAAATCTACGGCAGCCGTTTCAGAATTCGTATCGAATACGATTCCCATAATAAGAACAAACATGTATCATATACATACATCAACACACATAATCATCACATGATTATACATCATATGAATATCATATATTCATAATATATATAAACATATACATATTATATCAATATAAAATCATGATAGATCGCATACATGCTTATATATCAAAAACTGTTAAGCACATAACCGAATTAAAACGTTTCGCAAGTAGCTCTGATACCATTGAAGGGTTTCGTGACACAAACGCAGCGGAATAAACGCGAAAAATAAATCAAAATAGCGAAACCCTCCGCAGGATCCATGCGAAAACAAAAGATTTAATTCGGAGATAAAGAATAAATACCTTTAGAAGTTTTAACAGTTCATTAATGGAAGATTAATGGAGGTCCAAAGCTTGTTTAATCACCACGTATCCCGCTCTCGCGATCTACGCTCTACGGTATCCACACGAACACTTTTCATGAAGGATTGATGTGTACTAGCACCCGAAAACTTCTTCTCTCTCTATCTTCCTCCTCTCTCATAGCGGCTAGGGTTTTGTAAAATCTCTATTTTATTAAATCAGCCCATAAAGAGATTATATAGAGAGAAGAATAAGTTTTCTAATTATAATCCAATTATAATTAATACTAATCCAAAATTCTAAATTATTTAATTAAGTCTCACTTAATTAATTAATTATTAATTTTGAAATTAGTTTAAGTAATTCATTTATTCTATTTATATAATTAATTAAGTCATACTTAATTAATATCATAAATAAAATAAATTACTTATTTAATTTAAATTCATAATTTAAATTATTTCTCCTTCAAGCGTTCTTTGTGTGTGACCCTGTAGGTTATTATTACGTTGGCAACAATTTTAATATCTAATTAAAATTATAAACAATGAGCGGCATCTAGTAATACATCATTGCTACCCAAGTAATAATAATAAATCGGTGATTCGATTAAGCCTTTCGTGAATAATGTTCCATGTAATATAATCCCTTTAATCTTGATATTATAGATTAAACTCAAGGCATGTCTCGTGTCATCCTCTTCATAATTTAATCTTTATTTTCTTGATCGATGAGTAGACTATTAAAATCAAATCAACATTTGAGCACGGCCGTGCATTTCATAGTCTCACTCAAACAAGAGGCCAATAATATCACTCCTAAAATTAGGAGGATTAAATCCCATCTAGATCATTCATATTTCTCATACGATTCATAATATACCCAATGTCCACTTTTATCATCACCCGGTCAAAGGTAACTTTTAATGTAATCAAAGTATATTAATTCTCGTATAGAAATATAATGATTTCAGGTCTAAGGATCATTACACCATTATCACAGTGAGAATTACTTATGACACTTACTTAACATGTAGAATCTCACGGCGGGTCATTCCAGTGCCATGCATTGAGACATGCACTTATGTTCTTGACTTTAGTATCCCCATACCTATGACCAATGAGATGTGGTCATCTGTCAAGAAACATACTAGTCTTTGTGCGTTATTATTGTCCTTAAATAATAATACTCGACTAGGGAATTTTAGGAATAAGATACTATTCATATAATCTCATTTTTTAAGTCACATACTTAAAGATATATAATACGTATCAAAATTCCAAGGACATTTATTATGCTTTCAATTTATTACGCAGTAAATAAAACATAATAAATAAATAATAATCAATAAAACATAATCCTTAATAATAAATATTTTCCTTAAAATATAAAAAGTATTGTCTCTAGAGCACAATTACTAACAGTTACTTGTTTTGATAGTGGAATTCCGGACTAGAGAGCGGTCCGAGTAGTCATTGATGAACCTAAAGTTCTGAAAAGTATTTGGTCGAGGCCTAATAAGGTCGTTGATTCAGCAAGAATTCTTATGAACTTGGTTGAACAAAGAATTCTTTAGTCATAGCTATATCTTGCATTATGCAACTGTTTCCTAAGTATCGGGAAATTCAGATGTAATTAAAGTTCTAGACCTGAAACAAGAGTGTGTCAGATCATGAATCAAAGTCTTTGGGAATTGTCAAGATTGTCCCAAAAGTAGTGAATTGAGAATAAAGTCACAATGTTGGAAATAATCAACTATGACAGAATATGAAAATGAAGTGGCTACACATACGGAAATACCATGAACTTTTAACAAGGGACCGGAGTTCTACTTCTGGAAGAACAGTGGATTAAGAAATATGAGCGGGTTGGTGTACTGCTAATTATGGTTCACCCAAGCCAATCGAGGCCTCACTTACTAAACAGTGAGCCTGAAATGGGAGAATATGTGAAATGGACAGCAAGAAGCTATATTTGTAAAGTCTAGATGTTATGTTAATGATTGCCCTAAAAGAAGGGATGACATGTTTTAAATATGGTGAGATAAATTGAGAAGGTTCGAATTAAGATTCGAATAAAAAGTACATTACGCTTTGGATGCTAAGTTAGGGGGCACTGGTAATGGATATGAAAAAGGAACTATTCAATAAAGAAGGTAGTTAAAGAATTGGGAAAAAATAACCCTTAGTGATATTTTGGAGTTACCACCAATGGAGATCACGTCATTCATCATTGACCTAGTGTTATGAGCAACTTCACCATTGAAGGCATCTTAGAAGATGGCACCTGGCAGCCTAAGAGGTTTAGTCCCTCAGTTATAAAGACTATTTATTGAAAGTGTTACTAAGAGGTGCATATGGGTTGTTTGTAAATGAAACGGATAGCGGCATGAGACTGCGCATACATTGGTGAGAATGGATTAAGTGAATTGGTTAATTTAGCAATCAATATTGGATATCTATAATATGGATAGACCACTCGAAGAAATTAGTTTACTGGAGAAAATATATTGAGGATACGTTATCACGAACTACAGAATTACCTAGATAGTATGCCAAGGATGGCATTGAGAACGTGATAAGGATGTTATGAGTCTTTGATGAGGAAGGATGTATTAATGAATGCACCTGTACCTTCTAAGGATTAATTGGAATTGTAAGAAATAATTGGACAAGTTGTCATAATCTTCACAGAGGATATCCTGATCGGTCTAAAGATGAAGGAAGAACCCGAAGGGAAATATATATATCATTAGAAAATCTTAAGAGAAAAGAGGTTGGATGACAAATTCCATAAGAATGAGTTTTGGATAAAATGAGTTGAAATTGTGAAACATATAGTAAGTGGCGGAGAAAGTTTGAGGAAAGTGAAGAATAGAAATGGGAAATAAGAAATTTGGGGATTTTGTCAATAGGTTCCTAAATGAGTAGGGATTGTTGTATATTGAGTTCGTTATGCATTATGGAATCAAAATTTCAAAATATATTTTCTCTCCCTTTCAAAAATCATTTTCTTCTAAATGTTAACTATTTTTCATCCGATTGAGATGAACAATGCATATGGTATGACTTCTTGTCTGTGTGACAAAAGTCTGGTGGGCAACCACTCGATTATGTATTATAAGCCAGAAAGTACTAAAGACTGGCCATCTTGAGTACAAATATGGTTGCTCTCAGTCATATCCAAATTAATTTCTTCCTTATCTCTCAAATACATTCGAAAATGAGCATATTGATCTACTTTGTGTTAAGGGCAAAATTGACGAATGATAGATAACTGTGGACATGGACCGGTTGACAGGCAACGGATACAAGCTTTAGTATGGGAAGCGATTAATGATAACTCAAGGTAGACAAAGCGAGTCTGGTGATCAAGTTTGAAAATGGAAGAGAGTATGAAGCGAGAGACTTCATGTTGCTGAAAGCATTATCATGGAAAGAAGTAACGAGATTTGGTAAGAAAGAGAACTTAAGCTCGAGGAGTATTGAACCTTTCAAGGTCTTGGAGTATATTAAGAAGGTTGGAGTCTCAACCTAGAAATCAGAAAGCGAGGCGTGAAAATAGTAACCTCGGTTGTTCTCGTATGAATTCCGAGGACGGAATCCTTTTAAGGAGGGGAGACTGTAATAACCCGTATTTTTGACTCTTGGGGTTATTACGATTTTTGGATAATTTTTTTTCATTTTATGAATGAATGATTTATGGATTTATTTTTTTCATAAGGTACGGGAAATGTGAGACCGTATTGTTAATATACGGGGTAGTTGAAAATATGCGTATCGGTGTTACGGTAGCATATGCAAACAATATGGGACTTATAATTATTTTTGGTCTAACAAAAATAAATTTGAAGTCCGGATGGAAGTCGTGGTAAAGTTTGAGAGACGGTGTAAGTGATTAGTGTTTATTCAGAGAATGGTTTCGTAAACTGTCGAAACAATTAAATAGTTTTAATTTAATGATTCTAAAATATATTAGAATCATAATATGAGATATTAAAGTTTTTTTTTAAAACTTAGGTGGGACGAAAGAAAAGAGTACGATAACGAGAGATTAAAACGTTGTCGGAAAATTACGCGACTCCCGCACAAGCCTTATTAAATACTAGCTTCCACCACACACATCCGGAAAATAAGAAAAGGCAGCTGAGTTTGTTTCCCCATTTCCAAGAGAACCATCGGCCAAGCAAGAAGGAAGAAGAAGGAACACTAGCAAGACTTGATCATTCATTGAGTTTAATGGCTCAAATCGAAGGTAATCACTAACCCATTACTTATCCAAGGTTGTTTCAATCTTCCATCCATGAAATCTTCACTTATGATCCATGGAAGATGACTGTGAACAGTAACTCCGAAAATAAATAATCTTATTTCTTTGATTCTTGGATTCCTATAGCTTGATTGATGATTGTTTAAGGTTATATAACCCATGGGTAGCATTGTTTAAGCATAAAAAGTCATGGATGCATTTGTTTGCGTTAATATTTAATAAACTCATTTCATAAGCTTGAGTTGGTTGGATGGCTTGAAATTGATGTATTGTAATGTTGATTGAGGAGTTTGGGATTGTTTGTTGGTTGATTTGGAGTAGAATAAAAATGGAAAACAATGAGTTTACAAACGAAACCATGCCAATTTTTTTTCTAACCTATCTGCTGCCACTGTCCAGAAAAATCTGGGAACATTCGGCCACTGTCCTTGGCTTGTGGTTGATACGGTTAGATGGTAGATTGTCTCTAGATCGTTTGGGCGCCAATTTTGCGTCATTCGGAGTTACGAGTCAAAAGTTATGGACGTTTTAGTAACGGTAGCGCAAGAAATGAAAATCCTGTTTTTGTCCAACTTTGAGGCTATGATTGGACTAGCTACGGAGCTTAATAAAATCCGAAACTTTTATGAGAGATTCTTTGACAGTCATATAAGACCCCAGAGAAGAAATCGTGTCAAAATGATTAATTTCCAATTTATTAAAAATGACGGAAAACAGGGTGTTAAGTGAAATGAACCTGAGGAAAAGGTTAAGCAATCGTTTTGGGAAACGATTTCGGGCAAGATAGAGAACTTGTCTCGAGTCGACCCAGTAACGGAAGTTGTTGAGGAATATTATGACTATACGTAGGTGCAAAGAACTTGATTAAAAACTATTGAGAGGATAGTTTTACGAGTAGCTAAAGTAGGCCCGAGAAGGTGAAATGTCGGGCAAAAGAAGAGTTAATAAAACTATCAAGTGCAAATTGTAAGGATCATAATTGGACTCGGTATAAGTTTGTGGGTTAGTATCGAGGTCCTAGATTATCAAATTCATGAGATTAAAACTCAATTTATTAAAAATAGTGCCAGTTGTGTAATTGTTGGATACTTGGGTTGAGTGTAAGAGTTTTGAATTTTAATGAAATCGCTTGAACTCCCCACCACCAGCAATGAGTTTACATGAGTTGGTGGAGTAATCTTATGATTCGAAAATGATTTAATTTGAGCAAACAATTTAGTTTCGCTTAAACGACATGATTCGAGGATTGATTACTAATGGTTTGGAATTGTTAGACTTACTTAGTCATTCTGGATTTTTCTAAAATAGTAGTTGGTCACCGTCGGTTAAGGCGGGTTGGACTTCGTTTTCAAAGCGTTATGATTAAAACCGGAATTGACTATAGTATGGTGAAAGAATTGGTTTTAAAGTGAGTTTGACTTTATATATAATAGAATGAATTGTTGATTGGCTTGGTTTGAAAACAGGTGGATAGTCCGATTTACGAAAAGGTCATGTCCAATTTTCTGTAGAAAAGACAGCCGCTTAGGCCTAATAAGCGTGTAAGATGGATAAACTTTGAAAACAAAAGGTTTAAGTGTAAAATGGGAGAAGTGGGAATAGCATCCTTGGACTCCAGGCAAGTTTCCGACTCTGTTGTTTTATTCCATATCAGAATATTGTTGATTCATGGTGAAGCCAAACTTTTTGAAATCTTTGACTTAATGATAAGTTCTTCAATTATGCATTTTTGCTGTGTTTGGAACTATCTAGCTTATTATAGTTGTTGGAAATGCACGTCGGCATTTCCCTTGAACTGTCTTGTTCATTTATAATTTGATTCTTCTGCTACTCTGAACTTCTCGAAAAGTTAGAGTATGCAAGTATCTGACACTTTGTCACATTGATTCTGATGTATGACATATGTATGCATGAGTTGTTTAAGGTAGTTCATTGCGAGTAGGACTAGATCCTTTCAACCTAATTCTAAGCCGCCTCGGAACTTCTTAAAAAGTTAGAGGGCGTTTGTTTTCAGTTTTGTATAACTGAATCTGGTGCCGAGTACATCTTTTTAGTGCTCGATGGTCGACCGGGAGTAGTCTAGTGTGTCTCGACGGTTAGTCGAGGTTCAATATTTTAAATAATATTTAGTTTATTAAATATTATTTAAAGAATAAAGAAAGTGTTTAAAGGTTAATTAAATACTTTCAGGGCATTTGAAATTATTTAAATATTATTTAATATTGATTAAATATTATTTAAATATTTTGGGGCATTTAAAAGTATTTAACTACTGATTAAATACTTCCAACTCGTTTTGGTTTATTTAAATATTATTTAATGTTGATTAAAAATTATTTAAATATGTTGAATCGTTTAAGATTATTTAAATATTAAATAATCTTGATTATATTGGGATTAAATATTTTAATTCTTTTAAATCCTTTTAATATTTTTCGAGGACTATTCTAGGCCTCTTAAATATTAATAAAATAGTTATTTGTTCTTTAAAAATATTCTGGAGTTATCTAAGCGTCTTTGATTATTATTTTTCATTAAATAATAAATAGCGAGCGATGACTCGGATATTTTAGATTTATTCTGAGTCGATAACTCCAGGTTCGGGAGGTAACGTCCGACTCCGATATTCCTCCCAGTTGTATTGGTGTCTCATGGCCCATGGTTTCACTCCAAAACGGTAATATTTTTTGGAGTCTATTTTAGCTAGTATTAGCGGCTCCCCGGTCGCGTTCTTGAGTCTCCTTAATTCAAGGGTTTCTGTCTTGTTGAATTCGTTGACTGAGAGTCAACCCAGATGTTTCGAGAGTACTCCCACTTAGTTTAGGGAGCCAAGCTATTGTCAGATATTGAAATCTTACAATAGGTCGTTGTTGTTCTGGAAGGTTGTATTAAATTCCCTTCCTTATCTGTTGATTGAAATCCTGTGATGGATTGTTGTGTTGTTCTGGAAGGTTGTATTAAATTCCCTACCTTATCTGTTGATCGAAATCCTATGATGGATTGTCGTTGTTGTTCTAGAAGGTTATATTTAATTCCCTTCCTTATCTGTTGATTGAAATCCTGTGATGGATTGTCGTTGTGTTCTGGAAGGTTGTATTAAATTCCCTTCCTTATCTATTGATGAAATCCTATGATGGATTGTTGTTGTTCTGGAAGGTGGTATTGAATTCCCTTCCTTAACAGTTGATTGAAATCCTAGAGTGGATTGTTGTTATTCTAGAAGGCTTGATTAAATTTCCTTCTAGGTTTGATGAATGTTTAAGTATTCATCAGGGACTGGAGTAAGGTTGCGTAAGAGGTCGGTGACGTACGACCCAGCCGTAAACTAAAGGCCCATGTGTTGCCTAGGGTGACGTCCCGATAAGGGGATGTCCTTCTACTAGTAGAGAAAGTGACTGGTTTTTCTATTGTACAAGGCGTCTGATCATCGCGTACAATAGGGCGTTGAAAAATCTCTAGATTAATCTCGTTTCTTCCAATTGGAATTTGACGTTGCACTATAACGAAAGCCTAGGTGTTGTGTTACCGATAGTGTCAATGGGAATGTAATCCACTCTGAGTTGGTTGGTTGTTTTGAGTACCGTTATATTCGTATATATCAGTTTCATTGTTCCTACACTATAACGAAAGCCGTGGTGCTAAGTTACTGATAGTGTTAATGGGAATTGATGAACTTCCGTTCATTCTTTTCGCAGTATAATGAACTCTTGCTTATTGGTACTCAAACTAATGGTACTCGGTGATTGAGGCCATTGTGCTAAGTTATTGATATTGTCAAACTCAATAATCATAAACTTAAATTGTTGTATTGCAGCAACGTGAACTGCATTATTGTTATGAATATCTTCTTGCATCGTGAACCTTGAGTCGTTTATTGTCGAAATATAACTGGTTATACATCTTCAATCAGATTGCTAGTTATGTACTTTATGGTTGAATATCCAGTTGGGATAATTATGGCTATCACCTTTTCCTTGAAATATTCAGATATAAATAACTTGCTGAGCATTCTTTGGCTCATTCTTGCTGTTTGTAAATCTTATATCTTGCAGAAAGAGATGACTGTGAATTGTCTACCTCGGGTATTATGTTAAGGAACAGGAAGCTTCGAGCTTGAGCTAGTCAGGTTCCGAACTTCGATAAATGGTGCACGAAAGACAGGATTCCAGATTAGAATCCTAGACTTGTTGAAAAATATGTAATGTGACAATAGATCTTGGAGTAATGTTTACTTCTAATGTAACATCATGTGGAAGTTATATTAGTAGTGTGAGATCCTGAGGTTACATTGGTTTGTAATAATCGTTATTATTTTAAGTTCGTTCCCTGAGACTATAACTCGAGTTGTGTGTTTGGTTTGGGGTCACTGCTTTTATGTTTTGTTATTATAATGGTTAAAGCAGGTGAATGATGTTATTGTGGTGAAAATTGGATAGTGACAACCTAGATTCCTGACCCCGGATCTGGGGGCGTCACAGAGATGGTATCAGAGCTCTAGGTTATAGTACTCAGGAACGAGAGAGTTAAGAGTTATGTTTGGATAAGATTAATAAAGAGTGAGCTCAGATCGAATTCATATTCGGGCTATCGGATGTAGCAGTGATTTATATTATGAGGCTAATATACTCATATAAGGATAGTTAGGAAAGATAATAAGAACTTTCCTTATAAGGATGTCGAACACTAGCCGAGGAGACTCATCTGAGTAAGAGGATTTATGATTGAGAATGAGAGCTTGAGAATTATGGAGCACTTGTAAAGGAGCTCAGATATGCTATAAGTGTAGCACTAAGTATGCTAGTACCCCAGGACTGAGGGGAGCATGACTGAGAAAAGAAAAACCACTTCATTCTTGGCACAATCGTTAAGATGACCATGTTCAAATTGATGGCGTGTCAAATCTTCACTAATCTTTCATCAATTGGCAATAAGCCGAAGAGATAATTTACATTTCAGTAAACTCTTATTAGTGTTATGGAGCGAATATGATTGATGGTCCATGATATTGACCATTGATATTGTTGTTGACTGACTTGTGGATACTCGAGAGTGGGTATATTTATATATAGTGATTCATAGTTATTTCCCCTTTTGGAATACATTATGTTATAAGTGATTGCTGAGATGTTGATGTTTGGGAACTATGAATGTTTTGGGATTATAATTGAGGTGTTTTTACACCGGGCATAGTCCGACATATGAATAGGTCATGCCCAATTGTCTGTGGAAAATACGTTCCCATTAGTTTAATGAAATTTAGAAATAAGAGGACGTGTAAATGGAATGTTTCAGGGTAAAATGGAGTAGTATGGCTTAAAGAATATAGCCATCTATATATGAGTAATATTGAGGATTCTATTGAGGATTCTCTGAGAGTAAAAAGTAAAGCTCTAGTTTAAATGGTGTATGGTATGCATACAATGTAGAGTCGTAACAAAGAGGTGAGATCCACACTTGATATAATTTTTGAATATATTAAGGATGTTGGATTAAAGTAAGCCTTGGGGTAGAGATGACCGCCACATTGTAAATATGGTGGTTGGATTAACTAGTATCAATGAGTTATGGCATGAAGGCTTATATGAAGTTACTTGTTTTGATAGTGGAATTCCGGACTAGAGAGCGGTCCGAGTAGTCATTGATGAACCTAAAGTTCTGAAAAGTATTTGGTCGAGGCTTAATAAGGTCGTTGATTCAGCAAGAATTCTTATGAACTTGGTTGAACAAAGAATTCTTTAGTCATAGCTATATCTTGCATTATGCAACTGTTTCCTAAGTATCGGGAAATTCAGATGTAATTAAAGTTCTAGACCTGAAACAAGAGTGTGTCAGATCATGAATCAAAGTCTTTGGGAATTGTCAAGATTGTCCCAAAAGTAGTGAATTGAGAATAAAGTCACAATGTTGGAAATAATCAACTATGACAGAATATGAAAATGAAGTGGCTACACCTACGGAAATACCATGAACTTTTAACAAGGGACCAGAGTTCTACTTCTGGAAGAACAGTGGATTAAGAAATATGAGCGGGTTGGTGTACTGCTAATTATGGTTCACCCAAGCCAATCGAGGCCTCACTTACTAAGCAGTGAGCCTGAAATGGGAGAATATGTGAAATGGACAGCAAGAAGCTATATTTGTAAAGTCTAGATGTTATGTTAATGATTGCCCTAAAAGAAGGGATGACATGTTTTAAATATGGAGAGATAAATTGAGAAGGTTCGAATTAAGATTCGAATAAAAAGTACATTACGCTTTGGATGCTAAGTTATGGGGCACTGGTAATGGATATGAAAAAGGAACTATTCAATAAAGAGAGTAGTTAAAGAATTGGGAAAAAATAACCCTTAGTGATATTTTGGGGTTACCACCAATGGAGATCACGTCATTCATCATTGACCTAGTGTTATGTGCAACTTCACCATTGAAGGCATCTTAGAAGATGGCACCTGGCAGCCTAAGAGGTTTAGTCCCTCAGTTATAAAGACTATTTATTGAAAGTGTTACTAAGAGGTGCATATGGGTTGTTTGTAAATGAAACGGATAGCGGCATGAGACTGCGCATACATTGGTGAGAATGGATTAAGTGAATTGGTTAATTTAGCAATCAATATTGGATATCTATAATATGGATAGACCACTCGAAGAAATTAGTTTACTGGAGAAAATATATTGAGGATACGTTATCACCAACTACAGAATTACCTAGATAGTATGCCAATGATGGCATTGAGAACGTGATAAGGATGTTATGAGTCTTTGATGAGGAAGGATGTATTAATGAATGCACCTGTACCTTCTAAGGATTAATTGGAATTGTAAGAAATAATTGGGCAAGTTGTCATAATCTTCACAGAGGATATCCTGATCGGTCTAAAGATGAAGGAAGAACCCGAAGGGAAATATATATATCATTAGAAAATCTTAAGAGAAAAGAGGTTGGATGACAAATTCCATAAGAATGAGTTTTGGGTAAAATGAGCTGAAATTGTGAAACATATAGTAAGTGGCGGAGAAAGTTTGAGGAAAGTGAAGAATAGAAATGGGAAATAAGAAATTTGGGGATTTTGTCAATAGGTTCCTAAATGAGTAGGGACTGTTGTATATTGAGTTCGTTATGCATTATGGAATCAAAATTTCAAAATATATTTTCTCTCCCTTTCAAAAATCATTTTCTTCTAAATGTTAACTATTTTTCATCCGATTGAGATGAACAATGCATATGGTATGACTTCTTGTCTGTGTGACAAAAGTCTGGTGGGCAACCACTCGATTATGTATTATAAGCCAGAAAGTACTAAAGACTGGCCATCTTGAGTAGAAATATGGTTGCTCTCAGTCATATCCAAATTAATTTCTTCCTTATCTCTCAAATACATTCGAAAATGAGCATATTGATCTACTTTGTGTTAAGGGCAAAATTGACGAATGATAGATAACTGTGGACATGGACCGGTTGACAGGCATCGGATACAAGCTTTAGTATGGGAAGCGATTAATGATAACTCAAGGTAGACAAAGCGAGTATGGTGATCAAGTTTGAAAATGGAAGAGAGTATGAAGCGAGAGACTTCATGTTGCTGAAAGCATTATCATGGAAAGAAGTAACGAGATTTGGTAAGAAAGAGAACTTAAGCTCGAGGAGTATTGAACCTTTCAAGGTCTTTGAGTATATTAAGAATGTTGGAGTCTCAACCTAGAAATCAGAAAGCGAGGCGTGAAAATAGTAACCTCGGTTGTTCTCGTATGAATTCCGAGGACGGAATCCTTTTAAGGAGGGGAGACTGTAATAACCCGTATTTTTGACGCTTGGGGTTATTACGATTTTTGGATAAAAATTTTTCATTTTATGAATGAATGATTTATGGATTTATTTTCTTCATAAGGTACGGGAAATGTGAGACCGTATTATTAATATACGGGGTAGTTGAAAATATGCGTATCGGTGTTACGGTAGCATATGCAAACAATATGGGACTTATAATTATTTTTGATCTAACAAAAATAAATTTGAAGTTCGGATGGAAGTCGTGGCAAAGTTTGAGAGACGGTGTAAGTGATTAGTGTTTATTCGGAGAATGGTTTCGTAAACTCTCGAAACAATTAAAGAGTATTAATTTAATGATTCTAAAATATATTAGAATCATAATATGAGATATTAAAGTTTTTTTTTAAAACTTAGGTGGGACGAAAGAAAAGAGTACGATAACGAGAGATTAAAACGTTGTCGGAAAATTACGCGACTCCCGCACAAGCCTTATTAAATACTAGCTTCCACCACACACATCCGGAAAATAAGAAAAGGCAGCTGAGTTTGTTTCCCCATTTCCAAGAGAACCATCAGCCAAGCAAGAAGGAGGAAGAAGGAACACTAGCAAGACTTGATCATTCATTGAGTTTAATGGCTCAAATCGAAGGTAATCACTAACCCATTACTTATCCAAGGTTCTTTCAATCTTCCATCCATGAAATCTTCACTTATGATCCATGGAAGATGACTGTGAACAGTAACTCCGAAAATAAATAATCTTATTTCTTTGATTCTTGGATTCCTATAGCTTGATTGATGATTGTTTAAGGTTATATAACCCATGGGTAGCATTGTTTAAGCATAAAAAGTCATGGATGCATTTGTTTGCGTTAATATTTAATAAACTCATTTCATAAGCTTGAGTTGGTTGGATGGCTTGAAATTGATGTATTGTAATGTTGATTGAGGAGTTTGGGATTGTTTGTTGGTTGATTTGGAGTAGAATAAAAATGGAAAACGATGAGTTTACAAACGAAACCATGCCAATTTTTTTTCTAACCTATCTGCTGCCACTGTCCAGAAAAATCTGGGAACATTCGGCCACTTTCCTTGGCTTGTGGTTGATACGGTTAGATGGTAGATTGTCTCTAGATCGTTTGGGCGCTAATTTTGCGTCATTCGGAGTTACGAGTCAAAAGTTATGGACATTTTAGTAACGGTAGCGCAGGAAATGAAAATCCTGTTTTTGTCCAACTTTGAGGCTATGATTGGACTAGCTACGAAGCTTAATAAAATCCGAAACTTTTATGAGAGATTCTTTGACAGTCATATAAGACCCCAGAGAAGAAATCGTGTCAAAATGATTAATTTCCAATTTATTAAAAATGACAGAAAACAGGGTGTTAAGTGAAATGAACCTGAGGAAAAGGTTAAGCAATCGTTTTGGGAAACGATTTCGGGCAAGATAGAGAACTTGTCTCAAGTCGACCCAGTAACGGAAGTTGTTGAGGAATATTATGACTATACGTAGGTGCAAAGAACTTGATTAAAAACTATTGAGAGGATAGTTTTACGAGTAGCTAAAGTAGGCCCGAGAAGATGAAATGTCGGGCAAAAGAAGATTTAATAAAACTATCAAGTGCAAATTGTAAGGATCATAATTGGACTCGGTATAAGTTTGTGGGTTAGTATCGAGGTCCTAGATTATCAAATTCATGAGATTAAAACTCAATTTATTAAAAATAGTGCCAGTTGGGTAATTGTTGGATACTTAAATTTTAATGAAATCGCTTGAACTCCCCACCACCAGCAATGAGTTTACATGAGTTGGTGGAGTAATCTTATGATTCGAAAATGATTTAATTTGAGCAAACAATTTAGTTTCGCTTAAACGACATGATTCGAGGATTGATTACTAATGGTTTGTAATTGTTAGACTTACTTAGTCATTCTGGATTTTTCTAAAATAGTAGTTGGTCACCGTCGGTTAGGGCGGGTTGGACTTCGTTTTCAAAGCATTATGATTAAAACCGGAATTGACTATAGTATGGTGAAAGAATTGGTTTTAAAGTGAGTTTGACTTTATATATAATAGAATGAATTGTTGATTGGCTTGGTTTGAAAACAGGTGGATAGTCCGATTTACGAAAAGGTCATGTCCAATTTTCTGCAGAAAAGACAGCCGCTTAGGCCTAATAAGCGTCTAAGATGGATAAACTTTGAAAACAAAAGGTTTAAGTGTAAAATGGGAGAAGTGAGAATAGCATCCTTGGACTCCAGGCAAGTTTCCGACTCTGTTGTTTTATTCCATATCAGAATATTGTTGATTCATGGTGAAGCCAAACTTTTTGAAATCTTTGACTTAATGATAAGTTCTTCAATTATGCATTTTTGCTGTGTTTGGAACTATCTAGCTTATTATAGTCGTTGGAAATGCACGTCGGCATTTCCCTTGAACTGTCTTGTTCATTTATAACTTGATTCTTCTGCTACTCTGAACTTCTCGAAAAGTTAGAGTATGCAAGTATCTGACACTTTGTCACATTGATTCTGATGTATGACATATGTATGCATGAATTGTTTAAGGTAGTTCCTTGCGAGTAGGACTAGATCCTTTCAACCTAATTCTAAGCCGCCTCGGAACTTCTTAAAAAGTTAGAGGGCGTTTGTTTTCAGTTTTGTATAACTGAATCTGGTGCCGAGTACATCTTTTTGGTGCTCGATGGTCGACCGGGAGTAGTCTAGTGTGTCTCGACGGTTAGTCGAGGTTCAATATTTTAAATAATATTTAGTTTATTAAATATTATTTAAAGAATAAAGAAAGTGTTTAAAGGTTAATTAAATACTTTCAGGGCATTTGAAATTATTTAAATATTATTTAATATTGATTAAATATTATTTAAATATTTTGGGGCATTTAAAAGTATTTAACTACTGATTAAATACTTCCAACTCGTTTTGGTTTATTTAAATATTATTTAATGTTGATTAAATATTATTTAAATATGTTGAATCATTTAAGATTATTTAAATATTAAATAATCTTGATTATATTGGGATTAAATATTTTAATTCTTTTAAATCCTTTTAATATTTTTCGAGGACTATTCTAGGCCTCTTAAATATTAATAAAATAGTTATTTGTTCTTTAAAAATATTCTGGAGTTGTCTAAGCGTCTTTGATTATTATTTTTTATTAAATAATAAATAGCGAGCGATGACTCGGATATTTTGGATTTATTCTGAGTCGATAACTGCAGGTTCGGGAGGTAACGTCCGACTCCGATATCTCTCCCAGTTGTATTGGTGCCTCATGGCCCATGGTTTCACTTCAAAACGGTAATATTTTGTGGAGTCTATTTTAGCTAGTATTAGTGGCTCCCCGGTCGCGTTCTTGAGTCTCCTTGATTCAAGGGTTTCTGTCTTGTTGAATTTGTTGACTGAGAGTCAACCCAGATGTTTCGAGAGTACTCCCACTTGGTTTAGGGAGCCAAGCTATTGTCAGATATTGAAATCTTACAATAGGTCGTTTTTGTTCTGGAAGGTTGTATTAAATTCCCTTCCTTATCTGTTGATTGAAATCCTGTGATGGATTGTTGTGTTGTTCTGGAAGGTTGTATTAAATTTCCTTCTTTATCTGTTGATCGAAATCCTGTGATGGATTGTCGTTGTTGTTCTGGAAGGTAAAATTGTATTAAATTCTCTTCCTTATTTGTTGATTGAAATCCTGTGATGGATTGTCGTTGTGTTCTGGAAGGTTGTATTAAATTCCCTTCCTTATCTGTTGATGAAATCCTATGATGGATTGTTGTTGTTCTGGAAGGTGGTATTGAATTCCCTTCCTTAACAGTTGATTGAAATCCTAGAGTGGATTGTTGTTATTCTAGAAGGCTTGATTAAATTTCCTTCTAGGTTTGATGAATGTTTAAGTATTCATCAGGGACTGGAGTTAGGTTGCGTAAGAGGTCGGTGACGCACGACTCAGCCGTAAACTAAAGGCCCATGTGTTGCCTAGGGTGACGTCCCGATAAGGGGTTGTCCTTCTACTAGTAGAGAAAGTGACTGGTTGAAAAATCTCCAGATTAATCCCGTTTCTTCCAATTGGAATTTGACGTTGCACTGTAACGAAAGCCTAGGTGTTGTGTTACCGATAGTGTCAACGGGAATGTAATCCACTCTGAGTTGGTTGGTTGGTTTGAGTACCGTTATATTCGTATATATCAGTTTCATTGTTCCTACACTATAACGAAAGCCGTGGTGCTAAGTTACTGATAGTGTTAATGGGAATTGATGAACTTCCGTTCATTCTTTTCGCAGTATAATGAACTGCTTGCTTATTGGTACTCAAACTGATGGTACTCGGTGATTGAGGCCATTGTGCTAAGTTATTGAAAACTCAATAATCATAAACTTAAATTGTTGTATTGAAGTAATGTGAACTGCATTATTGTTGTGAATATCTTCTTGCATTGTGAACCTTGAGTCGTTTATTGTCGAAATATAACTGGTTATACATCTTCAATCAGATTGCTAGTTATGTACTTTATGGTTGAATATCCAGTTGGGATAATTATGGCTATCACCTTTTCCTTGAAATATTCTGATATAAATAACTTGCTGAGCATTTTTTGGCTCATTCTTGCTGTTTGTAAATCTTATATCTTGTAGAAAGAGATGACTGTGAATTGTCTACCTCGGGTATTATGTTAAGAAACAGGAAGCTTCGAGCTTGAGCTAGTCAGGTTCCGGACTTCGATAAATGGTGCAAGAAAGACGGGATTCCAGATTAGAATCCTAGACTTGTTGAAAAATACGTAATGTGACAATAGATCTTGGAGTAATGTTTACTTCTAATGTAACATCATGTGGAAGTTATATTAGTAGTGTGAGATCCTGAGGTTATATTGGTTTGTAATAACCGTTATTATTTTAAGTTCGTTCCCTGAGACTATAACTCGAGTTGTGTGTTTGGTTTGGGGTCACTGCTTTTATGTTTGGTTATTATAATGGTTAAAGCAGGTGAATGATGTTATTGTGGTGAAAATTGGATAGTGACAACCTAGATTCCTGACCCCGGATCTGGGGGCGTCACAGTCCCCGACCAGAAAAAGGGGTTTGAGCAGTCATTGAGGAGTTAATGGTTTAGTTGAGGTAAATGATCCAGGGAAAGAGGTCCCGTAATACAGTTATAGATTCTTTGGTGTAAATTGATTGAGAGTATATAATGGATGGTGTATCTCATTCTTTTGATAATATACCCTATGGCATGTAGACCATGAGTTTTCGAAAGATGACGGTCGGAAAGACCAAACGATAAATGTATAAATATGAAATTGGTACAAGTTGTGAGGAATCTCCCCTTAGCTAGTAACCTGATAGGTAATATTGATCCGGCACATCAAGCGTGTTGTGTGTGATAGCCTGTTGAGTAATATGACAGTCCTACTGATATGAATAGTGTTACAGATATATTTTATGTGTGTCGCCCTAGTTTGACACCTACCTATTATTTTACCTTAGCATACAGACTATTAATTTTTATTAGCCCCTAAGTACTGCCCATTGGGATGAAAAGGATCTTTCTATATAAGTATGAAGCCGTTGAGCTTGAAATGAATGACAGAATGAATCCCTTTGGGGTTAGTAAACCAAGGTGGTGGAAAGAAGTATGTTTTGAGAAAATTCTCTTTATGAAAAGTTTTAAATAAAAGCTATTGTTTTAACCTCAAAATATGTCACCCAGGAGTTAAGTTCATCAAAGTCCCATGAGATGGAGGGAATTCATGAAGGGTATAACCCAGAGATGAGGTAAACCAGAGCCGGTGGAATAATCATTGTGAATGGTCAAGACTAACAATTGTTGCTTTCACGAGAGTAAGTATGAGATTCTTAAGTGAATCTATTTGTTACCAGAACTAGGTTGTGTATTTTTTATACTTTCCGAAGTATTTGGGAAGCTAGATGAAGTTGGAATTTGAGACTAGGATGAAAGAGCCTAAGTATGGAATATTATGAATTAAAGTTTTGAGACTAGAAGATGCATCAGCAGCTAAGACTTCCATGGCAACGGCCACGAAGCTTGATGAAGACAAATCAGGTAAACCAGTTGACATCACAAGCTATCGAGGTATGATTGGTTCACTTCTCTATTTAACTATAAGTAGACCCGATATCATGTTCGCAACTTGTTTGTGTGCAAGGTTCCAAACGGATCTTAGAGAGTCACATCTCATAGCCGTCAAACGAATCTTTAGGTATCTCAAGGGCACACTAAATCTAGGGATTTGGTACCCAAGAGATATAGGTTTTAATCTAATAGGCTATTCGGATTCAGACTATGCAGGTTGCAGGATTGATAGGAAAAGCACATCTAGTGCTTGTCAATTCCTAGGCAGAAGATTGGTGTCCTGGCAAAGTAAAAAACAACATACAATATCTACTTCTACTGCTGAAGCTGAGTACATTGCTGCTGGAAGTTGTGTAGCTCAAATATTGTGGATGAGGAACCAATTGAAAGATTATGGCATGGAACATAAGAAGATTCCAATCATGTGTGACAACACTAGTGCCATTGCCATGACTAACAATCCTGTAGATCACTCCAGAATCAAGCACATAGATATCATGTATCACTTCATAAGAGAACATGTTGAGGAGGGGACTGTGGATTTACATTTTGTACCCATAATGCAACAAATTGCAGATATATTCACTAAACCTCTTGATGAAGTAACATTCAATAGGTTGGTTGGTGAATTGGGGATGCTTAACACAAGTTAGTAAATTCTCCTATCTGTTAAATCCCAGTTTTGATCATGTACATATGTTTTTCTTTTTGTTTTTGTTATTTGCCTAGTTGAAAACATTTGTAAATAATCTATAAAATTGCTCAAAATATCACTCCTGCATGCTATTTAATCATTATGGACTTAGACTTTAAAATGTTTAATTAATGATTATTATATGTTGTAAGTTGTGTTATTTTTTATGAATTCATTGTGCATTGAGTGAAATTATTAGTAAAACCTTTGAATTTATGCTCATTTAATTGCATGAACATATGGGGAGTTAAATTCATATATCTCTAAATTTGTCATGATTTTTAGATCGATTTTTCTACGTTTTTCATGTCATTTTTATGCGATGAGAGGCCTTAGAATTGTCAAGGAATGTTTCTATTACTGGTTATGATTAAAAAATAATTGAATTGGTATTTATTTTAATTTGGCAAAATTTAATTATTGTTTTTCATGAAAAATTGCCAAATTTTACTAAGTATCTTCAAAATTTCGAGATAGGGTCTATCTCAAAACTCATCTCGAAATTCAACTTGAATTTCGAATTTGAGCTTCCAAGAGTGAAGTTTTGAAAATTCTAAGTCTGGGAAGAATTTTGAATTACAGTCTATCTCGAAAATCATCTCGATATTCGACTTAAGGTTCGAGTTCGAGTTCCCAGTGTGCCTGTTCAAAATTATGCTTTCTTCAAAATTTTCGAGATAGAGTCTATCTCAAAACTCATCTCGAAGTTTGAGATAGAGTTCAAGGTTTGAAAATTTGAAGAGTCTAAGTCTGGGAAATCTTTCGAGATAGTGTCTATCTAGACATTCATCTCGAAATTCGACATAAATTTTGAGATAACTCCTATCTCGAAACTTATCTTGAATTTCGACTTAATGTTCGAGATAGAATTCCCTGGTGGTATTTGGAATTTGTTTTGGGGTACAGGGAATTTCGAGATAACTCCCATCTCGAAACTTATCTCGAATTTCGACTTGAAGTTCGAGATGGGTTTTTCCTAGAGGTTTTATGTTGTTTATTTTTTTAAGTGAATATATTTCGAGTTAGCCTCTATGTTGAAACTAAAGTCGAATTTCGACATAAAGTTCGACATAGAGTTCGACTTAGATTCCCCAGTGTGAACTTATATTTTTTTCTCATTTTCATAGGGGTATTTTTGTCCTTTCACTCTAATGCCTATATATATACATCTCTAACCCGATTTTACTTTCACTTTTACCTATTTGTATTAAACCTAATTTTTACAGCAACCCCCCCCCTACCCAGGGATTTCATAATCACAGCACTATTCATATTTTTTGTGTCTAATCTCATACATATCACGAACTACTGCCCATTTTTTTTCTCTATTCTCTATCTGCATCATTTATCTTGTGTGTTTTTGTGTTATTGGGTTGTGTCTGTTCCTCTTCAAATCTCGATATATACACACGCCTATACATACACTTTCTCACATACGTATTGTAATTGCAGTTCAGTAGTTTGTTTGTTATTGCTGTGTTTGATTTCATATTATTACTTCTAATTCCATAGTTTAATTACAAGCAAAGCACCACGTTTGTTTGCTTAATTAAAAGAAATTAATCTACATTCATTTCGTGTTCTTAATTTCCTTGCTTAATTGTCTGCTTTGTTTGTTTTTTTTCTTTTTCTCAATTAATTTAAGGAAATTCTTTTTTCAAAAATGACTCACAAATTTTCACTTGCTAAAAACAATTTGTATAATATTACTATGGAAATTGGTGATCAACTCCCGCGTTTCAAGTTTTGGGTACGATTTCTCAATTTGTACTCCAAAGCTAGTACTGCTTTTACTGCAAAACCAACACTGGTCCATGATGTTTTGCAGCAATTATGGACTAGTGCAGTTACCTTTGGGAGTAAATCGACCCCCTATGGTTTTAGTTTTACCTTGGCAGGTCAGAATTATGAGGTTACACAAGCGATTTTCAATCGAGTTCTTGGTTTCCCAGTCAAGGATTCTTATGACCCTGAACCTACAGCGGCCGAGCGCCTGCAGTTTTTTGAGGAGATTGGATGTTATCCTCCTACTGGACGAATATCCACTTCCAGCATTCAAAAATAATTCTTTCATGTGGAATGGAATTACTTTTTCGAAGCTATTACTAGATGTTTTTGTGAACGAGAAAGAGGCTTTCATCAAATTTCGATTCCCATGCAAATTTTTGGTGTTTCCCTAGCCCGTGAACTCAACATTAATTATGGAAGGATCATTCTTTTTGAAATAGTGGCAACGATGGGATCACCTCACCTGCTACCAGGGACATTGAAACTACCGATATTGTCTGCTGGTATCCTCATTTCTTACAAATGCTTATTAATCATTTAGTACCAACTAATGTTTTATCTGTTAAATAGGCATTTATTAGGAGTCCCACCTCTGCATCTCTTGGTATGGGTACTAAGTCACTTACTACTATTGCTAACCAGGATAAACATCAGGGTACACCCATGTCTATTCATGAGAATATTTGAGTGTGGCTTTCTTATGATACAGGTGTCACTTTTCTTACGTGGACTTCACAAATATCATCACATGCTCAGAATCCATCTGCTCATACTGACGCATTTCAAGGGATTCCTGACGAGCATCTTGATGACGACCAAGATGATGGCCAATCTCACAGTAGGGCAAAGGGAGCAGCAACCGTCTCCTAGGTCAACACATGCTGACTCTGATCCCTTTGCTAGACAAGGTAATGAAGAGGTACTTTCTTTGAACATGAGCAACTCTCTGTTCACACTACTAATACTTCTTCTTCCTCAAATTCTAATTCCGTGGCCCAAGATTCTGCTAACCCGCAGGATCTATCCAAGGGTGATAGCCAAATTTCTGAGTCTGATTCCCTAACTTCTTCCCTTTCACCCCAGTTAACGGGAGCTAAAAGGCCGGCATCTGTAGAATTAGGTGAGAATTCTGATGAGAGTGACCCCGAAGTGCAGCCACTAATAAGGAAGTGAGCCAAAATTTCCCAAGTTGTTACTTCAATAGCCCAGTCCAAACCTAGAGTGTCTCTCACAACCACTCCACCTCACGTGAGTGGTTCTCCCATTGCACATTCAACTCCTAGGACTATTGGTGAGGATTTAGTGCCTTCTGAAGAGCATGTTGCTTCAGTTAGGCTAGAAGTTTCAACTACTTCTAAAGTACCTTCACCGATACGTACTGATACTGCAGAGAGGATCGGTTCTCCTGTTGTACATGAACACTCTGCAGCCTCTCAGCCTGAGATTCAACCTTAGGACAAGACAAGATCCTTAGATC
Organism: Oenanthe sinensis; assembly: GCA_028671895.1. Lineage (NCBI taxonomy): Eukaryota > Viridiplantae > Streptophyta > Magnoliopsida > Apiales > Apiaceae > Oenanthe > Oenanthe sinensis. The sequence continues at coordinate 22,138,435 of CM053798.1, forward strand.
CCATAACTGCTACTAATGTTACTTATCCAGTTTCTGCAGGTACTGCTTTTAATCATAGTCATGTTGTTGAAGACATACACGAGTGTGAGACATGGAGTGTGTGTGAGCGTTTAGGGAGTGACGGACCTTCATTTTTAAGACCTGAAACCGAGCGACAAATACTAACAGAATAATCTTTAGAGCGAGAACACCTAAGCCAAACACCATCCCTAGTTCTTGAAAATCTCGATACTCGTATGACAGTAATTGAGACTCAGATGAAGCAGTTAGGGCAATCAATGGGGCAGTTGGGGGTCAATGTTGAAGATAACAGAAGAGCTCTTGATGACTACGTGGCACGAATGGCAAGTCAAGCTACATCTTTAAACGAAATGACGAACAAAGTGAATGAATTGGGCCATGCTGGTGGTGTCTTGGGCAGTACACTGTATGACAGAATGGGGAGCGTAGAAAACATTTTGCATACCATGGCAACGGAGGTCAGCAGAATGATGTATGCAGTTCAGCATTTAGTTCCCCCAGAGTGCTTTGATGAGCAATACAATCAACCTCCCCGGATGATGATGGTGCTGGTGGTGCTGATGGTGCTGGTTGTGCTAATGGTGCTGGTGGTGCTGGTGATGCTAGTGGAGCTGGTACTAGACCTTCAGGATTTGGTTTTAGTGGTTCCTCTACTGCTGAAGGATCTGGTGCTCAAGGCGGTGTTCAGGATAACTCACCTAAGGGGGAGAGAAGAAATGAGATGAGTCAACAGTCACTCTTGGTTGAAGAAGAGATTGATCTATTGAAGGAAAGAGAGCCAGTGACTGATGAGGAGGTTCAGAGGAAGAAAAAGGGTAAAACAGTGGTGGTTGAACAAGAAGAGCCATTCACTGACTTTGGTGATTGACATGAAGAAGTACATGATGATTCTGATTCTGATATGGAGGACGTACCTCTAGCACATGCTATTAAGAGATTCCTGGAGGAACAAGGTGGAAGTGTTGGGGCGTCTACTAAAGAGATTCCTGTTGACGAGGAGACCCTGAAAGCTCAACAATTAGCCTTGGAACAAGATCAGTTCTTTAAAATGAAGATGATGCAAGATAAGGCTGTTTTCCTTGAGAAGCAAGTGGAGCTCAAGGAAAAGTAGTATAATCATGAGCTTGCCAGATTAGCTGATCCTCAGATTGATTTGGACAAAAGAAGGATTGGACAAAAATGGGACGATGAACGGAAGATACTAATGGGGACTTGTGCGAATGGAATTCATAACAAGGAGGCAGATGAGTTGTTCTACAACTTGAACTTGAAGAATTCAATGACTGTGGACTACATAAGTGCTTTGAAGAGAATGATTTCTAAAGTCCGTGTTGGATATAAGACGATGGTTAAGGAGTGGCAAGACATTTTGTCCTTAGTTGATGGAGCCCCAATGTATTTCATGTACGTGGACGATCAATTCATGTCGAGAAGATATGCGTCAGAGTTGTTCTTGCTAGCAACTAAAATTCAATACTCTCAAGCTGAGGAACTTAGCATTCTGTATAGAGATCAGTTAAGGCAGCTAGTAGAGGACAAGGGACTAGAATTCTCAGTAAATCCAGATGTTGTTCGAATGGTAGTAGATGGAAGAATGAAGATGATTAGTATGGAGGAAAATGATCTAATGGCTCTAACGTTGAAATCTCTAAAAGTTGTCTGTAGACAAATGATGAGAAAGGGATTCACCTCTGACATTAAGGAAAAATCAGTGCAATTCATTGAGAAAATAATATTCAAGAAGTGCAACGAGATATGGAAATGTGATGTCGTTGCTCTAAATCCTCTATATAATGTGAAGATTGAGCCAGAGCTTATGGAGAGAAAATGGAATATTCTACAAGCTGTGAAAAGTGTAGATGAAGCTCTGACTCTTCCTTCTGGACCTCTGGAACAATGAGAAATAAGGGAGGCAGTTGGTGTTCCAGGAAGAGATAGTGTATACAGGATTCACTCTTACGCTGATGATACAGCTGATGCTTTGGTATTCATTGATGCAGACCAGAAACAGACCTTCTTGCATATGAGTAGGAAATGGTTGCTACAGACTCAAGATACTGCATTTCTAGATAAAGTTAGAGAAGAATTCAAATGGGGTGATGTAGAGGATATGTTTGTCGATGAGAAGCAGAGACTACTGAAGTACTTATCTGAGATAGTGCAGGAGAAGAGACGAATGGAGTTAGATGCGGATAGTGTTTTCAAAACCAACCGTGTCAAGGGTTACCCTAAGATGATCTACTGTTAGTTTCAAGCTGATAAAACTCACTGGAAGTCTCAGCTCATCGTGAAGAACTTTGAAGATATTCCAAAGATCAGGACTACTCAGGAAGTGGACAAACTCATAAGGCTTTTCAAACATCCGTATCCAGAACCCCAGAATCCTCTAGAGATGGAAGCAGTAAGCTTGTTGAATGTTAGATGGGCACGGTTACATGATCCAGCATACAAGAAAGAACAACAAAAGAAAGAAAGGTGCAGAACATAGAAAGAAGATGAGCGCGGAGCTGGAAAAGAAGTTAGGAAGGGGAAACAGAATTAGAATTAAAGTTCAGAGGGATGTGAACTTGAAGTTGGAAAAACTTCATATCTTTTGGTTGCTCTAACTCACTTGAGGAAAATTCACCTGACCACGGTATGCGAGATAGGCTAATTTACCATATTGTAACCGTGAATCAGAGTATATTCAATAAGGTGATATGAGTTTGACTGAAAGGCATGAAATAATCCAGGTGATAGAAATCATTCCAATGATCTTTGATTCGAGGTTCGAATTCTCTGTCTAGATTATGTTTTACTTACTAATTTCTTTGTATTTCTTTCAAATTTTTATTCAGTTGTAACATGAATAAGACATTAATGTTACTTATCTTTTCTCGTCTCATTATTTAGTTGAGTTATCCTTCTTTAATTTGAATGTCATTGTTAGACAATCAAATAAAGGGATATTGAAAGGCAGAGTGTCTAAACTTGTAACACTGTAACTTATATAACTCAACTAAATAAAAGATACTTAACCGGAAGACAATCAAGAACAAGAAATAACAAGGAAATCAATACAAAATGAAGACAAAGTAATTGATACAATTTAACATGTTAATTATGATCAATCAAAAAGGAAATCATTGGAAGAAGTTCAAGTCAAAGTTGTTCATGCCTCAGTGATTTATAACTTATAGAATCAAGATCATAACTATCAGTATCAATAAGGCTAATTGATTTCAAGTGATGAAGCAGGAAAGAAACTGTTGGAAAGCCACATTACTAATTGAATATGGTAATCTATTCAGAAGCAAGAACCCTATTAAAACTAGTCACTTATGAACCAGACCATTGCATCAAGTGTCAGGACATTGATAGCAAGTTTATGTCAGTAATAGAGATCCATGTTCAAGAGCTTGTTGAAGAATATGGAAGACAAGAAGAAATCACAAGTTCAAGATGTTGCATTGAAGTTTCAAGTTGAAGCCCAAAATTTCTCTAAGTACTTACTAGGGAACCTATGTAGAAATTACTATCTAGAAATTCTAGATAAATTTCTACTTGGAGCCAAGTAGAAATTCTGGAGGTGGAAATATTCTCTAAGTACACTAGGAAGGAAGCTATCTCGAATTTCCTATGTAGAAATTCCTATGTAAAACTTCTACTTAAATTTCGAGATAGAACCTAAGTAGAAATTCCTATGTAGAAGTTCTACTTAAATTTTGAGATAGAGCGTAAGTTGAAATTTCTATGTAGAAGTTCTACATAGAGGACAGTTTCAAGATGACACACAGCATCATCTGGTTGGCCGATTTCCAAGCTTTCAAGGCAAGATAACATTTACGTGGACAATATTGGGCCACTCATATCTTATTTTTTGAAGACTACAAGTCATTGATTACAAGTAGTATAAATAGAAGTACTTGTGTAACTTTTTAAAGAGAGCAATATTAAGAGAAACACTTGTAAAAGAGAGATAGAGTATTCACATAGCATAGTATCATTTACTACCCTCTTTATTTCTGTTGTACTAGTGTAATGAATGTTGTAGCAACCCTTTCAAGTTATATATAAGTCATATATTCCTTGAATCATTGTGTTCATTTATTACATAGTATTTATTACTTCATAAAGTTAAAAAGTTGTATTCACCCCCTCTACACCACATTTGAACCTAACAGAGTTTATATCCTTATCAGCTTTACTTATTAATTCATGAACATGTGGCCAAGAGATTTCTTCATTAGAGTATTTCCATGACATATCCCAGACTTTTTATCTGTGAGAATTTAGCAATGCTTCCTGAGATGGTTATGCCTTAGAGGTGAAATCTCTCTTTACACCTTCTTCATTTAGTACAGCTTCAATTTCTCCTTTAAGCTTCTCCTCCACCATGTAATCAATATAGTCCATCCTCAATCTCTCATGTGCATCATGTGAATTGAAAGGTCACTTTTTAGTGTTGTATCTTTGTGTGTAGGGAATGGACAGATCTGTGATTTCTTCATCAGCAAAAATCGTCTCATCAGAGTCCGTGTCCTCCACATCAGTGTTTATTGCTTTGTCAGAGTTTGATATATCAGAGTTTGTTGTGAATGATAAACTCTGAGTACCTGCAAAAGATATATAACATCCTAAATCACTCTGTTTTTTTAAAATAATCTCATTACTTCTCACATCACACATATCATAACTTTTAAGAGTTAGATTTTGCTCACTAGAAGTAACTAACTTCTTTCTCAATTCTACCTCTCCTTTTGCCATATCTAGTGTCTGCCTTTCATTAATTCTGCTTTTCACTCATTTTACCTCATTCTTACATGAAAATCTCAAATCACATTGTCCTACAGAAATAAGAGGTGGCTGAGAAAGGAGGTATGTAGTCACATGAGTAGGGGTACCCTTTTTAGGACTATTCATGATCATTCCAGCAGTTAAAACAGGAAAGGTAAAATCTGAACTTATACTATCAGAGAATGCAAATTCTAAAGAAAAGTTAGAGTTTATACCTTGATTATTTATTGATGTACAAGGAGTGTCCATTGGCTGTGCAGAGATTGGTTGCACCATGATTGCATCAGAGATTGCCATTGGAATTGTCTCAGAGTTTGTATTACCAACATCAGCAATAACAGAATCTTCATTTATTGATTGTGTGCCTGCATCCAAACTTTGATTGGATGGTTCTTGTGGGGCAGGAGCCTGAACAACTTCTTCAACCCTTTGAGTTGAAGGTTCTTGTGGGTTGTACCCCTGATTCCTGCTGGCTTCATCTGCTTCACTTATGGATGCTTCAACTCCTTGTGTTGAAGGTTCTTGTGTGCCTGACCCTTCATAGACTGCTACCTCACATTGAGAGGCAGGTTCTTGTGTGTCCTGGCCAAAAAAAACTTACTTCTTCTTCTTCCTTGAAAATTGTTTTGAACTAGGAGAGGCTGAAGATGATTTAGATTTCTTAGCTTCCATCTCTTTCCTTACTTCTTTTGCCAGCTCCCTAACTCTTTCATAAGAAATCTCTTTAATAACTTTCTTAGGTGAATGAGTAGAAGAATCAGATACTGTTATAGGAACAGCTTTACCAACATCAACAATACCAACAATGGTATTATCACTAGCCAATTTAGGTTGTACCAACTCATCAGAGTTTATCAAGACATCAGAGTTTATTGGATTCTTATAGAATATTGGCTCAGAGTTTAGGATGTCTTCAGAGTTTAACAAATTTCCAGAGTTTAAGATTTTAATTTGATCAGAGATTACTGGATCAGAGATTAAAACATCAGTGTTTATTCCTTCAGTGTTTAAGCCTTCATATTTGAAACCTTTATCAATCTTCTCCTTTTTTTCTTTTTGATCTCTGGCATTGGATTGACAGTGAATTGCTTCATGTATGGAGCTGGAGGAACTTCAGAAGCCTTCTTTACTACTTTCTTCTCCGGAAAAACCAGGCCATCATTGCTATTATCAGAACCAGTCTTTTCATCAATCAACTTCCTTTTCTTTTCAGATTTTTCTTTTTTTCTTGCTTGGGCCTTGTTGAGTGGTTTGTTTTACAACTACAGTCTTTGTGGAGATCGTAGAGATTGGTAATTTTGTTTGGTGATCAATGTTTGGATTGTGACTTGGGTTAGAATCAGAGGGTGTTAAACTCTGACTCATAGTCATTGACAAGAATTCCCTCCCATACGTGGTAGGCATTCTCTGATGTAAGAAAAGCCTGACCCATGTGGGATAAAATAAGTTACAGATTTTGCCTTCAGCACTTTTCTTTGCATCTTTCCTTGTGAGATCAGCAAATATTCTCTTATTCATAGAAAAACTAACTAAACTCTGGTCATCCTCAAAGTTTACATTAGGCAATAAATGGCTAAAAATTAACTAAAGAAATCTAATAAAATAAATAGTGTGTGTATCATCTTCAATTTTGCTAGCTAATTGCCTAATTATTAAACACGGAAAATTATAATTCAAGTTATGGGTCAGAGAATACCCAATTTGTTGTGATAGCTATGGAATTGCATCAAAGTTGGTGCATTTTCATGTGAAGGCCCTCGTGATGCAATCAAAGAAGAAGCTCCACTCTCTTATTAGATGAGGTCTTGTCAAACTCTCTAGCTTTGACAGGCTTCTTCCATAGCCTATTGACCTAAAAAACTCTTTGACTTGGTCATCTCCAACTATGTCATCATACACAGCCACTTCTGGAAGATGAAGGGCATGACGAACCATAGCAAGAGTAATTGTATGTTTCCCATTGCATTGAAAAGTGATTACTGGTTCTTCATCATCACTAGCATTGTTAAATTTTGCAGTTGACCAGATTCTGAGCAGTGATTGGGTAGAGAAATTCAAGGGTTCCTGAAGCGCATACCCAATGTAGCTATGCTGTAAAAAGTCTTGAATCACATGAAAATCTTGGGGTATGTCAGTTTTAGAAAGATGTGAGATGTAGTTTGTAGCAACAAAAGTATAATTATGAAATGTAAGACCTTTGGATGCCATTGAAAAACAAAGATATACAAGTTTGAGAAATTAGGGTTTGTTTGAAATGAGAGAGAAAGAGAGAAATATTATATACAGATGAATAATTCAAGAAGAAACAAAATGAATTAAACTATTCCCTCTCAATTGCATATAACCAGTAGTGGGACACGTGACAAGATATAATAGGATGAGTAATTATTAGAACGAGTCTCAAAATACAACAAGTGTGTGCATATAAGTGTAATGATATGAACCGTCTTTTGTGAGAAATATGCGCCCTATTATAAGTCCAATTAGAGAATAGTAATTATGATGTCACAAAATTAAATATGATGTCATAAATACGATCTCAGAGTTTAGCACTTAAACAGAGTTTACCAATCATGAAATCAGAGTTTATACAAGTCAGAGTTTAGTATTTACTGTCAGATTTTACCACATACTTTGACAGAGTTTACCATAAACACTGATATTTTGTGATCAGAGATTAGATACTTCAATGATCAGAGTTTACTCCATTTTCCATCAAAGTTTACCACATACTTTTACAGAGTTTATCATATACTCCGATTGTCTGCTACTTGCCATCTCAAGTTGAGCCACTTGTCATCATCCCTAATTTAGAAACCAATCTTATAAATGTTTCTTCATGCAAAGGCTTAGTGAATATATCTGCTAATTGTTGATCTGTGGGAAAAAATGCAATTCAATTGTCCCTTCCATGACGTTCCCTTATGAAATGATATCAAATACTGATGTGCTTTGTCAGAGAATGTTGAACTAAATTTCCTGTCATTGCAATAACACTTTGATTATCACAATAAATAGGAATTTTAGAAAAGTTCAAACCATAATCTAATAGTTGACTCTTCATCCATAAGATTTGTGCACAACATCTTCCACAGCTATATATTAAGCCTCCGCTGTTGATGTTGAGATTGATTTCTGTTTCTTACTGAACCATGACACAAGTCTTCCACCTAGAAATTGACAACTGCACTTGTGCTTTTTTTTAATCAATTTTGCATCCTGCAAAATCAGCATTTTAATAGCCTCTAGGATACTATAAGCCAAGATTAATAGTGCCCTTGAGATATCTGAAAATTCCCTTAACAACAATCAAATGAGGTGCCCTTAGATTTGCCTCAAATCTAGCACATAGACATGTGGCAAACATAATGACTGGTCTACTTGCGACCAAATAAAGCAGAGAACCAATCATTCCTCTGTATGCTGTAATATCTACAGGTTCTATAGTGTCTTGATCAAGTTTGGTTGCAGTAGCCATTGGAGTTGTAGCAGATGCAGAGTCTTGCATTTGAAATTTAGTGAGTAGATTCTTTGTATATTTAGACTGATTAATGAAAATGCCTTCCTCAGTTTGTTTTACTTGTAATCCTAGAAAATAACTCAATTCTCCCATTATGCTCATTTGATGCCTAGACTGCAGTAACTTTGAAAATCTTTCACAGAGTTTCTCATTAGTGGAACCAAATCTAATATCATCAACATATATTTGTACCAATAATAAATCCTTACCTTGAGTTCTATAAAACAAGGTTTTATCAATTGTACCGCTAGTGAAACCACTTTCAAGTAAAAATTGAGCCAGAGTTTCATACCATGCTCTTGGTGCTTTTTTGAGTCCAAATAAGGCTTTATCCAGTCTGTAGACATGATTTGGATATTTTGGATTGACAAAGCCAGGTGGTTGTTCAACATAAACTTCTTCTTCAAGTTCACCATTTAAAGATGCACTTTTAACATTCATCTGGTAGACCTTGAATTTCTTATGTGCAGCATAAACAAGAAAAATTCTGATTGCTTCAAGTCTAGTTACTGGTGCAAAGGTTTCATCATAATCAATACCTTCCTGTTGAGAATAACCTTTGGCTACTAGTCTTCCTTTGTTTCTTGTAATGATTCCATCAGAGTCTGTATTGTTTCTAAATACTCATTTTGTGCCAACAATTGATCTGTTCTTTGGCCTTGGAACTAGGGTCCAAACTTCATTTCTTTCAAACTCATTCAATTCTTCCTGCATTGCAATAACCCAATCTAAATCTTTCAAAGCATCTTCAACCTTCTTGGGTTCTGTTTGAGAAAGAAAACTATGAAATAGACATTCATTCTGAGTAGTTTTTCTTGTCTTTACTCCACTTTCTAGATCACCAATAATTAAATCAGGTGTATGATCTTTGGTCCATTTTCTTGGATGTGGAAATTTTTTTGAATTAGATTATCCCCCATTATTTGTGCCTTCATAGAATGATTCTTATGTGAATGTTGATCCTCCCCCTGAAGATGTGCTTCCATCAGTGTTTGATGTCTCAGAGTTTATGTACTCAGAGTTTGAATTATAAGACATTGAGGTCTCAGAGTTTATGGTCTCAGAGTTTGATTAATCAGAGTTTAGGGTTTCAAAGTTTGTGTTGTTCAGAGTTTGGTTAGACTCTGATATTTCAATAACTATGGTTTGTTCTTTAATGTCAGTATTTGATTGATGTTGCTCCCCCTCAACATGTGCAGAATATTCAATTTTTATTTCAATCATTTCTGAATCATAGTTTAAAGAATCAGAGGTTACCTCACCAGTGTTTGGTTGAACAGAGTTTATCTCATCAGTGTTTGGTTCAACAGTGTTTGACTCATCAGAGTTTAGTTTAATAGAGTTTATATTCTGCAATTCATTCTCAAATCTCAGAGTTTCCTGTGCATCTTGATCATGTAATCCAACTATCTTTCCTTCATCAAAAGAGACATTAATTGATTCCATGACTGTCATTGTCCTTAAATTGAACATTTTGAATGCCCTTGAAGAGGTTTTAGAAGTTGTTACATAACCAACAAAAATTATTTCATATGCTTTAAGTTCAAACTTCTTCAATTGTTTAGGATGTGTTTTGAGAATGCAACACTTGCTTCTAAAGATGTGAAAGTACTTAACATTTAGCTTTCTTCCCTTCAAAGATTCATATGGAGTCATTCCTTGTTTATTTATTAAATAACAATTCTGAGTAATGCATGCATTATTCACAGCTTTTGCCCAAAAATAAGTAGGTAGTTTTTCTCCTTCCAGCATAGTTCTAGAAGCTTCAATTATAGTTCTGTTCTTTCTTTCAACTACACCATTTTGTTGAGGTGTGCCAGGTGTTGAAAATTGTTGAATAATACCTTTTGTTGAGCAGAATTCCTCCATTACAGAGTTCTTAAACTTTGTTCCATTGTCACTCCTTAGATTCTTTACCTTGTGTGTTGATCCATTCTCAATCATTGCAATATGATCAAAAATTATCTCTGCAGTTTCATCCTTCTTATGCAAAAAGTACACCCAGGTAAATCTAGTATAATCATCAACTATCACCAGAGTATATTTCTTCTTTCCAATGAACATAATGTTTACAGGACCAAATAAATCAAGATGCAAAAGATGATAAGGTTGATCAATTGAATTTTCAGTTTTGCTCTTGAAAGATGTCTTCTTTTGTTTGGCCTTTTGACATGAATCACATAGTCTATCAGGATGAAATTGAACTTTTGGAAGACCTCTAACTAGATCCTTTTTCACTAATTCATTAATGTTTCCAAAGTTCAAGTGACATAGCTTTTTGTGCCAATTCCAGCTTTCCAAGGATGATGCCTTTCCAAGTAGGCAAGTTAAAGGACCATCAAAGTTTACATCTAAGCTAGCTTCAAATAAATTTTTATGTATGTGACCAATAAGAACTACTTTCTCATTCTTCTTGATTTTTACTTCACAATGAATTCCATGAAAATTCATAGAATAACCTTTGTCTATAATTTGACTCACACTTAACAAGTTATGCTTGAGTCCTTCAACCAGAGCTACATTTTCAATGATGACATTTCCAATCACAATATTGCCATATCCCAGTGTTCTTCATATGTTGCCATCTTCATAAGATACTGTTGGGCCAGCCTTCTCCTCAAACTCTGAAAGCAGGGATTTATTTCCAGTCATATGTGCAGAACATCCACTATCAATCACTAGAATGTTTTTCATGTTTCCCTGCAATCAGTAAATGCAAATTAATTAGTAGGTTTAGGGACCCAAACTAGTTTGGGTCCCCAAACTAGTTTGGGTCCTTTCTTTTGAAACCTGTTAACTTTTGCAGCAGAAGTATTTTTATCAGAGTTTATGTTAACATAGTTTACATGATCAGAGTTTGCATTTTCAAAGTTTATACTGTTAGAGTTTACCTCACTTTTATCAGATTTTATCACATAAATTTGTTTGAAGCATGTTTTGGAGATACATTTATTTGAGGTAATGGTTCATAATAATTATAATACAAACTATGATATTTTTTGCAAGTATAAATAGAATTCCATAAACTACCACAATGAAAGCAGGGATTTTGTGGTCTATATCTAGTTTGTTTTCTAGTCTCTAAACTAGGTCTTTCAAGTTCCTTCTTTTTATTTTGTTTGCACTCAATGGCAAGGTGATTTGAATTACCACAAGTAAAACATGTTTTTCTAGGAGCATCAGGGATATACTTATAGTTATTCTCCTTAGTAATTCCTACTTTGCCATTTGTATTTCTTTTCACCTTTTTAGGTTTGTTTTTATTTGTGACTGCCTTCAACTTTTCTTTAAGTTACTTCTAAGAAAGTAACCCTATGTTCACCTTTTTATTTTCTGACACACTATTATTTTTAGAACATTCATTAGAAGTTTTCTTTTCATTACTAGCTCTAACAAATTTCATAGGTTTATTCAATATTGCTTTTATGTGTGTTTTAGTGTGTGTATCCTTATCAAATTCATAACCTAAAGCAGAAATCCAATTCTTCTTAGACAACATTTGTTGGACTCTCTTTCCAGAGTTTGTCCAAACTCTGAAAGTTTCTTTATCTTTAGCTATCTCAGATTTCAGATATTCAACTTGAATTTCTAACTAAGTTTGCATGTGAATAGCATTATCATGGTCTTTCTTAGTGTTTATCATGTCAGAGTTTTCAGATTCAAGAATGTTATTACAGCAGTCAGAGTTTGTATCTCAGATGACTTTCCTCTTCAGCACATACAACTCCACTATATTCATTTTCTCAAAGCTCATTGTCGACAATGTTCTCGATCCCAGTGGTGTTGAATTGATATACATCTTCCAACTAGATTTGAATGCACTGACTGACACACTTGTTATTTAATCTGATAGCACAACATAGAACTCATGAACATCTTCAATTTTTTCCTTATGGTTCTAAAAAGGTCAAGGACTTCTCTGTCTTTCTTCTGACTTAGAGTTAATTCCCTTTTCTCCAACAGACTCCTTTCTTCATCCCATTCAGGACTAACTTTAGCTTCGATGTCCTTAATTCTATTTCTTCTTTCCATTGCGTGTTGAACTCTTCTCCACTTTTTTTTCATCAACTCTTGAGCTTGAACTATATCTTGAGGAACAACTTCATCTACACCAACTAGAAGACAGTCATTATCAAAAGCATATTCTTCAACAAATTCCTCCTCGACATCTATACCTGCAACCTTTGTTGTTTCACCTATTCCATTCTCAGTTGGAATATCCATTGACACATAGGATTCAAAGATTTTTCCTTCCTCCAGTTGCCTCGTTCCAGGCCTGTAAAAGATATCTGACTCCCCCTGAGCTGTATATTACATTATCATTTCAGCTCCAACTTTTTCTTGTTCTCTTGTTTCCCCCTCAGTTGGGTTATCCTCCCTTCCAACTGGAGTTATCTGAGTTGTTGAAGTTGATTGAGTAGTAGCAGGAACTTTCTGCGCCAACATTTATTGGACTAACTCTTTAATTTCTTTCATTTCATTGCACTGCTGCTCTTGAACTTCCAAGATTTTCCTTATAGAGTAATGAATTTTTATGATTTGGGCCTCCAGATTTAGAATCCTTTGGCTGTATGTTATGTGTGCATTGTGTGGGGTGTTTGTTTGGTCAATGGGTATCTCACTACTCACTGTTACTGTTCGATCACGTCCCCCAACACTCACACTCGGCTGATTAGGGCTAGGGAAATGGAGATCACTAAGGTTGAATGTATCACTCATCTCATTCATTGCATCCTGATCTTCTATACCTGCAAGAAAATCCATATCCCTTCTATGGGTAGGTTGCCTCTCTACCGGACCATAGTGGGTGGGGAGAACTCCTTTTTCAGGAACTGAGGGATTTAGACCCAGTGTGATCACCACTATGGATTCTGTAATGATTGGCAGAATTGAAGAATCTGTGATGCCAGCTGAAACTATTGAAAACCTTACCTGCTTAGAGACACCCTGAGCAGGTTCTACTACCGAAGCAGCAGATACTCTAAGTATAGAGTCCACATCCCTTCTATTGGTGTGTTGTCCCTCCGTCTGACCTGAAAAGGTGGGGATGACCTTCTTTGTAGGTGCTAGATTTGTAATCTCCAGGGGGACACCACCTTAGGCAGTGTAATAAGTGACAATTGAGAGCCTATGGTGCCCCTCAATACCTGTAAAGGCACTTCCACTTGTAGTGGTGATGATGTTGACGCAGCTACTCCATGAATGGAGACCTCTTCCTTTCTAAAGGAGAGTTGCCTTTCCACTTCACCCACTTGGGGAGGGAAAACATCCTTACTAGGATCTGGAGATGTTAAGTCCAGGGGTCACCACATTTGAATGTAATGAGTTGCTCATAAGAGTCAGTGATACCCCTTTTGTCTGTGATGATAGGTTCTGAATTAGATTAACCAAAACAGTACTGGCTACTGAAGTAGGTCATTGTGTTTCCATCTCTGTTTCTATTCCCGTACCCTTCAGGATTTTGTCAATTTCAGAATTTAGATCACGAAGAAACATAAAGGTTTCAGAGATTGGAGAATCAGGTTTCTGGGTCACAGTTGCCTTAGGTTTAAAATTCATTTTTCATCATTTTTGAGAAGGTAGAGCGGTAGGGGATATTTCAAAAAATTTCTGATTCGGAAGGGACTCACTCCTATCATCTATATCAAGGGTTCTCTTTCTGGGTTGAGGAGATATATGGAGTGTTTGTTGAACTCTGGCAGTAGTTAAAACCGGTTGGTCGCCAAGTTCATTACGAGCTTCAAAGGTCTCAGAGGGCTCGAGTGTGTGCATTGCCGTTTGAGCACATAGGTAGATATAGTGACAAATTCATCTTGAAGGAAAGCAGAAAAGTCAAAATCCACAAGTGTACCTTCTTCCATTTGTTCATCGGATAGATTAGGGATGTACACATCTGTAGTCTGAGTCTCTTCCACTACAGCTTCAATAGTTACCTCCTATGTTGGATTTCCAGGGCTTCGCCTTTGATGTTCTTCTTAAGGAATTGGTTATTGTTCATTCTCAGAACCAACTTCATCCACGATATCATCTTCTTTTTTAGTTTCAGGTTCTTCTTCTTGAGTTGCTCCTTTTCTTTCTAAGTCATTGGATGTTTCAGCTTCAGTTTCCTCTTGAGAGGTTGCTTCTTCTTCTTCTTCACTTACAACTTTTTCTTCTTCTCCACTTGCAACTTCTTCTTCTTCTTCTCCTGCATCTTCTTCTTCAACCTGTGTAAGAAGAGCAAAATAATCTCGAATAGAAGTAGTCATTAGAGCAGGAGTAAACCTGTTTGGGTAGTCAACCTCATTCTGTAGCAACATGATTGTTTTGAACTGTAGAGAGGTTGACTCTTCCAAAGGACTATTTTGAAATGATTAGAGTTGATCAACATCCAGTACTTGATTCAATACCAACTGTAAAAATTTTGGATATAGACAAAAGTTCTCCATTTTTGCTTGGTTCTTTAGGATCTCCGCCATGATCAACCGTCCAAAATTAATTTTGATCTCAGAAGCCACTGCATAAGCAATCACCTTATTGAACTGTTAATCCCGTGGAAGACACCTGTCTTTGGTGCAAAGCCATGAGACAAGATGTTGAAGAATAGATTCCACTCCTTGGGTAGATGATTATTGTATATTTTCTTCAGGAGATTATTGTTTTCCCTTGTGTAGTGCAGAAACATAAAGAAATTGTTTAAATCTGTCTGAGATGGTTCATTTTTAAAATTTTCAGTCGTCAAATGAAGTGCTCGATTGATGTCATTTTCTGTTATTCACACTTTTATTGCTGAATTTTGCAAGTAAAAGCTAATATCTCATTTGCAGATGTGTTTTGAGCAGACCTGTATACCTGTCTAAGAAGATTTCTATTCAAAGGCACAACAGTGGTTAGTGCATATGGAACTATTGAATATTCATTTAAAAACCTGGCTCATTTACCTAACTAACCTGCTTCAGTCCAGCCATCTATTAAAATTAATAAATAATTAATCTTTTTAATCTCAAAATTACCTGCCATTTAATTAAAGTGAAATGTAATTTTTACTAATTAATGTCAAATTATTTTAGTAAATTAAGAACCAAATACTAATTATAAAATTACTTTGATTGTCGTGAAATTAAAATATGATGAACTCCTAGTAATTTTAAGCACACTATTAATTTTATTTTAATTTTTAATCGATTAAAACCTTAACAAACCCTAGCTTGCAGTTCGAGTAATTTGAAATATGAAGTTTCTAAATACTTAACCAAATCAGATAAAGTAATTAACAAATGATAGACAATATTTTGGGTATTACAGAATTGGTCTTGGATTTTAATTTGGACAGAGATTCGTTAAGATATTAGCAATAAAAAAAACTAGACCTTGTTGCGCCTTTTAAGGTGTGTGTACTGTGTAAGTATATCTGAATCGCAACAAAAACAAATGAAAATGAAGTGAGTGCAAATTTATATTTATAGGCGCAACAAAACATAACAAAATTTGTCCAAGGCGGTTTGTTTATATAGTGTGCCACAAAACTTTATAGGGCAACAAAAATATTATAAGATATTTTGTTACGCCTACACAGTGTGTACACTGTGTTGGCGCCACAAAATGGCTTAGCAGACCAAAAATGATCTAAGTAATTTTGTTACGTCTACACAGTGTGTACACTATGTTGGCGCCACAAAATAGTTTAGCGCAAAAAAATTTTTGTTCGAGTGTTTTGTTGCGCCTATACAGTGTAACCACTGTAAAGGCGCAACAAAACTTCTGGCCAACAAAATCACTTAGTGAATTTTGTTGTTCCACAAAATTTTGTTACAAAAACGTATTTATATATATGTGAATAATTCGTACAAAATTAGCAATAAAAAAATTATTCACTAATACAAATATATCACAAATTATTAATAATATATAATAAAATAATAAATTGTTATAATTATAAATATTTATAGGTTATGCTACATTTTTAATATTAACAACTATGGCCTTTAAAATATTAACAATAATAAGGTCCATAATTATTAAAGCTCACAAAATATTTAATAATAATAATAACAATATCATTAGTTGTTAAAATTATCAAAATAAATAAGTTAAGCTTCTTATTATTTTACTTTTATTTTAAATATGAGAATAAATATAAATATTCATCCTTTTTATTTAAAATAATTTTAAATAATATTTAAATATATAAGTGTCAAGAATTTATCAATTAAATAAAAGCTCCTAAATATTTTCTAAGATCAAAATCAAATAAATACCATATTAATAAAATTAGCAGGCATGCACAATGTATTTATCTAATATTTAATGTTAATAACTGGAAAATAATTTGGTAAATAAATTCACAAGTCCTAAAAATATTGAAATTAATTAACCAGTGAATTTATCAGCTTCAAATTGCAGTTATAGATTACTAACAAATTAGTTAGTAGAATTTAACATCCCAAGTTCACAAACCAGTCTAGTGAAAGTGATTTCATCCAGTGGTTTAGTGAAGATGTCTGCAATTTGCTGCTCTATAGGTACAAAAAATAACTCTACAGTATCATTCATGACATGCTCTCTTATGAAATGATACCTGATATCAATGTGCTTGGTCATTGAGGGCTGAACAAGATTGTTTGTGATTGCTATGGCATTGGTGTTGTCACATAATATGGGAATTTTGCTCAGCAATAGTCCATAGTCTTGAAGTTGGTTCCTTATCCACAATATTTGTGCACAACAACTTCCAACAACAAAATATTCAGCTTCAGCTGTTGACATTGCAACTGAGTGCTGCTTCTTGCTGTACCGGGACACCACTCTTCTACCAAGGAATTGACAACTCCCTGATGTACTCTTTCGATCAACCCTACAACCTGAATAATCAGAATCTGTATAGCCAACAAGGTCAAAACCTGTATCTTTAGGGTACTAAATTCCAAGATTCAGACTTCCCTTAAGATACCTAAAAATGCGTTTAACAGCTATAAGATGTGATTCTTTAGGGTCAGACTGAAACCTAGCACACAAGCATGTAGCAAACATAATATCTGACCTATTTGCAGTTAAGTAAAGTAATGAGCCGATCATACCTCTATAACTTGTGATGTCTACCCTCTTACTAAGTTCAACTTTATCAAGATTAGTGGCAATTTCCGTTGGGGTTTTGGCTGATGATGCTTCTTAGAGACCATACTTCTTCAATAGATCTCTGATGTACTCGGTCTAGCAAATAAAGATTCCATCTTTCCTTTGGCTTACTTGGAGTCCAAGGAAGTAATTCAGCTCTCTCATCATGCGCATTTCATACCTACTCTGCATTAGCTTACCAAATCTACTACACAACTGATCGTTAGTAGAACCAAATATAATGTCATCCACATATACTTGTACTAATATCATGTCATTTTTATGAATTTTATGAAATAGAGTCTTCTCTATGACACCTCTAGTGAAACCATTTTCAAGTAAGAATATATATATAGTGTCATACCATATCTGAGGTGCTTGCTTTAAGTCATAGAGTTCGTTGAAGAGAAAGTATACAAAATCTTCAAATTCTGTATCTTCAAACCCTGGGGGTTGTTCCACATACACTTCTTCTTCAAGCTCTCCATTCAGGAATGCACTTTTCACATCCATTTGATAAACTTTAAAGTTGGAATGTGCTGTGAATGCCAGAAATATCTTGATAGCTTCAAGCCTTGCCACTAGTGCATATGTTTCATCATAATTTATTCCTTCTTCTTGGGAATAACATTTAGCAACCAGTCTGACTTTGTTCCTCGTAACAATGAAATCTTCATCCAGTTTATTTCTAAATACCCACTTTGTGCCAATAATAGACTTGTTCTTTGGCCTGGGTACCAGCTTCCAAACTTTTTGTCTTTCAAATTGATTGAGTTCTTCTTGCATAACAATAACCCAATCTGGATCTTCTAGTGCTTCTTCAAATTTCTTTGGTTCTATCTCAGAGAGAAAACGAGAGAATAAACATTCATTATGTGAAGCACGTCTTGTTTGGACTCCAACATTTGGATCTCCTAGAATCAACTCAAAGGGGTGATCCCTACTCCACACCCTATGCCTAGCCAGATTTTCCCTAGATGATTCAGCCTAATTATCATTAAAGTGTTGAGTCTTGTTAGTAGATCCTTCAGTTGCTCCCCCTGAGCTGCTGCTTGGATGAGAATGAGATTCTCTACCACTACTAGTAGTTTATGTGAATCTTCCACTGTTTCCACTACTAGGGTCAGAATCATCATTGTTCTTATTCTCATTTGGTGCTTGATTTTCTGTTGCAGCTTCAGTATCTATTTCACCTTCATCTGGGTTCATATTTTCAAACTGCAGAGTTTCAGTGTTATCTGTTCTTTGCAGACTTGGGAGATTGAGATCATTGAAAGTTACATTCATGACTTCCAATGACGTTTTTATGTTCAATCACATAAACCCTGTATGCCTTAGATTCCAGAGAGTAGCCAAGAAATATACCTTCATGAGCCTTGGATTCAAACTTTCCTAGATGATCATCATCTTTCAGTACAAAGCACTTAGCTCCAAACACATGAAAGTATTTCAGTGTTAGTTTCTTGTTTTCCATCAACTCGTATAGATTCTTGTCATGATCTTTATTAACCAGGGTACGGTTATGAGGATAGCAAGCTGTGTTGACTACTTGAGCCTAAAAGTATAGAGGTAACTTAGCTTCATTCAACATTGTTCTTGCTGCTTCAACTAAAGTTCTGTTCTTCCTTTCTACTACTTACAAAAAATCATTCAGGGTTATATTTATGAATTCTGTTCCATTGTCAGACCTTATTTTCCTGATAGGAAAATCAGCTTCTAACTCTATTTTTTTATGTGATCAATAATTGTTTGAGGGGCTTCATCCTTTGAGGCTAAAAACATCACCCACGTGTACTTAGAGTAGTCGTCTACAATTACTAGTGCATATCTCTTCCTTGATATAGACATGACGTTGACTGGACCAAATAAATCTATATGCAGAAGTTATACTGGTTCAGTAATGTCTGATGAATCTTTGTTTCAGTGAGATGCTTTCTGTGACTTCCTCTTTTCACATGCTTCACATAAACCTTCTTGACAGAATTCCATCTCAGGTAATCCTCTAACCAATTCCCTCTTAACTAAAGAGTTCATTGCCTTGAAGTTCGGGTGTGAAAGTTTCTTATGCCATAACCAACGGTCCTCTATTGAAGCTTTGCTGTAAAAACATTGAACTTCGCCTTTGCTTGCAGAGAATAAGTCAGCCACAAAGAGATTCCCTTTTCTCACTCCTTGAAGAGCAAGCTTCACATCTTTCTTGTTTTGGATTGCATATCTTTCCTTTTCAAAAGTTACTTTATACCCCTTTTCAGTGAACTGACTGATACTTACACTGCAAGAAAAATAGCTTCAGATAAGTATTTTTCCCCGTTGTATAAAGACCACAAATCCCGTTGTCTTTTGAGATGCCGTCTCTTATGTATCTCAGACAACAATACACAATTGTTGTGCAAAACAAAGCCAGACAACATAGATTCAACAACATTGTCCAAGAGCTAGAAACAACAACGCCAGTTGAAAAACCTGTTGTGAACGTCGAAAAAATTAATTTTAATTTTAATAATGACATTATTGTAGATTTACCACAAAGTAATTGTCTACACCATAACTCGTAACATAAAACGCATACTCATTTTCATGTTCAAACTATAAAAGTATGTACTTAGTATTCAATAGCTATATACATTTATACATATCCATATTATAAATATATATTTCAAGTTATAGGGTACAAAAATCAAAATTCATAAAGAAAACTATTTTTTTAATTATTTTAAAAATCTAATTCATTATACAAGAGTTTTTTTCTTTTCAAAATCGTTGTCTTCATTAAACTGATACAATGGTTTTTTTAAAGCATCGTGTCATTTCATTTTATACAATATTTTATTCTACCACTGTCTTACATTGAAAACCGATGTGTTATTTTAACTCGTACAACACATTTGCTTAAAAAAACGTTGTCTGTTTGATACTAGAAGACAAAAATTAGGTTTTTAGTATAAGACGAAAAATGTTTATTTACTATTTTGACTTGTTTTGTTAAAAAAATATATAAAACAAATTTAAAATATTTTGATTTTTTTATACATGACTAATACATATGAACTCAAACAACGATTTTTAATCCAAAATACATGTCTGATAAACTAGAATACAACACACAAAAATAAAGAAAAAACACTTGTATGAAAATACACAATAGCATCACAATAGTGTTGTCTAAAGATTACTTAAATAAAACAAAGGAAAAACACTTTTATCAGTATAATCAGTCAAATAACGGATAATTAAAGCATTGTCTGACTTCTACTTACAGAGTTTATGTTATACACAGTTGTCTAAAATGTCTCTAATCTAATACTTCAGACAATAATTTTGTAAATGGTCGCTAAACTGTTGTAATGAACCTGGTTCACACAATATTTTTTTAATGATGAAAATAAATGCTTGTCTGTTTATTTCGGGCAATAATTTTTCTTTTAACTGTTGTCTGAAGCTGTTTTTCTTGTAATGTTAGAAGGTTGTGCTTTAATCCTTCAACAAGAGAGATATTTTCTATGATAACATTTCCAATTTCCAGATTGCCATATCCCGTTGTGAATCCCTTACTGTTATCTCCAAAGGTCACTATCGGGCCAGCTTTCTCTATCACATCTGATAGTAGGGCTTTATCATCAGTCATATGCCTTGAACAGCCGCTGTCGAGAATCCACATGACACGTTTGGTCTTTGCTATGCCCCACAACCACAGATTGATTACTTCTTCTTTGGCACCCAAATTTGATTGGGTCCAAGAAGCTTAGATAAGTAAACATATTTAGCTACAGAAATTTTCTAGTCCTTGTCTTTCTCATCGACTGTGCCCTTGCCCTTTGGTTTAGCCTTGACAGGGGTTTCTTTAGGCTTAGGGACAAGGGATTCCTTCCTAGACTTAGGAGGACTAGCAGTCTTTGCCCTAACATGCTTTCTATTCATGTTCACATCTGTATTAATGCAAGTACTAGATGATGCATTCATCAAGTTTATGTATGCAGACATGATGTTGAAAGCACATGGCATGCATCCTACTTTACCGCATGGTTGATGAGGGATAGACCTGGCAGGCATTGCAGGCATGGCAGGCATATTAGAAATTTCTGATTTTACTACTTTTATCTTTTTGCTGCATGCGTAAGATGACCAGTAGAATTACAATTGTTACAAACTTGTCTAATAGCTTTGAGATAATAGGCATAATCATTTTTCTTATTAACACCTATCTTGCCATTTCTGTTAGCTTTCTTCTTTTCATATTTGTTGCCTATTTCAATTTTAATTTGTTTCTTAGGTTCCTCAATTTTTACAGATTTCTTAGGCAACTTTTGTTTATTTTCTTCCTCTTTCTTTTGATCCTCAACAAGAATTTTTTCTTTCATTAAGATCTATTCTTCATCTAAGGGTTCGATGACAAACTTCTTGTATAGGGGCTTAGGGACATTTTTTAATACATGTGAAATGTCTTGCTTCACAGGACTTTCCTCAACAATTGATTCCTCGTGTCTCTTTCCTGCCTTTTTATCATAGTCAAATCCTATTCTAGTTTTTTGACCTATGACCTGTTTATCTATTGCCTCCTTAACAAGATTAGCAGATTTCTTATAAGCTTAAAGTTTTAACACTAACTCAAAAATTTTATTCCTAAGTGCAGTTTCTACTTCTTAGTTGCATTTGTCTCTATTCTGCAGATATTCTATCTTCTGTTTCAGATCTTCTAAGTTAACACATGCAAGCTCTAGTTCTTCATTTCTAGTTTCTAGAATTTTATTCTTTAGAACTAGTTTAACATTTTCTTCTTCAAATGCTAGCATGCTTGTGTGAATGTTAAACATTTCTATGCTTAGATCTTCTATTGTTTTCTTGTAATCAGAATTAGACATGTCATCTGTGGAAAGAAATGATACCTTTGATGGCTGAGGTGATGCCTTTGAAGAGTCTGTCATTAGTGCAACATTTGTTAGTGTAGGTGCCCTAGAGGCAATACAATGTTTCTTTTAATAGACCTTTATGTCATTTGATTATTTAATAAACGTATTTATTATGACTTTAAATACTG
Source organism: Oenanthe sinensis (assembly GCA_028671895.1). NCBI lineage: Eukaryota > Viridiplantae > Streptophyta > Magnoliopsida > Apiales > Apiaceae > Oenanthe > Oenanthe sinensis. The sequence goes on from CM053798.1 coordinate 22,160,880, forward strand.
CGATATATTTGTTAGCATAATAAATGTCCTTAGAATCATGATACACATTGTATAGTTTAGTACATGACTTGAACTTGAGATTATATAATAGATCATATTCTTAAATGTCCCTAGTCGAGTATTATTATTATAGGACAATAATAATACATAAATAGACTAGTATGTTGTTTGACAGATAACCACATCTCATTGGTTATAAGTATGGGGATACTAAAGTCAACACATAGGTACATGCAGGAGTACATGGTACTGGACAGGCCCATAGTGAGATTCTTCATGTTTAATAAAGTCATAAGAAAGACTCACAGTGATAATGGTGTAATGATCCTTCGACTTGAGATCATTATATTTCTGTATGAGGATTAATATACTTTGACTACATTAAAAGTCACTTTTGACCGGGTGATGATAAAAGTGGACATCGGGTATATCATGAGTCGTATGAGAAATATGAATGATAGATAAAGGATTTAACCCTCCTATAATTAAGAGAGATATTATTGGCCTCTTGATTGAGTGAGACTATAAAATGCATGGCCATGCTCAAATAATGATTTATTTTTCATAGTCTACTCATGGATCAAGTAAACCCGGATTAAATGTTGAAGAGGATGACTAAATTCATGCCTTGAGTTTAATCTATAATATATATGGTTAAAGGGATTATATTACACGGAAACATTAATCACGAAAGGTTTTATCGAATCACGATTTAATTATTATTTAATTGGGTAGCAATGATGTATTACTAGATACCGCTCATTGTTTATAATTTTATTGGAGAAGAAAATTATTGCTAATTAAATAATAGCATATAGGGTCACACACATAGAGTACTTAGAGGAATAGTTAATTTAAATTATAGATTTAAATTAATTGATGATTATTTGAATTTTATTATATTAATTAAGTGAGACTTAATTAATTAAAATAATATAAATTCGAATTCGAATTTGAATTCTGCCCTTAATAATTAAGTGTGACTTAGTTATTAATTAAATAATAAAATTCGGTTTTATTATTTAATCTTAAACCTACATGGGTTAGGCTTTGCTGTTATGGGTTGCTATTATGGGCCTATTAACCAACCATTATAAATAGATAATGTAGGGTTAATAGATATTAGGTTTTTAAGAAAAAATGAACCCTAGCAGCAGCAAAGGCAGAGAGAAAATGCAGAGGCAGAATTCGAAATCATCAAAGGAGGCTAGTACATCCATTCCGTAATCAAGATCGTGAGACGTTCTTGAAGGTGCTCGTGTGGATACCATAGAGGTGCTTTCGAGAGGAAGACACAAGTCGTGAAAGCTAGGATCTCCGTTGAGTTCGTGTAAGTCAAGACCAGACAAAGGTATGATTCCGTTTCACCATAATCTGTCAATCTTATACATGATCCTGTGTTAGGGTTCCGAAATTTTTCGTTATATTTACGTTTAATCTGCTGCGTTTTATGCCTCGGAACCCAACAACATTTCCATATGTCTCTTCTTCATCATTGTCTGAGTCATCCCAGCTCTTTCCCTCGACTATATAAGCTCTGCCATAATGCTTCTTTACTAGTGCATCATACTTTTGCTTGAGTTCGTCATACGACTCCTTTCTTTCCTTTCCTTGCTTTGACTTCCGGCATTCTGTAGCAAAATGTCCGGGTTGGTCATAGTTATAGTACTTGAACTTACTGCGGTCTACTATTCCCATCTTATAACCTCCTTGATGTAAGACCCTGAAGACGAACCACCTCGGTTTTTATTTATGAAGCTGGAACCACTGTAACTGGTGTTACTCTTGAATTTGTACTTAGGGTTCCTTCTAAACCTGAGGTTATTGAACTTCCTTGCCATATAGGCCATTGTCTTATTTTCTAACTATTCAAGTTATTCCATTGAGTAGAAATCAACTTCATCGCCTGGTTGAGTTTTTCTGTAAATTCAGCTTCCAGAATTTCTTCTCTCTCAACTACAGGCTTCACTGTGCTAGTCTATGTGACAACAAAATCTTAGGGTATAAGTGTTGTAGTTTTTAACAGTGTTGTATTCTTATTGTCCATTGTTCCTGAACCATAAATGACGTGTCTTTGTTCTTGCTCCATTTCATGAGTTTTGAGATTTTCATATAGAATTTCAATGGACATTTCATTTATGTCACTTCTTTCGCTGATGGCGGAGATTTTGTGCTCAAGATGCGCTGACAGTGTCAGCATGAATTTTCTGTTGATCTCCCTACGTGACTAGGTCTTTCCGTGAAGTGACAAGTCATTCAACAATTTATTGTATCTCTCAAAAACTTGAGTGATACTTTCTCCAGGTATTGACTTGAAAGCTTCATATCGGGATGTAAGAATATCCATCCTGTTCTTCTTCACTTCTGTTGTACCTTCCATTAGCAGATCAATCGTATCCCACATTTATTTGGCACTAGAGTAATTAATCACTTGATTAAGCATTGTAGTGTCCAGTGAATCCATTAGGATACATTGAAGATGATTATCCCATGCAACTCTATCTTTATCAGTGTCAGTGTACTCTGAAGGCTCCTTTGGGGTAAATCCTTGAGGAATCCGTTCGTAGTCATCTAAAACTGTTTTTGGTGTTAGCTTCTGAGGTACATAGGGTCCATTTTCCAAAATTCTCATGTATTGAGAATTATCTGATTTGATGAAAGTGGACATCTTCTTCTACAGTAAAATGTATTCATTTATATCAAAGGCTGGGATTTTGATGCTACTACGTTTTTGGGTACTCATGGTTGTGAAGAATTTTAAATCTCAAAAAATAATTAATTTTTTAAAAATTAAAATTAATTCGAATAAAAATAAAATTTAATGAAATAAAATTTTTGTTCAAATTCTTGATGATTGATAGCTTTTTAAAATTAGTGTATTTAAAATTTTTAAAAAATTCAAAATTGAATTTTCTTTCAAAATAAGAAAATTTCAATATAAATTTTTCTAGATCTAAAAATGCACTTTTTCAAAAAACTATTTTCGGATCTTGATTTGTAACTTCAATCAACAAGCTCTGATACCAATTGTCAGGTCCAAAATCATCATAGAAGGGGGGTTGAATATGATGTTGGTAAATTTTCATTTAATTACGGATTAAGTATTTGTGTTCTTGAGATATTTAAATGATAGTAAATGACACACAATGATTCGGGGAAATATAGATATATTATTAAATCCCTGAAGTGCTACACTTCTAATCAAGAGATTAGCTTTTATGGGTTCAATCAATATTACAACAAAAATACAGGTGAGTGTTTAATGCTTGGTTTTAATGGAGCTCCCATAAGTTTGTTGAGTTTACTGAAGAAGATGCACACTGATGTCTTCGAATTAAACCCATATATATATTTGTTAGACTTTTGGAAATAAAATGAATTGATTATCTAACAATAGCTTAAGTCCTTTGTTGCGCTTCCAGAGTGACTACAGTGTATAGACGCCACCAAATTCTTTGTTGCGCCTCTAATCTTTTGTTACGCCTAAAGATACATTTTGTTGCGCCTCTACACCCATCCCCTTGTATAGGCACCACTACTGCCTTAGTGTAATCACCAAGTTTCCTTCCGCCTAGTGACATGTTAGTTATGCCACTACACAATATGCACAGTAAGGCGCCACAAACATGTCCATATGTTTTTGTTGCGCTTTTAACTTTGCTAGACACCAAGGCAAACATTTTATTGCGCCTATACTCTGATCCCTTGTGTAGGCGCCACAAAAACACTTAGAAACTTAGAATTATGTTTCCTCATGCCAATATTGTGACGCCCTCCCGACCCGGGGTCTAGATCGGGGAGTCACTACCACTCTATATGCATGCACCCTAAATAACAATAATAGAAAGTACGCATAAATATGACCCCGACTACTAGCCTGGACCTTTCAAGGTAATGGTATGAAACAAGCACACAACTACATTCATTTATATTTACGTTTACAGTAACCAAATAATATTACAACTTCTGAAACATCTCAAAATCTAATAACAAAATACAAGACTAAACAAAGTCTTTTCCTTCCAACTCTGCCTCGATCCTACCTGTTCAATCTCAGCCAGCCTAGCATAGTTCATGAAAGACATATTCTTCCTGGCAGTCTGCTTAATACGGACCATGATTCTCAAAAGCTGTAGATGTTAGAAAATAAAAGAATGAGCCACAAAAGCTCAGCAAGTAACCATACTGGTTAAAAACAGTTCTACAGGCTTATATATGATTTAAAAAGTCTTTTCTCAAAATCATGCTTTAAAATTTGTTGCTGGACCTCATTGTCCCATAATTGCAATTAAAATTCTAGTCAGGGTATTCATTACTCGCAAAACTTTCTTTTGTAAAACCACTGGCAGGGTTAAATGATTTCCATAACTGGTGCAAGGTAAATAAGAAACTGGAAAGTAATAATCAATTGCAAGTATAGGAGTAATCTGCAGGGTTAGATGGATAACAGGAAGTAATGTCTAACAATTGAAACAAGTCAAATCAAGGTATATCTGACAGTTGAAGCTGTATATGACAGGTTATAACAAGGCATTTCATTATTCATTACTAATCATTTCAAAGATCAGTTGCATAAAACTGTCCTTTCATTAGGACTGATCCTTTCAAATCATTTTATAAAACCGTCCTCTCATTAGGACCTTGCTTTTCAAGTCATTTATAAAACTGTCCTCTCATTAGGACATTTACTGTTTAAAAACAATTATTTTGGTTGAAGTTTTCTCACAACGCCAGACAGTACGGGTGATCAGCCACGTAAAGTCCCCATAACGGACTAAAGTCCCTCTGGACATAAAGAGTACTCATAAAGGCACTTATTGCCATTGGCCTTGGGCTATCTCATTATAGTCATTGATTATCTCATTATAGTCTTCACATAAAAAGTGTTGGACCGGCGTCACTCGGCCTCTTACGCCTCCAACCTATAGGAATCCGCAGAAACCATTTTGATCGGAATTCCTATAATAACCAAAACCTTTCTTTTTAAAGTTACCGAATCATTTGATGAAAAAGACTTCTTGAAAGTCGGATTCCATATTTAAATCCATTTTTAAGATCATTAGACAGAGGTAAAGTTTATTCCAGGATAAATCTCAAAACAAGTCTTTGTTGTAATAAAATAGGCAGAAATTTTGAACTGGGGATCTAAAACCAAGTTATAGTTGTGAAGTCAGGTTACAGGGTCAATCCACAGGTATAACAAGATATTTTGAAAACAGTTGTAAGGCATTTAATTGTAACAGTAGTTAGACAAATAAGAACAGGGTACTTTCAGGGTTAAGGTTAAGTAAACATAATTAAGGAAAATGGTGTAGACACAAGTCATAGTTCAAGGTCACTGGTTTAAGATTTTTAAAACTAGTTTATAAGCTGTCGGTAACAGTTCCGGGATTGAAATTTTAAAGTGCAATTAAAAACTGGTACGAGGTTGCAGTTTAAGTAAAATAATTAAAGTAAGGCAGGCTGTAACTTAAAACAGTTGAAATAAGATAACATAGTTGCAGGGTCATAAAACATTTCATGAATAGTGCTTAAGTTAAAAGAGATTAGGCAGTAGTTACTTGCCTTAAAAAGGAATGCTACAGCTGCTGAACAGGTAGATCACCTACACCAGTCACTAACTCTCTACTTTAGCTTTCCCTTTGTCCTTTACCTCAACGTCCTTCGTAGCTACACATAAATAATACTATTTCAGAATCTTATATACTCTCGACGTTCTCATTAACGTCTAACTATTCTACCCTTTCGATAATGCAACCCCTTAACACATGTATAATCTACTGTAGACATACTCTACTATATAATCACTTCTACATAGACCATTATATCATCCACAACATTCCTGACTGATAGCATTTCCTATACAGAAGTGGTGTGCCAATAGTGTTTTACAAAATCATTTTAGTTTTAGAAAATTTTGGTAGCACCTCCCCTGCAATTAGAGCTACCTGTCGGAATACAACCGACACAACCAAACATCAAAGTCAATCATACACAATCAGTTACTCATATATAATACCAATTCCATGTCTAATAAAACAATGTCTATAGAAGTTATATAATTAACATCACCAAAGTTAACTACATATAATATATCTCAAGTTCACACTGAACAAGCATATGCATCTGCCAAGTATATATATATTATAGCAAGTCCTATTTACAGGAATTACTAGAATGGCATCCCAATTATCCTTATAACGTAGAATTCGAATATTCCACTTGATAAAATTCAAGAATCATAACAATTGAGTTGTTTTCCACAAACAATTAGTGACTATCATCAAGTTACAAATCTAATGCACCAAATAAACATCTCAATTAACCACATACTAATCAATCTACAAACTCAATCTACTCTTTATATCTTAACATTTTCGAACATAATTATATATATGAGCCTAACTAGAAAATCTACTATTTAATCATAACAATTAACACAACTCAACTAACACAATTGTATAGTTACTACTTCGAGCAATATATTCACAATCTTTCATATCTCATTCGAATCACTACGTACAAATTACACAAGCAATCAGTTCAGTAACTAGGCATGGCAATTAGCATCAATTAATTCAAGCTTATGTTGCCATTAATCCAATTTCGAACATAATATATTCGAAAATTCACTCCATCCCTTATAACAATTCAAAAATCTCCACAACTTAACTAATTAATTAAAACAATTCATACATTATTCGAATAGCTTCAATTAAAATAATTAATATCAAACCCCCACTAATATGCATGTACTAATTCATTACAAAGCATAATTATGCATATAGTTCGAAAAATCCAATATAGTTCAAAATCTCTACATGCAACCATCGAAAGCTAGAATTTAACATATATCATAGCCATTAACAAGGCAGCAACAAGAATCAGAGTAAGGCATCACAATTCCGGTTGAACAATATCAATTCCATTCGGCAAACTAGCATGCAACTCGCAATAAGCAACTAACATCGAAACATAAACATAGAATGGTAATTAAGGGGTCTTAGGCTCAGGTGTACCATCATAGCCCTTCCACCGGCTCACCGGAGGTTCACCGCCGATGGGGTAAAGCTTCGGGGGTACTTGTTTCAGAGCTTCCTTCCACGAAGCTTCACCAAAAATCGATTACAACACAAATCCAAGCTTCAGAACATCGATATGTTATTACAAATCCTTGCATGAAACTCTACCATTCGGGTAACACATACACGCAGCACATATATACACATATATATACGGTTACATGCAAGGTTCGAGAGAGGAAACACACAAGAACCGAACAATTTCTAGCATCAATCAATTAACTATAAGCAAAATGACATAGAAATTAATTGAGATAAAGAATCGCGGAAGAGAGACAAGGACCCGACCTGAAAACAAGAGTGCAGAACAAAGAAAATGAAAGTGGGCGGTGGCTTTTGACAAAACAAAGACGGGGGTATATTTGTAATTTCACAATTTCGATTTCTGAATTAAAATAATTATTAATTCGAATTTTTAGAGAAATAGGGTACAAAAATGAGTTTTATATTTTTAAAATAAAGAATACGAATTTAGAAGCTCACCCATATTTTTGAAATATTTTTCTGGTGAATAAATAATTAAGTAAAAATCGGGGAAGTTTAGGCACTTTAAATAGAAATAAGAGTAGAGAAATCCTTAAAATATTTTAGTGCTCAAATAAAATAAAATTTTATTTTTAAAACCTTTCTGAATATCCCAAGAGCATTGTGGAGAAGATTTCATGATTTTTGGACATTCCAATAATTAAATATGGAATTTAGAAGAGTAATATCTCTGGAATAAAACCGGAATAAAAGATTTCTATAAAATCACTGGGACTAGAATTAAATACACTACCATTTTTAGAAAGTCTCTAAAATCACATAGAAGCTACATATAAAATTTCATAATTATTGGACACACCAATAAGTTTATAAAAATCAAACAGTTACTCAATTAAGCATGGAAAATCAATTAATCACCTAATTAAAACACTTAAGCATAATGCAGTCAAACGGGCAGTCAACCAGACATATAAAATAACCACATATCATATCTTAACACATTAAAACACATAAATCATATACCTCATATTATTCAAATAGATTTAATTATCTCGATCGTTACATTCTCCCCCCCTTAAAAAGATTCTGTCCCCAGAATCAGCCTAAGTAAACAAATAAGGATACTTTTCAAGCATTTCACTCTCAAGTTCCCAGGTGGATTCCTCAACCCGAGGATTTCTCCACAAAACCTTTACAATCCTAACAGACTTATTCCTTAAAACATTATCCTTATGATCCTGAATCTCTACAGGCTGTTCTACATAGGACAAGTCAGGTTGAATCTCTAGGGGTTCATATTCTATTACATGACTCATATCAGGATTATACTTTCTAAGCATAGATACGTGAAAAATATTGTGAATGTGCTGCATCTGCGGTGGTAGAGCCAATTCATATGCAACTTTCCCAACTTGCTTCAAAACTTCAAAAGGTCCTATATATCTTGGATTAAGCTTTCCTTTCTTGCCAAATCTACTAACACCTTTCCACGGAGAAATCTTTAATAACACTTGGTCACCTTCTTCAAAACTCATATCCTTCCTTGACTGGTCAGCATACTTCTTTTGCCTGTCTTGAGCAGCTAGCAATCTCTTCTGAATCAACTCAATCTTTTCTTTAGTTTGTTGAACTAACTCTGGACCCAAAATCTTACGCTCACCAACTTCATTCCAACACACTGGTGATCTGCATTTTCTTCCATATAAAGCTTCATACGAGGGCATCCCAATACTGGCATGATAACTGTTGTTATATGAAAACTCCACTAACGGTAGATGCTCGTCCCAACTTCCTTCAAAATCCAAGGCACAAACTCTCAACATGTCTTCAATGGTCTGAATTGTTCTTTCACTCTGGCCGTCTGTCTGAGGATGATATGCAGTACTCATATTCAACTTTGTTCCCAAACACTCTTGAAACTTCTTCCAAAATCTAGAATTAAATCTCGGGTCTCTGTTAGACACTATTGATACAGGAACACCATGTCGCATAACAATCTCTTTCAGGTACAAATGAACCAACCTGTCTAGTGAAAATCTTTCGTTGATCGGTAGAAAGTGCGCTGACTTGGTCAATCTGTCTATTATTACCCAGATAGCATCATGATTAGCCCTAGTCCTTGGCAGACCTACTACAAAATCCATAGCAAGATTCTCCCATTTCCATTCTGGAATCTCTAGTGGTTGCAACAATCCACTGGGTCTCTGATGTTCAGCTTTGACTCTCTAGCACGTATAACATTTACTGATCCACTCTGCTACATTTCTTTTCATGTTGGGCCACCAAAAATTATCTCGATTGTTACAAATATAAATTCATGTTGTGCATTTACATCTTTGTTGTGCCTGTAGAGTGCTTCAAGTGTACAAGAGTCACCAAATGTAGTAATACTTGCCTTAAACAATTTCTTGAAATGCTTGAAGTATTTACCACTTGGATTTCACTCTTCTTGCTTGATCAACTGATTTTCTTCTGATTAAACAAGACAATTCTTTTCTTGTTATGCTGATGCTTAGTGTACTGGTCTGGTACACAAATGACTAACACTGAATTGAATTCCCTTGAATTCTGTTATGTTTCAGCCGATTAACCTTGGACTGTTGCATTGCTTTTGATCACTATAACCCTTCGACATTTCTACTCAAATCATTACACTATCTTTAATATGAAATCTTCTGAACTCTTATTTGTTGTCGATGCCTGAACATATTAATGAACTTCTCTCGCTGATGTTCAGTAAGCCTCTCATCTTGAATGCTCTGCAATGATGTATGTATGATTCATGTTTACATGTCCTTCTGGATTCCTGTGCTGCATATTAGTATTATTTGACTGTCTTTGTTTCTTAGTTGAGTTATCGTTAGCAATATTACATATTACGTTACATTATGCTTTACAATGTCCATCATATTTGAGTCTGTGGAGTCATCAGAGTTTGCATCAGTGTTTGTTTCAGACTCTGATTCACTGCTTTCTTGGACCATTATTTCTTTCCCTTTCCTTGTTGAGGCCTTAAGGACTTTATCTTTTGGTTCTTCAATCTTGACTTCAACATTCAAAGCAATAGATTTTGCCTTGCTACTCTTCCTATTTCTTCTTTTCTATAATTCCAAGTCATGAATTTTTAATTTTCCATAGACCTCATCTAAAGACATCTCATCTAAATCAGCCTTGTATCTTATCAAAGATGTCTGCAGATCCCATTCTTCTAGAATAGCCCTTAGAAACTTGGTGTTTGAATCTTCATTGTCATACACCTTATCCACCGAAGCCAAGTTGTTTAACAAAGTTAGAAATCGGTCATAAATATTTGTGAGGGATTCATTCTGTTTTGCCTCAAAGTATTTATATTCCTGAATTAACATAGAATTTCTGTTTTTCTTAATTTCCTTAGTTCCTTAACATTGAACCTCCAGTGCATCCCAGATCTCTTTTTCTGTTCTGCATGCAATTACCCTATTGGACATAATAGAGTAAAGACTGTTATGCAATATGTTCCTTACTTTAGCATCTTTGAGGACTTCTTGCTTTTCTTCATTTGTCCATTCTTTCTTGTCCTTCGGTGTATAATGTTCAGGGATTTGTCTTCCTTCTACAATAGTTGTTGGCACCAATTTTGTTGGAAGATACTGGTCTTCAGTGATTCTATCCAGATAATCAGGATCTGTGGCTTCCAAAAACATCAACATCTTTACCCTCAATGTAGGGTACTCAGCTTTCTTAAAGATTGGAATTCTTATGATTTCATACTTGTTTCCAGACATGTTTTTATGATCTATCAGTTGAATTTAACTGCCTGCTCTGATACCAATTGTTTGCCCAGATAGATAACTATTACAGAAGGGGGGTTGAATGTAATAGTACCAATTAATCGACTATAAACACAAGTATGTGAAAGATGAACACTAATTTGTATTAATAATGAATGGAATACAAAACTCTCTTAAGAAATTCTTTGTTCTCAAGAGATCCTTGGTTATGAAAGAAATGATATAAAAGTTACAATTAAGTTAACCTATGTTTGTGTTTATATAGACACAGTTAAAATTCAATTACAAAACATATTATGAAAAGAACAGCTTTAATAAGTAAATAGACTTGTATTCAGATTCCTTCTTCACTATCCTAATCATACTCTTATTTGTCTGTTTCCTTCATAATCTCTGATTTATAAACTCTGTCGGTTGTTTATTCTCTGATTTGAGCATTCTCTGTTAGAGTAAACTCTGATTGAGTATTCTCTGATAGAGTAAACTCTTACTGACAACTTCTTCGGTCTAAGATGACATCAGCATAAAATCTGTTTGATATTCTCTGACAATCATCAGTGTTTGCATTTCTAACATAACTTACCTTTACTTTCACTTGTTTTCTTCCTCATTAAAAACTCGGGAGCAAAAATATGAGTGAAAGTGAAACTATTTTACTTACCTTTCACTTGGTTTCCTTCATTTTTAAAACTCGGGAGTCAATGAAAATAACGAATTGTGTGTTTCCATGTACCTGTATAATTAATACAACAGGGGAAAATTAATTGAAAGGTCTTAAAATTATGTGATTGTTTCGAATTTAAGTTCTTAAATAATTTTTTTTATAATTATATTCTTAAGTTACATGACATTTTGGGTTAAGTTCTTAAATAAATATTTTTTTAATGGTTATTTATCAAAAATACTACTTTTCAAACTCTTTTTGCGATTTTACTAATTTTTGAATTTTTTATGCAAAAATATGGTTTGTAACTAAAAGTAACAAAATGCAACTTTTTTTATCAACAATTTATAACCAAATGCAACTTTTTTTAAAAAAGATTGAAGTTGCTCCTATTTGCATTTGAGGTTGATTATTTCTAATCTATCTTTCATTTTGCCTTTTTCCATTTCAGGTAAAGACTTCAAACTTGGAAAGATAACTTCAACTTGAGTCTTCACAGTCATCATGGATTGTCTTATGTAGGTGTGCTTTTGCCTGTCAACTTGACAACTTTTGATGTCTCAATCAATTGATAATTTGATGTTAAACATATCAATTGATTCTTCCTTTTGTCCATCGACTGGTATTCTTCTTTGATTGATCTTTATATCCATCGATTTATAATTGATGACTTATCGATTAATAAAAGTTATCAATCGATATATCAATCGATGGGACTTCATATCAATTGATGGTCTTCAATATTTGATTTGGCTTCTTATCAGTTGATCTTCTATCCATTGATGCTTCCGTATCAATTGATCATCCTTCACTTGCATCTTATGCTCAGCAGAGACGCCTCGAGACCGTATTAATATTAGTGTTGCTATTAAACATTTACAATTGGCAAGAGACAACTTTCTACAGTGCAAGCAGTAACATAAGTGTGAGTGGATCCGTTTGGCTTATATAATTTATAAGTTGAAAAATGTGTGTAAATTTTAAGTTATAAAGAGTTTGTAAAGAGGGCCAGACAGGGGCTAAATATAGGTATCTCAATCTATACATTCTCGGTGTGACAAGGAAGAATTGTACGTATGTAATACCCATATTTATTTCATTTTTATATTTGTAAGTTTCGATCTGTAGGGTACTTGAGTTAAATCTTGTTTCATATATTACTATTTTTTCTTGATATGTAAATATAATACCAGATTAATGCATGCAAAGGATGATCTCATGCACATTAACACTTTGCTACCGAATTTAAAAAACTATGAAAAACAAGTGTAGAAAAAGTAAAATATTTTCATCCCAATTTTAGAATGTAAGTTTTGGAGTGAAAGTATGTCTAATTTACCTTTACTTTCACTTGTTTTCTTTCTTATTAAAAACTCGGGAACAAAAATAGGTGTTAGGTCAAAAATTATCATAGAAGGGGGGGTTGAATATGATGTGGTAGATTTTTCGTTATATTGCGGATTAAGTGTTTATGTTCTCGAGATATTAAAATGGCAGTTAATGAAACACAAAGATTCGGGAAAATAACTATGTATTATTAAATCCCTGAGGTGCTACACTTCTAATCAAATGATTAGCTTCAATGGGTTCAATCAATGTTACAATAGAAATACAGTTGGGTGAAATAAATGTTAAGCTTTAATGGTGCTCTCGTCTGTATGTCTTTTGTTGAAGATGAATGAATTCCTTACTGTCCATATTGATTTCACCCATATTTAATCTTTAGACTTTTTTGAAAAATGATTTCCAACAATGTTCAAGTCCTTTGTTGTGCCTGCAAGAGCGGTAGTGGTGTGTAGGTGCCACATAGAGGTTTGTTGTGCCTTAGAATGTTTGTTGCGCCCCTAGAATAACTTTGTTGCACCAAGGAGAAGTTTAGTTGCGCCTATACACCATTCCCACATTGTAGGCACCACTAAACTAAGAAACATTTATATGAGTTTTGTTGCTCCTGTGTGAGCTTTTGTTGCGCCTACACACGGTTTGCAGTGTGTAGGCGCCACTAACCTTTCCCTTAATCTTCTGTGGTGCCACAACAAGTTTTGTTCTGCACTCCTATTCCCTTGTACAGGCGCCACAAACCATCTTCTTGACTTCACTTGGCTTTATTCTTGGTTTTGCTCCTTTACAAGGTTGGTGGTGCCTCTAGAGTACTTCAAGAGTGTAGGAGCCACCAAATGCAATACTACTTGCCTTAACATATTTCTTGAAGTGCTTGAAGTAATTACTACTTGATTTTCACTCTTCTGGCTTGGTCAACTGATTTTCTTCTGATTAACCAAGACAATTCTTTTCTTGTTGTGCTGACGCTTAGTGCACTGGTCTGGTTCACAAACGACTAACATTGAATTGAATTCCCTTGACTTCTGTTCTGTTTCAGCTGATTTACTTTGGACTGATTCATTGCTTCTGATCACTGAAACCCTTTGACATTTATACACAAATCATTACATTGTCTTTAGTCTGAAATCTTCTGAACTCTTATTTGTTGCTGAGGCCTGAACATATTAATGAACTTCTCTCGCTGATGTTCAATAAGTCTTTCATCTTGAATGCTCTGTAATGATGAATGTATGATTCCTGTTTACATGTCCTTCTAGATTCCTCTGTTGTATATTAGTATTATTTATCTGTCTTTGTTTCTTAGTTGAGTTATCGTTATCACTATTACATACTACGTTACATTATGCTTTACATTCTCCCCCTATTTGTTTGTTAGAGTTCGACAAGAAAATCATGTGAGATGATAACTCAAATAATACTTACAAGAAAAAGTAAAGTGCAGAAAGACACTAAATAATATTAATTACATTCTGGATTAGATTTTACATTTCCAGATTTCTTGGGTACAATAGAAGTTTGTTCCTCTAGCCTGAACAGATAATTCTATGACCTTTTGCTTCTTTGTACTATGTCTTTCTTGTTCTTAGAACTTGTTTCGGAGTAATGCTTTCTCAGCACTTTTTCCTTTTGCTCCAACCTTGCCTTCACTATGTCTCTAGCTTCCACTTCAAGAGTATTGGCTGGAGGTGGTTCTTCTAACTTCTTCAAAAATTCAGTGAGAAAAGCGGTTGAGTTTGTCTTGGAGATTGACTCGAAGGCCAGAGATTGTCTCTTTAAAAACATGAACATTGTTATCCTTTTTGGAAAGCCCTTTACTCGGTCAGTGTCATGCATAGACTCTTCTGCCAATTTCTCCACTAGGACATCTTCAATCATCCTCAAAGCCTTTTTATCTGATTTGACTGTGGATCTCTTTACCTTTGAAAGGACTTTTTGGATAATTTCAGAATTGTTTCCCCTCAGTTTTGATAGCTCCTTCTTTTTATCCACACCATTCTTCTTGAATATGAAGTATTTTGTTCAATTTGCTTCCGTCTGAATGCAAGGTTCAGAATCCTTTATGGTTTCAAGTTCTTCAGTTCCATCTTCTTTTCTTACAAACACTGGATCTTGGTAATATCTGGTTGTCTCCATTAGATATCTTCCTGATGTTTTGATTATTATGTTCAGCCTGAATGCGTAGATCAACTCAGTAGCCTTTAGATCTTCTTCTTTTATATTCTTCTTGCTTCTGAGCCTCCTTTTACATACTGCATGAACATTAAATGACTTGAGTCCAGACATTCATCAGACAAAGTTAGGTTATGAAGTGTTGTTGCTTTGTAGTACTTGACCATTAGAGTCTTCTCAAATGCTTCGACACTGATCTCTATAATTTTCTTCTCAATTAGATCTCTCAGTATCTCATTTGTTTTGTGTCCCCCAAAGATGACTTTCCTCTTCAGCACATACAACTCCACAATATTCATCTTCTCAAAGCTCTTTGTTGATAAAATTCTAGATCCCAGTGATGTTGAATTGATGTATATTTTCCATCCGTTCTTGAACGCACTTACTAACACGCTTGTAATTTCTTCTGATAGCATTGCATAGAATTCATGAACATCTTCAATTTTTTCCCTCATGGTTCTGAAGAGATCAAGGACTTCTCTGTCTTTCTTTTGAGTCAGGGTTAACTCCTTCTTCTTCAGTAGATTTCTTGTTTCATCCTAACTAGGACCAACTTTTGCTTCAATGTCCTTAATTATGTTCCTTCTTTCCATAGCGTGCTAAACTCTCTTCCACTTCCTTTTCATCAATTCTTGAGCCTGAATTATGTCTTGAGTAATAACTTCATCTACACCAACCAGAAGACAGTCATTATCAAAAGCATATTCTTCTGCAAACTCCTCCTCAACATCTATGCCTTCAGCCTTTGTTGTTTCCTCTATTTCAATCTTAGTTGGAATATCCATTGGCACATAAGGTTCAAATATTTCTCCTTCTTCAAGTTGCCTTGCTCTAGGCCTGTAAAAAAAATCCGTCTCCCCCTGAGATGTATATTTCATGATCATTTCAGCTCCAATTACTTTTTCTTATTCTCTTCTCTCCCACTCAGTTGGGTTATCCTCCCTTCTGACCGGGGTAATCTAAGCTGTTGAAGTTGATTGAATAGAAATAAGAACTTTCTGAGCCAGTAGTTGTTGGACTAAATCTTTGATTTCTTTCATTTCAGCTCGCTGTTGCTCTTGCACTTCCGAGATCTTTCTTAATGAATTATGAATTTCAGTTACTTGGGCTTCCAGATTTAGAATCCTTTGGTTGTGTGTTGTGTGTGCATTGTATGGGGTATTAGTTTGGTAGGTGGGTGTCTCACTCCTCACTGTTACTGTTGGAGTACGTCCCTCAACACTAACACTTGGTTGATCAGGGTCAGGGAATAGAAGATCACCTAGGTTAAGTGTTTCACTCAGCTCCATGTAAGCATCATGATCTTCTGTACCTACATTAAGAACCCTATCCCTTCTATGGGTAGGTTGCCTCTCCGCCGGACCACTTTGGGTGGGGAGAACTCCTTTTTCAGGAACTGGGGGGTTGAGACCCAGAGTGGTCGCCACTGTGGATTCTGTAATGATTGGCAAAGTTGAAGAATCTGTGATGCCAGCTGAAGCAATTAAAGGCATTACCTGCTCAGAGACACCCTGAACAGGTTCAACTACCGAAGTAGCAGATACTCTATAAAAAGAGTCCACATCCCTTCTATGGGTGTGTTGTCCCTCCGCCTGACTTGTAAAGGTGGGGAGGACCTCCTTTGTAGGAGCTGGAATTTGAATCTCCAGGGGGGTCACCACCTCATACAATGTAGTGATTGACAAATGAGAATCTGTGGTGCCCTGCGACGCTTGTGAAGGCGCTTCCACTTGAAGTGGTGATGTTGTTAACACAGCTACTCCTTGAATGGAGACCACTTCCCTTCTATGGGAGAGTTGCCTTTCCACTTCACCCACATGGGGAGGGAAAACATCCTGAATAGGATTTGGAGATGTTAAGTCCAAGGGAGTCACCACATTGGACAATGTAATGAGTGGCTCTTGAGAGTCAATGATGCCCCCTACTGCTTGTGAAGACAGGTTCTGAATTGGATCAACCAAAACAGTACTAGCTACTGAAGTAGCAGATTTTGTTTCCATCTCTATTCTGTTACCTTACCTTTCAGGACTTTATCAATTTCAGAATTTAGATCACGAAGGAAATGAAAGGTTTCAGAGATTGGAGAATCAGGTTCCTGGTTCATAGTTGCCTTAGGTCTAAAATTCATTTTACGATGTTTTCAAGAAGGTAGAGCTGAAGGGGATATTTCAAAAACTTCCTGATTCGGTATGGACTCACTCCTATCATCTAAAGAAATGGTTCTTTTTCTGGTTAAGGGAGATGAAGGAAGTGTTTGTTGTTCTCTGGCAGTGGTTAGAACTGGTTGGTCTGCCAGTTCTTTGCCAACTTCGATGGCCATTAAGGGTTGTTGTGTGTGCATTGTCGTTTCAGGCTCAGTAGGAGATATTGTGACAAAATGTTATGTTAGAAAAGCATAAAAGTCAAAGTCAAGAAGTGTACCTTCATCCATTTGTTCATTAGAAATGTTAGGGATGTACACTTCTGTAGTCTGAGACTCTTCCACTTCTGACTCAACAACTATCTCTTCTGTTTGATTTTCAGGGTTATTCCTTTCTTCTTCTTCAGGAATTGATTCTTGCTCATGTTCATAACCAGCTTCTTCCATAACTTCATCTTCATGTTCAGTTATTGGTTCTTCTTCTGTTGCTGCTGATTTTCCATATTCACTTGAAGTTTTAGCTTCATCTTCCTCTTCAGAAATTGCTGCTTCTTCTCCTGTTGCAGCTTCTTCTTCTTCTTCATCATTAGCCTATCTAAAAAGATCAAGGAAATATCTGATAGGGTCAGTCAATGGAGCAGGAGTATACCTATTAGGATAGTCAGCCTCATTCTGTAGCAATAAAATTGTCTTGAACTGTAGTGAGGGTGACTCTTCTAACTGACTGTTCTGAAACATTTGTAGTTGATCAACTCTCAGAACTTGATTTAACATCAACTGCAAAAATCTTGGATATAGACAGAAGTTTTTCATCTTTTCCTGGTTCTTGAGAATCTCTGCCATGATCAACTTGCCAAAATTTATTCTGGACCCAGAAGCCACTGCATACCCAATCACCTTGTTGAACTGCGTAATCCGTGAAAGCCATCTGTCTTCGGTGCAAAGCCATGAGATAAGATATTGAAGAACAGGTTCCACTCCTTGGGTAAGTGATTCTTGTAAATCTTCTTCGGAAGATTATTGTTCACTCTGGTGCAGTGCAGGAACATGAAAAAGTTTTCTAAATCTACCTGAGATTGCTCATCTTTGAAATTCTCAGACGGCAGATGAAGTGATCTATTGATGTCATTCTCAATTATTCGCACCTTTTGTCTCTGTATCTTACATGTAAAGGCTGAGATACCATCTGCAGATGTGTCCTGAGCAGACCTGTAAACCTGTTTAATAAATTTCTATTCAAAGGAACATAAGTCGTTAGTGCATACCGGACTATAGACTGTTCATTTAAAAACCTAGCCCAGTTACCTAACTCTCATGCTTCAGTCCAATCATCTACTAAAATGAATAAGTAATTAGTTTTTTTAATCTCAAAACGACCTGCCATTTAATTAAAATGAAAGATAATTTTTATGAATTAAAATTACTAATTAAAATTGTATTAATTAAGAAAAATGGACTAAAACCCTAATATTAAAAATTACTTGGATTTTCGTGAAATAAATATAAGATGAACTCCTAGTAATTTTAAGCACACTACTATTTTTATTATAATTTTTAATCAATTTTAAAAATTAATAACCCTAGCCAATAGTTCGAGATTTGAAAAAAAATGAGTATTTTTTAATATTAACCAAAACTGAAGTGGACACTTGCAAATGATAGTCCTGACTGTGGGTTCCACAAATCTGGTTTTAGATTAAAAATCGAATAATATTTGGCCTTAGAAATGTCCGATTAAAATTTCAAATCTTTGTTGCGCTTCTGAGTTCTTTATACAGTGTATGTACTTGTATCTATCGCCACTAAATGAAATTAATCTTGAAGTACTGAGCTATTTATTATCGCCACACACAATAAAAATTGGCTAAGTATTTTAGTTGCGCCTATACAGTGCTCACACTGTATAGGCGCCACATAATCCTTGAGCGCCACAAAATTTGACTAACAAATTTTTGTTGCGCCTCCACATAAATTTACTAGCGCCACAAACTGTGCAACAAAGTCTAACTGGTTTGTTGCGCCTCTACAGTGGTGACACTGTGTTGGCACAACAAAACCAAGGCGTCACTTGATTTTCCTAGCAAAATATTCTATGTACTGTGTTTAGGTTATGTTGCGCTTGTTAGTGTAGGTGCCCTAGAGGCAATACAATTTTTCCTTTTAATAAACATTTATGTCATTTGATTATTCAATAAACGTATTTATTATGACTTTAATTACTGCGATATATTTGTTAGCATAATAAATGTCCTTAGAATCATGATACTCGTTATATAGTTTAAGTACATGACTTGAACTTGAGATTATATAATATATCATATTCTTAAAGGTTCCCTAGTCGAGTATTATTATGATAGGACAATAATAATACATAAATAGACTAGTATGTTGTTTGACAGATAACCACATCTCATTGGTTATAAGTATGGGGATATTAAAGTCAATACATAGGTACATGTAGGGGTACATGGTACTGGACAGACCCACAGTGAGATTCTTCATGTTTAATTAAGTCATAAGAAAGACTCACAGTGATAATGGTGTAATGATCCTCTGACTTGAGATCATTATATTTCTATACGAGGATTGATATACTTTGACTACATTAAAAGTTACCTTTGACCGGGTGATGATAAAAGTGGACATCGGGTATATCATGAGTCGTATGAGAAATATGAATGATAGATAAAGGATTTAACCCTCCTATAATTAGGAGAGATATTATTGGCCTCTTGATTGAGTGAGACTATAAAATGCATGGCCGTGCTCAAATAATGATTTGTTTTTCATAGTCTACTCATGGATCAAGTAAACCCGGATTAAATGTTGAAGAGGATGACTAAATACATGCCTCGAGTTTAATCTATAATATATATGGTTAAAGGGATTATATTACACGGAAACATTAATCACGAAAGGTTTTATCGAATCACGATTTAATTATTGTTTAATTAGGTAGCAATGATGTATTACTAGATATCGCTCATTGTTTATAATTTTATTGGAGAATAAAATTATTGCTAATTAAATAATAGCCTATAGGGTCACACACATAGAGCACCTAGAGGAATAGTTAATTTAAATTATAGATTTAAATTAATTGATGATTAATTCGAATTTATTATATTAATTAAGTGAGACTTAATTAATTGAAATAAATTCGAATTTGAAGAATTATATTTCTGCCAATAATAATTAAGTGTGACTTAATTATTAATTAAATAATAGAAGCATGTTTTATTATTTAATCCTATGCCTACATGGGTTAGGTTTTTGCTAAAAAGGCCCATTAACCAATCATTATAAATAGATAATGATAGGTTAAATGGCTTGCACGTTTTTGTATAAACCCTAGCAGAAGAGGCAGCATAGGAAGAGGCAGAGAGAATTCGAAACCTATCAAAGGAGGCTAGTACTTCCGTTCCGTGTTCAAGATCGTGAGACGTTCTTGAAGGTGCTCGTGTGGATACCATAGAGGTGCTTTCGAGAGGAAGACACAAATCGTGATAGCAAGGATCTCCGTTGAGTTCGTGGCATTCAAAATCTTAATAGGTATGATTCGATTATCACCATAATCCGTCAATTCTTATACATGATCCTGCGTTTGGGTTCCGAAAATTTTCGTTATATTTACGTTTATCCGCTGCGTTTTATGCCTCGGAACCCAACAATGGTATCAGAGCTACGTGTATAAGGGACTGATTTGGTTACGTGTTTGAAAGGCATATGTTTAGAAGCCTATTTGTTTAGTGAGATGACAACTCAACTCAAACATAGATAATTTGTAAGTAAATATATTATCTGTCACAGGAATCTTCAGTAGGTATTATCTGACAAGAAAAAGAAGATCAAAGTCAATCTACAGACTTGAAGCAGTACTACATTGAAAGAAGTTCAATTTAATTGATCATGCCTCAGTGGAGTATTTAAGTTTGAAGAAGCTACAGTGTCAGAAGATTTCAATTTTGTGTGACAACAAATATAGTCAAGTCAGAAGGAGCAGAAGTGAACCATTATAAAAGTCAAGTGAAGAATATTATTTGTTGTGAATCACTCGTGAACCAGACAGTACACAGAGTGTTGGCAAAATACAAAAAAGGTTCTTTACTACAGAAGAAATGGTCAGCTACAGACATTGGTGTGAAGACAGAAGATTTAAAATTATATCATCAATAGTTGTGGAGTCAAGACTTTAATTTAATTCTCTATTAATTGATTAAATTATTTAGTTAATTTAATTGATAAATTAATTCAATCAGAATTAATTTATTTCTTAAATTGATTAAGAAATTAATTAATTTAGAATTATTTTAGAATGAAGAAGACTTTAATTTAATTCTATTATCAAAAAGATAATTTATTATGTATCCTAATTACTTAGATTAATTCAAAAAGAATTAATTTAATGTATAAGATATATAATAAATCAAATAGAATTTAAATTAAAATGAAAAGAAAACAAGAAAAGAAATAAAGAAAACAAAAAAAAGGAAAAAGGAAAAGTCAGAAGATTCACGTGACATTAGCACATTCAAGTCGACAGATATATATATACTCGGGAAGACATTTTGAAAGTCTCCCCGAGACATTTCAAAATGTCTCCCCGAATTTTATTTAAAAAAAGTCTTCCCGAGCTGCGAAAGTCTTCCCCAACAAATTAAATGATTTTTCATTTAATTCCAGAAGTCTCTTCAAGCCCAGAAAAAGTCTCCCCGAGATCAGAAAGTCTCCCCGAGTGGAAAAAGTCTCCAGCATCTGATTTTGCCTATAAATAGCAGATTAAGTCAGTAGTATTCAACAATTCAATCACTTTCTATTCAGCTAAAATCAAAATTCAAGAGCATTTAATGTCAAAATCTCTCTAGAATTTTAAGAGCTAAATTAGTGAATATTTTCTGATTTAATCTTGTAACCCACCTCAAGTTTAATATAAGTATTTTACTTGAACTGTGTTTCTTTGATTATTATTTCGTGATAATAATTTAAATTGTTTAATCAAAAATTATCCGAAACAGATTTTAATATTTATTAAAGATTGTATTCAACCCCCCCCCCCTTCTACAATCATTTGGACCTAACAATTGGTATCCGAGCCATCTGATTGACATAAAAATCAAGATCCTAATATTTTAATTATTAAAAATTCGAAACTTTTAATTTATTAAAAATTCAAAACTTTTAATTTATTAAAAATTCGAAACTTTTAATTTATTAAAAATCGAAAATTTTAATTTATTAAAAATTCAAAAATTTTAATTTATTAAAAATTCTAAAATTTTTAATTTCTTAAAAATTTGAAATCTCTTTAGCTCCTAAAAATTTCACAACTTTTAATTCATTAAAAATTCGAAACTTTTAATTTATTAAAAATGCGAAATTTTTAATTTCTTAAAAATTCAAAATCTCTTTAAATCTTAAAATTTTCAAAACTTTTAATTCATTAAAAATTCGAAATTTTTAATTCTTTAAAAAATTCGAAATTTTTAATTTATTAAAAATTAGAAAATTTTTAATTTCTTAAAAAATTTTGAAATCTCTTTAATTCCTAAAAATCTCAAATCCTTTTAATCTTCCATTATTTTAAGATGAGTACTCAAAGAGTGAGTAGCATTAAAATTCCTCCATTTGATAAAGATAATTATAATCTTTGGAAGAGGAAGATGACCTTGTTTCTTCGAAATGCAAACATTAAGTACAAGGATATTTTGAGGACGGGTGTTGCTGTTCCAATAACAATCATTCCTGAGCATATGAAAGATGGTGTACTTATTCCGCACAGACAATTTAAAAAAGATATTTCTGACTACACTGAAATAGAAAAGGAATTGGATTCGTTGGACACCAGCCTGCAGTTAATTTTGGTAGAATCTCTTGATCCCGGAACGTACAATCATGTTGTTAATTGCAAAGATGCTAAACATATCTGGGAAACGATAGAGATACTCAATGAAGGAACAGAAGAAGTGAGGGAGAACAGATTGGAAATCTTAACGTCTCAATATGAGCATTTTAGATCAAATCCTGGAGAAGGTATCTCTGATGTTTTTGAGAGATATAACAAACTGATAAATGATCTAAATCTCAATGGCAAACACTATACGAAGAAGGAGATCAATAGGAAGTTTTTGCTGACAATGCCAGTTCACTTAGAGCATAGGATTACTGCCATCAGGGAGTCAAGGGACATGAATGAAATTTCATTGGAAAGACTATATGGCATACTGAAGACCTATGAGCTAGAGCAGATTCAACAGAAGGAAATATATGGAACAGGCAAAGTGGTCAACAAGTCTACAGCTCTTGTAGCAGAAGTACCGGAACACAGAGAAGCTATGACTGAATCTTCTTCAGTCAAAGTCATTGATCAGGGTATTGTTGCAGAAGTTGGTGCAACTCAAATGAATTCATCAGATAGTGAATTCTACTCAATGGAAGAACTTGATCAACTTGAGGATGAATCTCTGGCACTGATTGCTAGAAAATTTGGAAATACAAGATTCAGGAGGAACCCTAGTTTCAAATTCAAGCCTATGGCAAACAGATTTCAGAGAGGTGGTTCTTCTAGCTCATCCAATACAAGAGGTGGATACAAGACAGGGATGGTAGACAGAAGCAAGATCCGTTGCTTCAACTGCAATGAAATGGGACACTTTGCTACAGATTGTAGAAAGCCCAAGCAGGAAAGAAAGAAGGATTCATATGACGAGCTTAAACAGAAATATGAGGCTCTACTGAAGAAGCATCAGGGAAGATCCTACTTAGCAGCAGGAAAAAGCTGGGATGATTCTGACAACGATGAAGAAGAAGATATGGGAAATCTTGCTCTAATGGCTTCTTCTTCTGAAGGATCACAATCCCCACCTCGTCAAGGAATTGAGGTAAACCCTAGCTGTCCTAAAATGTTTAAATTGCTAGGTGAGGATTTAACTAATGCTAGAGATCGAATAAAAGTCTTAATTCTCGAAAACAAAGTTTTATCAGAAGAGAATTATGAATTGAAAAAGCTGAAACTTATAAATGAGAAATTAACTGAAGATGTTGCATTTCAAGTTAATAGAGTCAACTGCTATGTTGAAATTGAAGCTTTTTTGAAGGATAAAATTGAAAAAGAGAAAGTCAGGTGTCAAGCCTATAGAACTGCTTCATTTGTTATGAAAGACCTAGTTGACCAACAAGAGATTAATCGGAAAGTTGGGATAGGTTTTGAATATAATAAATCTGTAGGAAAGGCTAGTAACATTACCCCTTTTAAAGAGAGTGCTATAGAGAGGGGTATTCCACATGTTATTAAGGACACTAAGAACCCTCTGTTCATAACTCCTATTACAGAACCAGTTCTTGATAGTTGTGTAATAGTGGATTATGAAATTAAACTTGAAGACCTTAAAGAGGAAGAGAAAGAACAGGAAAAACCTGTTAGAGACATAAAAGGAATAAATGTCCAAAAAGCTAAATATGTATCTAAGAGACCAATAGAAAATGTGAACACTGCTAGTTCATCCACTCATGGTTTAGGTGCTAATGAGCTTAAGAAAAATCATAACAGACCTAGTAAGTTTGTTAATAGTAGGGATAAGAACGACAGATTCCATGCTACTGAGAACTTTAAAAATGTTAATAAAGTTAAGGTAGAAACTGTTAAGACTCCTGCTATTGTGAATAAAATGCCTACTATTGATGCATGCCATAAACCATGTGGTGTAGATAACTGTATGCTATGTGCTTTCAATGTTATGTCTGCATATTTTAAAAGCATGCATGCTATGAATGTCAATACTACACCTAGACAGCACATAAATCACAGGCATGCTAGATCAAAGACTGCCAGTCCTCCTGTTTCTCAGAAGGAGACATTTTCTCCTAAGCCTGTATACAAAAATGGTAAGGCTGTTTACAAGGAGAAGTGTTCAGTCAAAGTAGTAGATGAGTTTGTCAAGTTGGGTTCTGTTGTTAAACCTGACAAAGGACAATTTTTCAAATATGCCGGGCCCAATCAATGTTGGGTTCCGAAGAAGGCCTAACTCATTTGATGATTGCAGGGTGTAAAACAGGTGAACCGGGTTATTTGGATTCTCGATAGTGGATCCTCACGACACATGACCGGAGATAGAGCCCTGCTATCAAATATTGTTGAGAGAGCTGGCCCAGTAGTTACCTTTGGAGATGACAGCAAGGGTATGACTAAGGGATATGGCTGTTTAGAAGCTGGCAATGTCATCATTGATAATGTATCTTTCGTGGAAGGTCTCAAACACAATCTTCTGAGTATCAGTCAGTTTTGTGACAAGGGATACACAGTGAACTTTGTGAAGGAGAGATGTTTGATTTCTCACAAGAAGGATGAAAAGCTTGCTCTTCAGGGAGTAAGGAAAGGAAACTTGTTCGTAGCCGATCTGAACTCAGGTTGCAGAGATGAAGTCAATTGTTTTTATGCTAAAGCTTCGTCAGATGAAAGTTGGCTATGGCACAAGAAGCTCTCACACCTTAATTTCAAATCTATGAATTCTCTAGTCAAAAGAGAATTAGTGAGAGGACTGCCTCAATTGGAATTCACACAAGAAGGACTTTGTGAGGCATGTCAGAAAGGGAAAGCAAAGAAAGCATCACATCCAAGCACTGACACATCTAGTATTACTGAGCCACTACAATTAATTCATATGGATTTATTTGGTCCAGTTAATGTTATGTCAATGTCACATAAAAGATATGCCTTGGTGATTGTTGATGACTACTCAAAGTATACATGGGTTTTATTCCTGCACTCAAAGGATGAAACTCCTCAAATGGTGATTGATCATATCAAAATGATTGAGTTGGATTCGAAGCTTCCAGTTAGAGCTATAAGGTCAGACAATGGAACTGAATTCAAGAATGCAGTTCTGAATGACTTTTGTGCTGAAAAGGGAATAACAAGACAATTCTCAGCACCTAGAACTCCGCAACAGAATGGAGTTGTAGAAAGGAAGAATCGTACATTAATTGAAGCTGCAAGGACTATGCTGAGTGAATCAAGGCTTCCAATGTACTTTTGGGCTGAAGCTGTAAATACTGCATGTTTTACCCAGAATCGGACTCTGATCAACAAGGACTTAATGAAGACACCCTATGAAATAATGGCTAATAAGAAACCAACGCTCAAGTACTTTCATGTATTTGGTGCTAAATGCTTTGTACTTAAAGATGGAGAAGAACGTATTGGGAAGTTCGAGGCTAAAGCTCTAGAAGCTATTTTTGTTGGTTATTCTAGAAGATCTTATCGGGTGTATATTATTGATCAACATCATGTCAAAGAAAGTGTCAATGTAACTTTTGATGACACAAAATTCCCTAACATCCAAAATGATGATCCATCTGAAACTCTTAAGTTCAACAATATGCCAGACTCACACTCAGATGATGAAAACGAACCTGAGGCTGCAACAGGAAACAACAATGTTAATAATGCTGATGATCCAAGTGGTAGTGGTGGAAACAGTGAAAACTCTGGAGATACCACTAACACACAAGGAGATTCATCAAGAGATCCTAGCAGCAACTCAGGGGGAGGAGATGAAGGATCAGCAAATCAAACACAACATCACAATGAAATTCAAGGCGAATCATCAAGATCTAATCTGCCAAGTCAGAGAATTTGGAGTAGAGCTCATCCTTTTGAGCTGATCATTGGTGATCCAGATGTTGGTGTTAGAACAAGAGGTGCTACACAGAATCAATGCAATTATTCTGGGTTTCTATCTGAAATGGAACCTAAGAAAGTAGAAGAAGCACTGTCTGATCCTGATTGGGTGATTGCTATGCAAGATGAACTCAATCAATTTGAATCTCAAGAAGTTTGGAAACTGGTACCCAGACCGAAGGACAAGACTGTAATTGGCACACGATGGGTATTCAGAAACAAGTTGGATGAAGATGGCATTGTAATAAGGAACAAGGCCAGACTGGTTGCAAAAGGTTATTCTCAAGCTGAAGGAATTGATTATGATGAAACCTACGCTCCAGTTGCAAGACTTGAGGCTATCAGGATGTTTCTGGCATTCGCAGCTCACTCCAATTTTAAAGTTTATCAAATGGACGTGAAGAGTGCATTCCTGAATGGAAAGCTAGCTGAAGAGGTATATGTACAACAGCCCCCAGGCTTTGAAGATCCAGATCACATGGACTTTGTATATTTTCTCTTTAAAGCTATCTATGGTCTCAAACAAGCGCCCAGAACATGGTATGACACTCTTTCAGAATTCTTACTTGAAAATGCTTTTGTTAGAGGAGTCATAGACAAAACTTTATTTTATAAGAAACACAATAATGATCTGATAATGGTACAAGTATATGTTGATGACATAATATTTGGGTCTACTAATGATAACTTGTGCAAGAGGTTTGCTAAGTTAATGCAGAGTAGGTATGAGATGAGCTTAATGGGAGAGCTGAAATTCTTCCTTGGACTTCAAGTGAGTCAAAGAATAGATGGAATATTCATTTGTCAGTCCAAGTACCTTAAAGAACTTCTGAAGAAGTATCACATGGAAGATTCAGCATCTGCAAGAACTCCCTCATCTACAGCTGTCAAGCTTGGATTATGTGAAAACTCAATAAAGGTAGACATCACAAGCTACAGAGGTATGATTGGATCTCTACTTTACCTAACTGCAAGCCGACCAGATATTATGTATGCCACTTGTATATGTGCAAGGTTCCAAGCGGATCCTAGAGATATTCATCTTGTTGCTGTGAAAAGAATCTTAAGATATCTTAAGGGTACACCTAATCTTGGTATCTGGTACCCTAAAGAATCTGGTTTTAATCTAATAGGATATACAGATTCTGATTATGCAGGTAGTGTTGTTGATAGGAAGAGCACCTCAGGGAGCTGTCAATTCCTAGGGAGAAGATTGATTTCCTGGTACAGCAAGAAACAGCAAACAGTTTCCAATTCTACAGCAGAGGCTGAGTACATTGCTGCGGGAAGCTGTTGCGCTCAGATCTTATGGATAAGAAATCAACTCAGAGATTATGGCTTTATGTTAAATAAAATTCCTATTTTATGTGATAACACAAGTGCCATTGCAATCTCCAACAACCCTGTACAGCACACGAGGACAAAGCACATAGATATCAGGTATCATTTTATTCGAGAACATGTTATGAATGGTACTGTGGAATTACACTTTGTACCCACAGAAGAACAGACTGCAGATATTTTTACTAAGCCACTTGATGAATCCACATTCACCAGGTTGGTTTGTGAACTAGGGATGTTAAATAGTTCTTCATCTTAAATCCCAGTTCACATCTGCATTATGTTCTTAAATAAAATTTCAAGTGTTTGTTATGTGAATATTTATTATAACACTTGTAAATTTATTTTACTAAATTCTAGTTCTCGAATGTGTGTTTAGTGTATATTATTATAATATTTTATATTTTATCTATTTTGATTGTATTCTACTATATTTTAATTTTAGATTATTATCTTTATAAATAATTTAATCAAAATTTTACAAGTTAGAATTTTGGTAAAAGTTATTTTTATTTGAAAATAATTTAATATTGAAGTATAGCTATTATATGTATTTTAAGTTTAATAAATAGGTTAATAGAACTTTGTACAGTTTTATTTAATTGACATCTATACTGTATATATATCTTTATTATTTTTGTTTTCCAACAATTGGTACATATTGTTTTTATTTTCATACTTTTAGTATCATTATTTCTATATATATGTGAGTAAGTTTATTTTTATTTTTATTTTATAGTTATTTTTATTTCAGTTTATTTTTATTTTTGTCTACGAGAAATTGTTCTAAGAATCATAAGTATTAAATGTCAATATTTAAAGAACTTGTGAATTTCTTTACATTTATTTTCTCGAGCTTACATATATCACTGATAATTGTTATGAGTATAATTGTCATATGCTTGAGTAACAATTATTAGATATAATGTATGAAGTTAAGTGCTAATTTTCATTCCTATGATTATTTAGTATTTAGCGATGATATTTTATCTTATTAAAATTATGAATTGAAGCAATTAAATGTTTATTAGCTTCAGAATTTTAATACGATGAGATATTAGGAGCATAATTACTTGCTTTTTGAAATTATTATTAATTATCATATTTTGATAGTTTGTTATTGTTTCATCGCAATTAATTGTGATTTTCGTTGTTAGTGATAATATATATTGTGGTATCTGAAAATCACTAATAATAAAAGCAGATCTGTGTCCTGCCGATCAAGAGCAATCGACTCGAGGTAAAAGCAGGTAATCTCGATCTTGATATATTCTCTAATCAATTAGTATAAAAAAAATATATATACAATTGATATATTGAGCCCTCAGTGGCTATAGGACAAGATCAAGTGATTGAAAATCTTCAATCTCTAACACAGATCATAGAACCACAAACACTCAAACAGATACAACTTCATCTACTAAACCCCTGAAAAGAAAAGTTTTATCAACTAAAGTGGGTGAGAGAGTAAGTGCCTCTAGTGCACTAGAAAAGAGAAGTATCTATGAGTGTTCCAGTAGCTCTGCCTCTAGTTAGAATATGTAATTGAAACCAAGGCAACTGCTAACTAATTTATATCCTCCCAAAAGGGTATAGATTTACAAATGGCAAAACTGTTACTAGGTTCGTCATCTTAACATGATGAGTCTATTGAATTCGGCCTGTCAGCCAAGGCCATTTGTAAAGAGTCAACTTCATCTGGACACTCTCAAACACTGCAAACCATATATGTAATATTCAAATGCACTGTAAGGATTGTCACACACTAAGGATGAATTGACGGAAGCAATTATTCTAAACTTCCATATCAAGGAAGGAAGGATGATTGATGATTCTGACTGAATCAACATGCCTTCACAGGCGTCAGGAGGAAACTTGGATCATTTGCTACATTATAGATCCTTGTCTCCCTCCCCAGATGGAACATATCTGGATTCCTAACGGAATAGATCATCTTAGATGATCAGCAACTCATTGAATCTATTCCTGAAGCAATTCAGTTTTCAAAGTCAGATATTTTAATGGATTCAATTGAGGATGGGGATTTACGAAACCCCATTGCACCACCAGTGACCTCTCTTGAAGGGGCTATGGTGATCTTTCTTGCAGGTACAAAAGACTATGTCATCCGTACTAAGAGAGAAACAGTGTTGTGAGAAAAGAGTGAAACACAAGTGAGAAAGAGTGAAAATATATATTCTATGAGTGAAACACTTAGAGAGTATATGAGTGAAACACTTGTGAGAAACACAAAGTAAAATCACACACTAGCACAATTACCAAATCACATTCTCAATTCCCTGTTACAGATTTCTAATGTTACTCAACTAAGGGGGATGAAATTTCTTCTGATATTAAGGATTCTGAAGAGGATTACTCAACTAAGGGGGAGAAGTTTCAACAAGATCCAAATAGGAGGAAAGTGTTGAACAAGATCCAAAAGGGAGAATTGTTGAACAAAGTCTTTTTACTAGAAGAGGATTACTCCATTGTTGAACAAGAAAAGGGGGTATATAACAACATGCTTGGATTGGATAGAACTAATGATTATTTATTAGTTATTCTATTCCATTTGATTTTGGAAGATTCTTGTATATAGGATTAACCGGATTTTCTAAAATGCATAACATGTCATAGTTTGCATTTTTTATATCTGCGATGGTTTAATGTTGTATGTATGCCATGTCTGTTGTTACCTCTATTAAAATGGTTGGATAATTCAAGAAATGAGAGAATGAATTCACCTTGGATGAGAAGTGAAGACAGGAGTTGGAGAAACAGAGGAGAAGTGGTAATACGAAGAGAACAAGACTTCATCCCTGCCATCCTAAGGGGGAGTAGTGATGAGTCTGAGAAATGAAGATAATATTACTTGTATAATATGTTCAGTGCTAGAGGAACAAACATCTTTCATTTCAGTTACTCAAGAAATCTGGAAATGTACAATCTGATCCAGAGAAACCAGCCACTGAAGATGTACCAATGACACCTAGTCATAAAAGTTAAATTCTAGAAGAAGGTGAAGTTGATACTTCTGAAGCTAGTAATGATAGGTAAGTTAAGATAGAACTTTGTTCTATTTGTTCAGTCTAGAGGAACAACTATCTTGTATTTATCATTAATGTTTGAATCTGGCAATGTTTAATATAAACCAGAACTAAGTTTGTTTATTTACAAGTTTTAGTGTTATATCTTTTTCTTGTTTGTTAGTTGAGTTATCCTCTAGTGATTTGCTTGTTATTGTTTAACAAACAAATAGGGGGAGATTGAAAAGCATATGTTTAGAAGCCTATTTGTTTAGTGAGATGACAACTCAACTCAAACATAGATAATTTGTAAGTAAATATATTATCTGTCACAGGAATCTTCAGTAGGTATTATCTGACAAGAAAAAGAAGATCAAAGTCAATCTACAGACTTGAAGCAGTACTACATTGAAAGAAGTTCAATTTAATTGATCATGCCTCAGTGGAGTATTTAAGTTTGAAGAAGCTACAGTGTCAGAAGATTTCAATTTTGTGTGACAACAAATATAGTCAAGTCAGAAGGAGCAGAAGTGAACCATTATAAAAGTCAAGTGAAGAATATTATTTGTTGTGAATCACTCGTGAACCAGACAGTACACAGAGTGTTGGCAAAATACAAAAAAGGTTCTTTACTACAGAAGAAATGGTCAGCTACAGACATTGGTGTGAAGACAGAAGATTTAAAATTATATCATCAATAGTTGTGGAGTCAAGACTTTAATTTAATTCTCTATTAATTGATTAAATTATTTAGTTAATTTAATTGATAAATTAATTCAATCAGAATTAATTTATTTCTTAAATTGATTAAGAAATTAATTAATTTAGAATTATTTTAGAATGAAGAAGACTTTAATTTAATTCTATTATCAAAAAGATAATTTATTATGTATCCTAATTACTTAGATTAATTCAAAAAGAATTAATTTAATGTATAAGATATATAATAAATCAAATAGAATTTAAATTAAAATGAAAAGAAAACAAGAAAAGAAATAAAGAAAACAAAAAAAAGGAAAAAGGAAAAGTCAGAAGATTCACGTGACATTAGCACATTCAAGTCGACAGATATATATATACTCGGGAAGACATTTTGAAAGTCTCCCCGAGACATTTCAAAATGTCTCCCCGAATTTTATTTAAAAAAAGTCTTCCCGAGCTGCGAAAGTCTTCCCCAACAAATTAAATGATTTTTCATTTAATTCCAGAAGTCTCTTCAAGCCCAGAAAAAGTCTCCCCGAGATCAGAAAGTCTCCCCGAGTGGAAAAAGTCTCCAGCATCTGATTTTGCCTATAAATAGCAGATTAAGTCAGTAGTATTCAACAATTCAATCACTTTCTATTCAGCTAAAATCAAAATTCAAGAGCATTTAATGTCAAAATCTCTCTAGAATTTTAAGAGCTAAATTAGTGAATATTTTCTGATTTAATCTTGTAACCCACCTCAAGTTTAATATAAGTATTTTACTTGAACTGTGTTTCTTTGATTATTATTTCGTGATAATAATTTAAATTGTTTAATCAAAAATTATCCGAAACAGATTTTAATATTTATTAAAGATTGTATTCAACCCCCCCTTCTACAATCATTTGGACCTAACAGTGTTAACTGTATTTGATGCAAATATGCCTGTTTTGGTGACTGCCATGCCACTGCCATGCTACTGCTTTGTTACTGCCATGCTTCTGCCATGCTATGTTCTTCATGTATATTCGAATTGTAATATGTGGTGATGATACTAGCATGTTAATGATTTGTCATGACTGATTTATATGCCATATTGCGATTTGTATATTATGCATGAGGGTCAGTTTGTATAGTGATATAAACTGGTGGACAGATTATGTTGGACATGATCTGTTAACTGGGATATGATAAGTATGTATATGATACATGCTTCTGAAACTATATAAGATGCAGTGGGAAAAAGGGCCAACAGATATGATCTGTAGTTCAGAAATTGATGATTTCTGAATAGGACTGGTCTTCGACCAGGTCAGCTCGACCCCAGCCGGGGGCTGCCGCCCCCAGACCCCGCCCAGGGGCTGCCGCCCCCGGACCCCCGCCCAGGGGCTGCCGCCCCCGGACCCCCGCAATATTTTATTTTGTGTACTTGAGCATGGTGCTGGTTATGGCCCTTAGACCCCTAGATTAATGATTTTTGGTTTTGGTTTTATAAATACGACTTGCATGTCGTTTTCTTCATTCTTGTAATTGTTTAACCTCGAATGTAACTCGAGTTTTCTTATGTAAGTACATTAGCTTAGGTTGTATTCAATTATTCCATGTAATGTACTTGAAGACTGAAAGATGATCCAAGAAGAGGAGCAGGCACTAGTGGATACAAGAAGAATGAAGACATGTAATTGTATTTATATTTTACCACCATAGTTTGACTTTGATCCTTTCATTAGCTCGAAAGGATCACATAGAAAAGGGGTCATAACCAAGCACGTTTACATACTGCACTTTACATATTGATGTATGAATGATGCATGCTTTAATTAGATTAATCATGTATGTATGTATGTATGTATTAGATACGACACCCATGCCATGCTTGTTTAAACAAGATAAAATCTGTAACGACTCAAGATAAAATCTGTAACGATTCAAGATTTTAAAATCAACAAACGATCATGAGATTCTTGTGTTTATGAAATATGGATTTTTAAAACACGGAATTGAATATGGATTTTGATATCTATAATTGGGATTTTCTGACAAAAACGGATATGCGTATTCGTAAGGCTGATGGGTTTTAAGTGTGACCACTGGTATCCTCCATCTACCTGGGAAATGAACAATTTAAGATGTCAATTTGAAATATTTAGTTCAAGGAAAAATTGAGGATCTCTTCATGATGTGATCATGATCGTCGTAAAATTTTCTAAACCCCTTAACAAAATATTAAGTTTTAATCAGATGCTTTCCAATGAATGAACACTCATCGAATCCTAGATCGATTAGGGGAAAGACTGTCAGTGGCAGGGGACTCCTGTCTATCGTGGTGAGATGCGACGAATATAAATGGTTATATTCGGCCGTTGTATCATTG
Organism: Oenanthe sinensis; assembly: GCA_028671895.1. Lineage (NCBI taxonomy): Eukaryota > Viridiplantae > Streptophyta > Magnoliopsida > Apiales > Apiaceae > Oenanthe > Oenanthe sinensis. The sequence continues at coordinate 22,195,135 of CM053798.1, forward strand.
GGTCAAACTTAACTGAGTCGTCATAATAAGGTGAAAGTAAACGGTTATATTCAACCATTATGAACTTAGAAGCATAGAGTTTGGTTAAAAATCTATTAGATAGATAAGATCAATCGTTGCTCACCAAACTATCCAAGAATTATATATGATATAATTGACAAATGTTGTCTACCTAAATAATCATTCTTAAGGACTTCCAGTGGTTGACTTGAGACATGACGAAATATGGATCTTGGCTCACTAGAAAGGATTATGGGATATACTTTCCAAATTAATAGTAAGGGCTATTGATTTGATAAAAATAGTGGGAGATATATTATGAATGTATCATAATCATTTGAACATAATAAATAACTCAGACAATCTAATGTTTAATTTTGTGCTTTTATCATTGTAGATACCAAGTAATGACAAACAACACAAACACACTATCCGTACGATCTGTCCTTGAGAAGGATAAGCTGACAGGAGGAAACAACTTCCTAGACTGGCAGAGGAATTTGAGGATTGTCCTCAGGCAGGAGCGCAAGCTTCATGTCATTGATATTCCTCCGGCAGGTCCCCTTCCTGAGGGCGCTACTGTTGAGGAACAAGCGGCCCACACAAAGGATGAGAATGATGCAACTGATGTTGCGTGTCTTATGTTAGCAACTATGAGTGCTGAGCTTCAAAGACAGCATGTGCATATGGATGCATATACTATCAATGAGCACTTGCAAAGCATGTTTGCAAGCCAAACTCGTCAAGAAAGGTTCAACACGAGCAAGTCACTCTTTAACTGCAAACAAGGGGCAAATGAACCAGTTGGCCCACATGTTCTGAAGATGATTGGTTACATTGAGTATCTTGATACTTTGGGTTTCCCGATTGGTCCGGAAACTGGTATTGACCTAATCTTGAATTCTTTGAACTACAAATTCACTCAGTTTGTTATGAACTACAATATGAATGAGTTTGACAAAACACCTACTGAATTGTTGGCTATGTTGAGAACATATGAGACCAACATGAAGATGGCTGAACCTGCTCCCATACTGATGGTGGGCAATAAAGGTAAGGCCAAAGGGAAAGGCAAGTGGAAGGGTAAGAAGAAGACAGGTTCTGATTCTACACCCAAGCCAAAGTCAGGTCCTAAACAGGCTTTAAAGCCTAAAGGTGGGGTCGCTAAGGGTGAATGTCACTACTGTAAGAAAACTGGTCACTGGAAGAGAAACTGTTCAGTTTACTTGGAGGATCTGAAGAAGAAGAGGGCTGAGCAAGCTTCTAATTCAGGTATATATGTTATAGAAGTCAATCTGTCTATTTCTACATCTTGGGTATTGGATACCGGATGTGCTTCTCACATTTGTATAAATGTGCAGGAAATGCAGAGAAGTAGGACATTGGCTAAAGGAGAAATGGACCTACGAGTTGGCAACGGAGCAAGAGTTGCTGCTTTAGCTGTAGGAACCTATTATTTATCTTTGCCCTCTGGGCTAGTTTTAGAACTGGAGAATTGTTATTACGTGCCTACAATTCGCAGAAACATTATTTCTGTTTCTTGTTTGGACAAGAAAGGTTTTTCGTTTACAATAAAGGACAACAGTTGCTCTTTTGCTTTGAATGATTTAACCTATGGTGTTGCGCGTTTGTTTAATGGTTTATATGTTCTTGACTTAGATAATCCTGTCTGTAATATAGAAAACAAACGACTTAAAGTTAATGACTCAAATCAAACATACCTCTGGCATTGTCGTCTAGGCCATATAAATGAGAAACGCATATCCAAATTACATAAGGATGGATATTTGGATAAGTTTGATTTTGAATCATACCAAGAATGCGAATCTTGTTTGCTTGGTAAAATGACTAAAGCCCCTTTCACTGGTAAGGGTCAAAGGGCCACTGAACGTTTGGAGCTAATACATAGTGATGTATGTGGCCCAATGCGTGTGATGGCTAGAGGAGGCTACTACTACTTCATAACATTTACTGATGATTTCAGTAGATATGGATATGTATATCTTATGAAGAATAAATCCGATTCTTTTGAAAAGTTCAAAGAATACAAGGCTGAAGTAGAGAAGCAAATTGGCGGAGGTGCAAGTATTAAAATCTTACGATCTGATCGTGGAGGAGAATACTTGAGCACTGAATTTAAAGATTATTTAAAGGAGTGTGGTATTGTATCACAACTCACTCCGCCAGGTACACCTCAATGGAATGGAGTTTCAGAGAGGAGAAATCGCACCTTGTTGGACATGGTGCGATCGATGATGAGTCATGCAGATCTTCCAATTAGTTTCTGGGGTTATGCTCTAGAAACAGCGGCTTTCACACTTAACCGTGTTCCTACTAAGAAGGTTCAAAAGACTCCATATGAGATATGGGAGAAGAAACGGTCAGGCATGAGCTTTATGAAAGTTTGGGGATGCAAGGCGTTTGTGAAGCGTCAAGTATCTGACAAGCTTGGACCTAAATCTGAAGAGTGCAATTTTATGGGATACCCTAAAGAAACAAAGGCGTATTATTTCTATAGTCCTTCTGAGCAAAAAGTGTTTATTGCTCGAGATGCTGTCTTCATGGAAAGGGATTTTGTTTCCAAAAGAAACAGTGGGAGAACTATAGACCTCGATGAAGATCGAGAACCACAAAATAGCATTGAACCTGAAGTGGAACAAGAGCAGGATAATAATAACGCTCAACAAACACAGGTTGTTCGTAGAACTGGTAGAATTCGCCATGAGCCAGAGAGATATGGATTTCTTTTGACTCAATGTGGTGATTTGATGCTCATAGATGAAGATGAGCCTCTCACATACCAAGATGCTATGAGCAGTCCAGAATCTAAGAGATGGCTAGAAGCCATGAAATCCGAGATGGAATCCATATATGAAAACCAAGTATGGACTTTGGTTGATCCACCTGAAGGGGTAAAACCCATAGGGTGCAAATGGGTTTTCAAGAAGAAAACTGACATGGATGGAAATATTCAGACCTATAAAGCAAGGCTAGTTGCAAAAGGTTTCAAGCAAATTCATGGTATTGACTATGATGAAACCTTCTCACCAGTGGCTATGGTCAAATCCATAAGGATTTTGCTTGCTATTGCAGCATTCCATGATTATGAAATCTGGCAAATGGATGTCAAAATAGCCTTCCTTAATGGAAGCCTTGAAGAAGATGTGGATGTGTACATGACACAACCTGAAGGTTTTGTCAGTCCAGGGAATGTTAGCAAGATATGTAAATTACGTCGATCCATTTATGGATTAAAGCAAGCCTCTAGGAGATGGAACATCCGTTTTGATGAAACTATCAAAGAGTATGGATTTGTTCAAAACGAGGATGAACCTTGTGTTTACAAGAAGGTTAGTGGGAGCCATGTGGCATTCATAGTACTATATGTTGATGACATACTACTAATGGGGAATGACATACCTTCTCTCAAGGCTGTTAAGATTTGGTTAGGGAGTAATTTCTCTATGAAAGACTTAGGAGATGCATCCTACATTCTAGGAATGAGGATCTATAGGGATAGATCTAGAAGGATGATCGGTCTAAGTCAGAGTACATACATCGATAAGGTTTTGCACCGTTTTGGTATGCAAAATGCAAAAAGGGGATATGTCCCCGTATCTCAAGGGATAACGATCTCTAAAGATCAGTGTCCGAAATCATTGGATGACAAGGACCGCATGAGTAAGGTTCCATATGCCTCAGCAATTGGATCCATCATGTATGCGATGGTATGTACTCGCCCAGATGTTTCGTATGCTTTAAGCATGACGAGCAGATACCAATCTAATCCAGGTGAAGGTCACTGGACGGCTGTCAAGAATATTCTAAAGTACTTGAAAAGGACTAAAGATTCATTCTTGGTGTATGGAGGAGAGGAGAAACTAGTAGTAAAAGGTTACACCGATGCAAGTTTCCAAACAGACAGGGATGATACTGTATCACAGTCTGGTTTTGTGTTTTGTCTAAACGGAGGTGCTGTAAGTTGGAAGAGTTCAAAACAAGAAACAGTAGCTGATTCTACAATGGAGGCTGAGTACATTGCAGCTTGTGAAGCGGCTAAGGAAGCAGTTTGGATTCGAAAATTCATTACTGAATTGGGAGTGGTTCCATCAATCGCAGATCCCATTGATCTATACTGCGATAATAATGGAGCCATTGCACAAGCTAAAGAACCTAGAGCTCACTCCCGAACCAAACATATACTCAGGAGATATCACCTCATTCGAGAGATTAATGAGAGGGGTGACATACACATATGTAAAGTGCACACAAATGATAACATTGCAGACCCACTGACCAAAGGCTTGTCGCAGCAGAAGCACGACGGTCACACTAGTTCCATGGGTATTAGATACATGGGTGATTGGCTCTAGTGCAAGTGGGAGATTGTTAGTGTAGGTGCCCTAGAGGCAATACAATTTTTCCTTTTAATAAACATTTATGTCATTTGATTATTCAATAAACGTATTTATTATGACTTTAATTACTGCGATATATTTGTTAGCATAATAAATGTCCTTAGAATCATGATACTCGTTATATAGTTTAAGTACATGACTTGAACTTGAGATTATATAATATATCATATTCTTAAAGGTTCCCTAGTCGAGTATTATTATGATAGGACAATAATAATACATAAATAGACTAGTATGTTGTTTGACAGATAACCACATCTCATTGGTTATAAGTATGGGGATACTAAAGTCAATACATAGGTACATGTAGGGGTACATGGTACTGGACAGACCCACAGTGAGATTCTTCATGTTTAATTAAGTCATAAGAAAGACTCACAGTGATAATGGTGTAATGATCCTCTGACTTGAGATCATTATATTTCTATACGAGGATTGATATACTTTGACTACATTAAAAGTTACCTTTGACCGGGTGATGATAAAAGTGGACATCGGGTATATCATGAGTCGTATGAGAAATATGAATGATAGATAAAGGATTTAACCCTCATATAATTAGGAGAGATATTATTGGCCTCTTGATTGAGTGAGACTATAAAATGCATGGCCGTGCTCAAATAATGATTTGTTTTTCATAGTCTACTCATGGATCAAGTAAACCCGGATTAAATGTTGAAGAGGATGACTAAATACATGCCTCGAGTTTAATCTATAATATATATGGTTAAAGGGATTATATTACACGGAAACATTAATCACGAAAGGTTTTATCGAATCACGATTTAATTATTGTTTAATTAGGTAGCAATGATGTATTACTAGATACCGCTCATTGTTTATAATTTTATTGGAGAATAAAATTATTGCTAATTAAATAATAGCCTATAGGGTCACACACATAGAGCACCTAGAGGAATAGTTAATTTAAATTATAGATTTAAATTAATTGATGATTAATTCGAATTTATTATATTAATTAAGTGAGACTTAATTAATTGAAATAAATTCGAATTTGAAGAATTATATTTCTGCCAATAATAATTAAGTGTGACTTAATTATTAATTAAATAATAGAAGCATGTTTTATTATTTAATCCTATGCCTACATGGGTTAGGTTTTTGCTAAAAAGGCCCATTAACCAATCATTATAAATAGATAATGATAGGTTAAATGGCTTGCACGTTTTTGTATAAACCCTAGCAGAAGAGGCAGCATAGGAAGAGGCAGAGAGAATTCGAAACCTATCAAAGGAGGCTAGTACTTCCGTTCCGTGTTCAAGATCGTGAGACGTTCTTGAAGGTGCTCGTGTGGATACCATAGAGGTGCTTTCGAGAGGAAGACACAAATCGTGATAGCAAGGATCTCCGTTGAGTTCGTGGCATTCAAAATCTTAATAGGTATGATTCGATTATCACCATAATCCGTCAATTCTTATACATGATCCTGCGTTTGGGTTCCGAAAATTTTCGTTATATTTACGTTTATCCGCTGCGTTTTATGCCTCGGAACCCAACAGCGCTTACACAGTGCTTGCCTGTATAGGCGCCACTAAAACGTTTAAGCACCACGAAGTACTTGTAATAATTCAAGTATTCCTAGATTTTGCTACATATAAGTAAATAATATTTATGAATAAATTATATAATTAATCAATAATAATTAATTACTCACAAAAATTATTTCACAAAATATTTTTTAATAACAATAATAATATTAATTGTTAAAATTATTATCATAAATAAATTATGCTTCTTATTATTTTATTTTAATTTTAAATATAATAATAAATATAAATATTCATCCTTTTTATTTAAGATAATTTCAAATAATATTTAAATATATAAGTGCCAAGAATTTATCAATTAAATATAAGTACTTAAATATTTTCTAAGATTAAAATTAAAAAAATACCAGATTAATAAAATTAGCAGGCATATACAAGATATTTATCTAATATCTAATCCTATTAACTGGAAAATAATTTGGTAGATAAATTCACAAGTCCTAATAATATTAACATTAATTAACCAGTGAATTTATCAGCTTCAAATTGCAGTTTTAGATTACTAACTAATTAGTTAGTAGAATTTAACATCCCAAGTTCACAAACCAGTCTAGTGAAAGTGATTTCATCTAGTGGTTTAGTGAAGATGTCTGCAATTTACTGCTCTGTAGGTACAAAATGTAACTCTACAGTACCATTCATGACATGCTCTCTAATGAAATGATACCTGATATCAATGTGCTTGGTCCTTGAATGTTGAACAGGATTGTTTGTGATGGTTATGGCACTTGTGTTGTCACAGAATATTGGAATTTTGCTCAGCAACAGTCCATAGTCTTGAAATTGGTTCCTTATCCACAGAATTTGTGCACAGCAGCTTTCAGCAGCAACATATCCAGCTTCAGCTGTCGACGTGGCAACTGAGTGCTGCTTCTTGCTATACCAGGACAACAATCTTCTACCAAGGAATTGACAACTCCCTAATGTACTCTTTCGATCAATCCGGCAACCTGAATAATCAAAATATGTATAGCCAATAAGGTCAAAACCTGTATCTTTAGGGTACCAAATTCCAAGAGTCAGACTTCCCTTAAGATACCTAAAAATACGTTTAACAGCTATAAGATCTGATTCTTTAGTTTTAGACTGAAACCTGGCACACAAGTATGTAGAAAACATAATATATGGCATACTTGCAGTTATGTAAAGTAATGGGCCGATCATATCTCTGTAGCTTGTGATGTCTACCTTCTTACCAAGTTCATCTAGATCAAGCTTAGTGGCAGTTGCCATAATAGTTTTAGCCGTTGATGCATCTTTATGACCATACGTCTTCAAAACATCTTTGATGTACTTGGTCTGGCAAATGAAGATTCCATCTTTCCTTTGGCTTACTTGGAGTTCAAGGAAGTAATTCAGCTCTCCTATCATTCGCATTTCATACATACTCTGCATTAGCTTAACAATTCTACTACACAACTGATCATTAGTAGAACCAAATATAATGTCATCCACATATACTTGTACTAATATGATGTCATTTTTATGCATTTTATGAAACATAGTCTTATCTATGACACCTCTAGTGAAACCATTTTCAAGTAGGAATATAGATAGAGTGTCATACCATGTCCAAGGTGCTTGCTTTAGGCCATAGAGTGCCTTGAAGAGGAAGTATACGAAATATGCAAATTCTAGATCTTCAAACCCTGGGGGTTGTTCCACATACACTTCTTCTTCAAGCTCTCCATTTAGGAATGCACTCTTCACATCCATTTGATAGACTTTAAAGTTGGAATGTGCTGCGAATGCCAGAAACATCCTGATAGCTTCAAGCCTTGCCACTGGTGCATATGTTTTATCATAATCTATTCCTTCAACTTGGGAATAACCTTTAGCAACCAGTCTGGCTTTGTTCCTTGTAACAATGCCATCTTCATCCAGTTTATTTCTGAATACCTACTTTGTGCTGATTATAGACTTGTTCTTTGGCCTGGGTACCAGCTTCCAAACCTTTTGTCTCTTAAATTGATTAAGTTCTTCTTGCATAGCTATAACCCAATCTGAATCTTCCAATACTTCTTCCACTTTTTTTGGCTCTATTTCAGAGATAAAACCAGAGAATAAACATTCATTCTGAGAATCACATCTAGTTTGAACTCCAGCATCTAGATCTCTTGGAATCAACTCAAAGGGATGAGCTCTACTCCATACCCTATGTCTAGGCAGATTTGCCCTAGAAGATTCAGCCTGATTATCATTAAAGTGTTGAGTCCTGCTAGTAGATCCTTCTGTTGCTCCCCATGAGCTGCTGCTTGGTTGAGAATGAGATTCTCTGCCACTACTGTAGTTTTTGTTAATCTTCCACTATTTCCACTACTAGGGTCAGAATCATCATTGTTGATATTCCCATTTAATGCATGACTTTCAGTTGCAGCTTCAGGTTCTTCTACACTTTCATCTGAGTTTAAATTTTTAAACTGCAGAGTTTCAGTGTCATCTGATCTTTGTAGACTTGGGAGCTTGAGATCATTGAAAGTTACATTCATGATTTCAATGACCTTCTTGTGATCAATCAAATAAATCATGTATGCCTTAGATTCCAGAGTGTAGCCAAGAAATATGCCTTCATGAGCCTTGGATTCGAACTTTCCAAGATGCTCATCATTTTTCAATATAAAGCACTTTGCTCCAAACACATGAAAATATTTCAGTGTTGGTTTCTTATTTTCCATCAACTCATATGGAGTCTTATCATGATCTTTATTTACCAGGGTATGATTCTGAGTTTAACAAGCTATGTTGACTGCTTTAGCCCAGAAGTATAGAGGTAACTTAGCGTCATTCAGCATTGTTCTTGCCACTTCAACTAGAGTTCTGTTCTTCCTTTCTACCACTCCATTTTGATGTGGAGTTCTAGGCGCTGAGTATTGTCTTGAAATCCCTTTCTCGATATAGAAATCATTCAGGGTTATATTCCTGAATTCTGTTCCAATGTCAGACCTAATTTTCCTGACAGGCAAACCAGCTTCTAACTCTATCTTCTTTATGTGATCAATGATTGTTTGAGGGGCTTCATCCTTTGAGGCTGGAAACAACACCCACGTGTACTTGGAGTAGTCGTCTATAATTACTAGAGCATATCTCTTCCTTGACATAAACATGACATTGACTGGACCAAATAAATCCATATGCAAAAGTTGCAGTGGTTTATTAATGTCTGTAGAATCTTTACTTCGGTGAGATGCTTTCTTTGACTTCCCTTTTTCACATGCTTCACATAACCCTTCTTGACAGAATTCCATCTCAGGTAAGCCTCTAACCAATTCCCTCTTAACTAAAGATTTCATTGACTTAAAGTTCAGGTGTGAAAGTTTCTTATTCCATAACCAACTGTCCTCTATTGAAGCTTTGTTGTAAAAACATTGAACTTCCCCTTTACTTGCAGAGAATAAGTTAGCTCGATCTTTGTCAGTGTCAGTGTACTTTGAAGGCTCCTTTGGGGTAAATCCTTGAGGAATTCGTTCGCCATCATCTGATAATGTTTCTGGTGTCAGCTTCTGAGGTACATAGGGTCCATTTTCCAAAATTCACATGTATTGAGAATTAGCTGATTTAATAAAAGTGGACATCTTCTTCTTCCATAAAATGTATTCATTTTTATCAAAGGTTGGGATTTTGATGCTACTAAGTTTTTGGGTAATCATGGTTGTGAAGAATTTTAAATCTCAAGAAATAATTAATTTCTTAAAAATTAAAATCAATTAGAATAAAAATAAAATTTTGATAAATAAAATTTTAATTCGAATTCTTGATGATTGATAGTCTTCTTAAAATTAGTGAACTTAAAATCTTTGAAAAATTCGAAATTGAATTTTCTTTAATAATAAAGAAATTTCAATATAAATTTTTCTAGATCTAAAAATGTACTTTTTCGAAAAATTATTTTTGGATCTTGATTTGTAACTCTAATCAACAAGCTCTGATACAAATTGTTAGGTCCAAAATCATCACAGAAGGGGGGATTGAATATGATGTGGTAGATTTTTTATTATATTGCGGATTAAGTGTTTGTGTTCTTGAGATATTAAAATGGCAGTTAATGAAATACAAAGATTTGGGGAAATAACAATGTATTATTAAATCTCTGAGGTGCTACACTTTTAATCAAATGATTATCTTCAATGGGTTCAATCAATGTTACAATAGAAATACAGTTGGGTGAAATAAATGTTAAGCTTTAATGATGCTCCCGTCTGTATGTCTTTTGTTGAAGTTGAATGAATTCCTTACTGTCCATATTGATTTCACCAATATTTAATTTGTAGACTTTTTGGAAAATGATTTCCAACAATGTTCAAGTCATTTGTTGCGCCTGCAAGAGTGGTAGTGGTGTGTAGGCGCCGGAGGTTTGTTGTGCCTTAGAATGTTTATTGCGCCCCTAGAATAACTTTGTTGCGCCAATGAGAAGTTTAGTTGCGCATGTACACCATTCCCACAGTGTAGGCGCCACTAAACTAATTAGAAACATTTACATGAGTTTTGTTGCGCCTCTGTGAGTTATTTTTTCGCCTACACATGTTTTGAAGTGTGTAGGAGCCACTAACCTTTCCCTTAATCTTCTCTGGCACCACAACAAGTTTTGTTGCGCCTGCACTCCCATTCTCTTGTGCAGGCGTCACAAACCATCTTCTTGACTTCACTTGGCTTTATTATTGGTTTGTTGCTCCTTCACAAGGTTGGTGGTGCCTCTAGAGTACTTCAAGAGTGTAGGAGCCACCAAATGCAATACTACTTGCCCTAACATATTTCTTGAAGTGTTTGAAGTAATTATTACTTGATTTTCACTCTTCTGGCTTGATCAACTGATTTTCTTCTGATTAACCAAGACAATTCTTTTCTTGTTGTGCTGACGCTTAGTGCAATGGTCTGGTTCACAAGCGACTAATACTAAATTGAATTTCCTTGACTTCTGTTCTGTTTCAGCTGATTTACTTCGGACTGATTCATTGCTTCTGATCACTGAAACCCTTTGACATTTATACACAAATCATTACATTGTCTTTAGTCTGAAATCTTCTGAGCTCTTATTTTTTGCTAAGGCCTGAATATATTAATGAACTTCTCTCGCTGACATTCAGTAAGCCTTTCATCTTGAATGCTCTGCAATGATGCATGTATGATTCCTGTTTACATGTCCTTCTGGATTCCTGTGCTGTATATTAGTATTATTTATCTGTTTTAGTTTCTTGGTTGAGTTATATTACATACATACTACGTTACATTATGCTTTACAATAGGAGTGAAAGTGAAACTATTTTACTTACTTTTCACTTGTTTTCCTTCCTTTTTAAAAATCGAGAGTCAATGAAAATAACGAATTATGTGTTTCCATGTACATGTATAATTAGTACAACATGGGAAAAATAATTGAAAGGTCCTAAAATTATATAACTGTTTTGAATTTAAGTTTTTAAATAATATTTTTATAATTATATTCTTAAGTTACATGACATTTTGGGTTAAGTTCTTAAATAAATAGTTTTTAATGATTATTTATCAAAAATACTACTTTTTTAAACTTTTTTTGCGATTTTACTAATTTTTGTATTTTTTTGCAAAAATACGGTCTGTAACTAAAAATAACAAAATGCAACTTTTTTTATCAACAATTTGTAACCAAATGCAACTTTTGTTGAAAAAGATTAAAGTTGTTCATAGTTGCATTTGAGGTTGATTTTAGTTGTATAGGTTGCATTGGTTACAAAACCGTATTGTTTGAAAAAAATTAAAAATCATATTTTTGTAAAATATTAAATAAAAAAACGTATTTTTATAAAAAAATAAAAAATTTGATATTTTTCAAAAAACACTTTTTTTTAATTTTGTCTTTATATTAATGGAAAAATCAGATGAAACATCTTTTAACTTATATGCAAATTTAAGTTTTTTTTTGAAAAGGGGAATCAATTCTATAATGAAAAGTCATATGGTATCTATAAATACAATCAAAATTGAACAAACGCTTAAACATATCGATGTTGAGTTATTCTTTCTTGAAGAGGCAACCAAACAATTTTTTAAAGATGTTATGCATATATGTACTTGCGGTGACCCAACTGTTTTGAGTAATTGACCGTAGATGTAATCTCATAAAAATCTTTATCACATAATCAAAACTATGAAAATCTCGAAAATCTATAATCCCGGGCATAAAGAACACCAAGATAAACCAAACTCTCACAGGGAGAGACTAAACAAAACCCAAAAAAATTTGGAGTTTATTGAAGGAAAATAAGAGTTTAATCAAGAAAAATGTGAAAGAAAAAATAATTGGGGTTTTCCATCTGTGAAAACCGATGGAAGCCCATTAGAGAATTTAGGTTCTTAAAAATAAATTTTTTTAATTACATCTGCCAATAATTTTTTTTTATTAAAATAATATATTCCTGCCTAAATTTTTAACCGACACTAATATAATTATAAGACAACATATTAATAAGTGTTACGTTAATTATTAAATTGATGTGTGTTAAAAAGTTTAGGTAAAAAGATATAATTTCAAAATAAAAATTAATTTAAGCACACAATTATAAAAAAAATTATTTAAAGAAGTAAACTTAAAAATTCATATAGTTTAAAGATATATATACAAATTTGTACCCAGGGAAAATATAATATTTTTCTATATGGGTCTTTCTAGTGTGTGTCTAGCAACTACTCCCCCGTTTTTGGACCCTGATATTGTAGAACTGAGGTTGAATACAATATCAATATTTAATCGCGGAATTTTAGATTTAAAAATATTATTTTAATTAATTACGAAATATTAATTTTAATGAAATATTGTTCAAGTAGAAGATATGATTTTTAACTTGAAAAATATTGTTATTTTCCCTTACAAATTTATAGAAGGGAGGTTGAATACAAATTTAAGAATTTTGAGGAATTCTTACGAATCCAAGTATGTACCTTAATTGTTTGGGTGTTTAGAAATAAAAATTACTAAGAAAACTTTGCAAAGTAGAATAAAATTTAAAATACTTGAAAACAAAACACGGCTTTAAAAATTAGTAGTGGATTGGTTTTCCACTAGTGAATATATTTGCTTTCAATAAACCTTGGTCTAGAAACCAAGCTGCTTACAATAAGAAAAGTAATACAAGATGATTCATATAATTCCTAAGTTTTTCTTATTCTGTTATATTTTTCCACACATTGCTACTATGAACTACTCAACTACATATAGTAGTTCATATTCTACATCTATTTTCTATCGACTAATAAATGTATACAAACTACATTTTACAATGTTTACACTAAAATAGAATGTAGCTACTTTTCATAGTCTTCTTTGAACTTTGTTTTGTTCTGAAAAAGTCTTTGTCTTGATCTTCTTCTTGAAGACTATGTTCCTTTGAAAGTCTTCACAATCCTGACAGAACTGTCTTTCATTGATTTAGTTTCTGCAAAGATTCCATTCCATTTGTCTTTAATTATTCTGGGAAACTTTGATCAACTAATAATTGTTGTGAAGCTTATCAATCGATCCTTCTTTGCTTATCCATCGATGGATAGGTTATCCATTTATCAATTGATGTATAAATGGATATTTTTGTTATCCATCGATTCTTTATGCATTGATTGCCTTTTATCTGTTAATTTCCTTGGTGTTATCATCCGTTGATGGAGATCCATTGATTTGACTTTTATCCATCGAACAACATCCTTATCCATCGACTTCAATATCTGTTGATCACTTCATTTAATAGAATTATGACTTAGAATATTTACACTTAATCAGCCATTCTTCACATCCGTTGAAGAGCAATCAATTAAAGTCAATAAATATCAGTTGACTAGTACTTAACATCCATCACTACATTACAATCAATTGATAAAATAAGAATCATGAATCAACTGCTACAATCCAATTTTTCAGTTGATGAACAAAAATTTCAACCTATAATTGGTTCTCTAGTCAAGGAATATTTATAAGTCATATATTCATTGACCAGTTACAAATAAGATCATCAAATTTATAATTCTAAATAATTTGTTATCATCATACTACAAGATTCCTAACAAGTATTAGAAAATTAATATAATGAATAATGTAAATAACTGTTTATATTTCTGGAACGATTTTGACATGAATTGTTCTAATTTAACAATTATAATTCAAACCAGCACAGAAAGTTTGTGAATATAACTTTGTAGACAAATTAGTGAATTTGAATGTTTAACAGTTTTCAACAACAGATCTAATGAAGCTCTTGGCCTCATATTTATAGAGGTGTAAGCTAGCAAGACTTTTCTAACAAGACTTTTAAAAGACAATAAATTAACCCTCCAGAATTTTCTAAAATCAGTGGGCAAGACTTTTAAATTCGGTAAGACCTTCTAAAAATTCGATAATATTTTTTTTCAAGGCTTTAGCAAGACCTTTTTCACTTGTAAATTTGGTAAGACTTTTTCTTGGCTTGCAAGACTTTTCTTTAATCAACAATTCGGTAAGACCTTTCCTTGATTGCTCGGTAAGACTTTTTCTTAAGCACTCTAAGACCTTTTTGAAGTCTTTATTCCGGTAAGACTTTTTCTAAAGTCTTAAATAAAATTCCTGTAAGACTTTCTAGATTAGTGCATCAAGACTTATTTTATTTGTTAAATTAAATGTTCTTTTTAACTTAATTAATTTCACCAATTTTAATTCATTAATTTATAAATTAAATAAATTCAGGATGAATTAATTTAAGTAGATAAATTAAATAATTAATTAACTTTTGATAGTATAATTAATTTGTTTCTTTACTGCACAACCATTGTAGATTTGACTTGAGTTTTTCGATCTTTACCGTACTGTCTGTCTGAAAATCACTTGTACTTGATGTTGAACCTTCATCTAAATAGTTGGCACACAATGTACTATCTGGTTCATTTGTGTCACACTAAAATATATATATATTTGAAGTTTTAGCATTAAATCTGTGATCTTCTGTCTTGTTCTCGCCTCTAGCTTTATCTCTATAATTTTCTTTTCTTAGAATCTTTTTATAGTTGCCACTTGAAATCTTCTTTGTCTTCTGAGCTCTTCTGAATTACTACTTCTTTATTTTACACCGACGCTTAAACATATTAATGAACTTCTTCCAGTGTAGAGGAGCAACCTCATCAAAATACTTCTGATAATCTGATTCTTCGTGTATAGTTGACTTTCTTCATCGTGATTCCTGTTATCATGTTTATTATTTATTTCTCTTTCTAATCTGAGTTGAGTTGTCATCTAATTATTATAAATAAGACTTATCATATACCTTTCAATCTCCTCCTATTTGTTGTTAAACATTTAACACAAAAATTTCTATGGGATAAGTCAACTAATGTTGGTGAGATTACGAAGCTGTATGAATAGTAATCGTGATAACTCAACACTAGAATAAGACAGGTAAATAATACTACGCCTACACAGAAATCAGGAAGAAATGAAGACAAGGCAAATACAGTGAACTAAGACATTAGAAGAAGTTTTGAAGTCTACTACAGGTCACTGAAAGAAGTTCATTAATATGTTCAAGCGTTAGTGAAGAATAATGTGTAAAGACTTTCAGGGTTTCAGAAGTGTTGAAGATTCAGTATAGAAGTGCCACTAGAAGATTTCAGTGTAAAGGCATTGATTGAAGATAGACAGTGTTCGAAGCATAGGAATCTAAAAGAATTGAAGACAGGGTAAAGACAAAGGTTATAGAAGACAGCTGCAGTCTTGAAGTTATACTCACTGAAATAAGTTCATTTATATGTTCAAGCGTCAGAGAAGAACAGATAATGAAGTATTCAAGATTGTAGTAGTATTGAAGACGTTGTCTAAGTATCAGAAAAGATTCTAGTGAAAGTACAGTGTTTATTTATAATCAGTGTTCGAAGCAATAAAGAACTGCAGCACTCTTGTCATTTGAATTAAATGAGATGTGAAGATCAGGATCGGTGTTAGTCGTTTGTGAACCAGACTAGTGCACTAAACGTCAACACGAAAGATAATGGTAATTACATCTATGAAGTAGAGCATTGACTAAGTGAGTGAAATGGAAGAAAAAGGTCGAGGATTGAAGCGCTTGTAAAGGTTCAAGGGTTCAAAAAAAAACAGTTGAACAACTCAATAGTCAAACAGCCGAACAGCTCAACAGCTAAACAGCAAGTGACCAAACCGCAAGTAACCAAAATGAAGAAGTGCCAAACTTTGGTGACTAAATGGTAGTTTGATCACTTAACCACCAAAGTGTCAACACGTGAATATGCTGCTTATATTTCTAAGGCATATATTATGCAAGTCAAATGAAAACTTGACACCTAGATTTGCCTTAAAAGAATCTGTGATGTAAATTCATGTGGTAAAGAATTCGACACCTAGATTATACATGGTGTAGAATTCAACACATAGATTTTATATTCTAAGGCATATACATGGTCATGGAAATCGACACCTAGCTTATATGGGAGTGAAATTCGACACCCACCTTTTATGTACAAGACAATTACATGTGGCTGAAGAATTCGATACACAAGAATATTTTCTAAGGGAAAATACAAGGAATCAAAATTCGACACCTAGAATATATCCAAGGGATTCTCGAAGTCAACTCAGTCAACATACAGGGGGAAAAGAATTTGACACTCACAACTGCAGTTCAATTATTGTAAAGCCTACACTATATAAACAAATGAATTTAATTCATTTAGTGTGCATGTGTATGTGTGAAAAATATACACACAGAAACAAAGAGATACAGAGAGAGACAGAAGCCAGAGAAGAGGAGATACAAAGCTATACACATACCTTCTTCACCGGAGTTTTATAATCTAGCTGGTTCATTATGTTGTAAATTTATAGGGCTATTATAAAACACTCTCTGTTAGATTGATTTCCTTTTTGTTCATTCACAGATTTGTACATTGTAATAGGAATTAGTCATATCTCTTTTGAAGGGTTTCGGGCATGAAAACGTAGCGGAATTAACGTAAAAACAATAAAAAAAATCGAAACCCAATCGCAGGATCCTTGTATAACGTTGGATGATTATGGTGAAGAAGTATGTACCACAACAAAGCTTTCGTATGCTGTTTAATGGAGGTCCAGAAAAATGAATCACAGCAGTCCTTTGTTGCAAAGATTTACTCTCTAAAGAAGTCCACACGAACGCCCGATCGTCCTACGATCACCGGAGTCGGTACTAGCTGAATTGTTTGCCTCTCTCTCTCTCTCTTTCTCTAGCCTCTCTTGATGTTGAGCAGCTAGGGTTTTTCTCTAAAAACGAAATTTGATGATTAAACCCTAATACTATACATCATTATGTATATATAGGGGAGAGAGAGATTTTGGGCCTAACCCTAATCCATGTGGTTTCCAAAACCCATTATGACTTTGGGTTATTATTATTAAATCTGAATTCTAATATAATTAATCAAGTCCCACTTAATTAATTCAATAATTAAATTCGAATAATAATAATACTTATTAAATCCGAAATCTAATATAATTAATCAAGT
Source organism: Oenanthe sinensis (assembly GCA_028671895.1). Classification (NCBI taxonomy): domain Eukaryota; kingdom Viridiplantae; phylum Streptophyta; class Magnoliopsida; order Apiales; family Apiaceae; genus Oenanthe; species Oenanthe sinensis. Next base: position 22,212,602 of record CM053798.1, read on the forward strand.
CTCACTTAATTAATTTAATAATTAAATTCGAATAAACAATAATATATTTAAATTCGTAATTTAAATAAACTTCCGTTTTGACGTTCTTTGTGTGTGACCCTTTAGGTTATTATTACGTTGACAATAATTTTATTATCTAATAATAAAATTATAAACAATGAGCGGCATCTAGTAATACATCATTGCTACCCAAGTAACAATAATAATTGGTGATTCAATTAAACCTTTCGTGAATAATGTTCCATGTAATATAATCCATTTAACCTTATATTATAGATCAAACTCGAGGCATGTATAGTGTCATCCTCTTCAACGTTTAATCTCGGTTTCCTTGATCAATGAGTAGACTATTTAAACAAATCAATATTTGAGCATGGTCATGCATTTCATAGTCTCACTCAATCAAGAGGCCAATAATATCACTCCTAGAATTGGAGGGTTAAATCATATATCTATCATTCATATTCCTCATACGATTCATAGCATACCCGATGTACACCTTTATCATTACCCGGTCAAAGGTAACTTTGAGTGTAATCAAAGTATATTAATTCTCGTATAGAAATATAATGATTTCAAGTCAGAGGATCATTGCATCATTATCACAGTGAGATTTCGTATGACACTTATTAACATGTAGAATCTCACGGCGGGTCTTTCCAGTGTCATGTATTGATACATACACTTATGTTCTTGACTTTAGTATCACCATACCTATGACCAATGAGATGTGGTCATCCGTCAAAAAACATACTAGTCTTATTGCATTATTATTGTCCTTAAATAATAATACTTGACTAGGGAATTTTAGGAATAAAATACTATTCATATAATCTCATTTTTAAGTCACATACTTAAAGATATATATTACGTATTAATATTCCAAGGACATTTATTATCCTTTCAATTTATAACGCAGTAAATAAAGACATAATAAATAATAATTAAATAATCACATAAAACATAATCCTTAATTGTTTTCAATAAAACATTAAAAGTATTGTCTCTAGGACACCAATACTAACATCTTTGTTGTAGCAAAGAACTAATTTGTTCTTTGGAAACCAGTTATATTTTTAACTGGGTGTAGCAACCTCTGGGTTTATATACGAAAGATATATTCCCCAAAACTTGACTCATTAAATTACTTGCTAATTTTCTAGAACTTTAATGTTTATTCATAAATACAGAAAATTAGTAAGTCATCCTCCTAAACATTATTCACCTCATGAACTCGAAGCACTAACCGAACTCTAAATTATTTATCTGCAAAAGATTCGATTTTTTTTTTAATTTAGTGAGTATCCTATTCAACCCCCCCTTCTATGATATTTCAGGACCTAACAATTGGTATCAGAGCTGACTAATTGATATACAAATCAAGATCCGTTGGTTCAGTGAAGCTCCCGGTGCCGAAGCTGGTTGGACTCTGTTTAGAGGTTTTGTTAAATAAGTTTAAATATAAACTTTTAATAAGTTTATTTTATAAACTTTTATAAAATTGGTTTTATAAACTTTTATAAATTTATATTATAAATTTTAATTAGTTCATTTTATAAACTTAATATTATATTTATTTTATAAACTTTTATAAAATTTATTTTATAAACTTTTATTAGTTTATATTATAAATTTTAATTAGTCTATTTTATAAAGTTAATATTAAATTTATTTTATAAACTTTTATAAAATTTATTTTATAAACTTTTATTAGTTTATTTTATAAATTTTATAAAAGATTGTTTTTAAAACTTTAATTAACAAAAAGCATGGTCCATTTTTTTCATTTGGCCAGCTGCTTTGTGAAGTTCACGCGCCTACAAGGACTTAAACATCGACACATGTACTGTGCCAACTCTCGAGAGCAGCTGCTAGCTATGTGTCGAAAAATTGTCCAAAGCATACATAAACTAGAATTCGACACATAGACTATGACTTAAACATTTCTAGATATTCCAAGGCAATACACTGTAATCAAAAAATCGACAACTAAGCCTGGTCCAAATTCGACACCTAAGCTTGGGTTAAAAAAATAGACACCTAACACCAAATTATTATTTGGTACCCCAAGTTTTGTACTCTTTAATTTTTTATTTTATTTTAGATTTATTTATTTTTACAGAAAAATTTAAAATTCTTGAAAACTAAAATTTTTCTTAAATAATAATTTACGATATTTTAATTTTTAAGAAAATTCGAAATTCTTGAAAATTAATTTGTTGTATGTTTTTATTTTTGATTAATTTATTTTCTAAAAAATTAAAAATTCTGTAAATTTAAATTTTTCTTAAATATTAATTCGAGGGTGCTCAAGGGTTTGTAGATGAAGATTTTTCTGGGCTTTGATGACAACAAAAATTGACCGAAGATTATCCAATAAAGTTAATTCTGGAACAGGTTGAAGAAATAGTGGTATTAATTTCCTCAGATGTTTACTCCATAGGATCCCACTAATATTTTGGAAGCTGCAAAAGAAGAAATTATTTTGGGTACCGTGTTTGGTTGAGTTTAATTTTTGGATGAAAAATCTTAGGGGTTAAAGTGGTAGAGGAGAACAAACTGGACTACCTGGCATCTCAGTACAAGCTTTAAAGATTATTATACAAGGAGATTACTTGAAGTTCGTGCTAACACTACAGATCATCTGGAACATAGGATTACATGCATTGGTTCGTCAAAAAAAAGGATTACATGCATTGGGAATATATGGATATAACCACATTATCTTTAGATGAACTATTTATATGCTGAAGGCCTATGAACTAGAACAAGAGATGAAGAAGATAATATCTGGTAAAGCAGGTTGTTAGCATATCCACTATATTTGTGACCCAGGAACCAAATTTGATTGAAGTCAAGGTTGAGAACCTCTGAACAGAAACGAATTGATCCTAGAAGCTGAATTGAAGATGTTGTAGCTCGAGGTAGTGGTCAAGGTATTATAAGTGAATCTTACACTTTGGAATAACCTGAGAACTGGACGACTAGTCAAGCCTGCAGGACAACTGGAAGTTCAGTAACAATAGATTCAGACGGAATCCCAATTCTAAATATAAGGTCCTTACCTATAGATTCCATAAAGGAGATTTTCAATATCAGTTCAAGAGGCGGTTGCAAGACAGGGATGGTTGATATTTAAAAGACAAGATTAGGGGTTTGCTACACAGTTTGAAGAAGCCTGTACAAGCAAATGATGACAGACACTATTTTGGGTTGTAGAAGGAATCTCAAGCATTAGTGAGGATGCAGCAAGGGAAAACATTTTTTGATGAAGTTAAATGCAAGGCTGATTCTATCTGTGACAGTGATGAACCAAATGGATATCTGGCATCAATGACCAACACTGGAGATGAATCACTAAGCACTTCACAAGTACACATTCTAACTAGTATACTTTTATCTAATTCAGAATTGTATGATGATTAGGTATTGAAATGTATTATATTCATGTCAGCATGTTAGCATCTTAGGACTTAAATGCTTAATTGATTGCTAAGAATAAGATTGCATGCTAGAATTCATAAGTTTAAATTAGTACATTTCATACTTGATTTTATATGCAGTAAAATGAATATCTAGAATTAGATAGGGTGTTCTAGACGGATAGGTGTATCCCCAAACATTTGCTGGAACTTGATTTAATCTTCTGTGATTTAATCCCTCTGCTAATGTTGTAAAATTTTTTAAATAGACAAACAGGTCATAGATCAGATATTTTATATTTGCTCTTATTGTGATAAATGACTTGACAAGTATATGTGGAATTTGATTTTGCTTATAATGTTTTGTTCAAATATTCTGCATATTCTTAAAATTGTTTATGTGCTTATTTTCACATGATTTGCTCTCACTCATATAGTTCCACTTAAATGTCATATCCAATCATGTATTGCTTGTTATGAATAAGATGGTAAAATTATCTAAGTTGTCAATAACATTTGTTGATTCAAAAATTAATCTAAAACTGACTTAGGTAATTAGAGATAGTTAAAAATGTTAGACAATGACAGAAATGGATTAGACAGAATTAGTAATTAATTTGTTAGTTCTCCTATCCATGTGCTTTATGCATATTGAACCTGTTGTTATCTCTAATAATATCTCTAATCCATCTTGACTCAATTAAAAGTTGAGAACCAAGAAGCTTAATCATTTGTGATTGTAGAGTATGTAACAAAAGGCAAAAGTTATGTGACTTCGTGACATTTATTGTTCGAGGCATATGATTAAGATTAAAGCTCTGACATCACAGTTGGTTGAGAAAGCCTACCCAACGGTAACCTTTGGAGATGACAGCAAAGGATGACAAGGGACTAGGCTATATTTTTGGAATTGTCATCAGTGGAAGCATCTTTCTTGTGGAAGGACTTAAGAACTATCTACAGAGCACTAGGGAATTCTTTATCAAGGGTTTTCTGGAAAAGCATTGAAAAGGAAAAGTGTTTGATCTCAAACAAGAAGGTTGGAAGCTCGCTCAACTTAGAGTGAGGAAATGTGTTCGTAACTGACATGAATTTTGTATGCAAAGGTGAAGTGAACTTCTCAGTAAAGCTTCATCAGTAAAGAGTTAGCTATGGCATAGGAAGCTCTCACACTTGGTGAACAAGACAATGGATTCTTTAATAAAGATGAAATTGGTGAGAGGACTGCTTCATATGGAATTCTATCTAGAAGGACATTTTGAAGTATGTCACATAGGGAAGTCAATGAAAACATCACATTGAAGCAAAGTATGTCATGGAGAAATATGCTTAGTGGTGATTGAAATCGATAACCCTAATTACAAATTGGTGATGTTCGTGCATTCAACAGACAAAATGTCACAAATGGTGATTGATCATATCAAGAAGATCAAGTTGGAAGCAAAGTAAGATGTGAGAACTTTGAAGCCAGATATTAGAAATCAATTTCGCGAATGGAGTTCTAAATGAAGTCTGCACTGAGAAAGGAACTTTGAAGCTGAAGCAATTAACACAGCATGTTGCTTTAATCGACAAGATCGTGAAAAGACATCATATGAGTTAATGGCCAACCAGAAGCAAACACTGAAGCTCTTTCGTGTGTTTGGAGGAAATTGATATTTACTGAAGATTTAAATGAGTATCTTGACAAGAAGTTAAGACTCAAGGAACAATTTTCCTCGGCTACTCATTAATGATACAAAACCAGAAGGTGATTAAAAGTCTGAATGTTTCGACCTACTACACCAAGCTCCCAAGCATTCAAATGAATGACTATTCTAAATTTTTGAAGTTTGACATTTCGTCAAAGTCAAATTCAGATACTGATGTTGAAACTAAGGTTGCAGAAGGAAACAATGATAATGATGTTGATTCAGATCCTAATAGTGGAAATGGTATTGAAACTACACAACTCGTGAACTTTAACAAAATCTACTGAAAAAGGTGAAGGATCTTCAACACATCCTAACAGCAACTCAGGGGGAGCAAATAAAAGAAGGATCTACTAGTCGTACTCAACACAATGAAGATCAAAGGAATACATCAAGAACATATCTGCCGAGACAAAGGGTTTGAAGTCAAAGTCATTCCTAAAGTCTAGTTCTTAGTAAACCGGATTTTGAGTAAAGGCTAGAAGTGCTAAACAAAATGAATATATATTTTTCGGGACCCAACAATCAACATTTGGTATCCCAAAGAATACTGAATATGCACTGATTGATCCAGATTGGGTGATTGCAATGCAAGATGATCTCAATCAGTTCTAAGGCAGAATTTACTGAAGCTGGAACCCAGACCACTAAAGTCGAAGCTGAAATTGGTACAGTAAGGGTTCTCAGAGACTGGATAATTATTGGCATTATTATGAGGGACAAAGCCAAACTGGTTGCTACAGGTTACTATAAAGTAGAAGGTATTGACGATGATGAAAACAGAATCTTCGGGACTTTCAAGATCAAACAGTAAGCACCAATGACAAGATTTGATCCTTTTTGGGGCCTAACAAGATAAGGACCTAATAACAGGATATCCCTAGCACCTGTTGAGCATTCAAGCATGAAGATCTATCAGATGAATGTGAACAAGTGCACTCCTGAATGGTGAGTTAGAAGTTGAAGTTGATATACAACATTTCCTGGACTTTGAAGTAGCAGATCATTGGAATTTATATATCATTCTCTTCACAAGCTCTCTATGAATGGAGTTAGGGATTGAAGCAAATCTTCAAGGACATGGTATGACACTCTAACTACTAATTATTTAAAAATGATTTTATATTAAGAGTAGTTATACACATATATCTCTCTAGAATACATGGCATACAAACAATGTAATATATGTGCAAGTATACTATGATTATATTATATGTGGGTCTACTAACGAAAACTTTTATAAGAGTTTATTGTTAAGTTAATGTAGAGTAGGTACAACACGAGCATGTTGGAAGAGTTGCAGTTCTTTTTGAATTATAAGTAATTCGAAAGAATTATGACAATTAAAGTAATTCAAGGATCTTTTGAAGATACGCAATTTGGAAGATTCTGGACCTGCCAAGACTTCTTGCCAACAGACTACTAAGCTTGATCAGGGCAAATCAGATATATGAACTGAAGTGACAAGCTATAGAGGTAATCAACTCATTACATATTGAAGTGCATAAAACCATATATTTTATTCTCGATATGCCTATGTGCAAGTTTCCAAGTGGATACTAGAGAATCTTATCTTATAATTAAGTTATGGATTGTTAGATATCTTAGGGGATCACCAATTCTTGAAATCTGGGTCCCTAAAGATACTAGGTTTAACATAATTGGCTATATAGATATAGATGATGCAAGTTGTAAGAAAGACAGAGAAGTCATTCCTAGAAGCTGTCAACTCCAACAACTCTGTTGATCTCTTCACACCACGTATGGAACAAGCGCATGGACATAAGGTATCATTTCTTTCGAAAATGATGTAAATCATAAGTGCATTATGAGTCGGAAAATCATAGTCCTCTATCTGATAAGGATGTTTGGCAAAAATGTTTTCAAAACATACAGTATTAAGGTTTAATGGAAAAGAGTCATTTTATTGAGTTAGAATTTAGTAAGAGAGTTGAATTTCTTCTTTGGTATAAATTCCCGCGTTTTATTATGGGAAATTTGCTTTATAAGAAATTCATAAGGGATAGAATTTTTCTCTGATACACTTTCCCGCGTTTTATTATGGGATAAGTATCTTAAAGAAAACTTCTATTGATATCATGTTCTTAAATGATAAATCTTTATAACCGACAAAACTCTTTTATTAAAAGTGCTTTAATGCAATCCATTACCATTCCTTCTTATATTTTTCTTTCTCCTTGAGATGAAAAATATATTTTGGAATGTTAAAATGATTATTACTTTTTATCTTATTTAATTAACTTTATCCATTTAGCCCCCAGTGGCTACAGAAGATGGCCAGGAGGTTGAAAACCCATCAATCTCTTACCCAGGCCTTAATACCAAACACTGATTCATCTACTTCCATATATTAATCCTTGGAGATATAAGGAACTTATGTTAATTAGAGATTAATAAGGGAGAAACTACACTTGATGCAGCAAATAAGAATGAAGTCGGAAGTGCACCCATAGCTCTATCTCTAGAGAAGTAAAGTAATATATTACTGAGGTAACTGTAAGCTCATCTGTATCTTCTCAAAAAGATGCAGAGCTGAAAAGGCAATAAAACTGTCTCTGGAATCATTCTCTCAACAGGGTGAGTCAATTGAAATTCGCTCGTCAGCCAGAGCATCTTGTAATGAGTCAAGCACACCACCGGCACTCACGCTGATGGTAAGCCTAAACAGATAAATTCTAGGAACACATTGCAAGGCGTACACAGGGAGATGTATAGGCATTTAGAGGAGATACAGACTCTAGCCATACAATACATTGTCCAATGTATCTACCTCAAACAGAAGTTAATCTTCTGCATCCCGAAAGGGAGATCTCTTGTTCAGATTTATCTGGGCTTGAGAGGCAACTGCTTGACAAAAATTATTCGGATGAGTCAATTAGGGTATTTAATACAAATTCCCGTCACAAGGTTATGAGGGAAACGTAGGTTCTAATTTGCCATTCATTACCTTGTCTACTACGTCGCCCCTCCTGAAAGGAACATTTCCAGATCCTGAAAAGGAATGTCCACCTCCCATTTACGGAAAAGGTGTGAGGCAACTCCTTGATAGAACAAGGCAGGATTCCGTATCAGATTTTAAAATCTTGGGATAACCCATCTCAAAGAGGTGAGGCTCCACTAGACAGTGATTTAGCAATTGCTATTGAGTCTGGTGCTGAGACAGTGCTTATGCATGATAGATCAAGAACACCTCAACGAGGCAGTTCTCCACTTGATAGTGATTCAGTTCATTCTAATGAATCAGGTGTTGGGAATATATGAATTGACGGATTTCACTTGCAGGTACAAAATGTTATATTTGAAACGCAGAGTGAAAGTGAGAAAGAGAAACACTTAAGTGAAAGTGAGGGAGAGATACACTTGAGTGAGAGATAGGGAGAGAAAGAGTGAAACACTTCTAAATGCTCGACACTTGAGTGTAAACACTAACAGAACATAGTAGAAGTGAGGAAACCATAAGCCAAATACTTACCCTTGCTACTTGCTACTTCTGAAAGAAAAGTTACTATATTTTTCCCGATCAACGACAAACGAGAACCTTCTTTTGAAGACAAACCATTCAAAAGATGGGCCATTGGAGGATTCCTCAACTAAGGGGGATAATTTAGAGGAAGAAAAAGGAGAAGTTAATAAAGTCTTATCTTCGTAACCTTGGGAAAAGTTAACATCCTAAAAGGGTTCGTATCCTGGATCCTTAATGGAAGATCCTTAGAAAGAGGGGTTCATATCTTTGGAAGAAATTAATATCCTTAGGGGGAGATTTTAGACAAGAACGAAAAAGAAAATCTTATCTTCTGATCCTGAGGGGAAACAACAGAATATGGGAGAATCAAGAAACTGTATCCCATACTTGAAAGGAGTTGTCAGTAGAGGATTCCTCATCCAAGTGGGAAGAACAGAAAAGAATTGACTATTCCATTGATTATCTAAAGGGAGAAGAAGAATCACATTCTTAGGGTGAGAACATTATTTGAGTTATGTTCTGTGTTCTATTGAAGACGTTCCCAGGAATATTGATTCTTATGAAGCTTTGTTCATGATAAGTTCTTTAAGTTCAAACTATGAAGGATTTTGAAGCAGAGAGAGCTCAAACAGACAGAAATGAAGATGATACAATATGAATATCAGTTCAGTGCTAGAGGAACATACATCTTTCATTTCAGTTACTCAAGAATTCTGGAAATGCAGAATCTGATCCAAAAAAAACCAATAGCATTATTTACAAATCTCTGATGATTACTTTTTCTAGTTGTTAGTTGATTATCCTCTCTATGGGATTTGTTTGCTAAGTTTAACAATCAAATAGGGGGAGATTGTTGGTGAGATTACGAAGCTGTATGAATAGTAATCGTGATAACTCAACACTAGAATAAGACAGGTAAATAATACTACGCCTACACAGAAATCAGGAAGAAATGAAGACAAGGCAAATACAGTGAAGTAAGACATTAGAAGAAGTTTTGAAGTCTACTACAGGTCACTGAAAGAAGTTCATTAATATGTTCAAGCGTCAGTGAAGAATAATGTGTAAAGACTTTCAGGGTTTCAGAAGTGTTGAAGGTTCAATATAGAAGTGCCACTAGAAGATTTCAGTGTAAAGGCATTGATTGAAGATAGACAGTGTTCGAAGCATAGGAATCTAAAAGAATTGAAGACAGGGTAAAGACAAAGGTTATAGAAGACAGCTGCAGTCTTGAAGTTATACTCACTGAAATAATTTTATTTATATGTTCAAGCGTCAGTGAAGAACAGATAATGAAGTATTCAAGATTGTAGTAGTAATGAAGACGTTGTCTAAGTACCAAAAAAGATTCTAGTGAAAGTACAGTATTTATTTATAATCAGTTTTCGGAGCAATAAAGAACTGCAGCACTCTTGTCATTTGAATTAAATGAGATGTGAAGATCAGGATCGGTGTTAGTCGTTTGTGAACCAGACTAGTGTACTAAACGTCAACACGAAAGATAATGGTAATTACATCTATGAAGTAGAGCATTGACTAAGTGAGTGGAATGGAAGAAAAGGGTCGAGGATTGAAGCACTTGTAAAGGTTCAAGGGTTCAAAGAAAAACAGTTGAACAACTCAATAGTCAAACAGCCGAACAGCTCAACAGCTAAACAGCAAGTGACCAAACCGCAAGTAACCAAAATGAAGAAGTGCCAAACTTTGGTGACTAAATGGTAGTTTGATCACTTAACCACCAAAGTGTCAACAGGTGAATATGCTGCTTATATTTCTAAGGCATATATTATGCAAGTCAAATGAAAACTTGACACCTAGATTTGCCTTAAAAGAATCTGTGATGTAAATTCATGTGGTAAAGAATTCGACACCTAGATTATACATGGTGTAGAATTCAACACATAGATTTTATATTCTAAGGCATATACATGGTCATGGAAATCGACACCTAGCTTATATGGGAGTGAAATTCGACACCCACCTTTTATGTACAAGACAATTACATGTGGTTGAAGAATTCGATACACAAGAATATTTTCTAAGGGAAAATACAAGGAATTAAAATTCGACACCTAGAATATATCCAAGGGATTCTCGAAGTCAACTCAGTCAACATACAGGGGGAAAAGAATTTGACACTCACAACTGCAGTTCAATTATTGTAAAGCCTATACTATATAAACAAATGAATTTAATTCATTTAGTGTGCATGTGTATGTGTGAAAAATATACACACAGAAACAAAGAGATACAGAGAGAGACAGAAGCCGGAGAAGAGGAGATACAAAGCTATACACATACCTTCTTCACCGGAGTTTTATAATCTAGCCGGTTCATTATGTTGTAAATTTATAGGGCTATTATAAAACACTCTCTGTTAGATTGATTTCCTTTTTGTTCATTCACAGATCTATACATTGTAATAGGAATTAGTCATATCTCTTTGTTGTAGCAAAGAACTAATTTGTTCTTTGGAAACCAGTTATATTTTTAACTGGGTGTAGCAACCTCTGGGTTTATATATGAAAGATATATTCCCCGAAACTTGTCTCATTAAATTACTTGCTAATTTTCTAGAACTTTAATATTTATTCATAAATACAGAAAATTAGTAAGTCAGCCTCCCAAACACTATTCACCTCATGAACTCGAACCACTAACCGAACTCTAAATTATTTATTCGTAAAAGATTCGAAAGAATTTTTTAATTTAGTGAGTATCGTATTCAACCCCCCCTTCTACGATATTTCGGGACCTAATAACTAATAAATAATAAAATAATAAAACATTGAGAACTGTAAATAATAAAATGTTCTGGTATTATATTTAATAATTTTTCAGATTCATACATGAAAGATAAATACAAGATAGATGTTCCTCTAGACTGAACATATATAACAAAGTTCTATCTTGACCTATTTATGTCTTCAATCTTCACCATCTTTAGAAATATCAACTTCACCTTCTTCTAATGTAGAACTTTTATGCACATGTGTCCTTGGTACATCTTCAGTGGCTGATTGTTCCGGTTGAATTGATTCTCCATATTACCTTCCCTGTTTTGCAAGCGATAACTGTCAAAGCACTTCCTTCTCAACATGATCTTCTTCTTCTTCTTTCAGAATATCAGAAGGCTTACTTGAATCTATCTTTGATATTTTCCGGATATACGATTTGATACCTTTTGACATGCAGTATTTCCAGATCTTTTCAGTAACATCTTTCTTTTCTTGAGATCAGGACCTCTTAGACCTCAGCATAGTCTCAACTTCAATCATGTACTTAAATTAATATTTCCGTAAGGATTCCTCATCTAGTTTAAGAATCTGATAATACTCATCAGTTAGAAATCTTACCTCATGTGGACCATGAATGATTTGAGGACTAACAAACTTAGCAAATTCTCTGAGTTTGTCTCTTAGTAGCCCGTTCTCTTCTGAACTACTCTTTACTTGATTTAGCATAGTCCACAATACAAATAAAGATATTGCTCTGAAGAACTCCAACGAGATTCTGAATGAACCATTCCTGTGGGTGTATACCATGATTTGCCAATTTTCAAGTATAGGGTCAACCAATACAGTAATATAATTAACTTCCTCATATATAGCTTTCATGAAATCATCATTGCAATTATTTGAACTTTCTAAGTGATTGATGATTGAAGTTAACAACTTGTCTTGAAATGACCCTTCTGTGGTTTGTCCATTATCTTTCTGGCTGCATCCCATTTTGCACCTATTTTCAGCTGAACATCTATCTTCTTTTCTCTTACAACAGATGCCCATAGTTTCTGTTGTTGGAGAAATTTTGTAACAATAGATTTTAGAGGTTTTGCTAGAATAGTAGAGCTAAAAGTATAATAATATGACTGTTAATGGGGATTAGAGCTTGTAAAAAATATTGAGTTGGACTTGGGAGGTGTCTCGAATTGTCTCGTGTATCGGATCCCTTTTGCGAAGATGTCTACGTAAATATTTATATACGATCAAACCCATGCAGTTCTGTTATAATTGGATATATCCCCGAGAGACTTTAAGGATATATTTATTAAATATGGGAATTCATTAATATTATCTTATATAATCTCGCATTGTGATACCTTCCTGATTTGAAGGATATCGTTTGGAGATATTTTTCGTAATTAATGTATTGAGATTGATTCTATCCTCATTTCAGAGAGATGATATCTTGGAGATTAAACAATTGATTATTACTAAAATTAATACTAAAAATTAAGAAAAATAAAAGCACTATGCAAAAAATATAGCATAACAACTACTCCATAGTTCTTCAGTGCATCTTGCTGTAGTGGAGAACTAACCATTCTTCGATTGCTGAAATAACTGAAAATAAAGATTAGTGAAAAACATGGAGCATCGTAGTGCCCGTAATTTCTATGCGGATGCAAGTAGCCATCATCCGAGAATCGAAATAGGATATATATTTCACCAAGGGTTGTAAATACGTGAGGATAATAATTTTATGAAAATTCATTGTGATCTTCGATGTCAAGTTAGGATCGTGGCGTTTATATATCCCGAATTGGTGTACATGCTTTGTAAGTGTCTATGCGAACCACACAAGAGTATGATATTTTCGATCACCCAAAAACTCCCCTAGTCAGAGAGTGAGGCCTTCAATAAATTTTACCCATATAAAGAGGCGGACCTTCAATAAATTTTACCCATCTGAAGAGGTGGGCCTTCAATAATATAAGTTTTACCAGTCGACTCCATGTTAAGGAGGAAGGTATTCCAGAATGTAAGTTTTGTCCGTCGACTCCTCGTTGGGGATGAGGGTAATCCAGAATGCAAGTTTTTCCCATCGACTCCCCATTGAGGAGGATGGCCTTCAAGGGGTTGCTGACTCCTTACTTCAAGCGTGTAACATTGCGGGATTATCATTTTTCATGGCTACCCCACTTGACAATTTAAGATCGCATGTTTGTAAAAACAAATCTTGAAGTATATATATATATATTACCACGACAATATTTATAAAATATTTTGAACACAATCCAAATGCATCAATAAATATGCCAATTTGAAAAAGGTGCGATGTATATATTTTTTCTAAAAATATGCTCCTTGAAAGAATTTTATTAAAGATAATATGATTTGCCATAGTGGCTAAATATTTTTTGTTAAAATTATGCAGCTCATACAATCTTGTAAACATATCCACAATCATCAAAACAAAAATCTTGTACGATTTGTTTTTAAAAAATATAAGTGTCTCCCAAATATTGGTTGCACAAATTTTCAGTCACAATATATACTGCTCGCACGAATTTTTAGATAATAAAATATATTTCATACGTGACAAATAATATATGTGATTGCAGAAAATAAAAACAAGAAAACTTATCTCGTATTTTGTCAGATGGATAGGATATGTAGATATTGTGCATCTTTTGATTATGAGGGTACCAACACCATGTTTTGCATGTAGTGGTCTACTCATCTTTTTTACTCCTCTTTACCATTGTATTTTATTCAACACGCCATAACTACATCGTTCAGTTCCCCATTGAAGTTGTCCAAAATCTTTTTTTAACTCCCCATGTGTATTGTGTTCTTTTGATATGTCATTTATCCTCCACAAATGAAAAATGAAGCCCTCCTTCTAGCGTCAATTGTTGTTGGAGGAATTTCGTAATAACAGATTTCATAGGTTTTACTGGAATAGTAGAGCTAAAATTATAATAATATGACTGTTAATGGGGATTAGAGATTTTAAAAAATATTGGGTTGGACTTGGGAGGTGTCTCAATTTGTCTCGTGTATCGGATTCATTTTACCAAGATGCATGCGTATGTATTTATATACGATCAAACCCACACAGTTCTGTTATAATTGGATATATCTCTGAGAGAGTTTAGGGATATATTTATTAAATATGTGAATTCATTAAATTTATATGATATAATCTCGTATTATGATACCTTCCTGATTTGAAGGATATCGTTCGGAGATATTTTCCGTAATTAATGCATTGAGATTGATTCTTTCCTCGTTTCAGAGAGAGGATATCTTGGAGATTAAACAATTGATTATTACTTAAATTAATACTAAAAATAAAGAAAAATAAAAGCACTATCCCAAAAATATGGCATAACAGTTTCTACTTTTCCATGCTTACTTTCCTTTCAGCCTTTGTTTTTTCTTTGACTAGTTCCCACAGTTGTTCAAACTTAGCATCACTAACCTTGATGTCTTCTTTTAGCTTCCACATAGCCTCTTCATAGGCAGGATCAAACTCTTCTTCTCTTGGAAACATAAAATCTTCATAAAGGGTTGTTTCATCTTCAGCTCTGTAGTAGTCTTGATTGTAAGTGTCATATGCACCACTATCCTCAACAAATTGATCACCAGGATAAAATTGTTATGGAATATTTGATCCTGTAAACACATATTAATCTTGTTCATAAAGCTTGGTTTTTCATTTGTCTCTAGTAGCTCCTTCTCCTTCAGATACTTTCTCCATTTCTTTCTCCCTTATATCTTTCTCCCCCTTAGTTGAGGGATCATCTACAAATTTTGAAGCTTCAAATAATTTGAAAAGTTTCTCCATGGTCAGATAGATCTACTTCATTCTTTCATTCAAATGAACCATACCTTCATCCAACTTATTAAATCTCTTCGTGAATATTTCTTCATTTTCAAATATTCCCATATTCAAACTCTTATTTACATCATCAATTCTTTTGCTTATGTTGCTTATCTCCTTTTTATCCTCAACAATGAGACTTTGTACTTGTTGGATATCTTGGGTCTTCAGGAGAATGCTGGACTTTACATCAGTAACTTCTTTGTGTACGATTGTTAGTTGTTCTATTACAGAGGTAGACTTGGTTTCTGCTTGCACTTTTACTGTTGCTAACACAGCCTGAACAACCTGTATTTCCTTCTGGAGAGCTTCTATTTTTTATAATAGTTCACTGTGTGTGTGCACTCATCTCAGTTGCACTCTTGTTTATTTTACTATGACTATGAGCATGTGTTTTGCTCAGTGTTTGCCTCACCACACTCGTGTTTTGCTCCTTTCTAGAATCCTTAGTTATATCTGCAAAGAGTACCATATAATAGTTGAAGAATCAAAATGTTCTTCTTAAGCCTATGAAGGCACATCCACGATAGGATTAACTTGAAGTGGCTCCACTACTAATATAGCTACTCCGTGAATGAAGCTCCAACTCCCTCTGTGGAGTGGTTGCCTCTCACATGATCCACTTGTGGATGGGAGAACTTCCTTTAAAGGAACTGTATATGTGAAATCTGTTAGTAATTGTGCTCTAGAGACAATTCTTTTTATATTTTAAGGAAAATATTTATTATTAAGGATTATGTTTTATTGATTATTATTTATTTATTATATTTTATTTACTACGTAATAAATTGAAAGTATAATAAATGTCCTTGGAATTTTGATACGTATCATATATCTTTAAGTATGTAACTTAAAAATGAGATTATATGAATAATATCTTATTCCTAAAATTTCCTAGTCAAGTATTATTATTTAAAGACAATAATAATGCACAAAGACTAGTATGTTTCTTGACAGATGACCACATCTCATTGGTCATAGGTATGATGATACTAAAGTCAAGAACATAAGTGCATGTCTCAATGCATGGCACTGGAATGTCCCGCCGTGAGATTCTACATGTTAAATAAGTGTCATAAGTAATTCTCACTGTGATAATAGTGCAATGATCCTTAGACCTGAAATCATTATATTTCTATACGAGAATTAATATACTTTGATTACATTAAAAGTTACCTTTGACCGGGTAATGATAAAAGTGGGCATTAGGTATATTATGAATCGTATGAGAAATATGAATAATCTAGATGGGATTTAATCCTCCTAATTTTAGGAGTGATATTATTGGCCTCTTGTTTGAGTGAGACTATGAAATGCACGGCCGTGCTCAAATATTGATTTGTTTTTAATAGTCTACTCATCGATCAAGAAAATAAAGATTAAATTATGAAGATGATGACACGAGACATGCCTTGAGTTTAATCTATAATATCAAGATTAAAGGGATTATATTACATGGAACATTATTCACGAAAGACTTAATTGAATCACCGATTTATTTTTATTACTTGGGTAGCAATGATGTATTACTAGATGCCGCTCATTGTTTACAATTTTAATTAGATATTAAAATTATTGTCAATGTAATAATAACCTATATGGTCACACACAAAGAATGCTTGAAGGAGAAATAATTTAAATTGTGAATTAAATTAAATAAGTAATTTATTTTATTAATTAATTAAGTGAGACTTAATTAAATAATTTAGAATTTTAGATTAGTATTAATTATAATTGGATTATAATTAGAAAACTTATTCCTCTCTCTATATAATCTATTTATGGACTGATTTAATGAATGAGACATATTTTTCCTAAAACCCTAGCCGTTTTGAGAAAAGAGGAAGATAGAGAGAGAAGCAGTTTTCGGGTGCTAGTACACATCAATCCTTCATGAAAAGTGTTCGTGTGGATACCGTAGAGCGTAGATCGCGAGAGCGGGATACGTGGTGATTAAACAAGCTTTGGACCTCCATTAATCTTTCATTAATGAACTATCAAAACTTCTAAAGGTATTTATTCTTTATCTCCGAATTAAATCTTTTGTTTTCGCATGGATCCTGCGGAGGGTTTCGCTATTTTGATTTATTTTTCGTGTTTATTCCGCTGCATTTATGCCTCGAAACCCTTCAAAATCAAGGGGGTCACCACCTCATACAATGTAGTGAATGGCTCGTTAGAGTCTGTGATGCCCCTCAATACCAATAAAGGCACTTGATACTTTACAACATCAAATATGTTTTATTCCACTATGAATGTGGCATCTAACATATTTGTATCCAAGACATTTCCTTCAACATTTGATGTGCCCTCGTCTCTCTGTGTATCTTGTATTATTGGTGGTCCTGCTAGATTGAGTGCTAGTAGTGTGCTTGACTCATTATAAGATGTCGCGGCCGGTCGGTGAATTTCAATAGAATCACCCTCTTGATAGAGTGAGTCCATAGACTGTTTTATTGTCATATCAAAGTCCAAATCTCATTGAGAGGATAAAGATGGGACTGCAGTTGTCTCAGGTTCAATTCTCAATATTTTCTGAGGTGGAGCCAGAACTGCGGGTTCACTTGATTGTTTTCTTCCTCTAATCTTTCCAACAGGTATTATAATCTAGCTTGGGATTGAACCTGTGTATTTTCAGGTTCATAGCCGAAATCCGGAGTTACCTGAGCCTCCTATTCTGCAAGTTGAGCAGCTTCAAGTAGTAACTGCTTTGGTTGTGGCTCTTGAAGTGGCTCTTGCTCTGGTTGAGCTTGTGCATGATTTGCAATTTGATTCAACATATTAGCCATGTATTGAGTCAACATAATGGCTACTTCTGGAAATTTGTTCTGATTTCTTAGTCTGGTGAACAAATTTTTCTGAGTTGTTGGGGATACTTCCACTGGGCTGTTTGCAAACTGTGCTTTATCTTCTTCTGACAACAGATTATTCATCAATAGCATTAGAAACCTTGGATAGAAGCAAGTTACTTTTTGATCTACATCCAAGTTTATATTCTCATGAGTATCCATCTTCCTTATAACCTCAGTCAAAATTAACTTTCCTAAACTGATTCTTTTATTGTGGGCCACAGAATACCCAATCACTTGTAGAAGAGATTAGATGTTGTGAAAGTTGTTCTTCATAGTCGAAGCAGAAGTAATCCCATTGTTAGTATTGGTGTCCTAGAGACAATACTTTTAATGTTTTATTGAAAACAATTAAGGATTATGTTTTATGTGATTATTTAATTATTATTTATTATGTCTTTATTTACTGCGTTATAAATTGAAAGGATAATAAATGTCCTTGGAATATTAATACGTAATATATATCTTTAAGTATGTGATTTAAAAATGAGATTATATGAATATTATTTTATTCCTAAAATTCCCTAGTCAAGTATTATTATTTAAGGACAATAATAATGCAATAAAACTAGTATGTTTGTTGACGGATGACCACATCTCATTGGTCATATGTATGGTGATACTAAAGTCAAGAACATAAGTGTATGTATCAATACATGACACTGGAAAGACCCGCCGTGAGATTTTACATGTTAATAAGTGTCATAAGAAATCTCACTGTGATAATGATGTAATGATCCTCTGACTTGAAATCATTATATTTCTATACGAGAATTAATATTCTTTGATTACACTCAAAGTTACCTTTAACCGGGTAATGATAAAAGTGTACATTGGGTATGCTATGAATCGTATGAGGAATATTAATGATAGATATAGGATTTAACCCTCCAATTCTAGGAGTGATATTATTGGCCTCTTGATTGAGTGAGACTATGAAATGCATGGTCATGCTCAAATATTGATTTGTTTAAATAGTCTACTCATTGGTCAAGAAAACCGAGATTAAACGTTGAAGAGGATGACACTATACATGCCTCGAGTTTGATCTATAATATAAGGTTAAAGGGATTATATTACATGAAACATTATTCACGAAAGGTTTAATTGAATCACCAATTATTATTGTTACTTGGATAGCAATGATGTATTACTAGATGCCGCTCATTGTTTATAATTTTATTATTAGATAATAAAATTATTGCCAACGTAATAATAACCTAAAGGGTCACACACAAAGAACGTCAAAACGGAGGTTTATTTAAATTACGAATTTAAATATATTATTGTTTATTTGAATTTAATTATTGAATTAATTAAGTGGGACTTGATTAATTATATAAGAATTCGGATTTAATAAGTATTATTATTATTCGAATTTAATTATTGAATTAATTAAGTGGGACTTGATTAATTATATTAGAATTCAGATTTAATAATAATAATAACCCAAAGTCATAATGGGTTTTGGAAACCACATGGATTAGGGATATGCCCAAAATCTCTCTCTCCCCTATATATACATAATGATGATAGTATTAGGGTTGAATCATCAAATTTCGTTTTAGAGAAAAACCCTAGCTGCTCAACATCAAGAGAGGCTAGAGAAAGAGAGAGAGAGAGAGGCAAACAATTCGGCTAGTACCGACTCCGGTGATCGTAGGACGATCCGGCGTTCGTGTGGACTTCTTTAGAGAGCAAATCTTTGCAACAAAGGACTGCTGTGATTCATCTTTCTGGACCTCCATTAAACAGCATACGAAAGCTTTGTTAAGGTACATACTTCTTCATCATAATCATCCAACGTTATACATGGATCCTGCGATTGGGTTTCGATTTTTTTTATTGTTTTTACGTTAATTCCGCTGCGTTTTCATGTCCGAAACCCTTCACCCATACACTCATCAACTGGGATTTAGACAGCTTTATCAGATCTAGTGTGCCTTGATAATGAATTGAATAGAAGAAGTTGATTATATCTTCAACTATAGGTAGGGTCTCAAAATTATCTGTTGGGAACCCTAATATTCTATTCATGTCAATCTCATCTACTATGTACTATGTTTCTCCTATTCTGAAAAAAAAAAATTGAACTAGCCTGTCTGTTGTACAATTTCTGGTCGTGGAGTATAAGGCTCGAAGCGGTTCAATCTTTAACGAGGTACTCAGGGTAATTATTGTTCTCACTAAAGAGTGTTCATTCATAAACCTGATCCATGGCTTAAATCTTTCCTCGGTGCATTTTTCTGAATCAAAGTACCCAATAAAATTCGTCTTTGCGATCTCAAAAATTGCAACCATTTTCAAATAAGGTGTAATTAATTTTTCTTTTAAAATGAAATTTTAACAAGAAAATTTTTAATTAATCTGAATTAAGCACAACATTCGAATTTAACACTTTATTAATCTAAAAATAGTTAATTAATTCGAATTATAGCCAAATAACATGAAACCCTAACTTCAATAAATCCCCAAATTGATTTAACACTAAAAAACACTCTAATAATAGTCCTTTAACAGTAATCAAATCGTCCAACACCAGTCTTTAACAAATCAGTCCAGGATTAGGTCAAATCAAATAAAAATCGGGGCAGAGGTTTGTTTGTACTACTTGTTTTTTTATCAAACCAGCAAGCTATTAGCTTGTAAAATGATTGATTAATAGCAACTGATGAAGTTGTAAGGATTAAAATTGATTGTTCCTGAAAAGTCTTGTTGAAAATCTGTAGTGCATGTGTATATGCATATATATATATAAGCTAATAAAACTGGTAAGACTTTTTAAATACTCAAACAAAAACGATTAAAAAACATTCTCGTTAAGTCTTTTTATTAAAA
The DNA here is from genome assembly GCA_028671895.1 of Oenanthe sinensis. Classification (NCBI taxonomy): domain Eukaryota; kingdom Viridiplantae; phylum Streptophyta; class Magnoliopsida; order Apiales; family Apiaceae; genus Oenanthe; species Oenanthe sinensis. The sequence continues at coordinate 22,233,498 of CM053798.1, forward strand.
AATCTATTGGTAAGACTTTTTAACAAATAACTCGGTAAGACTTTTAATACAAGCAACTCGGTAAGACATTTTATATTTGAAATCTCGGTAAGACTTTTTAAAAGTCTTGTCGAGTTTTAATATAAATGTCTTTCTAATTTTAAAAGAAATTTTATAAAACTCTTATATGAAAAGTCTTGACAAATTTTGAATAAAAGTCTTTCTGAAATTTTTATTTAATTAAAACTAAACTAAACTAAACTAAATATATTTGCATACAATACAACTAAATTATTAATAATATAAAATAAATATTTATATTATTAACTATTCCAATTAATTTAAGAATTAACATGAATTAATTTAACAAATAAATTAATTAAATAATTAATAATATAAAAATTATTAATATGCAATAATAATTAGAAAATCATACAATAATTTACATAAAAATACTTTAAAAATATTTAAAATAAAATAAATATATAATAATAGTAACAAAAAATAAGTACTTATGTTATACTTGAAATAATTATTTATTAAGATTATTAATTTATTATCAAGATAATTTTTCCAAATATTCACAAGCCCTAGGATTCTGTTGATTCGAACTTCATAAATTCTTTAAATATTAACATTTAATATTTATGAACTCAAATCAACTCCTAGCGATAAAAAAATAGCCATTATTTAACATCCTTAATTCATTAACCACCTTAGAGAAAGTGGATTCATCAAGTGGTTTCATAAAGATGTCGGCTAGTTGATCTTCTGTGGGTATAAAATATAAAACCATAGTTCCGTTCATGACATCCTCTCGGATAAAATGATACATTATGTCAATGTGTTTGGTTTGAGAGTGTTGCACATGATTATTGGAGATGGCTATAGCACTTGTGTTGTCGCAGAAAATTAGAATTTTGTTCAAACCAAGTCCATAATCATTTAACTGATTCCTTATCCACAAGATCTGTGCACAACAGCTTCCTGCCGTAATTTATTCTGCTTCGGCTATCAACCGATGTCCTAGAAACCAACTTCCAGAAGTACTCTTCATGTCCATCCTGCATCCTGCATAATCTGAATCTGTATAGCCTATTAGTTCAAAACCTGTATCTTTAGGGTACCAAATTCCAAGATTTAGTGTACCCTTCAGATATCTAAAAATTCGTTTAAAAGATATAAGATGAGATTCCCTATGATCAGATTGAAACCTTGCACATAAGAATGTTGCAAATATTATGTCTGATCTACTTGCAGTTAGGTATAATAATGAGCCTATCATACCTCTGTAGCTTGTGATATCAACCTTTTTACTAGTTTCAACTTTGTCATGCTTGGTGGCTGTTGGCATTGGGTTTTTGCCGGTGAGAAATCTTCTTGATTGTATTTTCTCAGAAGATCCATTACTTACTTTGATTGGCAAATAAAAATCTCATCTTTCTTTTGCTTTATTTACAGTCTAAGAAAAAATGAAAGCTCACTCATCATGCTCATTTCATACCTACTCTGCATTAACTTAGCAAATCTCTTGCACAAGTTTTCGTTAGTAGAACCAAATATAATATCGTCAACATAAACTTGGACAAATATCATATCTTTATCATATAATTTATGAAAGAGAGTTTTATCTATGACACCTCTAATGAAACCATTTTCAAGTAAAAACTCAGAGAGAGTGTCATACCATGTCCTTAGTGGTTGCTTGAGTCCATAGAGGGCTTTGAATAAGAAATATACAAAATCAGCAAACTCTGGATTTTTAAAGCCAGGGGGTTACTCCACATATACTTCTTCTTCTAGCTCTCCATTCAGAAAGGCACTCTTCACATCCATTTGATAAACTTTGAAATTGGAATGTGCTGTAAATGATAGAAATATTCTGATGGCTTCAAGTCTTACAACTGGTGTGTAGGTCTCATCATAATCAATTCCCTCTTCTTGGGAGTAAACCTTTACCACTAGTTTGGCCTTGTTCCTTGTAACAATTCTATCATCGTCTAATTTATTCATGTATACCCATTTGGTGTCAATTACATATCTGTCTTTTGGCCTGGGTACCAGTGTCCAAACTTCTTGTCTCTCAAACTGATTGATCTCTTCTTGCATGACAAGAACCCAACCTGGATCAGTTAGTGCATCTTCAATTTTCTTCGGTTCTTTTTGGGATAGAAAAACTGAAAATAGATATTCATTTGAAGTTGTACTTCTAGTTCTAACTCCAACATCTGGATCACCTATGATCAATTCAAAGGGATGATCTCTGCTCCATATCCTTTCCCTAGACAAGTTTGATCTAGATGATTCGCCTCGATATACATTGTAATGTTGTGTTCTGCTAGTAGACCCATCATCTCCCCTTAAGTTTCTGCTAAGATGACTTGCTAATCCACCATTGGCATTAGTAGTATCTCCAATATTTCCATTGTTTCAACCACTATTACCTGGATCATTATCATCATTATTGTCATTTCATGTTGCAACCACAGGTTCTTCTTCATCATCAGAATGTGAGTTTGGATAATTATCAAATTTTAATGACTAGAAAGGATCTTCAATTTGGATACTTGGGAGTTTGGTGTCATCAAATGTAACATTGATACTTTATTTCACTTGGTGCTGATCAATTATGTACACCATATATGCTCTTCTTGAATAATCGATAAAAATAGCTTTATGTGCCTTGGCTTCGAACTTGCCACGATGTTCATCTCCATCTTTCAGCACATAACATTTGGCTCCAAATATATAAAAGTACTTGAGTGTTGGTTTTTTGCCAACCACTAATTCATAGGGAGTCTTCATATGATCTTTATTGATTAGAGTTTGATTATGGGTATAACATGTTGTATTTACTCCTTCAGCCCAAAAATAGATATGTAACATTGATTCACTTAACATCGTTCTTGCAACTTCAATCAGGGTTCGATTCTTCCTTTCTACAACTCCATTCTATTGCGGAGTTCTTTGCACTGAGTATTTTCTTAATACCCCATAGTCTGAGCAAAATTCATTAAGAACTTCGTTCTTGAATTCAGTTCCATTATCTGACCTTATTGCCCGAACTGGTAGCTTTAAATCTAACTCAATTAGCTTTACATGATCAATCACCAATTGTGGAGTTTCATCATTAGGGTTCAAGAATAAAACTCACGTGTATTTTGTGAAGTCATCTACAATTACTAAGGCACATCTTTTTCTTGACATCGACATAATATTGATCGGACCAAATAAATCCATATGCAACTGTTGCGGTGGTTCAATAATGTCTGTAGTGTCTATTCCTTTGTGACTTGCTTTTTTTGACTTTCCTTTCTGAAATTCCTCACATAATTCTTCTTGTGTAAATTCCATCGGACGCAGTTCTCTCACCAAATACCTCTTGACTAGAGAGTTCATTATTTTGAATTTTAAGTGTGAGAGTTTCTTGTGCCATAGTCAGCTTTCTTCTAATGATGCCTTTGAGTATAAACAGTTTGTTTCATCTTCAGTTCTGGAGTTGAGATCAGCTACATACAAGTTTCTTTACCTTACTCCATGTAATGCTAGTTTGTCATCTTTAGAATGAGCTATTAAACATTTTTCCTTGATAAAGTTTACTTTGTATCCTTTATCACATAAATGAATGACGTTGAGTAGATTGTGTTAAAGTCCTTCCACTAAAGAGACATTTTCAATGATAGTATTCCTAGAATTTAACTTGCCATATCTAGTAGTCATTCCTTTACTGTTATCTCCAAAGGTGATGTTTGGGCCAGCTCTTTCAATCACGTCGGATAGCAGGGCTCTATCTTCGGTCATATGCCTTGAAGATCCGTTGTCCAGGATCCATACAACCCGGTTTACCTGTTTAACTCCCTGCAATTATCAAACGGATTAAATCATCTTTGGAGCCCAAAATTGATTGGGACCGGCATAGTTAAAGAATTGATCTTTGTCAGTTTTGATAACAGATCCCTTTGGAACAACAGCAACATCTACCTTGATTGTACTTACATTCATATAGACAGTCTTAACAACTTTCTGTTTAGACTTTAGAGCATATATTTCCTTCTTGATAGGCGAAGGAATCACAGTCTTGGATTTCGTAAATTTATTATTGATGTGTTATCTAGGTGTCATGTTATCTTTATTAGCATACGTGCTTTTAAAATATGCAGAAATAACATTAAAAGCACATAACATACAATTTATAACACCACAAGGTTTATGGCATACATCAATAGTAGACATGTTATTCAAAACGGTAGGTGTCTTAACAGTTTTTACTTTAACTTTATCAACAGTTTTAAAGTTTTCAGTAGAATGATATATGTTGTTACTATTCCTACTATCTAATTTCTGAGAAAAGTTTCAACCTTAACATAAAAACTGACTCTATTTACTTGAAAAGCTAAGTCCTCAGTTAATTTGTCATTTTTTCTTTTTAACTGTTTTAAAACATCATTTTCATTAGTTAAAACTTTGCTTTTGAGAATTAATTTCTTAACTATATCTCCTATATCATCTAGTTCTTTACCTAGAAATTTAAACATTTTAGGGAAAAAGGGATTTCCATCTATTCCTCCATGTCGAGTTGGAGACAATGAATCTTCAAATGAAGCCATAAAAGCAAGATTTCCCAGCTCTTCCTCATCATCGTTGTCTGAGTCACCCCGGCTTTTTCCCTCTGCTAGATAAGACTTTCCTTGATGCTTTTTCAAAATGGGTTTTTAAAAAGCCCCATGGATTAGGGTTTGGCCCATTATCTCTAGCTCATATAAATACATTATGATGTGTTTACAAGGGCAACACTTGTGAATTCGTTTTACAACAGAAACCCTAGCAGCTCATAGAAAAGAGAGGCTAGCAAGAGATAAGAGATAAATCGTGGCTGATCGTTAGACGAATCGACGTTTGTGTGGATACCGTTAGAGAGCAGTTCTTGAAGCAAAGGACTACTGTGATTCATCAAGCAAGGATCTCCGTTGAGTTCATGAAAGTCAAGACCAGAAAAAGGTATAATTCTATTTCACCATAATCTGTCCAAGCTTATACATCGATCCTGGGTTTGGGTTTCGAATTTTTGTTATATTTACGTTAATTCCGCTGCATTTTTATGCCTCGGAATACAACAATGGCATCAGAGCTACGTGTATAAGGGACTGATTTGTTTACGTGTTAACTATATTTGATGCAAATATGCCTGTTTGGTGACTGCCATGCCACTGCCATGCTACTGCCACTGCCTATATGGGATCTGCAATGTTATAATCTGTTATGGCATGATATGTGTGATGCACTGTATGTATGTGATACGAGATATAGTCATACGAAGGTCATCGGAATCGTTCTAAGACGTTTGAAAACACAACCGCATAAGATGCAGTTTTCTGTGAATAGTGATTCTGCAGTGAATAGTGTTTTTCGACGGAGTCAGAATGGGTCGAATTTACTCTTTTTGTGAATAGTGATTTTGCGGTGACCTAGGGTGTTTTTTGGCCATTTGACATCGTTAAGGGCCTCAAAAACGCAGTTTTCTATTTTGAGATCATAATTTTAAATTTTTGATAATTTTTTTGATCATGATATATATGATGCATGATGATATGATTATGCATTCTGAGATGTCAGTAATTGTTATGTGGGCATGGTGCTGGTTATGGCCTTAAACCCCTCGATTAATGGTTTTGGTTTTGGTTTTATAAATACGACTTGCATGTCGTTTTCTTCATTCTTGTAATTGCTGAACCTCGAATGTAACTCGAGTTTTCTTATGTAAGTACATTGGCTTAGGTTGTATTCAATTATTCCATGTAATGTACTTGAAGACAAAGGATGATCCAAGAAGAAAAGAAGGCAGCCATGGATGCAAGAAGAATGAAGACAAGCAGCTGTGTTTATGTTTTACCACTACCATAGATTGACTTTGATCCTTTCATTAGCTCGAAAGGATCACATAGGAAAGGGGCCATAACCAAGCACGTTTACATACTGCACTTTACATATTGATGTATGAATGTATGTGTAGAGTAGAAGATGCATGCTTTAATTAGATTATTGATGTATGCATGTATTAGATACGTCACCCATGCCATGCTTGTCATGCTAAACAAGATAAAATCTATAACGATTTAAGATTTTAAAATTAACAAACGATCATGAGATTCTTGTGTTTATGAAATTTGGATTTTTAAAACACGGAATTGAATATTGATTTTGATGTCTATAATTGGGATTTTCTGACAAAAACGGATATGCGTATTCGTAAGGCTGATGGGTTTTAAGTGTGACCACTGGTATCCTCCATCTACCTGGGAAATGAACAATTTAAGATGTCAATTTGAAATATTTAGTTCAAGGAAAAATTGAGGATCTCTTCATGATGTGATCATGATCGTCGTAAATTTTCTAAACCCCTTAACAAAATATTAAGTTTTAATCGGATGCTTTCCAATGAATGAACACTCATCAAATCCTAGATCGATTAGGGGAAAGACTGTCAGTGGCAGGGGACTCCTATCTATCGTGGTGAGATGCGACGAATATAAACGGTTATATTCGGCCGTTGTATCATTGGGTCAAATTTAACTGAGTCGTCATAATAAGGTGAAAATAAATGGTTATATTCAACCATTATGAACTTAGAAGCATAGAGTTTGGTTAAAAGTCTATTAGATAGATAAGATCAATCGTTGTTTACCAAACTATCCAAGAATTATATATGTTATAATTGACAACTGTTGTCTACCTAAATAATCATTTTTAAGGACTTCCAGTGGTTGTCTTTGGACATGATGAAATATGGATCTTGGCTCACTAGAAAGAATTATGGGATATACTTTCCAAATTAATAGTAAGGGATATACTTTCCAAATATATTATGAATATATCATAATCATTTGAACATAATAAATAACTCAGACAATCTAAATTTTATTTTGTGTTTTTATCATTGTAGATACCAAATAATGGCAAACAACACAAACACACTATCCGTACGATCAGTCCTTGAGAAGGATAAGCTGACAAGAGGAAACAACTTCCTAGACTGGCAGAGGAATTTGAGGATCGTCCTCAGACAGGAGCACAAGCTTCATGTCATTGATATTCCTCCGGCAGGTCCCCTTCCTGAGGGCGCTACTGTTGAGGAACGAGCGGCCCACACAAAGGATGAGAATGATGCAAATGATGTTGCATGTCTTATGTTGGCAAGGATGAGTGTTGAGCTTCAAAGATAGCATGTGCATATGGATGCATATACTATCAATGAGCACTTGCAAAGCATGTTTGCAGGCCAAACTCGTCAGGAAAGGTTCAACACGAGTAAGTCACTCTTTAATTGCAAACAAGGGGCAAGTGAACCAGTTGGCCCACATGTTCTGAAGATGATTGGTTACATTGAGTACCTTGAAACTTTGGGTTTCCCGATTATTCAGGAAATTGGTATTGACGTAATCATGAATTCTTTGAACAACAAATTCACCCAGTTTGTTATAAACTACAATATGAATGAATTTGACAAAACACCTACTGAATTGTTGGCTATGTTGAGGACATATGTGACCAACATGAAGATGGCTGAACTTGCTCCCATACTGATGGTGGGCAATAAAGGTAAGGCCAAAGGGAAAGGCAAGTGGAAGGGTAAGAAGAAGACAGGATCTGATTCTACACCCAAGCCAAAGTCAGGTCCTAAACAGGCTTTAAAGCCTAAAGGTGGGGTCGCTAAGGGTGAATGTCACTACTGTAAGAAAACTGGTCACTGGAAGAGAAACTGTTCAGTTTTCTTGGAGGATCTGAAGAAGAAGAGGGCTGAGCAAGCTTCTACTTCAGGTATATATGTTATAGATGTTGGGTTCCGAGGCATAAAACGCAGCGGATTAAACGTAAATATAACAAAATTTCGGAACCCTAACGCAGGATCATGTATAATCATGGACTGATTATTGTGAAACGGAATCATACCTTTGTTTGGTCTTGACTACTACGAACTCAACGGAGATCCTAGCTTTCACGACTTGTGTCTTCCTCTTGAAAACACCTTTATGGTATCCACACGAGTACCTTCAAGAACGTCTCACGATCTTGATTATGGAACGGATGTACTAGCCTCCTCTAGATGATTTCGAAACTGCCTTTGATGTGCTTGCTGCTGCTGCTGCCTCTATAGGGTTTTTCTTATCAAAACGTTAACCCTTATTAACCCTACATTATCTATTTATAATGATTGGTTAATAGGCCCATAATAGCAACCCATAACAGCAAAGCCTAACCCATGTAGGTTTAGGATTAAATAATAAAACCGAATTTTATTATTTAATTAATAACTAAGTCACACTTAATTATTAATGGAAGAATTCAAATTCGAATTTATATTATTTCAATTAATTAAGTCTCACTTAATTAATATAATAAAATTCAAATAATCATCAATTAATTTAAATCTATAATTTAAATTAATTATTCCTTAAAGTACTCTATGTGTGTGACCCTATAGGCTATTATTTAATTAGCAATAATTTTATTCTCCAATAAAATTATAAACAATGAGCGGTATCTAGTAATACATCATTGCTACCCAATTAAATAATAATTAAATCGTGATTCGATAAAACCTTTCGTGATTAATGTTTCCGTGTAATATAATTCCTTTAACCATATATATTATAGATTAAACTCGAGGCATGTATTTAGTCATCCTTTTCAACATTTAATCCGGGTTTACTTGATCCATGAGTAGACTATGAAAACAAATCATTATTTGAGCACGGCCATGCATTTTATAGTCTCACTCAATCAAGAGGCCAATAATATCTCTCCTAATTATAGGAGGGTTAAATCCTTTATCTATCATTCATATTTCTCATACAACTCATGATATACCCGATGTCCACTTTTATCATTACCCGGTCAAAGGTAACTTTTAATGTAGTCAAAGTATATTAATCCTCGTATAGAAATATAATGATCTCAAGTCAGAGGATCATTACACCATTATCACTGTGAGTCTTTCTTATGACTTTATTAAACATGAAGAATCTCACTGTGGGTCTGTCCAGTACCATGTACTCCTGCATGTACCTATGTGTTGACTTTGGTCAGTGGGTCTGCAATGTTATCATTTGTGTGCACTTTACATATGTGTATGTCACCCCTTTCATTAATCTCTCGAATGAGGTGATATCTCCTGAGTATATGTTTGGTTCGGGAGTGAGCTCTAGGTTCTTTAGCCTGTGCAATGGCTCCATTATTATCGCAGTATAGATCAATGGGATCTGCGATCGATGGAACTACTCCCAAATCAGTAATGAATTTTCGAATCCAAACAGCTTCCTTAGCCGCTTCACAAGCTGCAATGTACTCAGCCTCCATTGTAGAATCAGCTACTATTTCTTGCTTTGAACTCTTCCAACTTACAGCACCTCCGTTTAGACAAAACACAAAACCAGACTGTGATATAGTATCATCCCTGTCTGTTTGGAAACTTGCATCGGTGTAACCTTTTACAACCAGTTTCTCCTCTCCTCCATACACCAAGAATGAATCTTTAGTCCTTTTCAAGTACATTAGAATATTCTTGCCAAAACGATGCGAAAAATAAATCAAAATAGCGAAACCCTCCGTAGGATCCATGCGAAAATAAAAGATTTAATTCGGAGATAAAGAATAAATACCTTTAGAAGCTTTAACAGTTCATTAATGGAAGATTAATGGAGGTCCAAAGCTTGTTTAATCACCACGTATCCCGCTCTCGCGATCTACGCTCTACGGTATCCACACGAACACTTTTCATGAAGGATTGATGTGTACTAGCACCCGAAAACTTCTTCTCTCTCTATCTTCCTCCTCTCTCAAAGCGGCTAGGGTTTTTATAAAATCTCTCTATCTTATTAAATCAGCCCATAAAGAGATTATATAGAGAGAGGAATAAGTTTTCTAATTATAATCCGATTATAATTAATACTAATCCAAAATTCTAAATTATTTAATTAAGTCTCACTTAATTAATTAATTATTAATTTTGGAATTAGTTTAAGTAATTTATTTATTCTATTTATATAATTAATTAAGTCATACTTTATTAATATCATAAATAAAATAAATTACTTATTTAATTTAAATTCATAATTTAAATTATTTCTCCTTCAAGCGTTCTTTGTGTGTGACCCTGTAGGTTATTATTACATTGGCAACAATTTTAATATCTAATTAAAATTGTAAACAATGAGCGGCATCTAGTAATACATCATTGCTCCCCAAGTAATAATAATAAATCGGTGATTCGATTAAGCCTTTTGTGAATAATGTTCCATGTAATATAATCCCTTTAATCTTGATATTATAGATTAAACTCAAGGCATGTCTCGTGTCATCCTCTTCATAATTTAATCTTTATTTTCTTGATCGATGAGTAGACTATTAAAATCAAATCAACATTTGAGCACGGCCGTGCATTTCATAGTCTCACTCAAACAAGAGGCCAATAATATCACTCCTAAAATTAGGAGGATTAAATCTCATCTAGATCATTCATATTTCTCATACGATTCATAATATACCCAATGTCCACTTTTATCATCACCCGGTCAAAGGTAACTTTTAATGTAATCAAAGTATATTAATTCTCGTATAGAAATATAATGATTTCAGGTCCAAGGATCATTACACCATTATCACAGTGAGAATTACTTATGACACTTACTTAACATGTAGAATCTCACGGCGGGTTATTCCAGTGCCATGCATTGATACATGCACTTATGTTCTTAACTTTAGTATCCCCATACCTATGACCAATGAGACGTGGTCATCTGTCAAGAAACATACTAGTCTTTGTGCATTATTATTGTCCTTAAATAATAATACTCGACTAGGGAATTTTAGGAATAAGATACTATTCATATAATTTCATTTTTAAGTCACATACTTAAAGATATATAATACGTATCAAAATTCCAAGGACATTTATTATACTTTCAATTTATTACGCAGTAAATAAAACATAATAAATAAATAATAATCAATAAAACATAATCCTTAATAATAAATATTTTGCTTAAAATATAAAAAGTATTGTCTCTAGAGCACAATTACTAACAATCTCTCACTTGCACTAGAGCCAATTACCCAAGTATCCAATACTCATGAAACTAGTGTGACTTTCGTGCTTCTGCTGCGACAAAGCCTTAGTCAATGTGTCTGCAATATTATTATTAGTATACACTTTACATATATGTATATCTCCTTGATCATTAATCTCATTAATTAGGTGATATCTCCTAAGTACATGCCCAAACAGCCTCCTTGGCTGCTTCACAAGCATCAATATACTCAGGTTCTATTGTAAAATCAACAATTGTCTTTGCTGTGAACCATTCCAGCAATAAAACACAAAGCCAGACAGAAACATTAAATTATCGTTATCTGTCTAGAAACCAGTATCACTGAAACCTCTTACAACTAGCTTCACATCTCCTCCATATAACAAGAATGAATCTCTTACAACTAGTATCACTGAAATATTTATTTTTTGTATTTTTTTAATATTTGTGAGAAAAAACAAAATTTAGAGAGGCGATACGGAATACCGAAAAGTGATTTCCAAAAATTCTAAGGACACAATGATGCCTTCTAACGATCTTCTTGTCTAAACTTTTCTCCGCTTCACAAATCCCTAAAAAAATACAAAGAAAAACAAGAAACTAATCCGAAGAATTAATTATTAAGGAGTAAAAATTACCAATAGTCCCCGGCAGCGGCGCCAAAAACTTGATGTGTTGAAATTCTGCAAGCGCACAGTGGTTAATTGTAGCAATCACAGATCGATCCTCAAAGACTATGAAATTTCCAAACCCTAAGAAATAAATCAGGCAGACTAGACAAATAATGTTGAGATGAGATTTGTTTAACCTAATAAGCAAATAAGAACAAATAAATATGGAAAATCTAGGAATCTGAATCCATCAATTAATCACAATTAATATCCAACTTGCCCTAAAAATCAATTCTCTTTCTTCAACAAATAAATATCAATTAACGAGACAAACATATACTATGAAACTTATTATCTAAAAATAACCCATCAAAACTTCATGGAGCAAGCATAGGCTATGAAAAATAAATTCGATAACAATAATATATCAAAATCACTTTGTTAATTAAACAATTAAGCACCAAAAAAAATTATGAGAATCAAATAATAGGAACAAACAAATACTAAAAATAATCAACTAACTTCACCTTCACCCTAGGGCAAGAGAATTAGCTAGACATGCTTGAAGAACAAAACAAAGCAACTAATATAAGACATGTAAATAATGGACAACGTGTATTGAAAGAGAAAGAAAATAAAAGTACTCTACTCCTACTCCTAATTATTCAAAACTAAAGTTAAAGTTAAGGTTCAAGGTCTAGGTCTTGAACTACAAGAGAGGAGACCCATATATATAGGGGAAATAATATAGGTTTTCTATATCGATTACAAATTGAATTCTAAATATTTCCTTCTATTCATTTTTCTTCTCCAACAAGAATTTTATTTTATCTCCTTTTTCTTTGCCTCCAAGTAATCTACACCTCCTTCCTTGTATTCTCCTTTTTCTGCTATAATTCTGATTTTAATTAATTTCCTACAAAACAAAATAAAAATAATTAATTAACTAATAAAATTACGAAAATAAACATAAAATAGGTATTAAAGATGTACTAAATTATGGACCTATCAATAGGTCTTCAACACTCCATAGAGTCTTTCTAGGGTTACCTCTTTCATGTCCCTAAACTCCCGTATTGTTGCGATCCTATATTTCAGATGCTTGGGTAAAGTTAACAAAAACTTCCTATTGACCTCCTGGTTCTTGTAATTTTTCCATTGAGGTTGAGCTCGTTTATCAGTTTATTCAATCTCTGAAACACCTCGGATATACCCTCACCAGGGTTGGATCTAAACTGCTCATATTGAGAGGTCAGGTTCTCTAGTGTATTCTCTTTGACTTCTTCAGTCCCCTCATTGATTATCTCAATGGTATCCCATATTTGTTTGGTATTTTTACAGTTGACAACATGGTTGTACATAATGTAATCTAGGGATTCTACCAATATGAATTTGAGACTATTATCCAAAGCCATGTTTTCCTTTTCGTCCTTTGTATAATCAAATGGATCTTTAGGAAACTGTCTATGAAGAATTATGACCCCATCTACCTCATGCTCGAGAATAACTTTAATCGGGGGCTCAATACTATTTATTGCCCAGATAATAAACTATTATAGAAAGGGGGGTTGAATATAATAGTATCAAATCAATCGAATAAGAACACAAGTATGTAAAATATGAACTACTTTTTATTAAGTTTACTTAAATGAATACAAAACTCTCTCAAGAAAATCAATATTCTTAAGAGCTGCTAGGTTATGAGAATAATATATCTTGAATTATTGTTTTAATGTAAAACCTAGTTATGTGTTTATATAGAACACAATTACAAATTCAAATATAACAAGGATATTGATTAAGGATAGATTTTAAAAATATAATTGGATTATAATAAGACACTTTCATCTTTATCCTAATCAATCTCTGATTTATCTGTTACCTTCTTTGATAAACCTTGATCTTCATAATCTCTATCGGTTTATAATCTCTGATTGACTTATATTCTGATTTGTTTAAACTCTGTCTTGATTAAACTCTGTCTGAGTGAACTCTGTTTGAAAACTTCTAAAATCTGATGACGTCAGCATAAACTCTATTCATGATATTCTCTGACAGCATCAGTGTTTACATTTCTAACAATATCTCCCAATTTATGCTTTATTCAGTAAAACATAAAATCTACTTATGATATCAGAAACCATAGAGACAAATGTACCAGAGTTTGAGTTTTCCCTCTTGAATTATATTCTTTTGTAGGAAAAATCATCAGATAGAAATTTATCCAACTTCTTTTCAACCATTTTTAATAATTCCACCAGTTTCTCTTTTAATTCTTTCATCTGGTCACTAGAATCATCAATATGGAATATTGTAGCTCTCAAGTTGTAAACCGAAGTTCTTTCCATCTTCAAGAAAATACAGCAGCTTCTCTTTTGGAACAAACACCATCAACGATATCTTTTATAATTTGAACAACAATAAGCTTGTCCAATGATCTTGTGATAATTCTTCCTCAGGCTTATTTTTCATAGAAAAATGATCTCTAAAACTGTTTGCTTCACCTCTGTAGACCTTAGCTTGAGAATCAACAAAACCACCCTTGTTTTTACCAAGTTTGGCATTGAGAGTTAAAGTTTCAGATTTAGTCCACAAAAGATTAGACCTTTTCTTTCTGCATAGAGATTGTTGTTCTTCTTCTTCATCTTCAAAACTTCTTCCTCCTAGTAGAAAAGTAGTACCAAACATAGTAAGAGGAGTTTTGGGTTTTGTTGGAGCTTTCTTTGAAATTATAGGAGTTGGATTTTGCACTTCAATAGGCTTGGATACATTCTTCTTTTCTTGAACAGGTGCTTTTTTTTGTACTGGGATCCTCTTTGCAATAGCACCCTTTGCAATAGCACTCTTAGGCTTTAAAGCCTGTTTGGGATTAGCCTTTGGCTTGGGACCAGAAGCAGATCCAATCTTCTTCTTTTCCTTCCATTTGCCTTTCCTTCTAGCCTTACCTTTGTTGTCTATCATCAATATGAGAGTAGGTTCAGTCTTTTTCAGTTTGGTTTCAGTAGTTCGTAACATAGCCAACAATTCAGTGGGTATTTTTTATATCTCATTCATATTGTAGTTCATAACAAAATGAGTATAGTTGTTGTTCAAGGATTGCAAGATCAAGTCACTCTGAGCTTCTAGACCAATCAGGAAACCCAAAGTATCAAGATACTCAATATAACCTATCATCTTTAGAACATGTGGTTGAACATGTTTACACTCTCCTGTTTGCAAGCATACAGTGTTTTGCTCGTGTTGAACCTTTCTTGACGAGGTTGTCCCTCAAACATTCTTTGAAAGTGTTCAATCATCTCATAAGCATCCATATGCTCATATTGTTTTTGAAGCTCAGTACTCATAGTTGGCATCATGAGATATGCCACATCATTCACATCATCAATATGCTTCTGATAAGTATTTTGCTGAACGCGAGTTGCATTCTCAGCAGGAGGAGCAGGTGAAGGAATTTCAATGACTTAGAGCTTTCGCTACTATCTGAGGACAATCCTCAAATTCCTATACCAATCAAGGAAGTTGGTTCATATCAGCTTGTCCTTCTCAAGGGTTGCTCACACAGAGAAGTTATTTGTGTTGTTTGTCATTAAATATCTAAAATGTATAAAATGCATATTAGTTAGTCTGTAAAAGTTTAATTATGTTCAAGTGATTATCATATACATTCATAATATATATCTCCCACTATTTTCTTCATATGAATAGCCCTAACTATTAATTCAGAAAACATTTTTTTAAATCTTTCTAGTGAGCCAAGATCCATATTTCATCCATGTTTTAAGATAGCGTTGGCTAATATACCCTAAACACGACTATTTAGTTAGACAATATTTGTCGATTATATCAAATATAACTCTTAGAAAGTTTGGTGGAATAATCCTTTGTACAAATTTATCTAATAAATCTCACCAAACTCTATGCCTCTAAACCCACAATCCTATTGTGATGATTTAATTAAGTTAGACCCAACATTTCAATAAACTAAGTACATTTACTTATCACATTTTCCCATGATTGATAAGAACACTTAACTTTGGCAAACCCACTGCTTCTCAATCTAGATCTTGATGTGTATTAAACATTGGAAGGCATCTTTATTAATTTATATTTATTTAGGGATTTATTGTTTAACGATCATGATCCCATCATAAAGAGATTCTCAATTTTTCCTTAATCAAATAATCCATTTCAATATTCGTTAAAGGTTTGATTTCCAGATCGTCGGAGAAGTCCCAAGCAGTCTCACTTAAAACCTGACTTTTTTATAAATTAAACTAATTCACTTTTGACAAAATCTCCCCATATCAGAAAAAAAAAATCGTGTTTAATATTGTGTTTCATAAAGAAAAGAATCTCATGATCGTTTGTTTAATTTTAAAATATTGAATCGTTATAGATTTTATTTTTCTTAAGCAGGTATGGCATGGATGTTGTATCTAATACATACATGATTAATCATAATTAAGCATGCATCTACATCATACCAACACATACATATCTACACATGCATTCATATACATATATGTATAGTGCGTAAATTAAACATGTTTGGTTATAGCCCCATTCTATGTGATATTTCCAAGCTAATGGGAATATCAAAGTCAATCTATGGTGGTTTCAAATACTACACTATTACATGTCTTTATCTTCTTCATTGCTCCATCATCTGGATTGCCTCTTAGTTTCCTTGTTTTAAAGTCTCCATTGATAATTACATTCAATGATAAATAAATCTATTCTAATAAAATTACAAGAAAAACTCGAGTTACATTCAAGATTAACAATTGCAATGAATAAATGACATGCAAGTCGTATGTAAAACCAAAACCATAAAACAAAACCATTATCCTATGGGTCATCAGGCCATAACGATCCACCATGCTCACATAACAATTAGTGACATCTCAGTATGCATAATCATAACATTATACATCATATATGCATCATGATCATAAAATCACATAAAATTTGAAATTTTTGATTTCAGAACAGAAAATCACATTTTTAAGGCCCTTAACGATGTTAAATGACAAAAAACACCATGTCACCGAAAACACTATTCATATGCAAATTTATTATTCACAGAACCTGCATCTTATGTAGTAATGTTTCTTACTACTTCAGAACGATTCCGATGACCTTCCCTAGACTGTTTAATAGGAGGTCCTTGCTTAACGAATCACATTGTCTAACGATCAGCGAAAATGGTACTAGCCAATAACATCCCTGATTTATCTCTTCTCTCTCTCACTTGCTAGCCTCTCTTAGTTGTAGAGTTGCTAGGGTTTTAATAATAAAAATGAGCTAAAAAAGTGAGTCTCCTTAAGCACATCATCATGTATTTATATGAGCTTGAGATAATGGGCTTAACCCTAATCCATGAGATTTCCAAAACCCATTCTGATTTTGGGTTATTATTATTCAAATTTTAATATAATTAATCAAGTCTCAATTAATTCAATAATTAAATTTGAACTAATAATAAAATATCTAAATTCATAATTTAAATAAAGCTCCGTTTAGACGTTCTTTTTGTGTGACCCTTTAGGTTATTATTACGTTGACAATAATTTTATTATCTAATAATAAAATTATAAACAATGAGTGGCATCTAGTAATACATCATTATTACTCAACTAACAATAATAATTGGTGATTCAATTAAACCTTTCGTGAATAATGTGCAATGTAATATAATTCCTTTAACCTTATATTATAGATCAAACTCGAGGCATGTATTGTGTCATCCTCTTCAATGTTTAACCTTGGTTTCCTTGATCAATGAGTAGACTATTAAACAAATCAATATTTGAGTATGACCATGCATTTCATAGTCTAACTCAATCAAGAGGCCAATAATATCACTCCTAAAATTGGAGGGTTAAATACTATATCTATCATTCATATTTCTCATACGATTCATAGCATACTCAATGTCCACTTTTATCATTACCCGGTTAAAGATAACTTTGAGTGTAATCAAAGTATATTAATTCTCGTATAGATATAATGATTTCAAGTCAGAGGATCATTACATCATTATCATAGTGAGAATTTCTCATGACACTTATTAACATGTAGAATCTCATGGCGAGTCTTTCCAGTGCCATGCATTGAAACATGCATTTATGTTCTTGACTTTAGTATCACTATACCGATGACCAATTAGATGTGGTCATCTGTCAACAAACATACTAGTCTTATTGCATTATTATTGTACGTAAATAATAATACTCAACTAGGGAATTGTAGGAATAAAATAATATTCATATAATCTCATTTTAATTCACATACTTAAAGATATATAATACATATTAATATTCCAAGGACATTTATTATACTTTCAATTTATAACGCAGTAAATAAAGATATAATAAATATTAATTAAATAATCAAAAAAAACATAATCCATAATTGTTTTCAATAAAACATAAAAGTATGTCTCTAGGACACCAATACTAACAGGTTCAGGCATGGGATTGACATTAAATGGCTTCATGAATAGAGAAGGTGAAATCTCAGAAGCCTTCTTGACAATTTTCTTTAATGGAAAGACTAAACCTTCACCACTTACATCAGAATCAGTGTTTTCATCAATCAACCTTCTTTTCTTGGGAGAAGACTCTATTACTGATTTTCCTCTACTTTTCATTGTTGGGCCTTATTGTTGAGAGGTTTGTTTTACAGCTACAGTCTTTTAGGAGACTGCAGAGATTGGCTTGAGTGTTTGGGAATCAGTGTTTGGTTGGTGACTTGTGTTAGAATCAGAGGGTGCTAAACTCTGATTCATTGTATGATGCCTCTTAAATATTGATCCTCCCCCTGAAGTTGTGCTCACTTTGAATGCCCTTGAAGAAGTTTTAGAAGTTGTTCATAACCAACAAAAATACTTTCATCTTCTTTGAGTTCAAACTTTTTCAATTGTTCTAGATGTGTTTTGAGAATAAAACACTTTCTTCCAAATATGTGAAAGTATTTTACATTTGGTTTCCTTCCTTTCATTATTTCATATGGAGTCATTCCATGTTTATTTATCAAAGTGCAATTCTGAGTAATGCATGCAGTATTCATAGATTCTGCCCAAAAGTAAATAGGTATATTTGCTCCTTCTAACATTATTCTGGCAACTTCAATGAGAGTCTTGTTCTTTCTTTCAACTACACCATTTTGTTGAGGTGTTCCAGGTGCTGAAAATTGTTGAATGATTCCTTTGGTTGAGCAAAATTCCTCCATTAAAAGAGTTACTAAACTATGTTCCATTATCACTCCTTAGAATATTTACCTTGTGTGGTGATCCATTCTCAATCATATTGATATGATCAAAAATAATTTCAGCTGTTTCATCCTTTTTATGCAAAAAGTACCCCCATATAAATCTTATGTAATCATCCACCATCACCAGAGAATATTTCTTCTTTCCAATGGATATAATGTTGACAGGACCAAATAAATCAAGATGCAATAGGTGAAAAGGTTGATCAATGGAATTCTTAGTTTTTCTCTTGAAAGATGTCTTCTTTAATTTGGCCTTTTGACACGAGTCAAAGAGTCCATCAGGATGAAATTAAACTTTTGGAAGACCTCTTACTAGATCCTTTTTCATCAATTCATTTATGTTTCCAAAGTTTAAATGACAACTTTTTCTGTCAATTCCAGCTTTCCAAAGATGACGCCTTTCCATGTATACAAGTTAAGGGACCATCAGAGTTTACTTCCAAGCTAGCTTCAAATAAATTGTTATTTCTGTGACCAATGAGAACCACTTTTCCAGCCTTCTTACTTTTGACTTCATAATGTGTTTCACGAAATTCTACAGAATAACCTCTGTCTGTAATTTGACTCACACTTAACAGATTATGCTTGAGTCCTTCAACCAGAGCTACATTTTCAATGCTGATATTTCCAATCATAATATTATCATATCCCAGTGTTCTTCTTATGTTGCCATCTCCATAAGATACTGTTGGGCTAGCCTTCTCAAATTCTGAAAGTAGGGATTTATTTCCAATTATGTGTGCATAACATCCACTATAAATTACTAGGATATTTTTCATGTTTCCCTGCAATCATTTAATACAAATTAATTAGTAGATTTGGAGACCCAAATAAGTTCGGATCCTTTCTTTTAAAAATTGTTAACTTTTGTCGCAAAAGTATTTTTATCAGAGTTTAAGTTAACAGAGTTTGCATTTTCAGAGTTTATACTGTCAGAGTTTATATTTTTTTATCAGCTTTTATCACATATTTTTGTTTGACAGCATGATTAGAAAAGATATGAGTTTTATTCAAATGAGGGAACAGTTCATAATAGTTGAAATACAAACTATGATATTCTTTACATGTGTAAATTGGATGCCATAAACTACCACAGTGAAAACATGAATTTTATGGTCTATATCTAGTTTGTTTTCTAGCCTCTGAACTAGGTCTCTCAGGTTCCTTCTTTTTATTTTGCCTACAGTCAATAGCAAGGTGATTAGAATTACCACATGCGAAACAGGTTTTTCTAGGAGTATCAGGGATATTCTTATAGTTATTCTCCTTAGAAATTCCTACTTTGTCATTTTTATTTCTCTTCACCCTTTTCGGTTTGTTTTTGTCTGTGACTGCCTTCAACTTTTCTTTAATTTGCTTCTGTGAGAGTAATCCAATATTTAATGGTTTATTCTTTGACACACTATTCTTTTTGATTTTGTAATTATTAGAGCATTTACCAGAAGTGTCCTTTTCAATACTAGCTCTAACAAAATTCACAGGTTCACTTAATTTTCCTTTTGTGTGTGTCTTTGTATGTGTCTCCTTATCAGATTCATAACCTAAGGCAGATGTCCAATTCTTGTTAGAAATCATTTGTTGAACTTTCTTACCGAAGTTTGTCCAAACTTTGAAAATCTTCTTTTATTTAGCTATCTCAGATTTTAAATATTCAACTTGTATTTCTAATTGAGTTTGCTTGTGTATAGCATTCTTACAGTCTTTCTTAGTGCTAAGCATGTGTGAATTTTCAGATTCAAGAAAGTCATTTCTAGCTGTCAGAGTTTGCATTTCAAATTTTAATCTTTCATTCTCAAGTGATTGTGATTTAAAGCTAACATGCAGAGTTCTAAGGAAAGACATTAACTCATGGATATTTTCAGTATTAATGTTTGATATGGGTAAAAATAGCCCTGAAGAAATAATAAATATAGCATTTATTATTTCATTTATTAGACCTGATATGGTCCAAAGGCTTGGGCCCTTGAAATGAACTAGGAAAATAAGTCCTAGGATCAACTGGATTTGTAATCCAAGAATCAATCGGATTTGTAAATCCAGCCCACCAGCTCTATTGAAGCCATAGGCCCAGTAAGCCTCTGTTATTAATTAATTTCGTGATTAATTAATAAGGGCTTAATCAAGGCCCGAAAAACCTGTTGAAGACCCTAATCCTAGAAGGATCTAGAAACCCAAACATGGGAGGAGTCCCACAAGGACTCTCACTCCTAAGAGGTTTAGGCAACCTTGACACTATGAGACTTGACCACCAAGTCTCCTGCTCTTAATCTAATTTCAAGGCCTCCATGCGCCTATATAAAGGGCCTAACCCCTCAACATTAGAACTACGTTTTGGCTTGATTCTCTAAACACGACAGAGATACCTAGGCAGTTAACGAGGACCTGAGGAAGTCACGAAATGTTAGTGCAACCATTAAAGCTTGAACCTCCCCCAAACCCTACCATTAATTACGCATTAAATACACCTCGTTTTTAATCCGTAATATTTGGCACCGTCTGTGGGAAAAGAATAACAACCATGGCAAGATCACGGAGTACCGTGAGCACCCTCAAAGGGGAGATCCCTAACACCGCTGTTGACACAGACGTTCCCCCCGCTACCGCGCAGGAGCAAGAAACTGTTGTTCCAACCGCCTCCGTGGGAGGCCCTGGAGCAAGTACCCAGCGTACCGGACCCCTTAGCATTGTCGTCCATCCTTCCAACCCCGATGTGTTCATCCATGCTTCAGTTCCTCCATTCCAGGTAATTCCACCCCTCCGTGCAACTTTTATTGCTCCTTCTACTCTGCAGATTTCATCTGTCGTACGTAACATCTGACCCCCATTATGGACTCCCGAGAAACTATAAACCCCCATAAGAGCAAGGGCTGTTGCCCCACTATACCACATAACCAGGAGATCGTGATTTTTCTGGGCCTTACTCTATGGACGATGAAGAGTCTTCTGACGAGGATATAAATCCTCGAAGGAGGCGACCTAGCAAGGAGCCTCTTGGAGAAAGGGGTACCCAGCCCCGAGGGCCTTAAAAAAACTAACTCCACAAACCTACAAGAGAGGATACGAGCTCATGAAGCTGAAGCACAACGATTAAGGAAGGACTTGGAAAGGGCGTTAGCCAGGCAACGACGTCCCAGAATTGAAGGTACTGGAGGGTCAATAAGAAATGCGCCTGTGATAGATTTGGACGAACCCCCAACTAGGAGGCAAACAAGGACGAGTCATGTTAGGGCTGACCCCCAAGACCTGTTACCCCTTGGAGACCCAGATGATCCTACTCCCCCTTTCACTGAAAGTATCATGAATGAAAAGATATCAAGGAAGTTTAAGATGCCTACTATTAGGGCTTACGATGGAACCGGGGATCCCTCAAATCATCTTCTCACATTCTCTAATGCGCTGTTGTTGCAGCCTGTAAATGATGCTATTAAGTGTATGGCATTTCCCCAAACCCTGAGTGGTATGGCTCAGCGGTGGTTCAGTCGTCTACCACCAAACTCTGTTGGGTCGTTCAAGGATCTGAGCAGGGCCTTCATCGGACAATTCATCAACAGTAAGACACATGAGAAGAGCTCAGCCTCACTACTGAATATGCACCAGAGAAAGAATGAGTCCTTGAGAGATTATATGAACAGGTTCACAAAAGAAGCCTTGAAGGTCCCTGATTTAGACCAGAAGGTAGCTATGATAGCTCTACAGCAAGGGACTTCTGATGAAAATTTCAGGAGATCATTGGCTAAGAGGGGCCCTGAAAGTATGAACGAGCTCCAAGAGAGGGCTGGAAAGTATATCAAGGCTGAGGAAAGTATGAGGAAAGCACAAGGGTTTCAAACCCCGAACACCTACTCTAGGAAGCGACTTAGTGATGCTGAGTATACTGCTGATGCCAAGTATGCTAAGCATGACGATAATGACTCCAAGAAGAAGGGAGGATCCAGGTTCACGGAATATGCGAGGCTAAATACTGCCCGTAGCCAAATATTAATGGACATTGAGAAGGGTAAAGATCTTCGATGGCCGAAGCCACTAAGGACTAATCCTAAGAAGAGGAACAAGAATGCGTACTGCCGGTTCCACAGGGATGTGGGACACGACACTGACAATTGTCGTCAGTTAAAAGATGAGATTGAGTTTCTAATTAGAAGGGGGAAGTTAGAAAAATACACCAAGGAAGGTGCTTGGCAGGATAAGAGTCACAACGACAAACGAAAAGACACTGACCCCAAGGATAGAAACCATCAACCCAGAGGGCCTGTGATCAACGTGATCTCAGGATGGCCAACTGCGGCAGGTAACTCTCGAAACTGCAGGAAGGCATATGCCCGGGAGGTGATGAGCATCGTCAGAGAATCTCCCAAGAGAGCAAGGACTGAGGTCCCTTTGTCATTTGATGATTCTGACTTAGAAGGTGTATAGTTCCCCCACGATGATCCCTTGGTAATCACCCCTGTCATAGAAAACTCTCCGGTGAAGAGAGTCTTGGTGGACGGTGGATCGTCTGTAGACATCCTATTTTATGAAGCCTTTGTGAAAATGGGATATAATGATTCACAACTGACCCCTTCCAACATGCCAATCTATGGCTTCAATGGAGTAGAATCCCGGATAGAAGGAATCATACAGCTACCCATGACTATGGGCGAAGAACCTCGACAGTCCACTCAAATGCTAAATTTCCAAGTTATCAAGGCTAGCACCACTTACAACGCGATCCTTGGTAGGACTGGGTTGCATGCCTTCAAAGCGATAGCCTCTACATACCATCTAAAGCTGAAATTTCCAACTAGAAATGGAGTACGAAAAGAGAAAGGAGATCAAAAAATGGCACGAAGTTGTTATGTAGCTGCTTTGAAGCCTAGTGGAACTAAGGGGCAGGTCCTCCCTATTGAAGACATGGATGTCTGGGATCAAGAAGAAAGGAGGGGTAAACCCGCAGAAGACTGGGAGCCTGCTCCTTTGGACCCTTTAAACCCTGAGAAGGTAACTTACGTAGGGACTTCGCTCCCCAAAGACCTGAAAGAACAGCTGGTTCTTTTCCTGCAAGATAACAGAGATGTTTTCGCTTGGATAACAGCTGACATGCCAGGAATAAACCCTGAGCTTATAACACATCAGTTGAATGTAAATCCTAGAAGGACTGCGGTCAAACAGAAGAAAAGAAGTTTTGCCCCTGAAAGACAGGAGGCCATTAAGCAGGAAGTAGAAAAGTTGCTAGAAGCTGGGTTCATTGAAGAGATTCAATTCCCTGAATGGTTGTCTAACCCGGTAATGGTCAAAAAAAGCAATGGAAAGTGGAGAATGTGTGTAGACTTCACCGACTTAAATGATGCTTGTCCTAAGGACTGTTTCCCATTACCAAGGATAGACATGTTGATAGATGCCACAGCTGGGCACGAGATGCTTTGCTTCATGGATGGCTTCAGTGGCTATAACCAAATTAAAATGCACCCCGATGACATCCCTAAGGTATCATTCATCACTGACTTTGGTATTTTTTGTTACCTGGTTATGGCTTTTGGACTTAAGAATGCAGGAGCAACGTATCAAAGGCTTGTGTATAAAATCTTCAAACACCTCATTGATAAGACAATGGAGGTCTATGTTGACGACATGTTAGTCAAGAGCTTGGACAAGACAGATCATCTTAAGCACCTAAGTGAGGCATTTGAAGTTCTGAGAACCCACAAGATGATGTTAAACCCGGCCAAGTGCCCCTTTGGTGTAGGTTCCGGAAAATTTCTAGGCCTGATGGTCTCCAAAAGAGGCAATGAGGTCAATCCCGATAAGATTCAAGCAATCTTGGACATGGAGCTGCCCAAGACAATAAGAGATGTCTAAAAACTCACAAGAAGGGTAGTAGCCCTGGGACGCTTCATATCCAAGTCAGGAGAAAAGTGCCTGCCATTCTTCAAGACCCTCAAAAAAGTTAAAAATATCGACTGGAACAATGAAAGCCAGACAGCTTTTGGAGAGTTAAAAAAATATATGGTTGAGCCACCTTTGCTTGCCAAACCAGAGCCTGGAGAAGTACTGTACATATACCTTGCCATCTCTAGCTCGGCCCTAAGCGCTGTTCTTGTGAAAGAAGAAGAAAAGGTTCAGAAACCCATTTATTATGTTAGCAAGATTCTGCATGGAGCAGAGCTAAACTACTCTAAGGTCGAGAAGTTTGTCCTAACATTAGTAATGGCTTAGAGAAAGCTATGCCCTTACTTCCAGGCACATGTTATTGAAGTCTTGACAGACCAGCCTTTGAGAAACATATTACACAGCCCCAAGGCCAGTGAGAGACTAATTAAATGGGTTGTTGAGCTTGGAGAGTTCGAAATCAGATACAAGCCAAGAACGGCCATCAAGGCTTAAGCCCTAGCTGATTTAGTGGTCGAGTGTACCATTCTCAACCAAGAAGTCGGGGGAAGGAGGAAGACAAAGAAACTGAAAGGAACAAAAAAAGAGAAGATGAATTCAAAGAATACTGGCTGCTCTTTTTTGACGGAGCTTCAAAAACAAGCACTAGCTGTGCAGGCTTGTTTTTGCAAAGCCCTGATGGATTTGTTGTTGAGTATGCAATCAAATTGGATTTCCCCACTACAAACAATGAAGCAGAGTATGAAGCTTTGATAGCTGGACTTGGTCTGGCCAGAACCCTGAGGGCAAACAAGTTGAGAGTATATGGTGATTCAAGGTTATTGATCTCTCAAGTAAATGGGAAGTTTGAGGCCCGAGAAGAAACTATGGCCAAATAGTTGACGATTGTTAAGGCTCTAGCCACACAATTTGAGGAATGTCACTTCGAGTACATTCCGAGAGAGGAGAATGTGAAGGCTGATGCCTTATCCAAGTTTGCATCGTCAAAGAATGATGGTTGTTCCGGCAATGTTTATTTCTAAGTCTTGAAAACCCCAAGTACTAACGCTAAACTGGTAGCCCCGATTGAGCTAGGGACCTGTTGGATGGATCTCATCAAGCTTTATTTGGAGACGGGAAAGACACCAGCAGATCCCATAGAGGCACGCAAACTATCAGTAAGGGCCTTGAAGTATGCCCTTATAGAGGGAATTCTCTACAAGAAGTCATACGTAATACCCTATTTAAAGTGTTTAAGACCCCATGAGGCTGAAGCAGCCCTAAGGGAAGTTCATGAAGGTGTATGCGTGCAACACCTTGGAAGCAGGGCTCTTGCCCAAAAAGTCATGAGACTAGGATTCTATTGGCCTGAAATGTTTAGAGATGCTAAAGTTTCTGTTAAGAAGTGTGACCGCTGCCAGAAGTTTGCACCCGTCATTAGGCAGCCTCCTGAGATGCTGACATCTATTAACTCTCCTCTCCCCTTTGCCATGTAGGGAATGGATATTTTAGGCCCGTTTCCTATGGCCAGTGCGCAAAGAAAGTTTCTCATAGTCGCCATTGATTACTTCACTAAATGGATAGAAGCCAAGCCCCTAGCCAAAATTGATACTAAGAATGTAACACAGTTTTTCTGGGAGAGTGTTATATGCAGGTATGGATTACCTCGAATCCTAGTGATGGATAATGGGACTCAATTTAACAACAAGGACTTCATAGAATACTATGGAAACTATGACATTGAACTACGCTTCACCTCAGTCGCTCATCCACAATCAAATGGACAAGCCGAAGTGGCCAATAGAATTATCTTGGATGGACTCAAAAAGAGGATTGAACGCTCCCAAGGGACTTGGGTTGATGAGTTGCTTCCAATCTTGTGGGTATACAGAACTACTTGTAGGACTTCAACAGGTGCTACTCCATTTCAACTAGCCTACGGAGCCAAGGCGGTGGTGCCCGTTGAAATAACCCAAGCATCACCCATAGTGCAAGAATTCCAGATTGACACCAATAAAGAGGGCATGAAGCTGGCTTTAGATCTGATAGATGAGATACGTGACAAGGCCAATGCTCGAATAGTGGCAAATCAAAAGAAAGCTTCGTTCTATTACAACCTTAGAGTAAAAGAAAGGTTCTTCCGTATAGGAGACTTAGTCCTACGAAAAATCGAGGCGTCTAGAGCTGGTCCCAAGGGTAAGTTAGCCCCAAACTGGAAAGGACTGTATCAAGTGAAAAAAGTCACAGGACAGGGCGCATATAAACTCCAAACACTTGAAGGGACCGAAATCCCAAGAAGCTGAAATGCTGCCTACTTGAGAATTTATTATGTTTAAGTTTTTATTTTCGAAAACATTTAATTATTGACTTGTTTAAGCCTCGAAGGCATAATTTGTTTCTTTTTATTGTAGAATATAAGTTTTGAGAAATGCTTTATATTTTCCCTATATAACGTTTGTCATTTTCACTAAGTCTTTTTACAAGCCTCGAGAGTGTTTGTTGTTTATGTTCAAGATAAACACGAAAAACAAATCAAAACTAAGGCACAAAGTAAAAAGGCAGGAAAATAGAAGACATGAATACATAAATAAAAGCCCGAAGGCTAAATGTTTTTACAAATCCCCTAGGGGCAACATAAATAAAACCTATCTACTTCGACGCCTCCTCCTCCTCCTCCTCTTCAGATGACTCCTCCCCGCTAGATGAAGACGAACCCTCTTCACCTTCACTTGATCCTTCCTCTTCGGAGGAGCTTTCTTCTGTTGGCTTCTGGGGAGTTGCCTTTGGGGCAGTCTTCTCTAAGGAAACCCTGTGAGGAGAAGGAGAAGGAGTAAGAGAAGGTTCACGAGCCTTTTCTATCCTAACATCAGGGCTATCCTCCCCATCAGTTTCCCCATGCTCATCGAACAACCGCTTCAAGGCTTCGGCTGACTGAGGGCATTTAAGGTCTACCCTTGGGTCAAACAAACCTGGATGCTTATCCAGCACTTCCTTGAGGGCATCATTCCAACCAATAGTATAGTTGGCCGGAAAGACTAGGTCGTCGTGAGCCTCAATCAACTCCCGATACTCGTCCGAAGCCATATACTTGTCAATAATGGCATTCTTATCAGCCCTAAGTTCAATTACCTCAGCCTGGGCCTGTTTCAGGATCTCCTCCTTTTCGGCCAGCTTCTCCTCCAAGTGTTTGATTTTGGCATGGGCCACAGTAAGCTCCTTCTTGTGCTTCCCCGCTTGAGTTTTCCACGCTTCTATTTGGTGCAAAGAAGCCTGGAAATAGGCATTGGCCTGAAAAGCAACAAAACGAGTCGAAGCATATAGTAAACCCCAAAATAAGACCAAAAGAACTGAGGAATGCGAATCAAGCAAGAGAGGAAACTTACCGATGCCAATGCCTGTGCACCCAAAGCCTTGGTGCTATCCTCGTCGCGTCCCAAAACGATGTCCTTGTAGTCACAAGGAGTAAGGGAATGAAGGGACCAATCCCTTGCATGATCTGTGCAGCCGACCACAGTGTCCGACTTCCTGAAACCACAACCTGGTTTATACACCTGGGATTTGGGCGCTTTAACAGGCTCGCTGCCCTCAGCCTCGTTTGTCTCAGAATGTGGCTGTAAGAAAGTCGGAAGTTCCTTCCCCTGCCTAGGGTCATTCATCAGCTTTAGCCGCTTCATACGGCTTGTTTCCTCCACAGGTGGAATAGTCCACTCGTTAATCAACGCAGCAGCTGAAAAGAAAACATAAGACATGTAAGTAAAACAATCAAAAAAGGGGGGCAGGCCTAAGTAAGACAATATACTTTTGCTCGAGGCCCTCGACAGGCCCACGGCCTTCAATTTGTGCTCATCAAGAAGAACCCAAGCAACTTGCTTGTTTTCCACCTGTGTAAGCCTGGTATAGGCGGCCTGCTCCTCCTCTGAGAGTTTAATGGAGTCGACACTCCCATCTGCTATCTTGCTAAATGTGGGCCTAAAAAGAGTCCCCCAATCTCCCCCTTCCCATTTCACTTGAACAAAATTTTCCTTCCAGTGAAGGTTGTTATCAGGTATTGAAGAGGTGTCGAAGATGTGGGGTTTGTTAGGCCTGTGGGTTATGTGAACCCAACCCAAGGAAAGGCTGTAAGAGTTTTTGAATTGAAATATTTTTCGGAAAAGGGAGACAGTCATTTTTATCTTCTTTTCCAAGCATAAAACCATGAAACAATGGATGAGTCTCCATCCATTGGGCACGATTTGACAAGGATTTATTTGAACATCAGCCAAAAGAGTTGGGATGAAATCATGTAAAGGAAACCTAAGCCCCGCTAATAGGGCGTCTACATAAACAAATAAACGACTAGGATTCCAATGGCAGGTCCTGTCGCCAGGCTCCACCAAGGAAATGGTAAACCTAGGGGAAATGAAAAAGTTTATTATATTCCTCTACTACATCAGTATCAAAAAATTTACTACTATGGTTGTACGAGTCTAAATGAGATTGACTTGGGTATTCATCCCCCCTTTGATTTATCATATCCATCAAAGACATGTAGGTAGAAAAAATGGGGATTCGATTTAGGGGTTTACCTCTTTTAGCCGATCCCGTATTCATAGCTGCCAGTCTCGAAGCTCTTTTGTCTGTCATCTTTCTTTCGAGTTTTTATGTATCCTCGAGGAAGCTAAAGACTGGAATTGCTAGAAAGCTTGAGAGCTCAAATATAGGAGAAAGAAGTGGGAAATAAGAAGTGTGAGAAATGAACCCCCTCACACCACTCATATATACAATCCTCAGCCGGTGACATGACCGTTTGAATTCACCTTTTAACAGGTGTTTCTAGGTCATACGATGTTGACAGGAAAATCAACCGGTATGACCGGTGAATGGGCTCAAAATCCCATGTTTTAAGGCCCAAATATCTATAACCCATAAACCAGGAAAGATCTAGAGCTTGGACCTACAAAACCCATAACCCCTAAAACCATGAAGGTCCGTGTTACAAAATCAAAAGCCTCGAAGGCCTATAAAATAAATAGTCCAAGGCCCAAAAGGCCCAATAAAGATGAAAGGCCTATAAGTTAATTAATAAAAAGCCATGAGGCCCCCAGAGATTTCGACCTCAAAGAATTTTGAGGTCTAATTCGACTTCATTCCTAGTCGAAAATCATAAAGCCATGAGGCCCCCAGAGATTTCGACCTCAAAGAATTTTGAGGTCTAATTTGACTTCATTCCTAGTCGAAAATCATAAAGCCATGAGGCCCCTAGAGATTTCGACCTCAAAGAATTTTGAGGTCTAATTCGACTTCATTCCTAGTCAAAAATCATAAAGCCATGAGGCCCCCAGAGATTTCGACCTCAAAGAATTTTGAGGTCTAATTCGACTTCATTCCTAGTCGAAAATCATAAAGCCATGAGGCCCCCAGAGATTTCGACCTCAAAGAATTTTGAGGTCTAATTCGACTTCATTCCTAGTCGAAAATCATTAGCCAAGAGGCCCCCTAGTGGTTTCGACCTCAAAGGGTTTTGAGGTTTAAATCGACCTCAATCGAAGTCAAAGTCAATTATAGAAAGACATTTCAACTTCAAGGAAATTCAAGGCCTAAATCGACCTCATTCCAAGTCGAAAAGAACAAAGCCATTGGTTTCGGCCTCCAGGGATTTTGAGGCCTAAATCGACCTCAATCAAGGTCGAAATCGACTTCAAACATGCAGTTCGACTTCAAGGGATTTTGAAGTCTAAATTGACCTCAATCGAGGTCGAAATCAACTTCAAACATGCATTTCGACTTCAAAGAGTTTTGAGGTCTAATTCTACTCCAATCGAAGTCGAAGCCAATCTCATAAAGACATTTCGACCTCAAAGGGTTTTGAGGTTTAAATCAACCTCAATCCAGGTCGAAGTCAATTATAGTAAGACATTTCGACTTCAAGGATATTCAAGGCCTAAATCGACCTCATTCCAAGTCGAAAAGAACAAAGCCATTAGTTTCGGCCTCAAGGGATTTTGAAGCCTAATTCGACCTCAATCGAGGTCGAAATCGACTTCAGTCACCCAGTTCGACCTCAATCGAGGTCGAAATCGACCTCAATCACTCTGTTCGATCTCGAGGTATTTTGGACCCTTGTTCGACCTCGATCCAGGTCGAAATCGACCTCAATCCAGGTCATTTAGGGCATATAAAAAAAGAGGCATCTTTGACAAATTTTCTAGGAGTAAATCCTTTGGGGACCAATTTGTTCAATATTAATTCTTTAAAAGGATTAAAAATAAAAAGGCTTGAGCCCAAAAGACGAGATAGAATTGACTAAAATGAGTCAAAAGCCCGATAAGGCATTGAAAACCCTTTGTGAAACTTTTACGAAAACTCACGAAGTTTTCCCAAAAGTTGGGGGGCAAATGATATGGGTAAAAATAGCCCTGAAGAAATAATAAATATATCATTTATTATTTCATTTATTAAACCTGGTATGGTCCAAAGGCTTGGACCCTTGAAATGAACTAGGAAAATAAGTCCTAGGATCAACTGGATTTGTAATCCAAGAATCAATTGGATTTGTAAATCCAGCCCACCAGCTCTATTAAAGCCATAGGCCCAGTAAGCCTATGTTATTAATTAATTTTGTGATTAATTAATAAGGGCTTAATCAAGGCCCGAAAAACCTGTTAAAGGCCCTAATCCTAGAAGGATCTAGAAACTCAAACATGGGAGGAGTCCCACAAGGACTCTCACTCCTAAGAGGTTTAGACAACCTTGACACTAGGAGACTTGACCACCAAGTCTCCTACTTCTAATCTAATTCCAAGGCCTCCATGCGCCTATATAAAGGGCCTAACCCCTCAACATTAGAACTACGTTTTGGCTTGATTCTCTAAACACGACAGAGATACGTAGGCAGTTAACGAGGACCTGAAGAAGTCACGAAATGTTAGTGCAGCCATTAAAGCTTGAAGCTCCCCCAAACCCTAGCATTAATTGCGCATTAAATACACCTCGTTTTTAATTTATAACAATTTTGAAAACAGAGTTTGGTACCTTGTCAGAGTTTAGGATGGAAGCATCAGAGTTTTCCATGAGAGCATAGTTTATTTCCTCTTCAGAGTCTGAGGAATCCATCCAATCTTTCTTTAAGGTTGTGAGATCTTTCCCAGATTCCTTGCTTCTGCACTTAGTAGCAAAGTGTCTCATCTTGTTATACTTGTAACACTTGACCTTATATTTGTCAAGTGTTTTAGCCTTACCATCTCTGTTTTATCTTTTCCTGAATCTTTATCTATTCTGACTCTCCATGCTTCTTTTGGAAGTTTCCTTGCTTTCTGTACTTCTTATATTTCATCTTTTTGAAGCCTTTAACAATCATGGGAACCATCTCCATTATGTCAGAGTCTAAAGAGTCGTCAGAGTTTACATCAGAGTTTGCCTTAAACTTTGATTCACTACTTTTCTTAATCATCACAACTTTTCCTTTTCTTGTTGAGGCTTTTAGGACCTTTTCTTTTGGTTCTTCAACCTTGGTCTCAATATTCAAGGCAACAAATTTTGCCTTGCTACTCTTCCTATTCTTTCTTTACTGTAATTCCAAGTAATGAGTCTTTAGTCTTCCATAAACTTCATCTAGAGACATCTCATCCAAATCAGCCCTATCTCTTATCAAGGATGTTTTTAGATCCCATTTTTCAGGAAGAGTCTTTAGAAACTTGGTGTTTGAATCCTCATTATCATACACCTTATCCACCAAAGCCAAGTTATTAAATAGAGTAAGAAATCTGTTATAGATATTAGTGAGGGACTCATTCTGTTTTGCCTCAAAGTATTCATACTCCTGAATAAGAACTAATCTTCTATTCTTCTTGATTTTCTTGGTTCCTAGACATTGAACCTCTAGTGCATCCCAGCTTTCTTTTTCATTTTTACAGGCAATTACTCTATTTGACATCACATAGTCTAAACTATTATGCAGTATATTCCTTACCTTTGCATCTTTCAAGACTTCTTGCTTTTCTTCATTAGTCCACTCCTTTTCTTTCAGAGTGTAGTATTCTGGAACATGTCTGCCTTCTACAATTGTTGATGACACTAGCTTGGTTGGTAGATATTGACCTTCATTGATTTTGTCTATATAATCAGGAACAGTTGCTTCCAAGAACATCATCATCTTTACCCTCCATGTAGGGTATTTAGCCTTCTTCAAGATTGGGATTCTGATACTTTCATACTTGTTTCCTAACATGTTTATATGATCTTTAAGTTGCGATCAACTGTCTGTTCTGATACCAATTGTTGCCCAGATAATACACTATTATAGAATGGGGGGTTGAATATAATAGTATCAAATCAATCGACTAAGAATACAAGTATGTAAAAGATAAACTACTTTTTATTAACTTTGCTTGAATGAATACAAAACTCCCTCAAGAAAATCAATGTTCCTAAGAGCTGCTAGGTTATGAGAATAATATATCTTGAATTGTTGTTTTAATGTAAAACCTAATTCGGTGTTTATATAGAACACAGTTACAAATTCAAATATAACAAGGATATTGATTAAGGATAGATTTCAGAAAGGTAATTGGATTATAATAAGACACTTCCATCTTTATCTTAATCAATATCTGATTTATCTGTTTCCTTCTTTGACAAACTCTGATTTTCATAATCTCTTTCGAGTTATAATCTCTGATTGACTTATACTCTGATTTGTTTAAACTCTGTCTTGATTAAACTCTATCTGAGTAAACTTTGTTTGACGGCTTCTAAATTCTGATAACGTCAGCATAAACTCTGTTCATGATATTCTCAGACAGCATCAGTGTTTGCATTTCTAACACCATTGGCCAAAATTCTTGCATATTTGGTATTGGCATTCCCTAGAAATAATAGCATTTTATGCTTCCACAAGTTATAGTGATCCATCTTTAATAAGATTAAAAATTAAGTGTTTCAAAAAATAATTTTTGATTTAAAAATAATTTCTGATAAAAATTATTTTAAATTAAAAATATTTTTTGAGTTCTGTATGAGTTGCTGAATATTTGGTTCAGATCTAATATTAATAATATCAACCAGTTCTGATGCCAATTGTTGGTCCCTGATATTGTAGAAGGGGGTTGAATACAAAATTAATATTTAATCACGGAATTTTGGATTTAAAATAATTATTTTAATTAATCACGAAATATTAATTTTAATAAAATATTGTTCAAGTAGAAGATATGATTTTTAAATATAAAAGTATTACAAAAGTAATATGATGAATAGTGTAAATAACTATTTAAATTTCTAGAACAATTTTGACATGAATTATTCTAATTTAACAATTATAATTCAAACCAGCACAAAAAGTGTGTGAATATAAGTGTGCAGACAAATTACTGAATTTTAATATTTAACAGTTTTCAACAACAGAACTAATGAAACTCTTGGCCTCATATTTATAGAGGTGGAAGCTAGTAAGACTTTTCTAACAAGACTTTTAAAAGACAATAAATTAACCTTTCAGACTTTTCTAAAATCAGTGGGCAAGACTTTTAAATTCGGTAAGACTTTCTGAAAATTCGGTAAGACTTTTTCCAAGGCTTCAACAAGACCTTTTTCACTTGTAAATTCGGTAAGACTTTTGCTTGGCTTGCAAGACTTTTCTTTAATCAACAATTCGGTAAGTCCTTTCCTTGATTGTTCGGTAAGACTTTTTCTTAAGCACTCCAAGACCTTTTTAAAGTCTTTATTTCGGTAAGACTTTTTCTAAAGTCTTAAACAAAATTCGGTAAGACTTTCTATATTAGTGCAACAAGACTTATTTTATTTGTTAAGTAAAATGTTCTTTTAAAGGTAATTAATTCAACCAATTTTAATTAATTAATTTATAAATTAAATCAATTCAAGATGAATTAATTTAAGTAGATAAAGTAAATAATTAATTAACTTTTGATAGTAGAATTAATTTGTTTCTTTACTGCACAACCATTGTAGGTTTTACTTGAGTCTTTCCATCTTCACCGGACTGTCTGTCTGAAAATCACTTGTACTTGAAGTTTAACCTTCATCTAAATAGCTGACACACAATGTATTATCTGGTTCATTTGTATTATACTAAAAAAATATGTTCTTCACCTTTTAACATTAAATCTGTGATCTTCTGTATTGTTATCACTTCTAGCTTTATCTCTATAATTTTCTTTTCATGAAATCTTTCTGTAGTAGTCACTTGAAATCTTCTTTATCTTCTGAACTCTTCTGAATTACTACTTCTTTATTTTACACCGACGCTTGAACATATTAACGAACTTCTTCTAGTGTAGAGTAACAACCTCATCAAAATACTTTTGATAATCTGATTCTTCGTGTCTAATTGACTTTCTTCGTCTTGATTCCTGTTATCATATTTATTATTTACTTCTCTTTCTAATCTGAGTTGAGTTATCATCTAATTATTACAAATAGGACTTATCATATATCTTTCACCCGTCCCATAATGTTAGGTCCCGAAGTATCGTAGAAGGGGGGTTGAATACGATACTCACTAAATTAAAAAAAATTCAATTTTTTTGCGGATAAATAATTTAGAGTTCTGTTAGTGGATTCGAGTTCATGAGGTGAATAGTATTTAGGATATTTAAATGAGGAACACAAGATTTTTTCAAGAGATATATTCGATATATATAAATCTTGAAGGATTTGCTACACTCCGGTAAGAATAATCGGCTACAATAAAAGAACAATAAAGTTCTTGCTTCTACAAAAATATACAAGCCAAATCTTATATAATATTTGTATCTATAATTTTGTCTAAGGATTTAACTACCGGAAGTATTTTGTAATGGCCCTTAAAATATTACAAGGTTTATCCGACCATTAACAAAAGACTCTGGTAAGGAGTAATGGATAGAGCTTTGATTTGTTTTGACCCCTCTGTATATTATTTGTTGTGTTGTTCTCCGGCAATTTTGATTGGAAGAGACGAACCAGAACACACTTCAAAATGAGCACATCATTTTGTTTATATGGTGTAGACTTTTCAAATCAATTAAAATTGACTTGTTCTTCACAATGTTAAGTCATGTGTTGTTCCTCTACAGGGGAATTGGAGTGTAGAGAGTAAATTGCGCCAATAAGCCTATGTTGCGCCTGCACTCTGTACTCCATGTGTAAGAACGACATAACATGTACTTGCCTAGAACATTTTTCAACTTATGTTGCGCCTGCACTCTGTACTCCATGTGTAGGAATGACATAACATGTACTTACCTTAAACATTTTCGAACTTATGTTGCGCCCGAAATCTCTTACCCTTGTGTAGGAACAACATAAAATGTACTTGTCTTAGAATATTTTATATCTTATGTTGCGCCTGCACTCTTGTACCCTTGTGTAGGAATGACATGAAATGTACTTGTCTAAGAACATTTTCTATCTTATGTTGCGCCTGCACTCTTGTACCCTTGTGTAGGAACGACATAAGATGTACTTTCCTTAGAACATTTTCTATCTTATGTTGTGCATGCACTCTTGTACCCTTGTGTAGGAACGACATAAAATATACTTGTCTTAGAACATTTTCTATCTTATGTTGCGCCTTCACTCTTGTACCTTTGTGTAGGAATGACATAACACTTAGAATATTTCCTTGAGGCTCGGTTGTGATTTTGTTATTTTTGCACTCTTGTACCCTTGTGTAGGAGCGACATAAAATGTACTTTCCTTAGCTTATTTCATGAAGCTTTTGAGTACAACTTTAAATGTTCTTCATGTGGCTTGATCAACTAATTTTCTTTTGATACATCAAGATAATTATCTTCTTGCTGTGCTGACGCTTAGTGCACTAGTCTGGTTTACAAACGACTAACACTGAATTAAATTCTCTTGACTTCTATTCTTTTTTAGCTGATTAACCTTGGACTATTGCATTGCTTCAAACACTAACTGTTAATAAGCGCTGTACTTTCACTGGAATCATTTCTAATACTTCGACAACGTCCATTATTACCACAATCTTGAATACTTCATTCTCTGTTCTTCACTGACGCTTGAACATATAACTGAACTTCCTTTAGTGACCTTTGTTTAACCTTTGTTTTTACCTTGTCTTCAATCTTTCTAGATTCCTATGCTTCGAACACTGATATCTTCAATCAATGCTAATACACTGAAATCTTTTAGTGATACTTTTTACTGAATTTTCAACACTTCTGAAATCCTGAAAGTCTTTATACATTATTCTTCACTAGGACATGAACATATTAATGAACTTCTCTCAGTAACCTGTAGTAGACTTCAAAACTTCTTCTAATGTCTTAATTCACTGTATTTTCTTTATCTTCATTTCTTCTTGATTTCCGTGTAGACGCAGTATTATTTACCTGTCATGTTCTAGTGTTGAGTTATCACGATTACTATTCATACGGTTTCGTAATCTCACCAACACATGATATTAATCACTTTTGGGAAAATAATTATAATAATTGTCCATTTCAATTTTCAATATAAAAAAATTCAAACTTACCTCTTTTTTTGTCATTTCTAATTTGAAACTTACTTTATTTAGTTTAAAATATCCATAATAAATATGATGTGCATGAAAAATGCGTTATTTTTTTAAAATAGACTATTAATATGGGACGGGGGAGTACTTTTTAATGAGTTGGCAAATTTTCGTTGGTGGAGATTTTTGTGCATACATGGGGCCATTATCATTAATGAGAAAGGAGCCAATGAAAATTTGACAACTCATATAAAGGTAGTTGTTAGTGTGTGCCCAGAAAAACCGTTCCTATATTACGAATAGAAGATGCATATCTATTAGCTAATATAAGTGTAAATAGGACAATTTTAACAACCGCCATCAATGTGAACATTGAACTTTCACTACATATGCTATAGAGTTTTCTGTGTCATGCAGTAATAACATTCATATACCTATATTGACAATCACTCTTAGTTAATAAAAACTCCATGTATTGGTACTGTAATAGTAGGGATGAGCATTCAACCAGCCCAGATACCAATCTGATCCCTGCCCTGTTCAGTTCAGGGAATCGGAAATTTTTTTGAATTCAGAGCAGGGAACAAGGAAAATTTTATAAAAATTTTGGGCATCTGGGATTAGGGTCTCTCCGCCCCGATCTCCGATCCCCGTTTCCAATATTTAATAAATTTAATATATATTTATATGTATCAAATAAATTATTAACAATATATATTATTTTAATTTAATTTTTTTATTCCATATTATTATTTTAATTTTTTTATTCTATGCTATAATTTAATTGTTAATCTTTTATATATATTTTAATTAAATCTTAATTTGAATTAGGGATTAAAATATAGTATTAAATTAAAAAAATGCATATAAAATATTATAATTTATCATGTTAATATTTATTTTGAAAATATTTTATATTTTATATATATATAAAAAATCTTTGATTTCCCGTTCAGGGCAAAGATCCTTATTCCCCAGGTGGGGAGCAGGGAGCAAAACAATCCCCGTTCGAGGATTAGAGCGGGTTCGGAGATTGGGTTTGGGTTCCGGGATCTGGGGCGGGGATAACACTCCCCGATCCCGAAGTGACCCGATACCCATCCATATGTAATAGTTCTAGATTCTTTTGGCTTTATAATATAAATATCTTTATTTATGAATAATATGATCATGATAAGTCTGATTATTAACAACTTAACATTTGAATAAAATTAATAAGATAATATGCCATATTTCTCATAAGCCCCAGATTCTTCTTAGAGATCGTTTGGTTCTAGTAGAGGTTTGATTTCGATATCAGGAATCGAGTTAGGGTGTTATGGGGATGAAATTTCATTATTGATATCATGTATTTGGTTTAGTTCTGGAATAAAATTATCTAAATTTAAGTATTATTAAATTAATATTTAAATTAATTTAGTTTATTATATAAAAAATATAAATATAATTTTTTATTGTTAATAATATTTGATTGCATATATTATTATTAATAATGTTAATTATAAACAATAAAATAATAATAATAAAGTTCATACATATACCCTTTATTCATACTCACATTCCCCTTAGTTATCAAAAACTCATATCTTGTGAGTTTGAGATATGATGTTGAAATTTAAAAAAATTGAAACAAACACTAGGTATGAGTTTTATTCATTCTAAACTCTTATCTCATTGCAGAAAACTCTCTGAACCAAACATCCCCTTAGAGTTTTAGAAAATTACTTAATATGGTATTGGAATCCTCGTTATGGTCACATGAGATTTCAGGTTCGAAATCCTCCTACTCCCGATATTTTTATATATGTGAACCTAAAAAAGAACGAGATTTACACTTAATAATTGAAATTTTGAATTGGAGTACGTCAAAAAAAAATGATCTTACAGTTTCACGAGAACCGGTAAGTTAATATTCTGTCCAAAATGTAGTTTTCTCGGTCAATAAACTTGTGAAGTATTGAGTTCCCCATATAGGGGCGGTTCTTGCTCGGTACAGCCGGTGCTCCCGCACTTGGTGTACTAGAGCGGGGGGGCCCAATATAAAAAATTATTTGATTTTTCTGTATATAAATTCGTTGTCTTTAAATTTTAAAAAATCATTCTTTAAAACTTTATGATGCATAAATGCTTGCCTATTAAGAATATTTGGTCAAATAATGGTTAAGAATCAAACTTCATTTAGGAAAATTCTAAACAATTTACTATTATTATTAAATTATATATATATATTGTTAGGAATTATGAGTTTTGATGATAACAAATTACTTAGAATTTCAATAGGGACTCAAAATTATTTTGTAACTGATCAATGGATATGACTTATAAATATCCATTGACTAGGAAACCAGTTATTAGTTGAAACTTGTTTATCAACTGATAAACTGGATTCTAGCATTGATTTATGTTTCACTATCAATTGATTGTATTACCTCGATGGATGCTATGATGTAGTCAACTGATGTTATTGACTTCAATTTCTAGCTTCTCAACAGATGTGAAGAATGGCTGATCAATTGTAAATATTCTAAGTCAGAATTCTCACAAGTGAAGTGATCAACTGATGTTGAAGTCGATGGATGAAGACACTACTCAACGGATGAAAGCTATCAACTGATACAAGTCATCAATGGATAAAAACAGTCAACGGATAAAGAACCATCAATGGATAAGGAGTCGATAGATAACTCAATTATCCATCGACACATCAACTGATCAACAGATATCCTATCCATCGATGGATAAGCAAAGGTGAATCAACTGATAAGCTTAACAGTATTTATCAGTTGATTAAAGTTTCCCTATTTAGCTAAAGCCAGAAATTACGGGAACAGTGCAGAAACTGAATCATTGGAAGACAGTCCTGTCAGGATTGTGAAGACTTTCAAGGCAACACAGCATCCAAGGAATATCTTAAGACAAAGATACTTCCAGAGCTAGTTTGTTCTACAAGGAAGGCTGTGAAAAGAAGCTAGTTTCTATTTTTATGAAAACAGTATAAATTGTAATATTATATTGTTATCAGTCGATAGAAAACTAGAGTAGTAGTTTTTGTATATATAAGTCACAAAAACATAGTAGCAAAGTATGAGTAGTTTTGAAGAACTCAAGAAAAGCAAAGTACAAAATCAGGCAGAACTTGTAATGCTTTTCTAAGTTCAACATTCAACTTTGTAAGCAGCTTAGTATTTTTACTAAGATCAATTGAAAGCAAAAACTCACTAGTGGAAAAACAATCCACTAGTAATTTTTAATCTTGTTGTTTCTGTTTTCAACACTTTAGTTATCCAGTTCTTAGTTACATCAATCTTAATTAAACATTCTCTTTGTATAAACTTATTTCCGCAAGAAGTTGAATTAATCCTTAAGTTTGTATTCAACCCCCCTTCTCCAAACTTAGTGTACTTAAGGGCGAATAACAATTGGTATCAGAGCAGGCTTTCAATAAACAGAAAGTCAATATCTAAAAGTACATCAAGAATGGGTCAAAGAGACACAGGAGTTAAGATTCCAGTTCTAGAGAAAGATGAATATTTTCCCTGGAAAGTAAAAATGCACATGCATCTGCTATCTATTGATCCTTCATATGTTCATTGCATAGAGAAAGGTCCACATGTGCCTATGAAAATAGTTACAAGTGTAAATGCAGACGGTACTCAAGCACCAGACAAACTCATTCCTAAATCTGTGAGTGAGTATACAGATGAAGATGAAAAGGAAGTACACAAGGACAAAAAGGCTATGAACATCTTGTTTAATGGTCTTGACAAGGACATGTTTGACAATGTCATCAGTTGTACAACCTCCAAAGAAGTCTGGGACACTCTTCAAACCCTCTGTGAAGGTACTGAGCAAGTAAGAAAGAACAAGATGCAACTCTTGATTCAAAAGTATGAGGCCTTTCACTTCAAGGGTGGTGAAACAATAAATGATACATATAGTAGGTTTCAAAAGCTGTTGAATGAGCTTAAACTATATGGAAGAGTTTATGCTGTTGAGGACACCAACCTCAAATTCTTGAGGTCCCTACCCAAAGAATGGAAACCAATGACTGTCTCTATAAGGCAATCTCCTGACTTTAAAGATTATACTTTGGACAAGCTGTATGGCATCTTGAAAACCTATGAGTTTGAGCTACAGCAAGATGAGGAAATTGAGAAAAGTCAGAAGAGAGAAAAGTCCATTGCTTTGGTGGTCAAGGAAAAGCAAGTTGCAGAAACAGATGAAGATGCTGATTTCAAAGAAGGGAAGAAAGAAGGTCATGGCAATGGTGCAAATTATGTTAGATATGATGAATCTTCTACTGGTAAAGGAAAAGAACTTTGTGACAGTGATGAGTCACTCATCAAAGATGAAATGGATGAAATAGATGAGCATTTAGCTTTTCTATCAAGAAAATTTTCTAAACTCAAGTTCAAAAGTAATCCAATGCAAAGGCCTGGATCACAGTTCAGGAGAGACACTCAACAAGGCAAAAATCTTGTTGACGGGACTCAATTCAGATGCTTTAACTGTGGATTGGCTGGTCACTTTTCAAGTGAATGCAGAAAGCCCAAAGTTGAAAAGAGGTCAAAGTCCAGTGATGGTATTGACTATAAGAAGAAGTACTTTGACTTGCTTAAACAAAGAGAGAAGGCTTTTGTGAC
The DNA here is from genome assembly GCA_028671895.1 of Oenanthe sinensis. Taxonomy (NCBI): domain Eukaryota; kingdom Viridiplantae; phylum Streptophyta; class Magnoliopsida; order Apiales; family Apiaceae; genus Oenanthe; species Oenanthe sinensis. Next base: position 22,275,388 of record CM053798.1, read on the forward strand.
AGAAGAAAAGGACTGGGCTGCTGAGGAGGATTCTGAAGAAGAAGAAGAACACATCAATCTTGCACTAATGGCCAATCAAGATGACCAGGAAGCTAGTTCATCTAGCAATCAGGTAATTTCTACAAATCTATCTGAGTTGTCCAAAGATGAATGCAATATTACTATTAATGAAATGTCTAATGAATTGTATAATTTGCATGTCACTCTTAAGTCTTTGAACAAAGAGAACACTAGGCTCAAATTAACATTAGAAACTCTCACTAAAAGAAACAATTTCTTAGAGAGTGAGCTAGTGCAATTGGATAGACTCAAGATGGAAAACAAAGATGCTAGAAATGAGCTAGTTGAAAGTAAAAAGGAAATAGAGAAGTTAAAAGAAAAATTAGAGGATGAACTAAGAACCATTGACAAGTGGAACAGGTCAAGTAAAGCCAGTAAGAAGATGAATGACATTCATGGAACAAACTCTTTCACCATGTTGTCTGAAACTCTTGAGAAAATAGCCATTGATGAAGATCAATCTTTGGAAAAGAAGCAATCGATTGATAATTCTGAATCAACTGATAAGAATTATCCATCGATTGATAATGTTATTCCAACGGATAATTATCCATCGATTGAGAAGTCATCAACTGCTAAGAAATGTGATATTAAAACTAAGTTTAACAGACCTATTAAATTTGTCAAAGAAAGTAGCTCCTCTGAATCTCAAATCAAAGTTGAACAGGCTAATATAGGATTCTTATCTAAAAATCAGTTGAAAGAGAAATTGGAAAAGATAGAACCTAATATTCAGCCAAATGAAAAGAAGAAGAAAAATAGAAATGGTAAAGTAGGCATAAACAAGCACAACAACTACACACCTGACAAATATGCTCCTAGGAAAGTATGTGCTAAGTGTGGTAGTAAAAATCATTTATCTGTACAATGTAAACTCATCATGCCTACAGCAACAAATGTACCTGTTGTACCCAACATGCATACCAATTCTGTTTTTCCTCATTTAGTTGATTCTCATGCTATTCATGCTCAGTATGCATCAATGCCTTATATGCTATTCATGCTCAGTATGCATCAATGCCTTATATGCCCAAAGTTGCTATGCCATGGAATATGCTTAACAATCTTCATGCACCAAATTTTTCCAATTCTGCAAGCATGAGCATTCCAAATATTAGCACTGAGAATTCTGAGGTAAGGAGACCAACACCTAAGGTTGAAGTGGAAGTAAAACCACCCAAACCAAAGGTACAAAAATTGGAAACCAAGCCAAAGATAACAACTAATAAGAAAGGACCCAAGGCAATTTGGGTACCAAAATCAACTTGATTTGTTTTGACTGTGTGCAGGGAAAAAGAAGAAATCTTTGGTACTTGGACAGTGGGTGTTTAAGACACATGACTGGAGATAAATCCCTGCTCACAAAGTTTGAGGAGAAAGCTGGCCCTGGAGTAACTTTTGGAGATGACAGCAAAGGGCACACCATGGGATATGGCTTGATTTCAAAAGAGAATGTCATCATTGAACCTGTTGCATTAGTTGATGGCTTAAGACATAACTTGTTAAGCATAAGTCAACTATGTGACAATGGAAATAAAGTCTGTTTCACAACAAAAGCATGCATAATTTCCAACAAGGTAGATGGAAGCCTGGTCATGACTGGGAATAGAAAAGGGAATGTGTACATAGCTGACTTCAATTCAACAAATGCATAATCAATGACTTGTCTTCTCTCTAAGGCAAGTACAAATGAAAGTTGGCTGTGGCATAAGAAATTAGCTCACTTGAATTTCAAAGCCATGAATCTCTTGGTTAAGAAAAATCAAGTGAGAGGCTTACCACAAATGGAATTTGTCAAGGATGAACTTTGTGATGCTTGTCAGAAAGGAAAACAGAGGAAGGCATCATTTAAGTCGAAATTGGAATCTTCAATTGAAAAGCCACTTGAGTTATTACATATGGATTTGTTTGGTCCTGTAAATATCATGTCTATTGCAAAGAAGAAGTATGCTTTAGTCATTGTGGATGATTTTTCAAGATTCTCATGGACTTATTTTCTACATTCAAAGGATGAAGCTAGTCATCTCATCATCAAGCACATAAGAGAAAATGAGAAAAATCTTGAATTGAATGTAAAGAAGATAAGGAGTGACAATGGAACAGAATTCAAAAATTCCACAATGAAAGAGTTCTGTGAATCAAAAGGAATCATACACACATTCTCTGCACCCAGAACACCTCAACAAAATGGGGTAGTTTAAAGGAAAAATAGGACATTGATTGAAGCTGCTAGAACCATGTTGGAAGATGCCAAACTCCCAACATACTTCTGGGCTGAGGCCATAAACACAGCATGTTTTACTCAAAACATCTCCCTAGTAAATAAAGCTCAAGGAAAGACTCCTTATCAATTGATCAAGAAAGACAAAAAGCCAAAGGTGGGATTTCTTCATGTCTTTGGCTGCAAGTGCTATGTGCTAAGAAATCAAGGTGAAAACCTAGGAAAATTTGAAGCCAAGGCTGATGAAGCTATATTTGTTGGGTATGCACTATCAGGCGTAGCCTATAGAGTCTACAATCTCAGACTACACATTATTATGGAATCTGTACATGTAGTATTTGATGATAAAAAGATTCAAGGCTTGTTTGATGAAGGAAATCATGACACACTGCATTTTGAGAATGAATCAAATGATGTAAATGATGATGAAGAGGCAGAAATTATAAAACCTCAATTGTTCAGAAACCCAATATCAGTTGATATTATTGCATCAATGGATAATTTATCAGTTGACAGAAATCCATCAACTGATAATGCATCAACTGATAACTCCTCAACGGATAATCAACAATCTACATCAAGGGTATCCACTTCAGGGGGAGGGTTTCAGAATCAATCTACAAATTCAGATCACTTTGAGTTCAATACAAATGATCATGAAGCTTCATCATCAAGGCAAAATTTGCCTCCTCAAAGAAAATGGACAAGAAGCCATCCATTTGAACTAATCATTGGAAATGCAGAAGATGGTGTCAAGACAAGAAGTGTTACTCAAAATGAGTGCCTGTATAGCAGTTTTCTATCTCAAGAAGAACCCAAAAGAATTGAAGAGGCTCTCATGGATCCTGATTGGGTTTTGGCTATGCAAGAAGAACTGAATCAGTTTGAAAGAAATAAAGTATGGAAGCTGGTGCCCAGACCAAAAGATAAATCAGTAATTGGTACAAAATGGGTATTCAGAAACAAAATGGATGAAACTGGTATTGTGACTAGGAACAAAGCAAGGCTTGTAGCAAAGGGTTATTCATAAGAAGAAGGAATTGATTTTGATGAAACTTTTGCACCAGTTGCAAGGTTAAAAGCAATCAGAATCTTTCTGGCTTATGCTGCACATGCTAATTTCAAAGTCTACCAGATGGATGTGAAAAGTGTATTTTTGAATGGAGTACTAGAAGAGGAAGTCTATATGGAACAACCTCCTGGCTTTGAAGATCCAAAATTTCCTAACTTTGTCTACTTTTTACTCAAAGCACTTTATGGCTTGAAGCAAGCACCAAGGGCCTGGTATGACACTTTCTCTCAGTTTCTCATTGAGAATCATTTCACAAGAGGTACTATTGATAAAACTCTATTCAGTAGAAATGTTAATGGCTCTATCATTCTTGTACAAATTTATGTGGATGACATTATTTTTGGATCAACAAATGAGGAACTTTGCAAGAAGTTTGCCAAACTAATGCAGAGTAAATATGAAATGAGCATGATGGGAGAGCTTACCTACTTTCTTGGGTTACAAGTCAAACAGGTTAAGGATGGTATTTTTATAAATCAAACAAAGTACATTCATGATTTGTTAAAGAAATTTGAGTTAAGTGAATGTTCTTCTGCAAAAACTCCCATGGCCACTGCCATTAAACTTGAATTAAATACCCAAGAAGCTAATGTTGATATTTCAAGTTATAGAGGCATGGTAGGCTCACTTTTATATTTAACTGCTAGTAGGCTAGATATAATGTTCTCTACATGCTTATGTGCTAGATTTCAGGCTGATCCTAGAGAATCCCATTTAGTAGCTATTAAAAGAATTTTCAGATATCTTAAGGGTACATCAAATTTAGGTATTTGGTATCCTAGAGATTCTGGTTTTAATCTAATGGGCTACTCAGATGCAGATTATGCAGGTTGCAAAATAGACAGGAAAAGTACTATAGGCACCTGTCAATTTCTGGGAAACAAATTTGTGTCATGGTTTAGTAAAAAGCAACATTCAGTATCAACTTCAACTGCAGAAGCTGAGTACATTGCTGCTGGAAGTTGCTGTGCACAAATTTTATGGATGAGGAATCAACTATTTGACTATGGGTTCAACTTGAACAAAATTCCCATCTTCTGTGACAATACAAGTGCCATTGCAATAACAGAAAATCCTGTGCAACATTCCAGAACCAAACACATTGACATAAGGTATCATTTCATTAGGGAACATGTAATGAATGGTACAGTTGAATTACATTTTGTCCCTAGTGAACAACAACTTGCAGACATATTTACCAAACCTCTAGATGAATCTACTTTTAATAGATTAGTTTGTGAGTTAGGTATGCTTAATTTTGCTCATGCTTAAAATGTCTGTCAAGTTTTTTTTTTGTTTTGTAGCCATTGTTCACAATTATCAATGGATATTTATCTATCGACAGATAATTACCTAAGTAATTGTTTATCGACGGATAAATCCCTTCTTATTTGATCAACAGATAAATGTTATTCCTATCGATGGATATTTATCTATCGACAGTTAATTACCTTGGTAGTTAGTGATCGATCGATAAATGATTAACTCTCTATTTTATCCGTCGATAGTAATAGAATTTCTACAGTTTTATTCATCCGTTGATCAGATTATAGCCGTTGGAGAATTACCATCTAGGGTAATAAACTACAGTTTTTTATACATCAACGGTTATCTGCCTAATTAAAAAGTCCTTTCAAGTCTTTTTAATACTAGAAAATATAAATAGCAGTTGCAATTAAAAATTCATTCTTACCTGTTATTTTTTTTCTAAACTATTCATCCTTGTCTCTCTCTCTCAAGCTAATTTTATCTAATTCTCACGAGCTCTCACAAATTCTTTCAAGTTCACTTTAATTTCTTGAATATCAACTGAAAGAATGGCACCACAAAAGAAGATCGTCTCTTCCACTGGGTTCACCTATGAACATAACAACTTCACAGCATGTCTAACGGTGAATGATGCTCCTGTGGACTTTCATCCATTGATGCGATTCCTAGGAGATTGCAAAGTTTCCAAAGCTCTTAGCGAAGCTCCAACAATCGTGTGTTCCTTTGTTGAGGAACTGTGGACCTCTGCAGAGATTTCACCAGATGGGAAGGTAATTTCTTATTCTTGCAAAGGTAATACCTATACAATTACAAGTACTTCAATATCTGAATGTTTAGGGTTGCCTGCAAATAATTGTAATAAACCACCCACTGAAAATGAAATTAGGGACATGTTAGAATCCGTTAATTATGCAAATTCTGAAACTGGATTAGGAGAAGTTGTTAGGAAAAATCTTAGGAAAGAATGGAGTTATTTCTTTGATGCCATAATTAAAGTATTTTCTGGAAAAATAAGTAATTTTGATGCAATTATGATCAGTATGCAAGAAATTGCTTATTCTATCCTATTTGATAAATACTTCGATTTTGGCACCCTACTCCTAAATGAATTATCTGCTAAGTTAGGACCCAAGTCATCTAGGAAAAATAATATCTACTTTGCAAGATTTTTCATGATGATTATTAATGCCTCTGTTGGAGAGTATGAAATAAGTGCAGATATGGAGTCCTTGGAGCCATGGATGCAAAACAAGAGGGTCTTCAAGGATCTTGTGAGAATCAACTTACACCCTAAGTTGTGCCTCATTTATCCTCCTCTTGTACAGGTATTTCTTCAAAATCTCCATCTTGTACATTCTTCTTCAAAATCTCAAATTTCTTTGCCTTCAGCAACAATGGAGGGAGATGGAAATGCCCCCATTCCTCCTACCCAAGTTGCACAACCTTCCAAACACAAGTCTGATCAAACCACCTCAGTAGTTTCTCAAAAGACTACTGTTGTAAGATCTAAGAAAAGAAAAACCACTAAGGGGAGTGTGAAGGTGGTTGATAAGGGTGAGGGAACTGGCCAACATCAAGAAAGCCAGAAGAATAAGGAGAGTGAGATTGAGATGAACCAGCCAGCCACCAGTCCAATCTCCCAACAGATTGAGGCTGTAGTAAAGGACTTGAACACATCCCTAGTTGCATCTTCTCAAAAAGATGTTACTATTGAAAAGAGGTCTCAACCAGGACCATCAGATGGGGATAAGGGTCACCAAATAATACAGCCATACAAAAGAAGAAAGAAGGTTACAAATACTGCACAGGGCACACACACACATGCAAAGCCAAATGAAAATTTGGTGGAGCCTTCAGTTTCTTCTTTTGATGTGTCTCAGAATCTTCCTGAGGCACAGCCCCATTCTTTATCTGAATCTTGTCCTCAATCTCCTTCAAAAACTATTTCTTCAGAAACAATGTTGATTGACAACTTCATTGTTTCAAATTCACCCTCTTTGCAACTCAGGGTGGAGCCAACACTCTCACCTGCATCACCAAATAAGGTTAACACCATGGTTGATCAGGAAAATACTGTAATTTCTCTCCAGTCAATGGATATTATGCAATCAACTGATAACTTCCAACATCCATTGACTAGTTCACTTTCATCGATGGATATCCTTACATCCATCGACGAGCTCCCATCAACGGATATTCATCCATCGATGGATACTTCTTATCCATCGATTGATCCCTTAATGTCAATTCATGAATCATCCATTGAAACACTTCAGGTGGCCAATACTCTATTAGGATTGAGTGGAGTGGGTGAGGTATGTGAGAGGCAAGGTTTGCATACCTTGGCAAAAGGAGAGTGTGTGAATGAGGGGCCCTCAAATTCTTCTGAGGTGGCAAAAGGAGAGGGTGTGAGAAAAGAGAGTCCCTCCTTAGCAGGTGATGAAAAAGGAGAGGAAAGTAAGGGAGAGGTGAGAATCCAGGATGAGATCCTGATGCAAGAAAAGAGAGAAGAGAGTGAGAGAGAAAAGAATAGAGAGAAACCAATTTCACCATCTCATGAAGCATCAACTTCTAAAACTGAGCAGTTTGAAGCAGGACTCACCCAAGAGTTGGGGTTAGAGTCAGGGGGAGTTGTAGACTATGGAGTCCCTGCAGGAGTTGCAGAAGTCAACATGGAGGTGGAGGATGAAATTGATGTCAATCTTGATGCTTCAACCTTTCAACATGAAGATCCTCATTATCAAGAACTAGCAGCAGCATCTAATCAAATAGCTGAGCAAATGCTGGGTTTAGTGCAGACAGAAGAGCAATTCAGGAGTGGGAAAGAGTTTTTGGCCAGTCAACCTGATGATATATCCCACATGAATCCTGAAGATTTTGATGATAATTCTGATGATGAACTTCTAGATCCACAAGTGGCAAGTGATGAAACTAATTTGGCTGAAACAGAAAGGGCCATCATTTCTCTTTACAGAAGGTCAATGGCTGAAATATATGTGGTGGATCCCCTGCAAAGGAGAATTCTGAACTTTTACAGGGATAATTTGAAGATCCAGAAAATGCATGTCACAAGCTCCAAGTATGAATTGAAGAAAATAAGAGAAGACATTGACAGCTCAAGGATGCATTTTGACACCACCATTGACTCTAGACTCAGCCTCACAATGCTGACTAGAATCAAGCAAAGGTTGGACACTGAGTTTTCAGCCAAGGACAAGGTAATGGAATTGGAGAAAAGAGTAGCCTCCATGGAGCTCAACATGCAGCAAATTTTGAAAAATCAAGTCACTCAAATCAATCTTCTGGGTAAACTCTTAGAGACTCCCATACTCTCTCAGTCAGTAGCACAAGTGCCAGTTGCTGATAACAAAAAGGGGGAGAAGCAAGAAGCTGATGCATTGGAGAAAGCAAGTGGTACTGAAGCTGTTATGGCAAAGTCTACAGATCCCAAGAAGGAGTTGGCTCAAGACATAGTAAGGAAATTTGATGTAATTGCTAGCAAATTCAAGGAGACAAGTTCCAGTAGCTCACAACCTGGTGACAGGAAAGGAAAGGGAAAGCTAATTGAAGATGATAAAAAGAAAGCTGTCACAGGTGGAGGGGAAGGTGAAAAATTGTTGAGCAAAGCCATAGTAGTTGGCATAAGAGAAAGGGAGCAACAAGAAAAATCCCAAGAAGAATTAGCCATTCAATTGCAAAGGGAATATGATGAAGAGGATAGGCTAATAAGAGAAACCAGAAGAAAAGAAGGTGAAAGGAGGCCAAGGATGAAGCAAAGAGCAAACAAGCCCAAAGATGCACCAAAATCATCTAGAGTTAAAAGACCATTAGTTGTTGAAGACAAAAGAGACAAGGAGAAGAAGCCAAAACAAGTCAAGACTGAAGGTCAAGCTTCTGGGAGTAATCAAGCCAAAGAAATAGAGGTGTTCAAACACAAATCTGAAAACTTTATGCCAATCAAAGCTGAGGGAATGATTGCAGCAAAAGGACAAAGGAAGAAAGATGTTGATATTCTTCACATTGAGTATGAAGATGGATCACACTCAACCTTCACATTCAACCAAGTCTTGGATCAAGGATATGGCATCTTAAGGAAAATCTACACTATGCTCAACAGGAAGTATTATCTAACTGAAGAGCTAGGAAAGGCCATCCTTGAAAGAATGAAGAAGATAAGGGAGGCACCTGTTCAAGAAGAAAGGGATGACAGAATAAAGATCTGGAATCCTGAAGGAAGAAAAGTGATTCATGAGCCCTTCTACTTGATGATATATAAGGACAGGGAAGGCAGAGAAAAACACATTGATATTTGTCAAGAAATAGACAAACTGCCCAATCTGGAATTAAATCATCTGGCAAGTCAATTGGACTACAGGATTGAAGATGAGAAGATATTGAAGGGAACCCTCTACAGGAAGATGAAAGAGAATGAAGACAAGATGAATGAGTCAAGGGGAAGAAGGAGAATATAGGAGATTCAACCTCAATCATCAAAATTATCAGAATTCATCCCTGTCTGGTATCTGATTACTCTGTCTCAAACTTTACTTATCAATATTGTAATTCTTGCTAAGAATGAAAATGTTCAGGAGTTTTGTTATCATCAACAGAAAATTTATGCATATTTTACATATTCATAAATAGGGGGAGATTGTTAGGAATTATGAGTTTTGATGATAACAAATTACTTAGAATTTCAATAGGGACTCAAAATTATTTTGTAACTGATCAATGGATATGACTTATAAATATCCATTGACTAGGAAACCAGTTATCAGTTGAAACTTGTTTATCAACTGATAAACTGGATTGTAGCATTGATTTATGTTTCACTAACAATTGATTGTATTACCTCGATGGATGCTATGATGTAGTCAACTGATGTTATTGACTTCAATTTCTAGCTTCTCAACAGATGTGAAGAATGGCTGATCAATTGTAAATATTCTAAGTCAGAATTCTCACAAGTAAAGTGATCAACTGATGTTGAAGTCGATGGATGAAGACACTACTCAACGGATGAAAGCTATCAACTGATACAAGTCATCAATGGATAAAAACAGTCAACGGATAAAGAACCATCAATGGATAAGGAGTTGATGGATAACTCAATTATCCATCGACACATCAACTGATCAACAGATATCCTATCCATCGATGGATAAGCAAAGGTGAATCAACTGATAAGCTTAACAACATTTATCAGTTGATTAAAGTTTTCCTATTTAGCTAAAGCCAGAAATTACGGGAACAGTGCAGAAACTGAATCATTAGAAGACAGTCCTGTCAGGATTGTGAAGACTTTCAAGGCAACACAGCATCCAAGGAATATCTTAAGACAAAGATACTTCCAGAGCTAGTTTGTTCTACAAGGAAGGCTGTGAAAAGAAGCTAGTTTCTATTTTTATGAAAACAGTATAAATTGTAATATTATATTGTTATCAGTCGATAGAAAACTAGAGTAGTAGTTTCTATATATATAAGTCACAAAAACACAGTAGCAAAGTATGAGTAGTTTTGAAGAACTCAAGAAAAGCAAAGTAGAAAATCAGGCAGAACTTGTAATGCTTGTCTAAGTTCTACATTCAACTTTGTAAGCAGCTTAGTATTTTTACTAAGATCAATTGAAAGCAAAAACTCACTAGTGGAAAAACAATCCACTAGTAATTTTTAATCTTGTTGTTTCTGTTTTCAACACTTTAGTTATCCAGTTCTTAGTTACATCAATCTTAATTAAACATTCTCTTTGTACAAACTTATTTCCGCAAGAAGTTGAATTAATCCTTAAGTTTGTATTCAACCCCCCCTTCTCCAAACTTAGTGTACTTAAGGGCGAATAACATATATATATATATATATATATATATATATATATATGGGTTGAACTCTACAAAGAAGACTTTAAAAAAAAGAACAATAAAGAACAACCATCATCACCGTTGAGTTTTGGACGCACACGATTAAAAGATGAAAATTTAAAAACTTAAAACAAATCAACAGCGGTTATACATACACATACACTTACATTTACATCTGTACATACAAAACCCTAATACTCTGCTAAAACTAATAAGTGAAGAAGAAACCCATATTCGATGAATCGAAGCACAAATCGAAAAATTGAGGCTCAAATCAAAGATTCGAAGAACAAATCGAACAGTTCATCGAAGAACCGAAGCTAATCTCCTTGATTGATTAAGGTAATACGTTGTGGGCCTTAATTCTATGATTACTTTAGTGAAATTACAAAAAACTAGCTAAGGTTCTAATATACTAATTTTATTTATTTTGAGCTCAAAAAAACCCTTATTCACTAATTAGGGTTCTAATCTACACCTCATTTTAGTTACATTATACAAAATTAGGGTTCCGAGCTTGTAATTTCAATTCAATAGCAAATACAAGTTGTAATTATATTTTACCATTGTATTTCGATTTAAATGAAGCTGATACTACTAGAAATATTGGATTAGACATCAGTTAAAAACTGATGTCTCAAGAAATTTCAGCCAATGTCTTTGTGAGTGATGTTAAAGCCCCTATTTTTTTACATCAGTTTATAACCAATGTGAAAGAGGACATACCACATCATTTTCTAATAAAAAATTGATGTCTATTTCTTCATTTTTAATTTTTAATGCACAACCTTCTTTTGAATATTATCATAATATGATATTTTAATCAATTTAAACATATGCTAGATAAGAAATAATTTGGCCTTACATCAATATTTTGGTAAAAATGATGTTAATGTTACATTTGACATCAGTCAGAATGTTAAACTAATGTGTTTAGATTGATTTTACATCGATTTCTTAAGACAAATGTTCGTCTAATATTTAAGAAATGATGCATATAATAATCATTAACATCGGTTAGTATCAACTAAACATTTTCTATTGTTTATTTTAACATCAGTTTCTTGTTCAGTACATGTTGTCTATTGTTGTCTTTGACATCAGTTATCTTTTTTCTACTGATGTAATAATATTAAATTAATACCGGTTTCCTATTTTTTAACTGATGTAATAATATTATATTAACATCAATTTCCTGTATAAAATGATGTATGGTTACCTGTTTAAACCATTCATGTATTAAAAACATACACGCCAAAAAAATTACCAAAACAAGAAAACTACTAAATTTGATTACTGCAGCATACCAATTGTCTACATCCATCCAATCTAATGTCAGCTACAACACATCCATGCAATCCAATATCAACTACAAAACATCCATCTAACCCAAACATACTACGTCCATCTAATCCAAACATACTGCATCCATCTATTTGACTACAATCAAAATAGTATAATTGAGAGTGTAACCCAACTACATGATGGCTTGGATATAATTAAGCGTCTCCCAGCGAACGATGTCAAGTTCCTCCCTTGTGTGAGACCTACGACTCTTAGGGCTCCACCGTAAACATATAACACAAACAAATACTCCCTCTGTCCCTCCCATCTTTTTAAGGATAATATTTTAAGGATAGTTTCTTAACTTATTTTTAAAATTTTCTTTTTTTGTATAAAAATTTAACAATACTATTTTATACAAAAGAAAAAAAAATTAAAAATAAGTTATAGAACTATCCTTAAAATGTACCTTAAAATGCATGCCAGAAAGTAGCTCGAAACGTAAACTATTCGGAGAGACGGAGGGAGTATATATCAACAATCTTTAACCTATTATGAAACTAACAAGATCACTGACCTATACTATAATTAATAGGCAAGAAACAGAAGAAAAAGAGAAAGATGAGGCAAGTTTAGAGAGGAGTAGAGTAGAGAGAATTTTGAGAAGTGAGAAACTAAATAATTTCATTCCACAAAAACTGCCTCTAAAAGTTACCACCACTGCTACATATATAATCCCAAATTAAAACAATATAAAATAAAACAAATACAACTAAAAATATAACAACTGCCTAACTGAATAATTAGTCTATTCCTAACATTCTTCTGCATTTTTCCCATTTTTCCCATTTGTGACAGAAACATAAACAAAGTGATATCACACAATTACCTACAGTAAAAGACTTGCATTTTAATATTCTCATTTTAAACTAATATAAGAAACTATATATAGCAAACTACTAAATATCAACGCGTGGCCTAGTGACTATGGAAACACTTCCCCTTTTCTATCAAGGCCTATGGTTTTCCCTTGAAGTCATTGTATCCTTCTGGAATATATCATAGAAGCCTTTCCAAGTAGCTCGCTCATAGCTGCCTTATAGTCAACTGGGTAACGCCAATAATGGCATTCATGACATTAGTTCATTCCATAATAGGATTCAAATGCAAAAGGATAGTATATTAAATTATTGTGCAAGTAAATAATAAGATTAAGGCAAGCATCATATCAATATTTTTAAGTTAAAATGGTAAATTAAGGCATCAATCATATTGCGCCAGTGAAATAAATTCTTGAAATTGTGGATCCAGACAAGGAAGACATCTGTGTGGTAGTCCTCATCATCTTAATCAGGGACCTGAAACTATACTCTTATGGTCAATTTTCAAATACAACACTGATCGAGTGAGAGAAGTTCCAAAAAGGCTGAGTGTCAAAGGAAAGACCAAAGTTCTAGAATTTACATTCAAGAAATTCAAACAGATCATGAGAGTTGCAGTGCTGCAAATAACTCTGGAAGCTTTATCAGATCCAAAGCCAAGAAACATGTTAGAAGAGGAAGTGCTGGACTTAGTGAAAGAACAGCTGGCAAGACTTGTACAATGAAGAATGAAATAGAGAATATCAGTTCAAGCTAGAGGAACAATCATTCGACATTGTAATTCTTTCAAATTTGAAATATGGAAATGTATGATATAATTCAGAATGTATGTAATATTAGTTTACCGTCTTTCATTTACTTTTTCTTGAAAGTTAGTTGAGTTATCCTCTCAAAGAATTTACTTGTGTAACTCTAACAGTCAAATAGGGGGAGATTGTAAAGCATAATATAACGTAATGTGATATGTTACCGAGGTAACTAAGTCAACACATGAAGATTGGTAACTAATATAAAATGAAGCACATGAATCGACTACGAATCAATTATAACTTCAATAAATAATATCCTAAATATCAGAGGAAACTTTGAAGACCTTGAAGATCAGTAAAAGAAGTTCATTAAAATGTTCAAGCCTCAGTGAAGAGTAAAGTAGAAGTGTTTCAGAAGATCTAATGGTGTTAACAGATTTATTACAAAGAAGTTAGAAGATTCCAGTGAATTACAGAAGCATTTCTTATCACCAAGGAATAGAGCCAATTGTATAGTCAAGAAGATGCGATGATGAAGATCGTGTTAGTCGTTTATGAACCAGACTAGTTTCACTAAACGTCAGCAAAAATGAAATTGAGAAACGCATCTGTGTATCAAAAGAATTGGTTGTCTAACTAAATTGGGATGTCAAAGATCAGAAGGATCGAGTTCGTAAAGTAAAAAAATATCAGCAAACTTGGTTTAAGGCAGAAGACATTTTTAAAGGGCTTGAAAAATTGGCTAAGTACAGAAAGCATTTTAAAGAAAGCCAATGGTTGAAGCACTATTGCATTGGCCAATGGTTATGTTAGTATTGGTGTCATAGAGACAATACTTTTAATGTTTTATTGAAAACAATTAAGGATTATGTTTTATGTGATTATTTAATTATTATTTATTATGTCTTTATTTACTGCATTATAAATTGAAAGGATAATAAATGTCCTTGGAATATTAATACGTAATATATATCTTTAAGTATGTGACTTAAAAATGAGATTATATGAATAGTATTTTATTCCTAAAATTCCCTAGTCAAGTATTATTATTTAAGGACAATAATAATGCAATAAGACTAGTATGTCTGTTGACGAATGACCACATCTCATTGGTCATAGGTATGGTGATATTAAAGTCAAGAACATAAGTGTATGTATCAATACATGACACTGGAAAGACCCGCCGTGAGATTCTACATGTTAATAAGTGTCATAAGAAATCTCACTGTGATAATGATGTAATGATCCTCTGACTTGAAATCATTATATTTCTATATGAGAATTAATATACTTTGATTACACTCAAAGTTATTTTTAACCGGGTAATGATAAAGGTGTACATTGGGTATGCTATGAATCGTATGAGGAATATGAATGATAGATATAGGATTTAACCCTCCAATTCTAGGAGTGATATTATTGGCCTCTTGATTGAGTGAGACTATGAAATGCATGGTCATGCTCAAATATTGATTTGTTTAAATAGTCTACTCATTGATCAAGGAAACCGAGATTAAACGTTGAAAAGGATGACACTATACATGCCTCGAGTTTGATCTATAATATAAGGTTAAATGGATTATATTACATGGAACATTATTCATGAAAGGTTTAATTGAATCACCAATTATTATTGTTACTTGGGTAACAATGATGTATTACTAGATGCCGCTCATTGTTTATAATTTTATTATTAGATAATAAAAATATTGCCAACGTAATAATAACCTAAAGGGTCACACACAAAGAACGTCAAAACGGAGGTTTATTTAAATTACGAATTTAAATATATTATTGTTTATTCGAATTTAATTATTGAATTAATTAAGTGGGACTTGATTAATTATATTAGAATTAGGATTTAATAAGAATTATTATTATTCGAATTTAATTATTGAATTAATTAAGTGGGACTTGATTAATTATATTAGAATTCAGATTTAATAATAATAATAACCCAAAGTCATAATGGGTTTTGGAAACCACATGGATTAGGGTTAGGCTCAAAATCTCTCTATCCCCTATATATACATAATGATGTATAATATTAGGGTTTAATCATCAAATTTCATTTTAGAGAAAAACCCTAGCTGCTCAACATCAAGAGAGGCTAGAGAAAGAGAGAGAGAGAGAGAGAGGCAAACAATTCGGCTAATACCGACTCCGGTGATCGTAGGACGATCGGGCGTTCGTGTGGACTTCTTTAGAGAACAAATCTTTGCAACAAAGGACTGTTGTGATTCATCTTTCTGGACCTCCATTAAACAGCATACGAAAGCTTTGTTAAGGTACAGACTTCTTCACCATAATCATCCAACGTTATACATGGATCTTGCGATTGGGTTTCGATTTTTTTTTTTTACGTTAATTCCACTGCGTTTTCATGCCCGAAACCCTTCAATGGCATCAGAGCTACGTGTATAATGGGATGATTTGGTTATGTGTTTAACAATTTTTCGATGTATGTAAACATATATATGATATGCCATGACTATATATTGATATATATGTTTTATATGATTTTGAATATATGATATTCATGTGTTGTATAATCATGGGATGATTTTGTGTATTGCTGTATGTATATGATACATGTTTGTTCTTGTTATGGAAATCGTATTCGATACGAATTCTGAAACGGTTTCGGTAGATTTTCTGAAATCTATGTCTAGTATCCAATTTTCGCAAACGATATGTGTTTTCTGACTGGAATCGTATCACTGAGCAATACTGACATTTTCAGCTTCGCGTCTGTAAGCCGTTTGACGACGTTACAGGCCCCGAATCCGCGATTTATTATTTTCTGAAATTTATTTAATTTTCTGAAATTTTAAAATTTATTATATATGATTATATGATATATTTATATAATCTGAGATATATTACATGTGTTATGTGATAACATGGTGGATGGTTATGGCCTAAAGACCCATATGATAGTGGTTTTGTTTTATGGTTTTGGTTTCTAAATACGACTTGCATGTCGTTTATTCATTGTAATTGTTAATCTCGAATGTAACTCGAGTTCTTCTTGTAATTTCATTAGAATAGATTTATTTATTATTCAATGTAATTGTTCAATGGAGACTTGGAATCAAGGAAGCTAGGAGGCGATCCAGATGATGGAGCAATGAAGAAGATAAAGACATGTAATAGTGTAGTATTTGAAACCACCATAGATTGACCTTGATAATTACATTAGCTTGGAAATATCACATAGGATGAGGCCATAACCAAACACGTTTAATTTATGCACAATACATATATGTATATGAATGCATGTGTAGATATGTATGTGTTGGAATGATGTATGTATTAGATATGACACCCATGCCATGTCTACTTAAGAAAGATAAAATCTGTAACGATTCAAGATTTTAAAATTAACAAACTATCATGAGATTCTTGTGTTTATGAAATATGGATTTTTAAAACACGGAATTAAATATGGATTTTTGATATCTATAACTGGGATTTTCTGACAAAAACGGATATGCGTATTCGTAAGGCTGATGGGTTTTAAGTGTGACCACTGGTATCCTCCATCTACCTGGAAAATGAACAATTTAAGATGTCAATTTGAAATATTTGGTTCAAGGAAAAATTGAGGATCTCTTTATGATGTGATCATGATCGTTATAAATTTTCTAAACCCCTTAACAAAATATTAAGTTTTACTCGGATGCTTTCCAATGAATGAACACTCATCGAATCCTAGATCGATTAGGGGAAGGATTGTCAGTGGCAGGGGACTCCTATCTATCGTGGTGAGATGCGACGAATATAAACGGTTATATTCGGCCGTTGTATCATTGGGTCTAACTTAACTGAGTCGTCATAATAAGGTGAAAATAAACGGTTATATTCAACCATTATGAACTTAGAAGCATAGAGTTTGGTTAAAAGTCTATTAGATAGATAAGATCAATCGTTGTTCACCAAACTATCCAAGAATTATATATGATATAATTGACAACTGTTGTCTACCTAAATAATCATTTTTTAAGGACTTCCAGTGGTTGACTTAGGACATGACGAAATATGGATCTTGGCTCACTAGAAAGAATTATGGGATATACTTTCCAAATTAATAGTAAGGGCTATTAATTTGATAAAAATAGTGGGAGATATATTATGAATATATCATAATCATTTGAACATAATAAATAACTCAGACAATCTAATGTTTATTTTATGCATTTTAAACATTGTAGATATTTAAATGGCAAACAATACAAATACTTTCTCCGTACGAGCAACCCTTGAGAAGGACAAGCTGACAGGAACTAACTTCCTTAATTGGTATAGGAATTTGAGGATTGTCCTCAGGCAAGAGCGTAAGCTCCATGTCATTGAAATTCTTTCACCTTCTCCTCCTGCTGAGAATGCAACTCGCGTTCAGCAAAATGCTTATCAGAAGCATATTGATGATGTGAATGATATTGCATGTCTCATGCTGGCAACCATGAGTGCTGAGCTTCAAAAACAACATGAGCATATGGATGCTTATGAGATGATTGAACACCTTCAAAGAATATTTGAGGGACAAGCTCGTCAAGAAAGGTTCGACACGAGCAAAGCACTGTATGCTTGCAAACAGGGAGAGCGTGAACCTGTTCAACCACATGTTCTGAAGATGATAGGTTATATTGAATATCTTGATACTTTGGGTTTCCCGATTGGTTTGGAAGCTCAGATTGACTTAATCTTGCAATCTCTGAACCGCAACTATACTCATTTTGTTATGAACTACAATATGAATGAGATAGACAAAACACCCACTGAATTGTTGGCCATGTTATGAACTACTGAAACCAACATGAAAAGGTTGAACCTGCTGCCATGTTGATGGTAGATAACAAAGGTAAGGCTAATAGGAAAGGCAAATGGAAGGGAAAGAAGAAGATTGGATCTGCTTCTGGTCCCAAGCCAAAGGCTAATCCCAAACAGGCTTTAAAGCCTAAGGGTGTTGTTGCAAAGGGTGATTGTCACTACTATGGTAAACCAGGTTATTGGAAGAGAAACTGTCATGCTTATTTGGAGGATCTGAAGAAGAAGAAGGCTGGTCAAGCTTCTGATTCAGGTATTTATGTTATAGAGGTCAATTTGTCAACTTCTACATCATGGGTATTGGATACTGGATGTGGTTCTCACATTTGTATAAATGTACATGAACTACAAAGGAGTAGGACTTTGGCTAAAGGAGAGGTCGACCTACGAGTTGGTAATGGAGCAAAGGTTGCTGTTTTAGTTGTAGGGACTTATTATTTATCATTGCCCACTGGGCTTATTTTAGAACTTGAGAACTGTTTTTACGTGCCTGCAATTTGCAGAAACATTATTTCGGTTTCTTGTTTAGACAAGAAAGGTTTTGCATTTTAATTCAGAACAATAGTTGTTCCTTTTCTTTGAATAATGTTACCTATGGGGTTGCACGTTTATTTAACGGTTTATATGTTCTTGATTTAGACACTCCTATCTATAATGTGAATAACAAACGTCTTAAAATAAATGACTCAAATCAAACATACCTCTGGCATTGTCGTTTAGGCCATATAAATGAGAAGCGCATTTCCAAGTTATATAAGGATGGATACTTGGATAAGTTTGACTTTGAATCATACGAAGCATGCGAACCATGTCTCATTGGAAAAATGACTAAATCTCCTTTTACTAGACAAGGTGAAATGGCCACTGAACGATTAGAACTTATACATAGTGATGTATGTGGTCCTATGCGTACTATGACAAGAGGTGGATTTTACTACTTTATCACGTTTACTGATAATTTCAGTAGATATGTGTATCTTATGAAGAACAAATCCGATTTTTTTTGAAAAGTTCAAAGAAACAAAGCTGAAGTAGAAAAGCAAACTGGCAGAAGTATTAAGACTCTACGATCTGATCATGGAGGTGAATACTTAAGCCATGAATTTAAGAGTTTATTAAAAGAGTGTGGTATTGTATCACAACTCACTCCTCCTGGAACACCACAATGGAATGGAGTTTCTGAAAGGAGGAATCGTACTTTGTTGGACATGGTACGATCGATGATGAGTCATGCAGATCTTCCAATTAGTTTCTGGGGCTACACCCTGGAGACGGCTGCTTATATACTTAACCGAGTTCCTACTAAAACGGTTCAGAAGACTCCATATGAGATATGGACTAAGAAACGTCATAGCATGTCATTTATGAAAATATGGGGATGTGAAGCGTTTGTGAAACGTTTAACTTCTGACAGGCTAGGACCTAAGTCAGACAAATATAATTTTGTGGGATACTCAATTGAAACAAAGGGTTATTCTTTTTATAATCCTTCCGAGAACAAAGTGTTTGTTGCTCGAACTATAGTTTTTCTTGAAAGAGAAATGCTTTCGAAGAAAAACAGTGGGAGGATAATAGATCTCGATGAAGTTCGAGGCCCACAAGATAACATTGAACCAATAGAGGAACTTGAGCAGGATGTACAAGACCACAACACTCCTCAAGAAACACAGGTTATTCGTAGGTCTAGTAGGATTCACCATGAGCCTGAGAGATATTATGGATTTCTCTTAACTCAAGATGGTGATGTGATGCTTATCGACGAAGATGAGCCTCTCACCTACTAAGATGCTATGAACACTCCAGAATCTAAGAGATGGCTGGATGCCATGAAATCTGAGATAGAATCCATGTATACTAATCAAGTATGGACTTTGGTTGATCCACCTAAATGGGTAAAACCTATAGAGTGCAAGTGGGTTTTCAAGAAGAAGACCGACATGGATGGTAATGTACAGACCTATAAGGCACGATTGGTGGCAAAAGGTTTCAAGCAAATTCATGGTATTGACTATGATGAGACTTTTTCACCAGTGGCTATGGTCAAGTCCATCAGGATTTTGCTTGCTATAGCTGCTTACTATGATTATGAAATCTGACAGATGGATGTCAAAACCGCTTTCTTAAATGGGAGCCTTGAAGAAGATATGGATGTGTATATGACACAGCCTGAAGGTTTTGTTGATCCAAAGAATGCTGTAAATGTATGTAAGCTGCGCCGATCCATTTATGGATTGAAACAAGCCTCAAGGAGATGGAACATTCGTTTTGATGAAATTGTCAAAGAGTTTGGGTTGATTCAAAATGAAGATAAACCATGTGTTTACAAGAAGGTAAGTGGGAGCAATGTGGCATTCCTATAATTATATGTTGATGATATATTAATAATAGGGAATGACATTCCTTCTTTACAGGCTTTTAAGACTTGGTTGAGTAAGAATTTCTCAATGAAAGACTTAGGCGAAGCGACCTATATTTTAGGTATCAAGATCTATAGAGATAGATCAAGAAGAATGATCGGCCTAAGTCAGAGTAGATACTAGTCTAATCCAGGTGAAGGTCACTAGACAGCAGTCAAGAATATTCTTAAGTACTTGAAGAGGACTAAATATTAATTCTTGGTATATGGAGGAGAAGATAAGCTGATAGTAAAAGGTTACACCGACGCTAGTTTCAAGACAGACAAGGATGATTCGATTTCTCAGTCTGGATTTGTGTTTTGTCTAAATGGAGATGTTGTATGCTGGAATGGTTCACAGCTGAGACAGTTGTTGATTCTACAATAGAGCCTGAGTATATTGATGCTTGCGAAGCAGCCAAGGAGGCTGTTTGGGGATGTACTTACGAGATATCACCTAATTAATAAGATTAATAATCGAGGGGATATACATATATGTAAAGTGCATACAAATGATAACATTGCAGATCCACTGACTAAGGCTTTGTCGCAGCAGAAGCACGAAGGTCATACTAGTTCCATGGGTATTAGATACATGAGAGATTGGCTCTAGTACAACTGGGATATTGTTAGTATTGGTGTCCTAGAGACAATACTTTTAGTGTTTTATTGAAAACAATTAAGGATTATGTTTTATGTGATTATTTAATTATTATTTATTATGTCTTTATTTACTGCATTATAAATTGAAAGGATAATAAATGTCCTTGGAATATTAATACGTAATATATATCTTTAAGTATGTGACTTAAAAATGAGATTATATGAATAGTATTTTATTCCTAAAATTCCCTAGTCAAGTATTATTATTTAAGGACAATAATAAAGCAATAAGACTAGTATGTTTGTTGACGGATGCCCATATCTCATTGGTCATAGGTATGGTGATACTAAAGTCAAGAACATAAGTGTATGTATCAATACATGACACTGGAAAGACCCGCCGTGAGATTCTACATGTTAATAAGTGTCATAAAAAATCTCACTGTGATAATGATGTAATGATCCTCTGACTTGAAATCATTATATTTCTATACGAGAATTAATATACTTTGATTACACTCAAAGTTATTTTTAACCGGGTAATGATAAAGGTGTACATTGGGTATGCTATGAATCGTATGAGGAATATGAATGATAGATATAGGATTTAACCCTCCAATTCTAGGAGTGATATTATTGGCCTCTTGATTGAGTGAGACTATGAAATGCATGGTCATGCTCAAATATTGATTTGTTTAAATAGTCTACTCATTGATCAAGGAAACCGAGATTAAACGTTGAAGAGGATGACACTATACATGCCTCGAGTTTGATCTATAATATAAGGTTAAATGGATTATATTACATGGAACATTATTCACGAAAGGTTTAATTGAATCACCAATTACTATTGTTACTTGGGTAACAATGATGTATTACTAGATGCCGCTCATTGTTTATAATTTTATTATTATATAATAAAAATATTGCCAACGTAATAATAACCTAAAGGGTCACACACAAAGAACGTCAAAACGGAGGTTTATTTAAATTACGCATTTAAATATATTATTGTTTATTCGAATTTAATTATTGAATTAATTAAGTGGGACTTGATTAATTATATTAGAATTCGGATTTAATAAGTATTATTATTATTCGAATTTAATTATTGAATTAATTAAGTGAGACTTGATTAATTATATTAGAATTCAGATTTAATAATAATAATAACTCAAAGTCATAATGGGTTTTGGAAACCACATGGATTAGGGTTAGGCCCAAAATCTCTCTATCCCCTATATATACATAATGATGTATAATATTAGGGTTTAATCATCAAATTTCGTTTTAGAGAAAAACCCTAGCTGCTCAACATCAAGAGAGGCTAGAGAAAGAGAGAGAGAGAGAGGCAAACAATTCGGCTAGTACCGACTCCGGTGATCGTAGGACGATCGGGCGTTCGTGTGGACTTCTTTAGAGAGAAAATCTTTGCAACAAAGGACTGCTGTGATTCATCTTTCTGGACCTCCATTAAACAGCATACGAAAGCTTTGTTAAGGTACAAACTTCTTCACCATAATCATCCAACGTTATACATGGATCCTGCGATTGGGTTTCGATTTTTTTTTATTATCTTTACGTTAATTCCACTGCGTTTTCATGCCCGAAACCCTTCAGGTTAGGCAACTAAAGGTACTTTGACAATGGTTATCCCACTTCAAAATTGCCAATGATTAAGGTACTATAGAAATTAATAATGGTCGATTGCTAGGCCATTAACAAACCAATTTGTCGATGGTCGTGTCACTTCCAAGCCGATGGTTAATGATTCAAGTGGATTTAAAATTTGCCAATGGTTAGGCAACTACCAAGGATCTTTCCAATTGCTAACCCATTATCCTCCAATCTGTGGTTAATGAGGAATTAAATCAAATTGATTTAATTCTCTTCTCATGGTTATTCATAGACACATTAATGGTTGATTTTATTTGTTCTGATGGTTTGGTAAATCAAAATGTGAAACAACTAATTTACTTGGATCATAGCAAGCCACGTACACAGGTTGGAAAAGTCTACACACAAAAGCAACAAAGCATCGTCTTTGTTATTCATTCAATACAGTTCAAGTTGGATAGTCGAGATACAGAGAGCATTCAAGAGAATACACACAGAAGCTATTAATGTCATTTAAGCCGTTGTATTGATTGCTTGTAACGAATCTTGTAAATGTAAACTAGTGAATCATTGTAGCTAACCACAATTGTTAGAAGTGTAGCACGCCCCCCAGGGATTATATTAATAAAACGATATATTCCACGAATTGAACCATGTTATTGTTTATGACTATTGTTTGATTACACTGTTTTCCCAGTCGTACAAGTAGAAGGGGGGGTTGAATACTTGTATGTCTTTTCTGCCCGATTTAAAATCAAATTAAACACAAAAATATGAATAAGTACTGTTTTGTATTATTGATTTGTGAATACAAAACTCTCCTAGGGTGTACACAAACCCTAGCAGCTTCTCTGTGTTTATCACAACAACTCTCTCTATCTCTATGCTCTCACAAAATTTTACTCAGATAATTATGCTTCGACTTCCACACTTTTACAATTAGGTTACATAGAGTTTATATAGAGAGCTGTCTATCAACTAATAACAGAAAGATAAATTACAATAGGAATAGAATTCCTAATTATTAGTTGACAGTTTCCTTTTAGAATTCTCTTTCTTTCCCATAGCATATCTGCAATATATTTATCTTGATCTTCGAAAACTTTCCATTCCTGTGATCTTCTTCCAAATTTATCCTCAACTGTATAGACTCTGAAATCTTCAGACTCTGATGATCTTCAGACTCTGATCACAAGTAGACCCTGATAGATCATAGACTCTGATAGTCTATAGACTCTGATCACCATCCAGACTCTGATCTTCATGCAGACTCTGGTTTCATTTTCTACAGAAATTCTTCTAAGAACAAGTAACATGAATGTTGACCATCTAGACTCTGATTATACATTTCAGAGACTAGAAAGACTTATTACAGATAAACTGAGCTAGACCCTGTTCTAGTATTTTGTACATCATCAAAATGAATATATTCCTAACAATCTCCCCCTATTTATGCTTTATAAAATGTAAGCATAAATCAAGGTTTGATGATGTCAAAACTAAAAAATAAAACTAATAATCTAGAACAGTATAAAAGAATTAAAAAAAATACTTTTCATTTAATCTTCTCAAAGGCTGGATTGTTCTTCAAAAATGAGTTTAGCATATTTTCTTCCACAATTGCAAGAGCTTCACCAACAAACTTCTTTAATTTCTTCATTTCTTCATTTAAACATTTGATTTGTGTTGGAAACGACGAAGCTGTATAAATAGTAATCGTGATAACTCAACACTAGAACAGGACAAGTAAATAATACTACGATTACACAGAAATCAGCAAGACATGAAGACAAGGCAAATACAGTTAATCAAGACATTAGAAGAAGTTTTGAAGTCTACTACAGGTCACTGAAAGAAGTTCATTTATATGTTCATGCCTCAGTGAAGAATAATGTTTAAAGACTTTCAGGGTTTCAGAAGTGTTGAAGATTCAGTATAGCAGTGCCACTAAAAGATTTCAGTGTAACAGCATTGATTGAAGATAGACAGTGTTTGAAGCATAGGAATCTAGAAGAATTGAAGACATGGTAAAGACAAAGGTTAAAGAAGACAGCTACAGTCTTGAAGTTATACTCACTGAAAATCAGTGAAGAACAGAGAATGAAGTATTCAAGATTGTAGTAGTAATGAAGACGTTGTCGAAGTACCAGAAAAGATTCTAGTGAAGTTACATTGTTTATTAACAGTTAATGTTCGAACCACTTATTGGGAAGCCACATTACCAATTGAACATGGTAATCTATTCAGAAGCAAGTACCCTATCAAGACTAGTCACTTATGAACCAGACCGTTGCATCAAGTGTCAGGACATTGATAGCAAGTTTATGTCAGTAGTAGAGATCCATGTTCAAGAGCTTGTTGAAGAATATTGAAGAAGCTAGGGAAACTTGCTCATAAAGGTTAATCCACAATTAGTCACTAAAGAAAGTCAACATTCGATGAGTGCATATTTGCCAAGGCAAATGTCGATCCACAGCAGATCGAGATGCGGATCGAGATTGATTATTAAAGGTAAAACATTGCAAGGCAAATGTCGATCCACGGCAGATCGAGATGCGGGTCGAGATTTACAATTGAAGTAAAACATTGCAAGGCAAATCTCTGTCCACGGCAGATCGAGATCGAGATCGAGATTCTCACAGATCGAGATCGAGATTCTCATAGATCGAGATCGAGATTTTCACAGATCGAGATCGAGATCGAGATTGTCAACCAAGATCGAGATCGAGATGGGTCCAGGCCTAGATCGAGATACGGGTCGATATGTAGCATTTAATGTTCAAGGGACAAGTGGCTTATTGTGAACGGTTGATCCAGAGTGGTTGGGAAAGTACTTTTTGTTAACGAGTCCTGATTAGGCCACGTACACAAAAAGGACAAGATCAAGTCTACAAGTCATAGATTACAAAGTAGTATAAATAGAAGTACTTGTGTAACATTTCAATAGAGAGCATAGAACGCAATGTAAAGCAATATTGAGAAAAACACTTGTAATAGAGAGGGAGTATATTCACAGAGCTTAGTATCATTTACTCCTCTCTCTTTACTTCTGTTGTACTATTGTAATGAATGTTGTAGCAAATCCTTCAATGAATATAAAGATATATTCTTGAAATTCTGTGTTGATTTATTACATAATATTTATTGCTTCTCATTGCTTCTCATATTCCTTAAATCGTAAAAAGTTATATTCACCCCCCCTCTAGAACACATTTGGACCTAACAATTGGTATCAGAGCTTAATGTTTGACATACAAAACATAGATCCTTGTGTTTGGTAGAAGATTAGGGAGTTTTCAAGTCCAGATCTACTTTTTAAGATTTTCTTGAAAAGTGTACTTAAATTAATTAAACAATGAAAACTCGTCCTAAAATTATTTAAATACTCCAGGTGTAATTATTTAGCTTGGGTGTATTTTAGATAATTGTTGTGAATTAAACTGGGTACTTTGGTTTGTGGTGTTCTTCACGTGTTCATCGCTGTTCTTGTAAAGAAGATAAACCCAGCAACTTTTTGATTACCTTTTCTAAAG
This sequence comes from Oenanthe sinensis, assembly GCA_028671895.1. Classification (NCBI taxonomy): domain Eukaryota; kingdom Viridiplantae; phylum Streptophyta; class Magnoliopsida; order Apiales; family Apiaceae; genus Oenanthe; species Oenanthe sinensis. The sequence goes on from CM053798.1 coordinate 22,301,760, forward strand.
ACATAAAGTGAAAAAGGTGTTATTGGCTTTTGATTGGACATACTCACTGCACAAAAAGTAATTATCAGAAGACTCTGTACCTAGCACGTGGTTGTTAGGTGAGTTAGGTGAGAAAAGACACAAAAGTCAAAAAGTGTGAAAGTGACAGGCAGCAAATTTCGACCAAAGACAAAAGTTCGACTTAAGAATATCTACTTGAGAATTTCGACTTGGTGAAATTTCGACATAGGCAAAAGTTTTGTAGATCGAGATCGAGATCGACTTGCGAAAATGGCTTAAAATATGCTAAGGTAAATCTCGACCTGTCGACATCGAGATCGACATAGATTATCTACAGAGCCTAGTGTCGGGTACTTAGAATTATTTTTGGTGACCAGTTTTGGAGCTTTGATTTATTTGGAGATAATTCAATTTTCTTTTAATTACTACTCAAGTAATAAGAAAAGTTTATTATCTCTATTCTAAATCTATATTAAGATGGCACCTTAAAATCAATTCAAGATTCCAGTATTCGACCGAGATCAATGAAGAATGGGTTTTGATAATGAATTTGTTACGATGGTTGTTGTTCCTGAGCATATGGAAGGAGATGTGATTGTACCACATCGGTCTGAGCCTAAAAAGGGAATGGACTTTTCAGTTGCTAATAAGGAGAAAATAGCTTTCGATACGTTCGTTCAACAAACCTAGAAATAGAGGTCATCATGGAAGGTACAGCTGAGGTCAGAACAAAACACTTTTACTCAAGATGAAGTATAGCACCTACAAGATCAGAAAAGGAGCAAGCAAAAGATGAAGACACTATGTTGGGTTGAAGTATGAATCTCAAGCATTAGTGACGATGCAGCAAGGGAGAGCATTTGTTGGTGAAGTTAAATGCAAGGATGATTCTAACAGTGATGCACCAAATGGATATCTGGCATCAATGACCAACACTGAAGATGAATCAATAAGCACTTCACAGGTATACATTCTAACTAGTATACGTTTATCTAATTCAGAACTGCATGTTTATTAAGTTTTGAAATGTATTATATTCATGATAGCATCTTAGCATCTTAGGTCTTAAATGCTCAATTGATTGCTAAGAATAAGATTGCATGCTAGGTTTCATGAGTTTAATTAGTACATTTTATACTTGATTTTATATGCAGTAAAATGAATATCTAGAATTAGATAGGGTGTTCTAGACGGTTAAGTGTATTCCTAAACATTTGCTGAAACTTGAGTTAAATCTGATATGATTTAATACCTCTGCTAATGTTGTGAAAATTGCTAATAGACAAACAGGTCATAGATCAGATTTTATTTGTTCTTAATAGCAAATGACTTGTTAATTGTTTATGTGCTTATTTTCATATGATTTGCTTTTGCTCACATAATTGTACTTAAATGCTATATCAGTTCATGTATTGCTTGTTAGGGATAATTGGTTAAAAAATGGTAGAATTATCTAAGTAGTCAGTAAGTCATGTAGATTCGAAGCTATATCTAAAACTGACTTAGGTAATTAGAGATAGTTAAAAACGTTAGACAACGACGTACAGAATGGATTAGACAGAATTATTAATTAATTTGTTAGTTCTTCTATCCATGTGCTTTTTATGCAGTGAAGCTGAATATTTACCATGTGTTCTTATTTCCATGCTTGTTTAGTTAAATTTGAAAATGCATATCTTAGGACTTGCATAATTTTAGACAAAGCATGTGTAAGAATCACAGTAGGGTAAAGACTGCTAGTTCACCTTAAGTAAGGTTGAAATCACTAGTCTCATAGCCTAAAGACTACTTTGTCAAGGCTGCAGTATATGAGAAGTGATCAGTCAAAGATTAGCTTGTGCATATTAAGGTTGAAGCTGTTGTTACCTCTGAAAATATCTCTAACCCATCTAGACTCAATTGAAGTTGAGTACCAAGAAGCTTAATCTTTTGTGATCGCAGAGTATGTTATGAAAGCGAAAAATTATGTGACTTCGTGACATTTATTGTTCAAGGCACATGATCAAGATTAAAGCTCTTCTATCACAGTTGGTTAAGAAGGCCTCCCCGACGGTAACCTTTGGAGATGACAGCAAAGGATGTACAAGGGATATGGCTATCATGAGTTAAGAACTGTCATCAGTGGAAGCATCTTTCTTGTGGAAGGACTTAAGCACTTTCTAAAGGGCACTAGGGAATTCTTTGTCAAAGGTTTTCTAGAGAAGTGTTTGATCTCAAACAAGAAGGTTGGATGCTCACTCAGCTGCGGTTGAGGAAGTTTGTTCGTAGCTGACATGAAATTTGGATGTAAAGATGAAGTGAACTTTTCAGTAAAGCTTTATCAATGAAGAGTTAGCTATGGCAAAGGAAGCTCTCACACTTGTTAGTCTGTAAGGCAATAGATTCTCTGATAAAGATGAAATTGGTGAGAGGACTGCTTCATATGGAATTCTATCAAGAAGGACATTTTGAAGTATGTCACATAGGGAAGTCAATGGAAACATCACATTGAAGGAAAGTCATATGCTTAGTGGTGATTGAAATTGATAACCCTAATTACAAATTGGTGATGTTCAAGCATTCAACAGACAAAATGTCACAATGATGATTGATCAAATAAGGAAGATCAAGTTGGAAACAATTGGTAAGCAGTGAGAACTTTGAAGTTAGATAGTGGAACTGCATTTCGCGAGTGAAGTTCTAAGTGAAGTCTGCACTGAAAAAGGTACTTTGAAGCTGAAGCAATTAACACAGCATGCTGCTTTATTCAACAAGATCGTGAAAAGACATCATTTGAGTTAATGGCCAACCAGAAGCAAACACTGAAGCTCTTTCGTGTGTTTGGAGGGAATTGATTTTTAATGAAGATTTATTTGAGTATCTTGACAAGAAGTTAAGGCTCATGGAACAATTCTCCTCGGCTACTCAGAAGTGATTAAAAGTCTGAATGTGACGACCAACTACACCAAGCTCCAGTGCATTCAATCGAACGACCATTCTGAATCATTGACAAATTCAGATACTGATGTTGAAGCTGAGGTTGCAGAAGGAATCAATGACAACGATGATGATTCAGATCCTTAGTGGAAATCCACTGTAGAAGGTGAAGGATCTTCAACACATCCTAGCAGCAACTCAGGAGGAGCAAATAAAAGATGGATCTACTAGTCATGCTCAACAATGAAGATCAAAGGATTTCATTAAGAACATTTCTGCCAAGACAAAAGGTTTGAAGTCAAATTCTATCCTGGAGTCTCGTTCTTAGTGATTCGGATTCTTGTGTAGAGGCTAGAAGTGCTAATCGAAATGATCATATATCTTTCGGGACCAAGTTGGGAAAAAGAAATTGTCAACTTACAATTGGTATCACCCATCAATTGGTATCCCAAAGAATATTAGAAAAGCACAGATTGATCCAGATTGAGTGATTGCAAAGCAAAATGATCTCAATCAGTTAGAAGGCAGAAACCATTGAAGCTGGAACCCAGACCACTAAAGTCGAAGCTGAATCTGGTACAGTAAGGGTTCTCAGAAACTGGATGACTTTTTGGCATTGCTATGAGGGGCAAAGCCAAACTGGTTGCTACAGGACTTTAAAGCAGAAGGTATCGATGATGATGGAAACGGAATCTTCGGGACTTTCAAGATCAAGCAGTAAGCACCAGTGACAAGACTTGATACCTTGGGACTCATCAATGGGGACCTAACAATTTTCAGGGACTCAACGATTAGGACCTATCACATGTGGAGCATTCAAGCATGAAGATCTATCAGATGAATGTGAACAAGTGCACTCCTGAATGGTGAGCTAGAAGTTAAAGTTGATGTACATCATTTCCTGGACTTTGAAGTTGCAGATCCATTGGAATTTGTATATCATTCTCTTCGCAAGCTCTTCTATGACGGAGATAGGGGTTCAAGCAAAACGTCAAGGACATGGTATGACACTCTGACTGATAATTACTTTAATATGATTTTACAGTAGAGTAAGTTATACACACATATCTCTCCAGAATGCAAGGCACACACAATGTTATATATGTGCTAAGTATACCATGAGTATATTATATGTGGGTCTACTAACGAAAATTTGGCAAGATATATTTTTGCTAAGTTAATGCAAAGTAGGTACAAAATGAGCATGTTGGAAGAGTTTCAATTCTTTCTGGATTATAATTAATTCGAAAGAATGATGGCAATTAAAGGAAGTCAAGGATCTTTTGAAGATGCACAATTTGGAAGATTCTAGACCTGCCAAGACTACTTTCCAACAGACCACTAAGCTTGATCAGGGCAAATCAGGTATATGAACTGAAGTGACAAGCTATAGAGGTATGATAAGCTCATTACTTATTCAAGTGCACAAAGACCATATATTTTATTCTCGATATGCCTATGTGCAAGTTTACAAGTGGAAATTAGAGAATCTTATCTTATAGCTAAGTTATGAATTGTTAGACATCTTAGGGGATCACCAATTCTTGGAATCTGGGACCCTTAAGATAATAGGTTTAACCTAATTGGCTATATAGATATAGATAATGCAGGTTGTACGAAAGACAGGGAAGTCATTCCTAGAAGCTGTCAATTTCCAGCAACTCTGTTGAACTCTTCATACCACTGAAGGAACAAGCTAATGGACATCAGGTATCATTTCTTTTGAGAGTTGTCCTTAGTCGAATAACTTGCAGATGTTTGCTAAATAACTTGGTGAATTTATTTTATCTAAGGTGGTTAGTAAATTTGGGATGTTACTTATATGCATATTTGTTGGAAATCCCATATGCAAGGAATTCTTAAATAAGTTCACAAGTATTAAATTTTCAATATTCAAAGACTTGTGAATTTATTTGAAATCCAGTACCTCATGCTTTTTGCTATTAGTTTAATTATCTTGCTTGCAATGTATTATGCATAAGTGATAGTTAAATTATTTAGCATAAGCATTTAATTTATTTTAATTTATTTAAATCATGATGATATATAAAACCATTTAGTAAAATATCTGTTCCATGATTTAAGTAAATTAAAATAAATTAGAAGCATAATTATTTGTATATTAAATATTAGATAAGAATTAGTCAATGATATCTTGCTTAATTGCTTTGATATTTTGCTCTAAGAGTCTTAAAATATTTTATTACAGGTAATTGTGATGCTTTTGATATTAGTGACGGTATTTAGAATTTCTGTTCTAAATAATTAATGCATATTTCAAAACTCACTAATATTGGAAGATGAAGTATTTTCCAAGTTACGTGTATAAAATTCTCAATGTTTTATATACTTAGAAAATATTTCTAAAATTGATTTTATTGCGAGGGGTTGTAAAAAGAATCACAACTATTACTTTTTCCCTATTTAAAGGACTTGTGAATTTCTTTTCAACTATAACCTCGAGCTTACGTATATCAATTAGTAATTGTTATGAGTACGCTTACAATGTGCAAATTGACAATTATTAGATATGGCGTAGGAAGTTAAATGCTAATATTCAATCTAATGAATATTTTAGTATTTAGCGAATTTATTTTATCTTATTGAAATTATGGATTGAAGCAATTCAATGGTTATTAGTTTCATAATTTTAATTTGATAAAATAACAGAAGCACAATTTCTTGCATCTTGAAATTATTGATAAATATCGAATAATTGGTATCAGCGTGCAATTAATTGTGATATGCTTATTGTTCTACTGAATAATTGCCATGTATAGTTTTTATAAATGCATGTGATTGGCAATTGCTTAGTACAACATAAGTATTTAATTTATTTTGGTTTATTTAAATCATGATGATATAAAACAATTCAATGAAATATCTGTTCCATGATTTAAATAAATTAAAATAAATTCGAAGCATAATTATTAGTAGTATAAATATTTTCTTTTATTACTTTGTGATAATAGAATAATATTTTATTACAAAATAATTGTGATATATTGATACTAATGGATTTACTTAGTTTTTATTTTTAGAAACAATTGGTATCAATATATTTAGTTTTCTTTCTTTGACTGGTTTACAATCCTGAATGTATTTAAAAGAAATTTTTGTCTATTTCTTTTTCAAAATATTTTATGCAAAGATACATTCATTTGTCTATCAGTTTAAGTTAAGAAAACTTAAGAATTCTTTTTCAAAACTTCTCTTTTGAAAAAATTTTCTTAAGGATAATCTTTCTATTCTATCGAAACTTTATTCCCACCCAAAAGCTTGTTTTAAATGTTTTATCTTTAAAAGCTTTTTCTCTCTTTTGAAAATGTGTTTTAACTTCGAGGTACCAATCACTTGTAAAATGATTTGTTTTCAAAAGCTTGTTTCAATGTATGTTTCACATTGATTCATAGTACCAAAACAGTGATTGTTGCTTTGAAGGCCTTGTACTGTATTGTTAAGCATACATTCAACCCCAATTGTCATGTTTTTATTTAAAGTCGGGGATATTATCAGGCAGAAGAAAATGATGTAAATCATAATTGAATTATGAGTCGGAAAATCATTGTCTTCTATCTGATATGAATGATTTGCAAAAATGTTTTCAAAACATGCAGTGCTTAGGTTTAATGGAAAAGAATCATTTTATTGAGATATAATTTGGTAGAAGAGTTGAATTTCTTCTTTGGTGTAAATTCCCGCGTTTTATTATGGGAAGTTTGCCTTATAAGAAATTCATAAGAGATAGAAACTTCTTCTCTGATACTCCCGCGTTTTATTATGGGATAAGCATCTGAAAGAAATTTCTATTGGTGTCATGCTCTTAAATGATAAATTTTTTTTGATCTGACAAAACTCTTTTATTAAAGTGCTTTAATGCAATCCATTACCATTCCTTATTATATTTTTCCTTCTCCTTGAGTTGAAAAATATGTTTTGGAATGTTAAGGTGATTATTTCTTTATCTCATTTATTGATTCTATCCGTTTAGCCCCCAGTGGCTACAGAAGCTGGCCAGGAGGTTGAAAACCCATCAATCTCTAACCCAGGCCTTAATACCAAACACTCATTTCATCCACTTCCATATATTAACCCTTGGAGTTATAAGGAACATATGTTTGTTAGAGGTTGATAAGGGAGAAATAAGGATGAAGTCGGAAGTGCACCCACAGCTCTACCTCCAGCGAAGTAAAGAAGTATATAAACTGAGGTATCTGTAAGCTCATCTGTATTTTCTCAAAAAGATGCAGAGCTGAAAAGGCAATAAAACTGTCTCTGGAATCATTCTCTCAACAGGGTGAGTCCATTGAAATTCACTCGTCAGCCAGAGCATCTTGTAATGAGTCAAGCACACCACTGGCATTCACGCTGATGGTAAGCCTAAACAGATATATTTTAGGGACACATTGCAAGACGTGCACAGTGTGAGATATAGGCATGTTAACAAAACACCCGTCATTGGGTTACGAGGGAAACGTAGACTCTAATTTGCCATTCATTACATTGTCTACTACGTCGCCCCTTCTGGAAGGAACATTTCCAGATCCTGAAAAGGAATGTCCACCTCCCGTTTACGGAGAAGGTGTGAGGCAACTCCTTGATAGAACAAGGCAGGATTCCCAAAAAGATTTTAAAATCTTGGGATAACCCATCTCAAAGAGGTGAGGCTCCACTAGACAGTGATTTAGCAATTGCTATTGAGTCTGGTGTGAGACAGTGCTTATGCATGATAGATCAAGAACACCTCTACGAGGCAAATTCTCCACTTGATAGTGATTCAGTTCATTCTGATGAATCAGGTGTTGGGAATATGTATGGATTGACGGATTTCACTTGCAGGTACAGAAGGCTACATTTGGAATGCAGAGTGAAAGTGAGAGAGAGAAACACTTAAGTGAAAGTGAGGGAGAGATACACTTGAGTGAGAGATAGGGAGAGAAAGAGAGAAACACTTAAAATGCTCTATGCTAAAGTGTAAACACCGACAGAACGTAGTAGAAGTGAGGAAACCATAAGCCAAACACTTACCCTTGCTACTTGCTACTTCTGGAAGAAAAGTTACTATTTTTTTTCCCGATCAACGACAGACGAGAACCTTCTTTGGGAGACAAACCATCTAAAAGAGGACCTAACAATTGGTATTAACAATTGGTATCTTCAAAAGTGGGCCTTTGGAGGATTCCTCAACTAAGGGGGAGAAGTTATAGTAAGAAAAAGTTATAGTTATAACAAGTTTATAAACAGGGAGAAGTTATAGTGTTATAGTTATAACAAGAAAAAGGAGAAGTTAATAAAGTCTTATCTTCATAACCTTCGGAAAAGCTAATATCCTAAAGGAGTCGCATGATTCTAAGGGAAGAGGCCATTGGAGGATTCTAAGGGAAGATCCTTGAAGAAAGGGGGTTCGTATCCTTAGGGGGAGATTTTAGACTAGAAAAAGAAAATCTTATCTTCGGATCCTGAGGGGAAACAACAGAAGATGGGAGAATCAAGAAACTGTATCCTAGACTTGAAAGGAGTTGTCAGAAGAAGATTCCTAATGCAAGTGGGAAGAACAGAAAAGAATTGACTATTCCATGGATTTTCTAAAGGGAGAAGAAGAATAAGAAGGAGAATCACATTCTTAGGGGGAGAACAGTATGAGCTATGTTCTGTGTTCTATTGAAGATGTTCCCAGGAATAATGATTCTTATGAAGCTCTGTTCATGATAAGTTCTTTAAGTTCAAACTGAAGGATTTTGAAACGGAGAAAGCTCAAACAGACAGAAATGAAAATGATACAATTTGAATATCAGTTCAGCGTCAGAGGAACAAACATCTTTCGTTTCAGTCACACAAGAATTCTGGAAATGCAATATTTGATCCAGAAAAACCAGTAGCATTATTTACAAGTCTCGGACATTCTTTTTCTAGTTGTTAGTTGAGTTATCCTCCCTAGGTTATTTGTTTGCTAAAAGTTTAACAATCAAATAGGGGGAGATTGTTGGAAACGACGAAGCTGTATAAATAGTAATCGTGATAACTCAACACTAGAACAGGACAAGTAAATAATACTACGATTACACAGAAATCAGCAAGACATGAAGACAAGGCAAATACAGTTAATCAAGACATTAGAAGAAGTTTTGAAGTCTACTACAGGTCACTGAAAGAAGTTCATTTATATGTTCATGCCTCAGTGAAGAATAATGTTTAAAGACTTTCAGGGTTTCAGAAGTGTTGAAGATTCAGTATAGCAGTGCCACTAAAAGATTTCAGTGTAACAGCATTGATTGAAGATAGACAGTGTTTGAAGCATAGGAATCTAGAAGAATTGAAGACATGGTAAAGACAAAGGTTAAAGAAGACAGCTACAGTCTTGAAGTTATACTCACTGACAATCAGTGAAGAACAGAGAATGAAGTATTCAAGATTGTAGTAGTAATGAAGACGTTGTCGAAGTACCAGAAAAGATTCTAGTGAAGTTACATTGTTTATTAACAGTTAATGTTCGAACCACTTATTGGGAAGCCACATTACCAATTGAACATGGTAATCTATTCAGAAGCAAGTACCCTATCAAGACTAGTCACTTATGAACCAGACCGTTGCATCAAGTGTCAGGACATTGATAGCAAGTTTATGTCAGTAGTAGAGATCCATGTTCAAGAGCTTGTTGAAGAATATTGAAGAAGCTAGGGAAACTTGCTCATAAAGGTTAATCCACAATTAGTCACTAAAGAAAGTCAACATTCGATGAGTGCATATTTGCCAAGGCAAATGTCGATCCACAGCAGATCGAGATGCGGATCGAGATTGATTATTAAAGGTAAAACATTGCAAGGCAAATGTCGATCCACGGCAGATCGAGATGCGGGTCGAGATTTACAATTGAAGTAAAACATTGCAAGGCAAATCTCTGTCCACGGCAGATCGAGATCGAGATCGAGATTCTCACAGATCGAGATCGAGATTCTCATAGATCGAGATCGAGATTTTCACAGATCGAGATCGAGATCGAGATTGTCAACCAAGATCGAGATCGAGATGGGTCCAGGCCTAGATCGAGATACGGGTCGATATGTAGCATTTAATGTTCAAGGGACAAGTGGCTTATTGTGAACGGTTGATCCAGAGTGGTTGGGAAAGTACTTTTTGTTAACGAGTCCTGATTAGGCCACGTACACAAAAAGGACAAGATCAAGTCTACAAGTCATAGATTACAAAGTAGTATAAATAGAAGTACTTGTGTAACATTTCAATAGAGAGCATAGAACGCAATGTAAAGCAATATTGAGAAAAACACTTGTAATAGAGAGGGAGTATATTCACAGAGCTTAGTATCATTTACTCCTCTCTCTTTACTTCTGTTGTACTATTGTAATGAATGTTGTAGCAAATCCTTCAATGAATATAAAGATATATTCTTGAAATTCTGTGTTGATTTATTACATAATATTTATTGCTTCTCATTGCTTCTCATATTCCTTAAATCGTAAAAAGTTGTATTCACCCCCCCCCCCCTCTACAACACATTTGGACCTAACAATTTGACAATAAGCTGCTCTAAGATCATTTGCACTGCTTTCTTGATCTTTTAAGTCCTTCAATATCAGAACACTAACTTTCCCACTCATAGGCTGAAACCCAAAGTAATGACCCACACCTTCTTGAAATTTAATCTATTTTTCTTCCAATGGCATGACTTGATCATTTCCCTCAGTATCAACATATTTTAAAGAAAATTTTCCCATTTGTCGATTTGCCTGTCCGTGCAAAGTCAACTTCCTGTCAATTTCCTTGAACCATTTGTGAGTGATAGCCTCTTTGCTTTTGTTTACTTCATAAGCAATTTGCAGTAGGAATCTAATATACTGTAGTTCCTCAGCCTGTTTGAAAAATATAAAATTTGACTAACTAATCCATCTTACACTTCCACCTTCTAAGAAGTAAACCAGCATCTCATTCTTCACCTTTTCTGTACCTCCCTGACCTCCTTGTATCTTCGTTTCAAAAACATTATAAACAATTTGAGCAGACACTACTTTATTTAAGTGCTTCTTAGTGATCTTCTCAAACTGCCTATCTGTCAAGGATTGAGGATCCCTGGTTAGAGTAGATGTTCTGTCAATGTCAGATTCTTCAAATCCTCCAAGACCTATCTTCTTTTTAGCTCTAAGTTGCAGATTTGATTGACTGCACTTCCAGTATGAAGGTTCTTGAGTTTGATCAGAGTCTGACTTCTTTCTTTGCTTATCACAGTCTGACTTAGACTCTGATTTCACATGTCTAGTCCCTGACTGATGTGTTTGAGTTCTCGATACTCCAGATTGCTTTTGTTGCACACCATCAGGACCCTTAGAACCATGAGAACTATCTCCATCATCACCATCTCTCCTCCTTTTAACTCCCCTTGATTTATCCTTGCATCCCTCACCCTTATGTCTCCTGGAGGACTCACCTTGCTTCACCTTCTCCCCCTTTTTGACATCATCATCACTGGTGACAGCCAAAAGAATCTGCTCAAGAACAGTGGAGATATTTGCCTGGGCTGCAATAACTGAATCAACCTTAGTGGTCAAAGCAGAAACTGTAGTTTGAAGAGAGGCTTGAGTGGTAGTGATAGCAGCTAGAGCATCTTTAAAAGCGACCTCTTTGGATAATTGAAGGGAGTGAATTCTGTCAAATCTTGTATTGAGCAGAGAAGTTGTGTTATCAACACCAGTGAGCTTTGTTTTAATATGAGAAATGTCCTGGACCACACTGGATAATTGAGCAGCAACATCAGGTAGCTTAGCTTTAACAGCTCCATCTAAGACTTGATCTTCTTCACCAGGATAGTAACCATGTTCCTGGGGAAAAGATTTTTTCTGAAAAGCCTTAAGTCTCTCAGAAAGATGAATATCCAAAATACACTCAAAAGAATCTTTATCATTGATGCCTCTTTGCTGTGCAGACTCCCAAGACTGAGGAAACACCTGATCAAAATAGATAAAAGAAGGAGTAACATGATCATCATCTGCAGAAGTGCAGTCCTCAGCAACAGACTCTAGCTTTGTGAATGGAGGTGTAGACTCTGGTGGTGGTGTAGACTCCGAAACTGCAAACGGGACTATAGACCCTGACTCCTCCTGAGAGTGATCAGAGACTGTAGACTCTGGAAGTCTAGCCCTTATAGGCATTATGAAAAGAGGTTCTTCTGACTTCAATGTTGCAGCCTCAGTGAAAATGACAGGGTTATCCACCAAAGCCTCCATGACTCTATCTGCTCTCCTTGCTAGAGAATCCACCAAATGAAGATGTGGTCTCTGTGTAAATGATTTCTGAGCAGCAAGAGCCTCCTCCTGTTTGCCAATCTGCACAATCAGACACAGTGAATTGTCATCCATCCCCTGCTCCAACTCATTGGACCAACTCTGTGGAAAATCTTGATCCCAATAAGTAAAGCTAGGTTCAGGATACCCTAATCTCTCATGCTCACAGTGGGGTTGGGCACCCACTTTCTCAATCTCACTCAGGCTCTCTACAGCCTTATCTACCTCTCCTTTTGCCTGGTCCAGTGCCAGCCTCTCATATATTTTGTCACTCAATTTAGAGGGTGCACTCAGTAAACCTACAGAAGAGGGGTTGAGAGATAAAAATGGTGCTTCAATACCTGAACCACCTTGATGGAGGGGAACCCCTTCAAATGTCTGAAGGCTAGGGGTTTCCACCAAGGGGTGAGCATCAACAGATTCTGAACCCTTACTAGCATCTTCTCTCTTTTCAGAGTCTGTTGGCTCCAGTATTCCAGTCTCAGGGTCTACTCTAGACTCTGATTGCTTCAGTATGACTTCATTAGAAGCCAGAGTCTGAGTGTTACCATCTTTGACTGTTAGTGCATGAGACTCCCCCTCAAGGTGGATAGACTCTGATAGAATAGATTGGGAAATCACTTCATGAGCATCCATCAGAGTCTGTCCTCCCATATCACTGGGGTTCTCATCAGCTCTTTGATGAGTTGGCAAGGAGGGCCCAACAGCATACTCCCCTGCCCCACTATCACCCAACCTCTGACTAGGTGGTTCTTGTGTGGGTGAGGCAGACTGAGCATCTTTATCACTAGTCACCACTGGTGCACTAGTCCCATCCTCCAACTGCCTTGCACCACCTGCTACCTCCTGTTGTTCTTCAAGAATAAATGCATCCAACTTGTGATGAAAGGCCCTGAGATGGATTGCATTGATTGCCTGGGCATCTGTGAGATTGAAGAGGTCCTGCAGTTCCCTTCTTACTCTTTGAAAATAAGTGCCCTTGAATTGATCCAGTCTACTTTGGTAGGTTGGATAGATCTATTTGTTGGCAATTGTACCTATATTATGGACAAGATAGTCAGCCACCTGTCTTGACAGAGGTTGAATTTGAGAGATCCCTTGAATGGCTGTCCTGTAGGTAACTCCATTATCCCAAATTGCTTTATAGTTAAAAAATGGTTGCTCAATCTCAGTTTCCAACTCAGCAATAGACTCTGATGCTCTCCTTTTGTGGACCTTAAGCTTTTTAGGCTTCTTTGTAATTTTCTGTTCAGAGTCTGGCATACCTAGTGCCTTGAGAACTTCATTAGTTCTGCCTTCTATGAGCCCAGCTGCTTGTACTTGGAATGAAGAGTTGAATAGGTAGTTGTAGAGATTTTTGACCACATCCTGTGCAGACATTTGTAGCTCCTGTTCCATTCTATTCCTTAGGGCTTCATAGGTTGAAAGAAAATCCAAGACTTGAGATTTAGTCTTATATTGCTCTGAATCTTCAACTGATTCCACCAAAGGATATAAGAATAGCAGTGCCTCATCACTTGGAGTAATGATCTCATCAATTAGGCATGAGGCTGCATCCAATGGCATTCCTTCCCAAACTGTGTCATGATCAGAGTCTAAAGGCAGTCTAGACTCTAACTCAACATTAGACTCTGGTTCAGGTGTTTTCTTGATTTCAGAGTCTGGCTCTGCAGGAGCCTTGGGAGCATCTGTTTCCTGCAAAACAGGGTTAGTAATAATAACAGGCTTGTGTGTGTGTGCAGAATAAGCCTTCCTTAACCTTCTGTACTTCTTAGCAAAAGATTTCTCAGGAGACTCAATGTGAGAATCCTGAGGTGCTTCCCTAGGTTTTTCAGAGTCTGTAGCCTTTTGAGAGTCTACAGACTTGGCTTGAAGGTTAGAATCAAGTGTATCATGACCTTCCTTTAGCAAAGAAAGTCCTTCAACAACTTGCTTCTCTAGTGGATTGAGCTCCTCATCACTGTGCTCATCTATAAGCCTAGATTGAATCAATTTTCTCCTCTTTACAACTGGTGCCTGTTGAGAGACACCAGAGGTTGGTTTCTTTTTGGATTTTGGTTTGGAAGATTGTATAATTGAAGGGGATTGGGTGACCTGGGTAGGTGCAGGGGGACTCTCCATTACTTGTTCCTGCACCATTTCACCACAAAAAAATGAAGCATTGTAGATAGAAGGTTTGTAGGATGAGAGTTTTACCTGCATTACCTGTGGATATGTCATTGCAGGTAGACTCTTCTTTTTGTCATCAATTCTCTTAATGTCAGAGAATATCCTCCTTTGCTGTTTGTATGCCTGCACACAGCAATCATCTGCCAACTTGGTTGACATGTCAGGAATGAAGTGATTGAGGAGAATCATAAGAAATCTATGATAGTAGACTTTATTTCTCCCCTCATGCACATTATTTAATTTTGCTCCCATTTGAGTGAGCAACATATCACCAATGTTGATTATTCTATCAAATAGGAGACTATGACCAATTTGATAAGTAATAGCAGTAATAACATCAAATCCACTACACTTACCAGTAAAACACTTAGCAATTTGATCAAAGAAAAATGACCATTTTTTGCTTAAGTAAGGCCTAGTTATCTTGCTCATGTTATCTAAGCTAGCAGAATAACCTATTGCCTTAAACATGCTTTTAATGTCATCATCAGATACAATTTCATCAAAAGTAGACTTAACAGACAGTTTAAACACAGAATTAAGCACATCTGCAGTGACATCAAATGTAGTCGAACCAAAGGTAAACATTATTTTACTTGGTTGATCCTGAGAAGGATCAACTACCTTTGCAGTGCTCCATGCTTGTGATACAGCATCCATGTGAATGACTGGTGATGCCTTGAGAATGTAGTGTAGCTCGGATTGCTCCAAGAAATCCATCACAGGGTAGTAGTCAGCGTCTACCCCTTTCTTATCTCCAAGAGCAGCAACATGATTTGTGGTCATGAACTCGAAATCCCTAAATGTGAACGCAATCGCCTTGGGTCCTCTCATGACAGTAGAAACGGCAGCCATTAAAGTTGTTGAGTTAAAAGTGATGGAGAAGCTTGAAGAATTTAGCTAGGGTTCGTAAAAAGCTTTGTGAATATTTTTGCCTTAGAAATCAATTGCAATAAACAAGTGAGTAAATTGTATGAAAAAATCTATTTTGTTCAAGTTGCATACAATACACACGAGTCTACAGCCTGTCTCCGGTCAAAAGATAACTGTTACCGCCTATTTCAAGTCATTTGAACATTTTAAATGCAATCAGAGTCTGCAGGCGCGAATTTTAACCGTTTCAGAGTCTAGGCGATAATTTTCTCAGAGTATACTGACTTTCAGAGTCTACAGACTCGTCAGAGTCTACTGACTCGTCAGAGTCTAGACTCTGTTAAGGTAAAATACCAAACAAAATGTTGCACTAACAATTAATCACAGTGTGTTAAGACAGGGACTATAATTAAAGTACATACCTTGCTTCTTGTAATTTTTGATCACTTACATATTTAACATACCTAATTCACCTACCAGTATGAGAAAGGTAGACTCATCAAGTGGTTTTGTTAAAATGTCTGCAATCTGTCTGTCAGTTGGAACATAGTGAAGTGTCACAGTACCATTTTCAACATGTTCTCTAATAAAGTGATACCTGACATCAATGTGCTTTGTTCTGGAGTGTTGGACTGGATTCTCTGCAATTTTAATAGCACTAGTATTATCACAATACATAGGAATATTTGAGAATGTTAGTCCATAATCAAGTAATTGATTTCTCATCCACAGGATTTGAGCACAGCAACTTCCAGCTGCAATGTATTCAGCCTCAGCTGTTGAGGTTGATACAGTCTGTTGTTTCTTGCTAAACCAAGAAATTAATCTATTGCCAAGAAACTGGCATTGTCCTGTTGTGCTTTTCCTATCTACTTTGCATCCTGCATAGTCAGAATCTGAATAGCCAATTAGTAAAAAATCTGACTCTCTAGGATACCAAAGTCCAAGAGTTTGTGCCCCCTTGAGATATCTAAAAATTCTTTTCACAGCTATTAAGTGTGATTCTCTAGGGTCAGCTTGAAATCTGGCACACAGACAAGTTGCAAACATTATATCTGGTCTACTAGCAGTTAAATATAACAATGAGCCAATCATACCTCTGTAACTAGTGTTGTCAACTTTCTTACCCTTTGGGTCAGAGTCTAGCTTAGTAGCTGTTGACATGGGAGTTTTAGCAGATGCAGAATCTTGCATATCAAACTTCTTCAACAGTTCTTTTACATACTTTGTTTGATTGATGAAAATTCCATCATCATTCTGTTTGACTTGAAGTCCCAAAAAGAAGTTTAATTCTCCCATCATGCTCATCTCATAATTTGACTGCATTAGTTGACTAAACTTTTCATAGAGATTATCATTAGTAGATCCAAATATAATATCATCAACATAAATTTGGACAAGCAAAATATCACCTTTATATTTTCTAATAAAGAGAGTTTTGTCAATGGTACCTCTTGTGAATCCATTTTCAAGAAGGAATTTTGAAAGAGTTTCATACCATGCTCTAGGTGCTTGCTTCAATCCATATAGTGCCTTGTCTAACCTGTAAACATGATCAGGAAACTTTGGATCAACAAATCCTGGTGTTTGCTCCACATAGACTTCTTCTTCCAATTCTCCATTTAAGAAAGCACTTTTCACATCCATCTGATACACCTTGAATTTTGAATGAGCTGCAAAGGCTAGAAACATTCTAATAGCTTCCAATCTTGCTACTGGTGCAAAAGTTTCATCATAGTCAATTCCTTCCTCCTGTGAGTATCCTTTTTCAACTAGCCTTGCTTTATTTCTTACTACAGTTCCATTCTCATCAAGTTTATTTCTATACACCCATTTTGCACCAACCACTGATCTATCTCTAGGTCTTGGTACAAGTTTCCACACTTTATTTCCCTCAAATTCATTCAATTCTTCTTGCATTGCAATAATCCAATCAGGGTCTTGCAAGGCTTACTCAATTTTCATGGGTTCATTCTTTGAGAGAAAACAGCTATAAAGACATTCATTTTGAGTGGTTGTTCTTGTTTGTACACCACTCTCAGGATCACCAATTATCAAGTCAGGAGTGTGATTCCTTGTCCATTTTCTAGCAGGTGGAAGATTGGTTCTTGAACTTGAAACTCCCCCTAAGTCATTTGCATCTTCTGTATTTGAGTGAAATTCAAATGAAGAGGCTCCCCCTAAATTGCTTGACTCTGACAAGAGTTTAGAGTTGCTTGATCCAGACCCTGATGAGTTAGACTCTATCTGTCTAGACTCTATCTGGGTAGACCCTGACCTGTTAGACTCTGAATTATTTGGAGTTGAATTTTTTGGCTCCCCCTCAGAATGTGCAGGTTCCTGTGTTAGTTCAGGATTTATTCTAGGGTCTTCATCCTCTTCTTCTTCATTTATCTCAGAACTTTTTAGATTTTCAAATTCCAGTGTTGTAGACTCTGACTCATCCTGCAATTCTGTAAACTTTTTATCATCAAATGCAACATGAATAGATTCCATAACAATTTTGGTTCTGAGATTAAACACTCTGAATGCTTTTGTGTTCGATGCATATCCAAGAAAGATTGATTCATCTGCCTTGGCTTCGAATTTGCTTAGATTTTCAGGATGTACTTTCAGTACATAACACTTGCATCCAAATATGTGAAAGTGTTTCACACTTGGCTTCTTGTCCTTTATCATTTCATAGGGAGTCTTTCCATGCATGTTTATTAGAGTGCAGTTTTGAGTGAAACATGTTGTATTGACTGCCTCAGCCCAAAAATATACTAGCAGCTTAGACTCTGCCAACATTGTTCTGGCAGCTTCTATGAGTGTCCTATTCTTTCTTTCCACAACTCCATTTTGTTGAGGAGTTCCTGGCGCAGAAAATTGTTGAGTAATTCCCTTTGATGCACAGTGGTTCTCCATGATTGAATTCTTGAATTCAGTACCATTGTCACTCCTCAGAATTCTTACTGTTTTCTTTGATTTTCTTTCCAGAAAAGTGATATGATCTATTATGTGTTGTGAAGCTTCATCCTTTGAATGTAGAAAGAAAACCCATGTGAATCTTGTAAAATCATCTACAATAACAAGAGTATATTTATTTTTGTTAATTGACATAACATTTACTGGACCAAATAGATCAAGATGCAGTAAATAAAAGGGTTCAGAAATGGTATTTATTGTCTTGCTCTTGAAGGATGATTTCCTTTGTTTTCCAAGTTGACATGCTTCACAAAGTCCATCTTGTACAAAATCAACCTATGGTAATCCTCTTACAAGATTTTGTTTAACCAACTTGTTGAGTGTTTTGAAGTTGATGTGTGACAGTTTCTTGTGCCATTTTCAACCTTTTTCAGTTGAGGCCTTGTTGTATAGACATGTGACTTCACTGTTTATGCAATCCTCCAAGCTGGCTTCATAAATGTTACCATGTCTGTGTCCTTTGAAAACCACAATGCCTGTTTCTTTGTGAGTCACAAGACACTCTTTGTTGTCAAAGCCAGTATGGTAACCTTTGTCTCCAAGTTGACTTATGCTTATTAAATTGTGCCTTAAGCCATCAACTAGAGCTACTTGTTCAATGATGACATTCTCAAGTACAATCTTGCCATATCCCAGTGTTTGTCCTTTGTTGCCATCTCCAAAGGATACTTCTGGGTCAGCCATTTCCTCAAAGTCTGTAAGTAGGGGTTTCTTTCCAGTCATATGTCCTGAGCATCCACTGTCCAGGATTAGGGTTACTTTCTTTACCCTAGTTCCCTGCATACATAAAGCAACTAGTTAGATGTTTTGAGGACCCAAATAGTTTTGGATCCTTTTCTACTAATTTTAGGAGAAACAGGCTTAATAATTTTCACCTTTGGCTTACCTGTCTCTTTTGTTGCTCTAGACTGTGGTGGAGTCTTAACAGTGTCATACCAATTCTTATCAATAGAAGATTTTAGCTCATAAAAATTGTAATACAAATCATGATAGTCCCTACACATATATATAGAATGAAATATGCTACCACAGTGATAACAAGGTTTCTGTGGTATGTAGTGACTTTTCAGAGTCTGAGAAGGACTAGACTCTGATTTCTTCTCAATTTTTGTTTTACAATCTATAGCTAAATGGTTTTGATTGCCACATCTATAACACTTCTTTCTAGGAGCATTATGATCTTTTTGATAATTATTAGCCTTATTGATGCCTTCCTTACCATTCCTATTTCTCCTAGTTTTGGTGGACTCTGATAAGTTCTCTAGCCTTTCTTTCAACTTAGACTTAGACAAGTACCCTATGTTTATAATTTTCTTAGAGTTATTTGCCCCTGTTTCATCTGTCTTTTTGTCAACAACAGGGGGACCATTGACAGATGAGTTTGTGGCTTCAGTTTTTTCTTTAGGGATCACAAACTTAACAGGAACAAATGTATTTTTGTCTTTAGTCTTATTAATTTTGCTAGCTTCTTCATTGTTATCATTCTCGACAATAGGTCTTTTGTCTTGACTCTTGTCATAGCCTAGACCAGCAGTTTGACACACGTTTTGATTATTGAGAATTTCTTAAACTTTTCT
Organism: Oenanthe sinensis; assembly: GCA_028671895.1. NCBI lineage: Eukaryota > Viridiplantae > Streptophyta > Magnoliopsida > Apiales > Apiaceae > Oenanthe > Oenanthe sinensis. Next base: position 22,321,555 of record CM053798.1, read on the forward strand.
TCCAGAGTCTGTCCAAACTTTAAACTTAAGCCTTTCTTCTTCTAGTTCTTTCCTAACATAGTCATGGGCTTTCAAAATTTCAGTGTAGTTATGACTATATTTCTCAGAATCCTTTTTGTATTGTTCCATTAATAATAACTCAGATTCTACATGACAATTCCTTTTAGTTAAGGTTATATTTTCTTCTCTCAACCTTTCACTTTCACTAGTGAGAGACCTACATGTTGTCATTATTTTATTAACCTCACTTTTCACAATCTCTATGCCATCAGAGTCTAAATTAATTAAGGATTCAGGAGTAAAGATTGATACCTGAGTTTTAGGAGATGAGGGTTCTTTGGGAGACTGTGATTTTCTTGAGGAGGATGCCATCAGTGCTAGATTTTCATAATCAATTTCATCCTCTGAGCTTGAGTCTGCCTAGTCCTTTCCTGTTGATAGAAGTGCTTTTCCTTTTCCTTGACTTTTTGACTTTCTACATTCACTGGCAAAGTGCCCCAATATTCCACAGTTGAAACATTTGACCGTTGCTTTGTCAAGTTTGATAATTGTACTCTTGCTCTTCTCAACCTTTTCATCTTCCTTCTTGAATGATGGCCTTTTGCTAAATTTGCCAGTTCTTTTGTTGAATTTCATTCTTTTGAAATTTTTAGCAAACATAGCCATCATTTGACTTAGATCAAACTCTTCATCAGAATCAGAGTCTGTGTCAGTAGACTCTGACTCCACAACAGCTTTACCCTTCTTTCTTGAATCCTTGATTCTTGCTTCTGTGGATGGTTCATGTTGTTCTTTCTCAGACTCCATCAAAAGTGCCACAGATTTTGTCTTTACAGACTTCTTATTCTTTCTCTGTTGCATCTCCAAATCATATGTCTTGAGTCTGCCATACAATTCTTCTAGAGTTAGTTCATCCAAATCTCTAGCTTCTCTTATGGCTGTAGTCTTATTGTCCCACTCTTCAGGAAGTGCTCTCAGAAACTTGGTGTTCGTATCTTCAGAATCATAAACCTTACCAAGCATAGCCATCTCATTCAAGAGTTTTGTAAACCTATCATACATCTCAGTGATAGATTCTCCAGATTTTGCTTCAAAGTACTCATACTCTTGAATAAGCAAAGACCTAGCATTCTTCTTGACATCTTTAGTCCCTTGACAGTGCACCTCAAGTTTTGTCCACATCTCCTTAGCAGTCTTGCATGATATGACACAGTTAGTTAGAACATAATCTAAACTATTAAAGAGAATGTTCTTTACTTTTGCCTCCTTAAGGACATTTTCTTTGTCCTCTTTTGTCCATTCAGCCTTTGGTTTCTCAACGAGGTGTTCTTCAGTTATTTTGCCTTCCTCATTGATTTGAGGCACAATTTTTAAGGGCACAAAGGGTCCTTCATTAATCCTATCAAGATAGTCAGGGTCTGTTGCTTCCAGATGGTGCAGCATCTTAACCTTCCAGTGGGTGAACTCGTTTCTCTTAAGCATAGGAATCTTAGAATTGCCATCTTTGTTTCCAGACATCTTTGATCGGTTTTAAACGTTAGGCTCTGATACCAATTGTTTTCCCAGTCGTACAAGTAGAAGGGGGGGTTGAATACTTGTATGTCTTTTCTGCCCGATTTAAAATCAAATTAAACACAAAAATATGAATAAGTACTGGTTTGTATTATTGATTTGTGAATACAAAACTCTCCTAGGGTGTACACAAACCCTAGCAGCTTCTCTGTGTTTATCACAGCAACTCTCTCTATCTCTATGCTCTCACAAAATTTCACTCAGATAATTATGCTTCGACTTCCACACTTTTACAATTAGGTTACATAGAGTTTATATAGAGAGCTGCCTATCAACTAATAACAGAAAGATAAATTACAATAGGAATAGAATTCCTAATTATTAGTTGACAGTTTCCTTCTAGAATTCTCTTTCTTTCCCATAGCATATCTGCAATATATTTATCTTGATCTTCGAAGACTTTCCATTCCTGTGATCTTCTTCCAAATTTATCCTCAACTGTATAGACTCTGAAATCTTCAGACTCTGATGATCTTCAGACTCTGATCACATGTAGACCCTGATAGATCATAGACTTTGATAGTCTATAGACTCTGATCTTCATGCAGACTCTGGTTTCACTTTCTACAGAAATTCTTCTAAGAACAAGTAACATGAATGTTGACCATCTAGACTCTGATTATACATTTCAAAGACTAGAAAGACTTATTACAGATAAACTGAGCTAGACCCTGTTCTAGTATTTTGTACATCATCAAAATGAATATATTCCTAACATACACACCTGTTTTAGAAGTCTAAGTCCATAAAGAACATTTCGTGAAAATTTTATAATTTGGACAATATCGTATTCAACCCCCCTTCTACGATATTTGGGACTAACAACTTGCCCCTATCAGACTATATATTCTCATACTTAAATGAGAGAGGTAAGACATTCATTACGCAAACACATTACTCACATACCAAACACTCAGACATTCAAGTCACTGGTTAATTCCGATAAGCTGCTTCGGCTATCTCCTCCCAAGAAACCGTACTTATTCTCACGTCGGAGGTGTTTGACGGTACCACACCCCCGGTCAGACATTGTTTTGCAGGACCCGTAACTGGCAACACACCTCATTCCAGGACGGAAGCCAGCGGAAGAAGGTATTTACTACCATCAGACGACCGAGAGCACTATCAGATATGAAACAAAAATGAATAGGAGCACAATGTCTATAATAAGATTTGAGAAAAAAATGAGTATGAGGAAAAATTTTCTTGATGAAATTTGAGGAAAAAAATAAGTACGAGTGAGAATGAAATATTTCATCTCAAATTAATTAATTTTATTTCTATTTTACCCAATTAATTAATTTTATTTCTACTTTAAATAATTGTGAATGTACCGGGGAAAAAAAACTTTTGCGTGCAACATAATCCAAATCCCATTTCATTTATCGAACCAAAGTGTACATAAAAAATCAATAATACTAGTGTATTTATGTCACATGGAGTGCCTTCTGTTTGGAACAATAAGGACAACAGCCCCTGTCTCTCCCAAATTCACACTTGCATCCATTTTTATGGAAATCTAATTTATATTATTATCTGGACGGACATTTCATCAAATACCTTGCCAACATTGTTAGCAGCAGCTCATTACACCCTTTATTCTCCATCGGAACCCACGCTTTAATTTTAAAACCCCTCTTTGTTTACTCGGGTAATTTCACTTAATTTAATACCAGTCTCTTATTTTATTTTTTTTGTTCTTGCAATTTTATAAATGCCCACATAGGCCTGATTAATATTAGGTATGAGTGTTGTGATAGAGTGTGTTGTGTTGTTACATTTGCCAGATTTTTCAAGCTAGTGGAAAACTTGAAATGCAAGATAATTTTCGACACTGAGTGAGTGTCATTTTCGTGGTCTGTGATGAAGAATAATTCTGTTTTATTGCATAATTCTGGCACGTATACTAGCCCGGGAACCCCGGATAACAATGCAGGAGGAGGAGGAGGAGGAGGAGGAGTTGAAAAGGGTTGGTGGTCGGAACGAGTACCACTGCCAGCAAACACCAGTAGGAGACATATAAGTGCTACCGCGTTAATGCCATTTAGTAGTGGTAGGGCATTGCCTTCGAAATGGGATGATGCGGATAGATGGATTACGAGTCCACTTTCTGGAAATGCTGCTTTTAGGACTCCTGTTGGTCAAGGGCAGAGGCATCATAAGTCTAAGAGTGGTCCGATGGGGGCTCCAGAAGTTGCGTCTTTGCCAAATTACTCGCCTTCTGTACAGGTTTTACAAGGGGGAAGGTCCAGGAGTTTTATGGCTGCTTCCCCGTTGACAACCGGAGTATTGATACCTGAGGGGATATCACTACATTATGGTGGTGGGATGGGCGTACATGGTAACATTGACCACAGTTCCGTGCCTCTAACTGATGATGCAGCTGGATGGACTGATTTGTTTGGTGATTCTTCACCACTAAGCTGTAGAGGTGTGATAGTTTTCTTTTGCCTCTATTCGTACTTAATTAATCTTTCACAAGTTTGTCGATGTTCTTTACTTTGAATTATGCCTAAGGCTTACACAAATCTAAAGTCGAGAGAGTTATATTGCATCTAATAATGTTTCAAGGGATTACTCGTATGCTGACTAGCATTATAAGTAAGCATCCACATACCAAGTCATTTGTATCAACTGTACTTCATTTTATAAAATTCATGTCAAACCATATTCATGAAAACAAAACTAGATGGAGCCTCTGGAGAACTTTTTTTTTAGATTACAAATATCGTAGAAGATTATATTGGTAAGTGGTAACCTATGTGAGTGCACCATGGGCAAGCTTTCATGTAGAAACCTGAAATATCTGTACAAGGGTAGAAGAAGACAAAGGTCATTTAATCCTCTCTATATGCTGCTATGTTAGTATGTAGATGCTATGCTATAAGAAATATATTGTTCGGCTACTGTTCCTATCTACCTTTAATTAAATTTTGGGTATAGTGTCCTCTTTGCAATTGGAAAACCTGCTTCTATGCCTATACTTTGACAAGTGTCGTGGTTCAAATTTCTCTAGTGAAAGCCTGCCTCGAGTAAATACCAAATTGAAATGTACTCGCGGTAATATTGTACAATTGTTCTTTACCCATGTAATCCCATTGTCTTAAGTTCCTACTGTTTCCACTGAACCTCGTTTTCTAACAATCATATGTAGGCATTCTTCAGATCATATATCGCTAAAATATAATTGTGTGATGTTTGAGATTAAGTAGCATTTTCATTAGAATTTTGTTGACTGCTGCTGCTGCTACGGCTAAGTGTCATTTCAGTTACAGCAATATCAACATACATTGTCCTTCTTTTCAAAAAAAAAAGAACACATCCGAGTGTAATTTTTATGGTCCCTGGATATGGATTTCGTCACGAGTCTATGGCTAGGATGGAAGGATTGGTTCCTTTGTTCTTAGAAGATCCCATTTTGCAATAAAGAGTTTTTGTTTCGAGAACTCTTCAACTCACCTTACATAACTCTTTATTACAATGAGTAATAATTTTATTTCCTTCAATCTTCTCCATAAATAGGAAAACAACAAATTTGGGAACAACAATCAACGAAAACAAATAAATGGTGCTCCCCACAAATCTTGGTAAGCTACCTAAACATGACTACGGAACAAATCAGATCAGCATATCCTTGCAATCAGCTATGACTTATTTGACATAGATAATTCTTTAAATCAAATTCCTATAATTATTCTAGAAATTAAAATCCAATCATATCCCCCAAACTATTCCAACATTTTTCCTTTTCTTTTATTTTTCTTGTTGTACTTTACTACTTTTAACGAATGAATGCATCGAAAACACTAATTTCCATGTAAACCTCCTTTTTTAGATCTCCATGAAAGAAGGATTTGTAATATCTTTTTGTTGAAATTTCCAACCGAGATTTGCTGCACCACATCTATACTATTTTATTAAAGCCGGAACAATAAAATTTTTGGTCGGTCGGTATTTGGGCCACATGCCTAGACTATATACATGTCTATATTCTATAGAATTTTATATATTATTGAATGATTCCAAATATATATATATTGATATGACATAGAATTCTATTTCGGGTCCAAACTATATATATATCAATAATAAAGAGAATTCTACTCATTTAAACACAAGCACAAACTATATACATATTATATTAAATAGAATTCTACTTATAATACCTAATTACGGGCTCAAACTATATACAAATCTATATTAAATAAAATTATACTTATAATACATAAATTTTAATTATTATCAAACTAAATTTTCTAATGAATTTACTATCACCCACATCTTTAAAAAAAATTTAATAATACAAGACAATATATCATATGTATTAATTACATAAGTTCTCAGCCCTACAAAAGTTTAGTATGAAAAATTTGATATCAAATATCACTAAAATTATAACATAAAAAATATATTTATTTAAATATTAGTCAACCCGTCCATCACATGGGTTGTAAGCTGGTGATAACAAAACTTGAATGGAAGTAAATTTCCTTATCAGAGGAAAAAGTCTTCTAATAATATTCTCATAGTCTTCTAATAACTTTTCTGATCTGGTGTTTGTTTTATTATGAAGACCCACTTACATCTCACTAGTTTTTTCACAGTTGGGAGCGTAGTGAACTGACATGTATCAACCTTTTTAGATTTTTCATTTCTTTTATCATTGCATCATCCCTAAAGCTTACATACTGCATCATACCAATTATGTGCATTAGTATCATACCAATGAAGCAGTAGAATTTTATTAGAAAGACAATATAAGAGAAGATAATAAAGAATAAGGTTCCTCATCTCACTAGTACAATATTGAACACCTTTTGTAAGAACATGAAGGTAAATATTAAGGATATTACCATCACCATTATCACTAAACTTTAGGAGCCCCTAAGGTAGATCTTGAACAAGCATAGTGGTGTCCTCGTTTTCTTAAAATATGTTATTAAGCCTGGCCCATCCAATCTTCACTTTGATCATTAAAATTATTAATATTATTGGAAAGACAATAAAGGAGAAGATAATTAAAAATAAGGGTGCTTGTCAACCAAGTTAAAAGATATAACAAAAGAGATTGGTGGTTATTCTGTCTTTTTAATCAAGCTTATTGAAGTGGCGACGTGCGAAAGTTATGAGACAAACTCTATAAAATCGAGCATATTGACTATTAAATCTGTGGCGCATGCGAAGGGGCGATAACATTTATAACCCTTGTGTGAAAAACTAATGAATGCACACCGAAGAGCTACTGACAAGTTTATCTCCACAATGAAAATTATTGCAAACAAAGGAGATATAATGCTAAACAATCGAAGGGGTAATGGATCATATGAGAAGATGTCTCTGTTACTACTTTTTTTTTTTATATATATAGTTGAATTACGAAAGAATTGTTCTAAACACTGAAAGACTGAAAGATAGATGACCTAAGTGATCATTCCATTGTTAGAAAGACGTTAAATAGGACTAATAGACACATGATAAGTGAAGTAGAAAGAAAGTTTCCTTCTATTATGTAGGTGCCATTAACCACTTTACCACTGCCAAGTGCCTTGTCCGTTGAAGATTCTAAAATACGGTGTGAGGGGAAAATGTTTTTAATCGATTATATGATTTAGTAATTTGGTAATAAAAATTAAGAGAAATTGGCCTTTGTCGCGTGTACAATATGACTGGATTATCGTCAAGAGTGGCCATAGGAGATTTCTTTGAAGGCTCCCACTCTTAGATAACGTCTATGGTTTGGATGGTTTGATATTTCTGTTTTTCTTGGTCTGTGTTTGGGGATCCTAGCCTCTTTAGATGTTTGTTGTTGATATCTTGTTTTTCTCTAGCTCTTTATTTTCTGACAACTCCGATATCATGCTGAAATGTATGATAATTAGAAAGATTCTATACAGAGAGTTGAGAAAGAATGTACAGGAGAAAATTATATTATCTTGTTCACTCCACGATAGATGCCCTATAGGGGCAGCCCAGTTACAAATTGTCAATATGTGAAATCCTAATTGAGGGTGTAGTAAGTACATGCTATACCCTCCTGCATATGCACATGTTAACAATCTGGCCGACGCATATACCTTCACCAAGCTACAAACAGTGCTTTTAATGCAAATTATTCTCTAGTTACAATTCTTTGGCAATTTGTTGTTCGTTATTAACTAACTGCATAACGCCTTTGATTATATGCAGTATTCCTAAAATTCTGACGTACTTGTGATTTCTGCAACTCTGTCCTCACCACCCCCACAAAAACGGAAAAAGTAGTGATTATTATAAAATTATTTAATACTGTATATTAACAATTGAAATTAGTATCATCTTCTACCAGTTATATAAGCATTAGGTCCATTACGTGTATCAAGTCCCATGTTATCTTGAATGCAATAACATTATTCTGAGGCAATTGTTACTAACTGTTTGTGTATCATATCCATGGTACAAAGTGTTGGCATTTCTCAATATAATCAATGGCCAAAGTAAGATTTTTGTTTTTTACATGCAACTTGCATAGGCATTCTCGTTTATAGCTATACCCTAGCCCCTAGAGCGAATGCTGGCGGCATGATTTAATTGCAAGTTCAAATCTATAATAATACTGATGAGCTATAACTATTGTGTTGGCTAATTCTACGTTTCATTGCTATAAAGCTTCTTAACAACCATTTCACTTGTTTCTTTACAAGTATAGGGATTTGGTTATGCTAAATTATTGTCAGTCCCTTGCAAACATGTTATTAATCTCCATAAATCTTATTCATAAGAAACAGAGTATCTGTAAATACTATCTGATAATAGTCTTAGATACTATATTGATATTGCAATTTTTTCTTAGTCACTATGGATTTAATGTACAGATGAAAAGCTTGATGATTCTGATTATTCAGAAACAAAGAAATCTCACGTTGCGTCTCGACGCGATATGGCAACACAAATGAGTCCCGAGGGAAGTCAAAGCGGACAGTTATCATTCGTCATTCCTCCTGTGGTTCCTCTCCCTGATGATCAATGTAACAACTATTCTGCAGAATTGGAAGTCAAGGACGTACAGGTAGATAAGGGAGTCACTGTGACCAGACAATCCAGAAAAGATGGAACAAGGATGTTGAAGAAAAGGTCACCGGATGTTAAAGACATCATTTCAAGTTGGAATACTACAGAAGCATCAAAGAAGTCATCAAAGTATGTTCCTTTTACTATGATAGTTATGTTATCTTTCTGTATGTTATCGGAGAAATGGTGAACATTAAAATCATGTGCTCATCGCACGAAATTACATCCCAGAGCACAAGATTTTGTATTAAAACCCAAATCAGGGAAAATTTGTGAGCAGCTGAAAATAATTATACTGCAAGTACAATGTCGAGAATGTAATTTTAAACAAAAAACCGACCATCATTATTTCATGTTTTCCTAACTTCTGTGCTCCTCTGAACATCACGGTGTTATCTTGATAGTTGGTTCACACAATATTACAAAACATTAAGACTGTCAGATTATAGTTCAGACCACCCTGGAATTCTATATTCTTAACAAGTTATTCGTCTTGTCTTTTCTATAATATTCAACTTCTCAAAAGAGAATATACTGGCAAACTAGAACTTGGTATAAGCATTACAAGGTAATGTGTCATTGACAGATCCTTCCATAGTTTCCATTGTCATTTGAAATAGTTTTCCATGTTCGTAGGTCATCTTGCCCAATAATCCAATAATGAGTAGAGAATCTATAGATTCCTCTTCTGGCAGCGATTCTGTCTCATCTTTAAACAGCTAACAAACGTATAGTGAGAAACAGTTTAATTGCTTCCATTTTAGTTTTGCCCTACTTTATGTAAAACTTGTTAACTTCACGACTAATCTGCTTGCAAGACAAACTATAATAAATCAATATATGCAGATCTGATTTCCTCACTTTCCTTTTGCATATTTATTGAAAGTGCTACATATTACTTTAGTATAATCTTCTGTAATCTGCTTGGCTACATAATACATATTTATTACAGTTTAATAAATTTATTTCAAGCTCAATGGGAATTGTTCCGATTAATTCATAGAAATTAGTACTGTTTAGAACACGCTAATAACATTATGTGTGGCATTCCAGGCTTGCTAAACAGGAAGCACGGATCGCTGCATGGGAAAACTTGCAGAAAGCAAAAGCTGAGGCTGCAATAAAAAAACTCGAGGTTTGTCTAAAGACAACAGTGAATTAGTTTTCATGTCTGTCTTGGTAAATTATTTTCACCATGTTTGCCATTATATATCCCCAATGCTTTGAATGAAATCGGAAAATTTTCAGATGAAACTGGAAAAGAAAAGGACGGCATCTATGGATAGAATACTGAACAAGTTGAGGATAGCTCAGACCAAAGCTCAAGATTTGAGAGAGTCAGTGGCTGATTGCCATGCTAATAATTCTCCCAGATCTAAACCTAAAGTTGCACCATTTAGGAAGTTCGTGAAGATGGGTTCTCTTGCTGGCTGCTTTACGGGCCGCCTAAAGTAGCTTTTGTTTTCCTTCTGACCTATCTTTGAACCAATGTGATTCCTGATCACCTGAACTATAAATTTTAAATGCTATCCACATTGACATTCATCATCCAATATTTACAATACTATACTACAACACCTTTTAAATGGTAAATAAAAATTTATTTTTATATACATGCATTTCCAAGACAGTACTAATAACCTGTTTTTTCATTTCACAAACACCAACACCAAAATGAAATGTTGAAATTTAGTACATAGCTAGTACTTAACCAACTACATCACAAAATGTCCACATTAAAACTAGTAGTAAAAGATAATATCAAACTAAACTAATAGTGGAAGATCATATTAGACTAAATTAGACATCTAACTAAGAGCAATTGCTTCCAATCATTGGTGTACTTTCTTCATTGTCACTAGAAATACACGCACAAACATACCCTAAATCAATTTTCATTTTATGGTTTGCTTCATTTTAAAATTATTAAAAAAATACAATATAAATTTATCATAACTCACTTTTTTGCAAATTGTAAATTTTTTATCAAAAAAATAATTGTACGTATTTACAAAATTTAAATATTATGTTAATATTATAATTAATTCTTTTTAAAATAAATAAAAACATACTTTATTTTAGTAAATATATCATAATTTACTCTTTCTTGCAAACTTAAAACTTTTATTAAAAAATAATTCTTTTCAAAATTATTTTAGCATAGTTATTACAACATCCAAGGTGACAATACAATGCAATTTTTTTGCGAAACGGCATTTGTAGCGTAGTAAAATTATAAAAGAATTAACCATTAACTGTCCAATGTTTTACAAGCATAAAACTCACAAATTTATTGATAAAATTCTTATCTCTTAAAACATTATAATATATGGTATATTTATAGGTTAGGAAAATAACTTAAACCTAAATCTATTAAAAATTCAAAATAGATTCAAAATCAGCGCGGAGTTTAATATTTGAGTCCAACTAAAAGTAAATAGTAAGTGTTTAAAATAAGAAAACCCCTTCCAAGTGATAAATAAAAACTTGTAAACCAAAATTTACTTAATAATTATATAATAATTGACCCAACATAACAAATCAGCTCATGATTATAGTTAAGCCGAATATTAGCATTAAATATATATAATTCCCACAGATTAGTCTTGTAAAAAAACAATTCCCATAGATTAGCTCATAATGCTCGTGCATCATCTTCTAAAATATCTATAACTATAAGAGAATATAGTTGTTAACTATAATCATAGATATTGTGAATTTGTCTTCACTATTTGTTGAATTTCTATACGTCCTCTGAATAAATTATATTATCTATCACCGCTCAAATCTCTCTGAATTTTCTCACCACTGAGGAATGTCCTCATCTCTATCTCATTTAATTTTATCATAAATTAGAATTATTTCAAATATAACTGAATATTATAACTAACTCTATTGGAATACAATCACTTACATGTTTAACAAATTTTAACTAATTATGATTTTATATTTTAACTAACCATTTTAACCATTATCTTAGAAATACTCTAAATACAAATAACTAAAAAAACAAGATAAATTGGTAATATAATATTGTTACACACCCATCAAATTTGAACAAATACACACATTTTCATTCTTTTTATGAGTTTATGCACTTAAAGTATGTTTGGTATTGCTGTTATAATCAACAATAATATCTTTTTCTGAAAAACAGGTAAAAAAGGTATTTGACAAAATTCAAAATAAATTTTTTGAAAAAGTGCTTTTGATTTACAAGTTACTATTAGATATTGAAAATTATCATACGTTTGAAAAAGTTTACACCTTATTAGAATACCATCTATCAAGTCAACTGTCTGATAGTCCAACAAGGTGTAAGAAGGCACGAATCTTAGTTCCAAATTGCCTCCCAGACGACTAAGCTTACTGCTAACACTACCAACATTACAAATTCAGCTGTCAAAACAACTATTTTATTTTCCAGAGCTTTCAGGTTTCTTCACTGAAGAATGGTTATAAAACATCAAGTTTTAGATGATACAGCATTGCCAAAACCTGCAATCCACAAACCATAAATTAGCAAGCTTACACTTGCAAGTTCTAACAACCTACTCACAGAGTTGGGAAAAAAAATGTCACAAGCATCAAAACTGCAACATAATATTTTTCATATATCAGAAACTGACTAGTTGATTCACCTTGTAGAGAAACACAGTTATTGGGCACTGATTGGGCCACTGTATGTGTAGTAGTTTGACTTGGTCGAACCACAGCAGTCTGTACCCTGCTAACAACGGTAATATGAGCACTTACAAGACCAACAGAAAACAGTTGCAAAGTAGAATAAGCAATGTAAATAATGTTGGGAAACTAATATGCAGATAATACAACTCAGTACTCACTTCAGTCAACAAACAGTTTGTTTTTTAGCTCCTAACAGTTGGGGAAATCAGTCAACATAAAAACTGTTCTTTTCTTCTTATTGTGTTGGGGAGAATATTAAAATGCAAAACAAATATATTTCGAGAACAGTAAAACTTTCAAAATATTTATTAAACTACAATGCAAAAAAAATCTGTATTTTATCAACCAACCAGGTTTAAAAGAAGGATCTTTTATGGCAAAGTGGTATTCTTCTCACTTCACGTTAGATATAGATCTCGAAACATGTGGAGGGGTGTATGAGTCTTACTTATCAAAAAATAATCATTTATCCTAGAATACGATTCTACTTGGCTTCAAGCTGCCTATATTGTGCTCTAAACAGGTCACCTCTAGACTGAAGTGCATGTAACCCATTTTTATCTTAATTTATTTCAGAAGAAAAAGACCTTTAATGACATTCTCAATTTTGCAATCAGACACTTCTGACACTATGGGAGTATAAGATAGGGATATAATACTTACTGAGAATCAATACCCACTTTATTCTTAGCTTTCAAGGGTTTGCGTTTCCTTTTTTTGGCAGATGTCATGACAACAAGCTCTGAATTTGGAGGCACAAATATTATTCGAGTACCATTGCCCTCAATGGGTAAAGCTTCTTGTTTACGTAGTTTAAATTCATGAAGGGGAACAGATTTTATTGAAACATTAGACAAATTGCCAGTGCAGGGTTCAGGAATGGCAGTCCTAGGCATGTTATCATTCACCATCACAACTTTGAGCTCATTGTCTTTACTCGTATCGGTGTCAACACTAGATTCTGTTTGTATTCCCACCGGCATAGTCTTAACTTTATTCTTTGCAGCATAAAGCATCCTTTTTGAATTGATAATCTTGGCAATAACAGTGTGAGCATCAGAATCTGCACAAGTACAAAACAAATTAAAAACACCAACGCCTCGAACCATTAAGCCTTATCAAGAGAGTAAATAGCACATGATATTCTAGTCCACTTTTTCTTTAAAAATTAGTGAGCAGAAACTTGAAACAGAGAAAATTACCTAAAATCGATTGGATAACAGCACGCGCTACCAATTGCTGAGACTCTTTCTTATTTCTTCCTTTATCTCCAACATAATTTTTACCGATAAATGTTAAAGATGTAACAAACCCTGGAATCGGACCATCTGCTTTTTCTGTATTATAAATGGGATTTTGTACATTTATCTTGACTGCATACTCGTTAAGAATTTGCTTACAAAAGATGGTATCCTGGAAAACAAAACAAGAACGTGTGACATACATAGAAGTTGATACTCTAACAGTAAAGAAACAAATGAAGATTCTAAAAGATAAATCACAGATCACTACTATGTGAAAATACCACTTTCATCACCCATTTTATATTACATTACTGAAACAATGTGTTAGAACATTGGAGAGCATGATACGGGATGCACATCCAACAAGATCAAATAACTTCATATGTTCTTCAATGGTTTTATGACATTATTATTTAACAGTGATTACACGTAAAGGCAAATCCATGCACCAAAACCTGGTGAACTGCGTAAATATATAAGTTGTACTGGTACAACTACTATCTATTATAAATTCGGATGCATGTGATTGGGCCAAGATTGAGGAGCTTTGATTCCTTTAGTAAATAGAAAATAGAACAAACAGAAAAAAGAAGAAATGGGAGAAATCGGCATGAAAATAATTTTGCATTTAGTAATAATTCTCAGAGACTTCGCAAACTTAAGAGCAAATTAAAGTAAGCCTTAATTTTTTAAGGCATCATAGTTAAGGTGTAAAAAAGATCCCAGATCTCGTGTAGGGTCTGGAGGATATTGCGACCACGATGCCTTGCTTATTTCGAGTCCCAGGACGCCTTACCCTTTGACAGTACCAAAAAGCCATAACGTCCCCATAACAACAAAGCTATTGACTGACATCTCCATTAGAAGATTCTCGTATTCTTGCAGATATTTGATTGGATTACTAACAATTTCCTAAATTTTATAAATATGTACGTCTAAAGTAATTCAATAACATCACTAATACAACGGAAACAATTCAAAACAATTAAATTGTCATGCAATTACCTCTTGATCTAGTGAACTTTCTTTCTTGATCTGAGGTGAACTTAACAATCTCATCTGTGGTGCCAAACTTAGCAATGCTATGCGGGCAACATCCATCTCTGCAACTTTGCGATGTAAAAAAACATTTGGTGATGTATACGTTGCACCATTAAATACCACCGTTGATCTAAATTGTGGGGCATGGCTTGATCCCTCATTTATTGTGTGATATGATGGAAGAGGGATTGCAGCTTTCTGAGCATATTCTTGCAGATGGTTCTTAAACAAGGATTCTCGGGGAACAGCTAAAAAATAAAATCAAAGAGGATCATATACACAAACTAGAGGAAAATTATAGTTAGACAAAAACATAAACATAATACTAAAATGAGAAGGGAGCATCACTATCAGTTGATCAGTATTACAAGGTAATAACCAACTAGTACGCAAAACTAGAAAAACAGCCACCTCCAAACAGCATTCACATAAGAACAAAAATCTAAACCTAAGATACTAATCTAGTATAATTTGAACTCAAAACCTACACGACTACAATCCAATATATTTATATATGCATGGTACAGTTCTTCAGTCCTCCAACACTTATAGAAGTAAACTAAAATTCTGCAAACAAGCAAGATTCACTTTATAAACATTCAAGATTTACTCAATATACAAATTCATAATAAGCATGAGTCAATTTTATGGCGAAAATAATAATGCGACTAAATGTGTGCTTTCAAGGTAAAACTAATGAACATAATCTACTATATATATAAGATACTCAACACTCACCCTCACTTGTAATGTAAGAGTGGACAAACAGACAACATAAACCACACAAATATATTTAATTACTGGGGTTGGGAGGGTTCGAAACAGATACCTCCCCTAAACCGAGCTCAAATACGATGTTATGTAACCAACTTTCCAAAATCATAAGGTGTTAAAAGGAAGCACTAATTGAATCATATATTATTCAACAATATATAGTTCTAGTCCAATAGAAACCAATCTCAGGCTAGAAATCAGAAATTGGTATTTCGTGTAGTTTTTTTTTAAGTAATTTGTGTAGTTATAGAAAGTGATTCTATTAACATACATACTCAATGTACCCACACATATATATCCACCAACTCTCGAGTTAGGTAATATTCAAACCAAACGCGAGTTGTTTGCGAACACCAGTTCGGACTGCTCGTAAATAACAAGTAGCTAGATGACTTTTTGGGCTTCTTTTAACCAAACCCAATACAAACAACTGGAAACTAGCCCAATATCAAATTAAATGGTGATCATCAGCCCAATCAAATTACATCATTTTTTAAGACATGGATGAATAGATCAAAATAAAAATTTAAAATATCATATGGATAGATAGTAGTCGAGAGTTCATCACTTCATCTACACGACTACTCAGGTACACCACAATGATTGTTGTAAGAACAATTTCAATTGCTTGTGGGTAGGACAATTTTACAAACTCAGAAGTCACAAACATCCTTTTTGTATCAACATGTTTCATATCAACATAAGCTTTCCTAACTTATAAATCTGGTCATAAGCTTGCACAATTGTAAGTAGTAATTTTTTCATAAAGATGAGTTTAGCTTAACTTGATGTATATTATAATCTATTTGTGCAGGTTTCCAAACTATATTTTAGATGCGGAATCACTAGAAATCTGGATGGAATGCTTCAGGATGTGTGTTTTGCTTCTGAATGTATTTCAAAATTTTCAAATTTCAAGTTTTTGTGTAATTCAGTAATTGTGCTTAAAATTTATTGTCTCAACTTCTGGTTATCTAGGCTCTAGCTGTAATTTGTTCTACTTCTACATTTCTAGTTTCGTTTTGAATAAGTAATGTAATGATAAATTGATGGATATATTATGTAATTATGTTAATGTTGATTCCAACTTATGATTGTGAATGCGATGGTCTGATGAGTATTAGAGTATACAGTTGCAGCAAGGGTCAACAACCTATCAAGTTTACATATACTAGAAGGAAAGTAACAGGAGCTAAACTGGACTAAGGGTATTTGAGTAAATTAAGAGAGAGAGAGAGAGAGCAGAATGGGAAATATACAAGTAAAGAGAATATAGATACTTAGATAGTGGAAAGGAGAGAAAAGGAGGGTGCGGAATTAGTAGTATATGATAGCTTCTGGAGAGACCTCGACCTCTCGAAAGTTGACTGTTGTACTGAGTTAGGGTGTAATCCTGTTCTGTACAACTTATCTATCAATTTCATATCCGCAAACTACTAATTAATCTCCACATATTTCAAGATTCAAACTAGCCCAGAACAGTAACTGACAAATTGTTACCATGAATTTGCATATACACCCCATCCTAACATGAATTTGCCCAAATTATGTATTTCTGGCTGATTATTGAACCACTCAATGTGTTACTAAAACTACTGCTTATGACATGTCATTGCCAGATTAGCTTAGATGCCACCTGTAAGAAAACATTTATCTGACCCTAATTTATGTACTAACGGCGAGAATTGTCACAGTGATCACCAAGATTTTTCATCTTATCATGACCAACTTGAGAGTTTCGGCCGCGAAGAATAGCCTGCTAGATAATTAACATTGCAAAAAGAACCTCTCTTCTCTAGAATACAATTGAATTCTGCATAGACCTTACCCCAACCCTACTTCCGAGTGTGATGATATGTGTGGTTTGATTTTGGTTTTACAATGTAGCTATAAAATATGAATTTAGATTTGTTGTTAATAAGGCTAAATTAATATAATAAGATTAACAAAACAACCAAACAACATGTTATTAAACATAAATGCATAGGAACTGCATATGTAATTACCAGGTTTAGACTGAGCTGGAGTCTCCAGCACTGGAACTCCAGGCTGAATATGAGCCGGCATTTGTGGGAGCATTTGTGGGACCTGAGGCTGAATCTGCTGCAGAAGTTGGGGCGGCTGTGACATGGAATCTAGGGACTGAAGTGATCTAGACATCGCTGAAAAGAAGAAATCTAGAATAATTGTTTCGAATTCTGCAACCTTGCATTACATTTTATTATGCATATTAAATGTATTATAGATACACAAACACTAGTTACAACTGCAGTATATAGTTATAATTCATGAAAAATATACACGTTTTTCCACATTTATCGTTAAAATATTTTAAGCCGTTTTCAGAATCCAAAAGTATTAAGAGAAATAGGTTAATTATCAAGAAGGTAACTGGTGGCAGCCTATAATCTCAAGTAAGTAATGAAAAAAAACGGTCTTTAACGATCATGGTGTGCACCGAAATATATATCATCCATTAACTTTAATAATATTTTTGGGTCAAATTTTAACGAAAACAGGTGAGGACCTTCAAAATATATCATAATTTGATCTCAAAACTCATAATTTACTGCCTCTTTTTGTATCTATATACTTGACACATACATTGTTCTTAATTAATCCACAAAAAAACAAATCCATTTCATATCTACAAACTATCAATTAATCCCTAATTTCAAAAATGAAAGAAACCCGGAAAATAAATTATAAATTTATTATTAAACAAACATGCCAAGTAAAAAAACATAAAATTGAAGGAATTGCAAGCATATATATATATATATATGTATGTATATATGTATGTAAATTACCATGTTGAGACTGAGGTGAAGTCTGTTGGGTCTGAGGCATTGAAGCTAAAGATTCAAGTGAAGTAGCCATACCAAACAAATTTGAGGTGTATGTATCTATTAAAGATCTTTTCAATACTTTCTCTATATAAACCCTGTCTCAATTATGAATATAGGCCCTTCAGATATTATAAAACTACCTGTGTTCATTTTATATTAATACTGCGAGATCTTTCCCCGGCATGTTTTAGATTTTTTTTCTAAAAATTAGTGCAATTGAAAAAATGGCCCCTTTTCTGTCAAAAAAGAAAAGAAAAAATGGTCTTTTAATCACAATTTTATATTAAAATACCGTAAATATCACTTTTCAATAAAATGACCTTCCCGTCACAAAGAAACGTTAATGAAAATTGTTATATCTGCTTGTTTATCGAGCTACAGCAGATTGTCAGTGGACCGAAAGTAGTTAGTTTTGAGTGCTGGGCTGATGGATTATATAACTTTAAGTTAGGATTTTTCTGGTAACGCATTTTGCCATAAATTGTGATAATAAAAAAAAGGCCATCATTCGTGCAATAGAGGAAGGGCTGTTTGACTTTCCTTAAATCAGGAAAATAAGTATTTATTTTTAGAAAAAATAAATGTTTATATATATATATTGAAATAATTATTTATTTTTGGAATTTGAGATAGGGTAAACGGAGTCGAAAATATATTAAACGCACTATTTGTCATATTTTGACAATTATATCGTCAGATTTCACAATGATAAAAAATAAAATGTAATTAATAAATATTATTTAATAATTATATTTAAATATTCTTAATATATATATATATATTGAAAATAAAAATATAATTAACTGATAAATTAAATTTAAATATAATAATATGTTCACTCATGATATCAAATAAAATTAATATTTAAAAGAATAAAAATAAATATTAAAATACTAATAATAAAATATTAAAGAATACAATTAATAGTAAATATTTGGTAATAATATTCTCATATTTTTGTGATATGCATGAAGTAACTAATTAATAAAAATAAAATATAATAATATATTTACATGATATGTAATAAAACAAAAATATAAATTAAAATATAAAAAATACAATATTGAAATTTAATTAATAATATAGTAATAATAACCTATATTTTGCACACTACATGTAAGCTAATAGACATGATTTATTTAAGATTTCACATAAATTGTAACCAGAGTTGATAAAATTTATGTAGAATTGAAAGAATTCATGCAAACTTAGCATAAATTCAATAGAATTTTTGAATTCCTGCGAAATTCAGAATAATTCACTATTTTATTAAAAAAAACTAGTATAATATAATAATCCGCTTTGCAGCGGCGTTATAATATATTTTTAAATTAAAAATAAATAATTATAATATATTATATTCTATAAATTAGTTAAAAAATATTTATGATTTTAAATAAAATTATAATTTCAAAATATAAATGTGTATTATAATTCATTACTTATTAATTTATTATGATATATAATAGAGGTCAAGTATCTCATAACATCTAAATAATCATTAATAAAATTATGTGAAAATTAGAGCACATATTTTAAATTTTAGCATATATAATTTTATAATATTTGTTTTAATAAAATATTTGAGAGTATATTGGTGTCGTTAATACCTGTTTCAAACCTTTAATTATATCAGAACATATGAACTCAAATCCATGTGGTAATATGTAGATAATTCCTTCTTCCAATTTTTTCTAACAATTATACATATAAATAACACGTTAAACTTATTTGATAGTGATTTATATCGGCCAGTACTTACAACTACTTTTAAATTGTGATAAACAAATAAGTAAGAATAATTTATTAACTTTTTCATCAATTAAAATCATGTCAAAACTAAATGATTCTGTATTTACGTTAAACTTATACGATTGTGGTTTATATTAGCCAAAACTTGCAATTACTTTTAAAATTTTAAATGTTTTAATTGTTATTAACTAATAAATAACAACAATTTATTAACTTTCTCATCAATTAATATAATATTAAAATTAAATTAATCGTTTGTCTATTTATTGACTGACACTCCCGGCTTTCGCATCCTACATATTTTTATTCTTATCATCCAATTGTCTCTACTTTAAAACATTAAACATAATGTAATATATGATTTATTAGATGTTGGGTATAAATAAAATTTGTTCTATTTTTATTTTTTGATACTTGACCATTAATTTATATAGGTGGTGGTAAAATATTTTTATGTGGACTAAATTGATCGTCTATCTATTTATTAACCGACTCCCGACTCATACATTCTGCATATTCTTATTGTAATCTTCCAATTGTCTCTAGTTCAAAGCATTTAACGGAATATAATTTATTATTTATTAAATGTTGGATATATAAATAAAATTTATTGTAATTTTATTTTTCTAATACTTGGCCTTTAATTTATAGAAGTGGTGGTAAAATATCTTTACAAGGAAATGTATTCAGTATAGGTAATAATTTATAATTATTTTGTAAAATATTTCCTTACATATATTATATATACTTATCTTGTACAATTAAAAACCAGAATATAAAAAAAACACTTACCTTTTATTTTTTGTGGTAGAAAATGATGTCTTAATTATTAAGATATAAAAATTCAAAATTATAAGAAAATTAGAAAAATAGTTTGACGCGATCTGAGGGTCGCCAAGTCAACCCTCTTGTCTTCTCCTTTAGATATATAGAGTCCTATTCTAGTAGAAAGTAATTAGAATAGAAACTAAAAAGTAGGTCAAATAAGGATCCAGCACAATGCACTCCACACTAATCAAATACACCATCAGAGCATCTCTAAGGGTGAAAACTTGTTAGCTAAATTATATACGTGGCGCATAGGTGACATCTATGTGTCACTTTTTAGAGTATATCTAAAAATCGATGCACTCCAACCATTTTCCCCTTAGCAAAAAATAATAGATAATCATATTTGATATTTTATATTTGTCGAACCAATAAGCCTCTTATGTATAATTTTACATGATGATTATTATAGATAATACCATTGGAATGAATGTCCTTCCCATTAGCTAAAATTTTACATAATAATTATAGAAGACTATTTTAGCTAACAATTTTACAATTCACCCGTAGAGATACTCTTACACACAATCCACCTAATTCTCTTTGTTTTTAATTTGATTTTTCTCGCTAAGTAGTGAACTTTTTTCCAAATCTAATTTCACCATATTTTTCTCCATCTTCCAACGATCAATTTTCATACCATATGTGCTATATTCCGACGACTTCCACTTTTTCGGTGATTTCCGTATTTATTTATTTAACAAAAATGGTGACATTAATGATTCTTATAATACAAATTAGTGATTTTTATAGTACAAATTTGTGATTTATCTAATATAAATTAGTGATTGCATTTCTATATTTAATATTACAGAAATCACTGAATTATATACTAATTTTAGGACCATGGTGATGTGTCACTACCACGCCATTACTTGCTAACATGACAGTGGGTCCCTGTAAAATCCCTCATATTTATCTCTATTTAATAATATTTATTAATTATTTTCATTAATAAAAAATGGTATGTTTAAATTAAGTGTATATTTAATTATTTTTTTATAAATATGTATACGTACCAAAAAAAGATTTTTTTTTTTATAGATAAGTCATATAGTAAATATGGTTACAATTACCTAGTCAAACTAGATACATGGAGTTAGTGGGCAATTTAAAATCCATTATCTGGCAAGAATGGTTTTGATATATTTTCAATGCCCATTAAAGAATAATACGAATCTGACGATCTGCTCTACTTTGCTCTCCTCTGTTTTCTTGCGACACGGATTATGAATTCTTTTGAAGGTACTTCTTAGAAGACCCATTCTTATATTTGAATTGATATAGAATAAGTTTCCATGTGAACTCTTTTTAAATGCTACATGTTTGGTTGTTTACTTTTTATTTAATAAAAATCAAATATGTATAATTAATTTATTTATAAGTTGGATTCTTTCATTCTAACTCTACAAATAGTTGTTCAAAGTATATAATTTATATACTCGTATTATTTAATACTTCCAAATTCAACACAGAAGATTTAAATCAAGTTCCAGCAAATGTTTGGGGATACACCTATCCGTCTAGAACACCCTATCTAATTCTAGATATTCATTTTACTGCATATAAAATCAAGTATGAAATGTACTAATTTAAACTCATGAATTCTAGCATGCAATCTTATTCTTAGCAATCAATTAAGCATTTAAGTCCTAAGATGCTAACATGCTGACATGAATATAATACATTTCAATACCTAATCATCATACAATTCTAAATTAGATAAAAGTATACTAGTTAGAATGTGTACCTGTGAAGTGCTTAGTGATTCATCTCCAGTGTTGGTCATTGATGCCAGATATCCATTTGGTTCATCACTGTCACAGATAGAATCAGCCTTGCATTTAACTTCATCAACAAATGCTTTCCCTTGCTGCATCCTCACTAATGCTTGAGATTCCTTCTACAACCCAAAATAGTGTCTGTCATCATTTGCTTGTACAGGCTTCTTCAAACTGTGTAGCAAACCCCTAATCTTCTCTTTTAAATATCAACCATCCCTGTCTTGCAACCGCCTCTTGAACTGATATTGAAAATCTCCTTTATGGAATCTATAGGTAAGGACCTTATATTTAGAATTGGGATTCCGTCTGAATCTATTGTTACTGAACTTCCAGTTGTCCTGCAGGCTTGACTAGTCGTCCAGTTCTCAGATTATTCCAAAGTGTAAGATTCACTTATAACACCTTGACCACTACCTCGAGCTACAACATCTTCAATTCAGCTTCTAGGATCAATTCATTTCTGTTCAGAGGTTCTCAACCTTGACTTCAATCAAATTTGGTTCCTGGGTCACAAATACAGTGGATATGCTAACAACCTGCTTTACCAGATATTATCTTCTTCAGCTCTTGTTCTAGTTCATAGGCCTTCAGCATATAAATAGTTCATCTAAAGATAATGTGGTTATATCCTTATATTCCCAATGCATGTAATCCTTTTTTTTGACGAACCAATGCATGTAATCCTATGTTCCAGATGATCTGCAGTGTTAGCACGAACTTTAAGTAATCTCCTTGTATAATAATCTTTAAAGCTTGTACTGAGATGCTAGGTAGTCCAGTCTGTTCTCCTCTACCACTTTAACCCCTAAGATTTTTCATCCAAAAATTCAACTCAATCAAACACGGTACCCAAAATAATTTCTTCTTTTGCAGCTTCCAAAATATTAGTGGGATCCTATGGAGTAAACCTCTGAGGAAATTAATACCACTATTTCTTCAACCTGTTCCAGAATTAACTTTATTGGATAATCTTCACTCAATTTTTGTTGTCTTCAAAGCCCAAAAAAATCTTCATCTACAAACCCTTGAGCACCCTCGAATTAATATTTAAGAAAAATTTAAATTTACAGAATTTTTAATTTTTTAGAAAATAAATTAATCAAAAATAAAAATATACAACAAATTAATTTTCAAGAATTTTTAATTTTCTTAAAAATTAAAATATCGTAAATTAATATTTAAGAAAAATTTTAGTTTTCAAGAATTTTAAATTTTTCTGTAAAAATAAATAAATCTAAAATAAAATAAAAAATTAAAGAGTACAAAACTTGGGGTACCAAATAACAATTTGGTGTTAGGTGTCTATTTTTTTAACCCAAGCTTAGGTGTCGAATTTGGACCAGGCTTAGTTGTCGATTTTTTGATTACAGTGTAGTGCCTTGGAATATCTAGAAATGTTTAAGTCATAGTCTATGTGTCGAATTCTAGCTTATGTATGCTTTGGACAATTTTTCGACACATAGCTAGCAGCTGCTCTCGAGAGTTGGCACAGTACATGTGTCGATGCTTTACATTATGCTTCGGCACCGGGAGCTTCACTGAACCAACGGATCTTGATTTGTATATCAATTAGTCAGCTCTGATACCAATTGTTAGGTCCCGAAATATCATAGAAGGGGGGGTTGAATACGATACTCACTAAATTAAAAAATTCTTTCGAATCTTTTGCAGATAAATAATTTAGAGTTCGGTTAGTTCTTCGAGTTCATGAGGTGAATAGTGTTTAGGAGGCTGACTTACTAATTTTCTGTATTTATGAATAAACATTAAAGTTCTAGAAAATTAGCAAGTAATTTAATGAGACAAGTTTTGGGGAATATATCTTTCGTATATAAACCCAGAGGTTGCTACACCCAGTTAAAAATCTAACTGGTTTCCAAAGAATAAATTAGTTCTTTGCTACAACAAAGAGATATGACTAATTCCTATTACAATGTACAAATCTGTGAATGAACAAAAAGGAAATCAATCTAATAGAGAGTGTTTTATAATAGCCCTATAAATTTACAACATAATGAACCAGCTAGATTATAAAACTCCGGTGAAGAAGGTATGTGTATAGCTTTGTATCTCCTCTTCTCCGGCTTCTGTCTCTCTCTGTATCTCTTTGTTTCTGTGTGTATATTTTTCACACATACACATGCACACTAAATGAATTAAATTCATTTGTTTATATAGTGTAGGCTTTACAATAATTGAACTACAGTTGTGAGTGTCGAATTCTTTTCCCCCTGTATGTTGACTGAGTTGACTTTGAGAATCCCTTGGATATATTCTAGGTGTCGAATTTTGATTCCTTGTATTTTCCCTTAGAAA
The DNA here is from genome assembly GCA_028671895.1 of Oenanthe sinensis. Taxonomy (NCBI): domain Eukaryota; kingdom Viridiplantae; phylum Streptophyta; class Magnoliopsida; order Apiales; family Apiaceae; genus Oenanthe; species Oenanthe sinensis. Next base: position 22,346,449 of record CM053798.1, read on the forward strand.
ATATTCATGTGTGTCGAATTCTTCAGCCACATGTAATTGTCTTGTACATAAAAGGTGGGTGTCGAATTTCACTCCCATATAAGCTAGGTGTCGATTTCCATGACCATGTATATGCCTTAGAATATAAATTCTATGTGTTGAATTCTACACCATGTATAATCTAGGTGTCGAATTCTTTACCACATGAATTTACATCACAGATTCTTTTAAGGCAAATCTAGGTGTCGAGTTTTCATTTGACTTGCATAGTATATGCCTTAGAAATATAAGCAGCATATTCACGTGTTGACACTTTGTGGTTAAATGGTCAAACTACCATTTAGTCACCAAAGTTTGGCACTTCTTCATTTTGGTTACTTGCGGTTTGGTCACTTGTGGTTTAGCTGTTGAGCTGTTCGGCTGTTTGACTATTGAGCTGTTCAGCTATTTTTCTTTGAACCCTTAAACCTTTACAAGCGCTTCAATCCTCGACCCTTTTCTTCCATTCCACTCACTTAGTCAATGCTCTACTTCATAGATGTAATTACCATTATCTTTCGTGTTGACGTTTAGTGCACTAGTCTGGTTCACAAATGACTAACACCGATCCTGATCTTCACATCTCATTTAATTCAAATGACAAGAGTGTTGCAGTTCTTTATTGCTTCGAACACTGATTATAAATAAACACTGTACTTTCACTAGAATCTTTTCTGGTACTTAGACAACGTCTTCATTAATACTACAATCTTGAATACCTCATTATCTGTTCTTCACTGACGCTTGAACATATAAATGAACTTATTTCAGTGAGTATAACTTCAAGACTGCAGCTGTCTTCTATAACCTTTGTCTTTACCCTGTCTTCAATTCTTTTAGATTCCTATGCTTCGAACACTGTCTATCTTCATTCAATGCCTTTACACTGAAATCTTCTAGTGGCACTTCTATACTGAATCTTCAAAACTTCTGAAACCCTGAAAGTCTTTACACATTATTCTTCACTGACGCTTGAACATATTAATGAACTTCTTTCAGTGACCTGTAGTAGACTTCAAAACTTCTTCTAATGTCTTAGTTCACTGTATTTGCCTTGTCTTCATTTCTTCCTGATTTTTGTGTAGGTGTAGTATTATTTACCTGTCTTATTCTAGTGTTGAGTTATCACGATTACTATTCATACAACTTCGTAATCTCACCAACATTAGTTGAGTTATCCCATAGAAATTTTTGTGTTAAATGTTTAACAACAAATAGGAGGAGATTGAAAGGTATATGATAAGTCTTATTTATAATAATTAGATGACAACTCAACTCAGATTAGAAAGAGAAATAAATAATAAATATGATACCAGGAATCACGATGAAGAAAGTCAACTATACACGAAGAATCAGATTATCAGAAGTATTTTGATGAGGTTGCTCCTCTACACTGGAAGAAGTTCATTAATATGTTTAAGCGTCGGTGTAAAATAAAGAAGTAGTAATTTAGAAGAGCTCAGAAGACAAAGAAGATTTCAAGTGGCAACTATAAAAAGATTCTAAGAAAAGAAAATTATAGAGATAAAGCTAGAGGCGAGAACAAGACAGAAGATCACAGATTTAATGTTAAAACTTCAAATATATATATATTTTAGTGTGACACAAATGAACCAGATAGTACATTGTGTGCCAACTATTTAGATGAAGGTTCAACATCAAGTACAAGTGATTTTCAGACAGACAGTACGGTAAAGACCGAAAGACTCAAGTCAAATCTACAATGGTTCAGTAAATAAACAAATTAATTATACTATCAAAAGTTAATTAATTATTTAATTTATCTATTTAAATTAATTCATCTTGAATTTATTTAATTTATAAATTAATTAATTAAAATTGGTGAAATTAATTAAGTTAAAAAGAACATTTAATTTAACAAATAAAATAAGTCTTGATGCACTAATCTAGAAAGTCTTACCGAATTTTATTTAAGACTTTAGAAAAAGTCTTACCGGAATAAAGACTTCAAAAAGGTCTTAGAGTGCTTAAGAAAAAGTCTTACCGAGCAATCAAGGAAAGGTCTTACCAAATTGTTGATTAAAGAAAAGTCTTGCAAGCCAAGAAAAAGTCTTACCGAATTTACAAGTGAAAAAGGTCTTGCTAAAGCCTTGAAAAAAAATATTATCGAATTTTCAGAAGGTCTTACTGAATTTAAAAGTCTTGCCCACTGATTTTAGAAAATTCTGAAGGGTTAATTTATTGTCTTTTAAAAGTCTTGTTAGAAAAGTTTTGCTAGCTTACACCTCTATAAATATGAGGCCAAGAGCTTCATTAGTTCTGTTGTTGAAAACTATTAAACATTCAAATTCAGTAATTTGTCTACAAAGTTATATTCATAAACTTTCTGTGCTGGTTTGAATTATAATTGTTAAATTAGAACAATTCATGTCAAAATCGTTCCAGAAATATAAACAGTTATTTACACTATTCATTATATTAATTTTGTAATACTTGTTAGGAATCTTGTAGTATGATGATAACAAATTACTTAGAATTATAAATTTGATGATCTTATTTGTAACTAGTCAATGAATATATGACTTATAAATATTCCTTGACTAGAGAACCAATTATAGGTTGAAATTTTTGTTCATCAACTGAAAAATTGGATTGTAGCAGTTGATTCATGATTCTTATTTTATCAATTGATTGTAATGTAGTGATGGATGTTAAGTACTAGTCAACTGATATTTATTGACTTTAATTGATTGCTCTTCAACGGATGTGACGAATGGCTGATTAAGTGTAAATATTCTAAGTCATAATTCTATTAAATGAAGTGATCAACAGATATTGAAGTCGATGGATAAGGATGTTGTTCGATGGATAAAAGTCAAATCAATGGATCTCCATCAACGGATGATAGCACCAAGGAAATTAACAGATAAAAGGCAATCAATGGATAAAGAATCGATGGATAACAAAAATATCCATTTATACATCAATTGATAAATGGATAACCTATCCATCGATGGATAAGCAAAGAAGGATCTATTGATAAGCTTCACAACAATTATTAGTTGATCAAAGTTTCCCAGAATAGTTAAAGACAAATGGAATGGAATCTTTGCAGAAACTGAATCAATGAAAGACAGTTCTGTCAGGATTGTGAAGACTTTCAAAGGAACATAGTCTTCAAGAAGAAGATCAAGACAAAGACTTTTTCAGAACAAAACAAAGTTCAAAGAAGACTGTGAAAAGTAGCTACATTCTATTTTAGTGTAAACATTGTAAAATGTAGTTTGTATACATTTATTAGTCGATAGAAAATAGATGTAGAATATGAACTACTGTATATAGTTGAGTAGTTCATAGTAGCAATGTGTGGAAAAGTATAACAGAATAAGAAAAACTTAGGAATTATATGAATCATTTTGTATTGCTTTTCTTATTGTAAGCAGCTTGGTTTCTAGACCAAGGTTTATTGAAAGCAAAAATATTCACTAGTGGAAAACCAATCCACTAGTAATTTTTAAAGCCGTGTTTTGTTTTCAAGTATTTTAAATTTTATTCTACTTTGCAAAGTTTTCTTAGTAATTTTTATTTCTAAACACCCAAACAATTAAAGTACACACTTGGATTCGTAAGAATTCCTCAAAATTCTTAAATTTGTATTCAACCTCCCTTCTACAAATTTATAAGGGAAAATAACAATATTTTTCAAGTTAAAAATCATATCTTCTACTTGAACAATATTTCATTAAAATTAATATTTCGTGATTAATTAAAATAATATTTTTAAATCCAAAATTCCGCGATTAAATATTGATATTGTATTCAACTTCAGTTCTAAAATATCAGGGTCCAAAAACGGGGGAGTAGTTGCTAGACACACACTAGAAAGACCCATACAGAAAAATATTATATTTTCCCTGGGTACAAATTTGTATATATGTCTTTAAACTATATGAATTTTTAAGTTTACTTCTTTAAATAATTTTTTTTTATAATTGTGTGCTTAAATTAATTTTTATTTTGAAATTATATCTTTTTACCTAAACTTTTTAACACACATCAATTTAATAATTAACGTAACACTTATTAATATGTTGTCTTATAATTATATTAGTATCGGTTAAAAATTTAGGCAGGAATATATTATTTTAATAAAAAAAATTATTGGCAGATGTAATTAAAAAAATTTATTTTTAAGAACCTAAATTCTCTAAGGGGCTTCCATCGGTTTTCACATATGGAAAACCCCAATTATTTTTTCTTTCTCATTTTTCTTGATTAAACTCTTGTTTTTCTTCAATAAACTCCAAAAAATTTTGGGTTTTGTTTAGTCTCTCCCTGTGAGAGTTTGGTTTATCTTGGTGTTCTTTATGCCCGGGATTATAGATTTGCGGGATTTTCATAGTTTTGATTATGTGATAAAGATTTTTATGAGATTACATCTACGGTCAATTACTCAAAATAGTTGGGTCACCGCAAATACATATATGCATAACATCTTCAAAAAATTGTTTGGTTGCCTCTTCAAGAAAGAATAACTCAACATCGATATGTTTAAGCGTTTGTTCAATTTTGATTGTATTTATAGATACCATATGACTTTTCATTATAGAATTGATTCCCCTTTTAAAAAAAAACTTAAATTTGCATATAAGTTAAAAGATGTATCATCTGATTTTTCCATTAATATAAAGACAACATTAAAAAAAAGTGTTTTTTGAAAAATATCAAATTTTTTATTTTTTTGTAAAAATACGTTTTTTATTTAATATTTTGCAAAAATATGATTTTTAATTTTTTTCAAACAATACGGTTTTGCAACCAATGCAACCTGATACAACTAAAATCAACCTCAAATGCAACTATGAGCAACTTTAATCTTTTTCAACAAAAGTTGCATTTGGTTACAAATTGTTGATAAAAAAAAGTTGCATTTTGTTATTTTTAGTTACAGACCGTATTTTTGCAAAAAAATACAAAAATTAGTAAAATCGCAAAAAAAGTTTAAAAAAGTAGTATTTTTGATAAATAATCATTAAAAACTATTTATTTAAGAACTTAACCCAAAATATCATGTAACTTAAGAATATAATTATAAAAATATTATTTAAGAACTTAAATTCAAAACAGTTATATAATTTTAGGACCTTTCCATTAATTTTCCCATGTTGTACTAATTATACATGTACATGGAAACACATAATTCATTATTTTCATTGACTCTCGATTTTTAAAAAGGAAGGAAAACAAGTGAAAAGTAAGTAAAATAGTTTCACTTTCACTCCTATTGTAAAGCATAATGTAACGTAGTATGTATGTAATATAACTCAACTAAGAAACAAAAACAGATAAATAATACTAATATACAGTACAGGAATCCAAAAGGACATGTAAACAGGAATCATACATACATCATTGCAGAGCATTCAAGATGAAAGCCTTACTGAATGTCAGCGAGAGAAGTTTATTAATATATTCAGGCCTTAGCAAAAAATAAGAGTTCAGAAGATTTCAGACTAAAGACAATGTAATGATTTGTGTATAAATGTCAAAGGGTTTCAGTGATCAGAAGCAATGAATCAGTCCAAAGTAAATCAGCTGAAATAGAACAGAAGTCAAGGGAATTCAATTTAGTATTAGTCGCTTGTGAACCAGACCATTGCACTAAGCGTCAGCACAACAAGAAAAGAATTTTCTTGGTTAATCAGAAGAAAATCAGTTGATCAAGCCAGAAGAGTGAAAATCAAGTAATAATTACTTCAAACACTTCAAGAAATATGTTAGGGCAAGTAGTATTGCATTTGGTGGCTCCTACACTCTTGAAGTACTCTAGAGGCACCACCAACCTTGTAAAGGAGCAACAAACCAATAATAAAGCCAAGTGAAGTCAAGAAGATGGTTTGTGACGCCTGCACAAGAGAATGGAAGTACAGGCGCAACAAAACTTGTTGTGGTGCCAGAGAAGATTAAGGGAAAGGTTAGTGGCTCCTACACACTGCAAACCATGTGTAGGCGCAAAAATAGCTCACAGAGGCGCAACAAAACTCATGTAAATGTTTCTAATTAGTTTAGTGGCGCCTACACTGTGGGAATGGTGTACATGCGCAACTAAACTTCTCATTGGCGCAACAAAGTTATTCTAGGGGCGCAATAAACATTCTAAGGAACAACAAACCTCCGGCGCCTACACACCACTACCACTCTTGCAGGCGCAACAAATGACTTGAACATTGTTGGAAATCATTTTCCAAAAAGTCTACAAATTAAATATTGGTGAAATCAATATGGACAGTAAGGAATTCATTCATCTTCAATAAAAGACATACAGACGGGAGCACCATTAAAGCTTAACATTTATTTCACCCAACTGTATTTCTATTGTAACATTGATTGAACCCATTGAAGATAATCATTTGATTAGAAGTGTAGCACCTCAGAGATTTAATAATACATTGTTATTTTCCCAAATCTTTGTATTTCATTAACTGCCATTTTAATATCTCAAGAACACAAACACTTAATCCGTAATATAATAAAAAATCTACCACATCATATTCAATCCCCCCTTCTGTGATGATTTTGGACCTAACAATTTGTATCAGAGCTTGTTGATTGAAGTTACAAATCAAGATCCACAAAAAAAATTTCGGAAAAAAACATTTTTAGATCTAGAAAAATTTATATTGAAATTTCTTTATTATTAAAGAAAATTCAATTTTGAATTTTTCAAAGATTTTAAGTTCACTAATTTTATAAGACAGAAAAGAGTCCAACAAGTTCAAAATGCGACGGGATAGAAAGTTGTGGGATGCAAATTGTTTTATAGCAAACTACATGACCTAAAGTGCTATAATCCCAAATCAAAGGGATGCAAAATGTAAATAAGTCATCAATGTTCATATTGGCTGCTGTATTTTGTGTTTGTTTTGCAACTTTGTTTGATGTTCAATGCTCTTCAACAAGACTGTAGTTTGATCAAGGTATGACCTGATTTATTCTCCTTTTAATTGTACATGATGACTCTTTAGCCTTTGTATCCTCGTGTTGAGTTCTATACAGACAACCTCACTGAAAAATTATTTAGAAAATGATTGTGTTAAGGTATTATTTTCTAGTGCTTACTCGTGGTACCTTTTATAAAGTTTCCTCTTTCCCTGCAAATATATTCTATGATTATTACTGCTTTATCTGCAGTACTACTTGAAGGGTCCTTTTCTAATAATTATCCTTTTGTAATGTTTTAGACGAGGGCCATATGTGTATGGCCAGGCATGAGACAATTATCCCTTAGAAAACATCTTTTATATGGGTTTATGCGCTTCTTCTCAATGTCATTCAAAACTGTGCGTGGAGTAAGTCGATCACTGGGTGAGGCTCATTTTCGACGGTTGGCGCGGCGGATGGACGCCGTTGATGACGGACAGAGCCGGTTTGCTTCTAACCTGACTCAGGCTCTCGGTGCAGCTTTCCTGGCAACTGGTGTACAGGTCGATTAGCCTGTTTATGGAGCTGGCACCGTGTATCCACCTAACTCGAGTTCTTCTTGTAATTTTATTAGAATAGTTTTATTTTTATTATTCAATATAATTATCAATGAAGACTTCCAAGCAAGGAGGCGATCCAAAAGGGGATGATGGAGCAATGAAGAAAGAAGACATGTAACAATTGATTTACACCTTATCGAATGAAATAGACTAAGTACACCTATGCTACAATCCAAATTATCAGTTGATTCATATAAACACTTCAACTGATAAATGGTTTCCTGATCAATTGATATTTATAACTTTCATATCAATTGATCAGTTACATCAAACTAAATTTCTATGATTCTAAGACTAATGTTATCATCACACTGAAGCTGCTTGCAGGAGTTATCTATCAATATGGTACTTCCAAAACTAATGTGCCAATTAAATTTCTTGATTTTATCTAAATATAAATTTTTAAAGGTTTTTTTGTTATCATCAAGTAGATTTATGCCTGTAAATAACACAGACACAAATAGGGGGAGTTAGCTACTATACAAGCATTTATTTTGAGTTGTACTTCTAGTTTTGACACCATCATTTATATCTCCAATTATTAATTCAAAGGGATGGCTTTTTGTCCATTTCCTTTGAGATGGTAAATTTGTCCTTGAAGATGATTCTTCATGATCATTGGAAATGTTATGATCACTGTGATGCCCCTGAGATGGACACTCTATTTAAAGATTGTTGAGCAGAGTTGTTATCCATCGAATGATTATCAATTGATGTATTATCAGTCGATTGATGATTGTCAACTGATAAGTTATCTATTGATGCAATGACATCAATTGATGGGAGGATTCTAGAACTTGATTTCTTGCAATTTCCACATCATCATCACTTTCTTCAATATTACTTGCGAATTCATTTTCAAAATGCAATAGATCATGAAATCCTTCATCAAACAACCCTTGAATTTTCTTGTCATCAAAGACTACATGCATAGATTCCATAACAATGTGTAATCTAAGATTGTAGACTCTGTATGCTTTGGTTGTTATTCCATATCCAATAAATATAGCTTCATCAGCTTTGGCTTCAAATTTTCCTAGATTTTCACCTTGATTTCTCAGTACAAAGCATTTGCAGCCAAAGACATGAAGAAAATTAACTGTTGGCTTCTTGTCTTTCTTTATCAATTGATATGGTGTTTTGCCTTGAAGTCTATTGACCATGGAAATATTTTGAATGTAACAAGCAGTATTAATTGCTTCTGCCCAGAAATATGTAGGAAGTTTTGCTTCTTTTAACATAGTTCTAGCAGCTTCAATCAAGGTCCTATTTTTCCTTTCAACTACTCCGTTTTGTTGTGGAGTTCTTGGAGCAGAGAAATGATGAGTGATACCTTTTTCTTCACAGAATTCTTTCATTGATGCATTCTTGAATTCAATACCATTATCACTTCTAAATTTCTTGACCTTCCATTCAGTGCTGTTGTCAACATTCTTCACATGATTAATAATTAATTTGCTTGCCTCATCCTTAGAGTGTAAGAAATATACCCATGAGAATCTTGTGAAATCATCCACAATTACTAAGGCATATTTCTTTTTGGCAATTGACATTATGTTGACTGGACCAAATAAATCCATGTGCAATAATTCCAAAGGCTTATCAATTGATGATTTAGACTTTGACTTGAATGATGCCTTTCTTTGTTTTCCCTTTTGACAGGCATCACACAGTCTATCCTTGGTGAATTCTATCTGTGGAATGCCTCTAACCAAATTCTTTCTAACCAATTGATTCATGGCCTTAAAATTCAAATGTGCTAGCTTCTTGTGCCAAGTCCAACTTTCATCTGTATTGGCTTTGCTAAGTAGACATGTCATTGAATTTGCCTTTACAGAGAGAAAATCAGTCACATAGACATTTCCTTTCCTTTCTCCAGTTAAGAGAATATCACCAGATTTTTTGTTGGCTATGATGCATGATCCAGTTGTAAACCATACACCATTACCATTATCACACAGTTGACTAATACTGAGCAGATTGTGCTTCAATCCATCAACTAGTGCTACAGGTTCAATGATAACATTTTCTTTTGCAATTGAGCCATATCCCAGAGTAAAACCTTTACTGTTATCTCCAAAAGTAACTCATGGGCCAGTCTTTTCCACAAACTTTGTGAGCAGAGACAAATCTCCAGTCATGTGTCTTGAACATCCACTATCCAAATACCAGAGATTTTTCTTCCTGTTTCCCTGCACACATACAAAACAATCAAGTTGTTTTTGGTACCCAAGTTGCCTTGGGTCCTCTTTTATTAGTTGCATCCTGAGCCCCTGTTGTCAACTTAGGTTCCTTTTGTTTTGGTGGATTTAAATCCACTTTAACTTTGGGAGTTGACTTTTGGGGCTTTGACACCTTGGAACTCATGGCTGAATTTCCATGAATTTCATCATTTATATTAGGCATGTTCCATGGCATACCAGGCATGTTCATATTAGGATATGCAAAGAAGGGATTATACATGTATGGAACTTGTGCATAAGGCATATGAACATTAGGTGCAACCAAATTAGAAGACATGGCATTTATGAGCATAGGATTAAGAAGCATGGCATTTGAAGACATAGTATGTGCATTTAAATCATTTGAAGACATATTCTTCTTTTCATTCTTGCATTGCATGGACAAATGATTTATACTACCACACTTAGCACAAACCTTTCTAGGTGCATACATATCTGGAGTGTAATTGTTGTGCTTATTTATGCCTACTTTTCCATTCCTATTCTTCTTCTTTTTCTCAGACTTAGGTTGAGTAGATTCCACAGGAGCTATCTTTTCTAGTTTTGCTTTTAATTGATTCTTAGATAAGCTACCTATGTTGATCTTCTCAGTCTCAGCCTCAACTTGATTTTTGGTTTCCTTAACAAACTTAATAGGAGTGCTAAATTTGTTCTTCTTATTAGCCATTGATGATTCACTTGTCGATGGATGCTTATCAATTGATTCAGCATCAATCGATTGATAATCCTTATCAGTTGATGAAGGATTAGCATTCGATTGATCTTTATCCATTGAAGTATCAGCTAATGGCTTGCCTATTGATTTGGGGAGTTCTTCTAGGTTATCTACACCCTGAACATCAATAATATGTTTGGCAGTTTTAGGAGACCTATTCCATTTGCTAATAGTTTCAATTTCCTCAGCCAATTGTTCTTTCAACAATTCTTCTCTTTTCAAACTGTTTACTAGTTCATTCCTAGCATCCTTTCTTTCCTGTTTAAATCTATCTAAACAGACAAGTTCATTTTCAAGAAAAAATATTCCTCTCAGTTAAGGCATCAATGGTGTTCTTTAACTTGAGGTTTTCTTTGTTTAGAGATTTTAGAGTGACATGCAAATTGTACAATTCATTGGACATTTCATTAATAGTACTATTGCATTCATCAGCTGAAAGCTCAGAAAAGTTTGTAGCTAGTACCTGATTAGATGCTGAACTAGCTTCTTCATCCTCATGGTTGGCCATTAGAGCTAGATTGATATATTCTTCAGAATCACTATCTTTAGCAGTCCAGTCCTTCTCTTCGGTGACAAAAGCCTTTTCTTTCTGTTTTAAAAGGTCAAAGTATTTCTTTTTATAATCAATACCCTCATATGACTTTGCCTTTTCTTGCTTTGGCTTCCTGCACTCACTTGAGAAATGACCAGCCAATCCACAGTTAAAACATTTGAACTTAGATCTATCAACCAAATTTTTATTTTAATTGTTGCTTCTGAACTGGGATCCAGGCCTTTGAGCATTTGGATTCCTCTTGAATTTTAGCTTTGAGAACTTTCTAGACAAAAATGCAAGGTGCTCATCAATCTCATCCAAATCATCCTGTGAGCGTGTTTCATTTTCTTCACACTTGTTCTTTCCTTTTCCCTTGGATGATTCTTCATTAGCATCATTAGCCATCATCATGACTTCTTCTACACAACCAGTTTCTTTCTTCTCTTTCTTATCTTCATTCCCTTTGACCATCAAAGCCACAGTTTTCTCCTTTCTTTGATTTTTTTCAATCTCTTCATCTTGTTGAATCTCCAATTCATATGTCTTGAGAATACCATATAGTTTCTCTAGAGTATAATCTTTGAAGTCTTGAGATTGCCTAATGGAGACAGTCATTGCCTTCCATTCCTTTGGAAGAGATCTGAGAAATTTAAGATTTGTATCTTGTGTTGCATAAACCCTACCATATAGCTTTAGACCATTCAACAACTTTTGGAATCTGCTATAGGTATCATTGATGGCTTCACCACTCTTAAAATGAAATGATTCATATTTTTGAATTAAGAGTTGCATCTTGTTTTTCCTTACTTGTTCAGTTCCTTCATACAGAGTTTGAAGAGTATCCCATACTTCTTTTGATGAAGTACAGTTTATCACATTATCAAACATATCTTTATCTAGACCATTAAATAGAATGTTCATGGTCTTTTTGTCTTTTAGTACTTCTTTTTCATCCTCATCTGTGAACTCAGAAATGAGTTTTGGAACATGTCTATCAACTGTTGGAGTTCCATCTGGATTTACTCCTGTAACTAGCTTCATGGGAATGTGAGGACCTTTCTCTATGCAGTGAACATAATAAGGGTCTAGAGAAAGAAGATGCAGATGCATTTTTACCTTCCATGGAAAGTATTCATCCTTTTCCAACATTGGGATCTTTACACCTGAATCCTTTTGGCCCATATTGAATGTTCTTGATCTTTAAACTTTCTGTATGTTGAAAGCCTGCTCTGATACCAATTATTATTCCTTTAGAACAATGTCAATATTTGTAGAGGGGGGGGGGTTGAATACAAATATTAAAAATTTTTGCTTGTTCTAATATTTGTTCTTGATGTTAGAGAATTAGTGAAAATATGTTCGAACAATTTAAGACTGAAAAAATAAACTGAACAAATAGATTTAAAATTACTGATGGATTGGTTTTTCCATCAGTGTATATTTTTGCTCAATGTTCCTAGGTTAAAAGAAACTTAGCTGCGTTTTTACAAGATTAGAAAATAAATCAACTGTTCTTACAAAAATGTGCTCTCAAGCTGGAACAGTTGATTAAGAAATATTGTCTAACTTGTCTGTCTTCTAATAATGCTACTACACTTGTTTATATATCACAAGTGTGCTTCTACAATTCCTATTTTAGGATTGTTTCTACCTGCCTTTCTTTCTTTTTTATTACATTTTTCTATCTTTGAAAAAAGGTTTGAATAGACAGCTTCTGATTGAGTCTTCACAGTCATTCTAGACTGTCTTCCATAGGTGTGCTTTTGTTCTCTGGATCTTCAACAGATATCCTTTCTGTGTTGTCACACTCAATTGATAATTTGCTGTGAAGCATATCAATTGATCCATCCTTTAATCCATCAACTGATGTTCTTCTTCGATTGATAAAAGATGGCTTATCGATTGATAGATGTTATCAATCGATATACCAATCGATGGGTCTTCACATCAGTTGATGGTCTTCAATGCTTGACTTGGCTTCTTCGATTGATCCCTCATCCATCGATGCTTCAATATCAATTGATCATCCTTCACTTGTGTAATTTCATGTCTTCACATAATTACAATTTAACAGTTTAATTCACATATCAATTGATGATCCATATCAATCGACTCCAACATCAATTGATGAATAAAATATCAATTGATTTACACCTTATCGATTGAAATAGACTAAGTACACCTATGCTACAATCTAAATTATCAGTTGATTCATATAAACACTTCAACTGATAAATGGGTTCCTGATCAATTGATATTTATAACTGTCATATCAATTAATCAGTTACATCAAACTAAATTTCTATGATTCTAAGATTAATGTTATCATCAAATCACATGTAGATTCCTAACAGTATGAATACAAACTCTCCTGGGGTGTACACAAACCCTAGTAGCTTCTCTGTATTTCTCACAACAACTCTCTCTATCTCTATGCTCTCTCAAAACTTCGACAAATAAATTAGGTTACATAGAGTGTTTATATAAAGAGCTGTCTATCAACTAATAACAGAAAATCAAATTACAAATGGAATAAAATTCCTAATTATTAGTTGACAGTTTCCTTCTAAAATTCTCTTTAATTCCCATAGCATATCGACAATATAATTGTCTTTATCTTCAAACACTTTCCATTACTATGATCACTTTCCAAATTCAGCTTCAGCTTTATAGACTTTGAAGTTCTTCAGACTCTTATGATATTCAGTCTCTGACAGACTATAGACTCTGATAGTCTATAGACTTCGATCAACTCCCATACTCTGATTTTATTTTCTTCTGAAAATCTTATAAGTACAATTGACATCTATAAACAAATATTGACTATTTAGACTCTGATTATATAAATGTTTAGAGACTAGAAAGACTTGTTACAGATAAACTATGCTAGACCCTATTCTAGTATTTTGTACATCATCAATTGAATATATTCATAACAATGAGGTAACTGTAAGCTCATCTGCATCTTCTCAAAATGATACAGAGATGAAAAGGCAATAAAACTATTTCTGAAATAATTCTCTCAACAGGGTGAGTCCATTAAAATTCGCTCATCAGCCAAAGAATCTTGTAATGAGTCAAGCACACCACCGGCACTCCAGCTGATGGTAAACCTAAAAAGATGAAGGCCTTATCTTCGTATCTCTAGGGGAGAAGTTAATATCCTTAGGGGGAGAATTTAGACAAGAAAAAGAAGATTCTTCTGTTCCTTATGGGAGAATCAAGAAACTGTATCCTACACTTGAAAGGAGTTGTCAATAGAGGAATCCTGATCCAAGTAGGATATACAAAAAAGGACTGATACTTCCATTGTTCATCTAAAGGGAGAAGAAAAAAAAGAAGAAGAATCACATTATCAGGGGGAGAACATTACTTGAGCTATGTTCTATGTTCTACAGAAGACGTTCCTTAGAATTTTGATTCTTATGAAGCTCTGTTCATGATAAGTTCTTTAAGTTCAAACTATGAAGGATTTTGAAGCAGAGAACGCTCAAACGGATAGAAATGAAGATGATACTACATGAAAATCAGTTCAGTGCTAGAGGAACAAACATCTTTCATTTCAATTACACAAGAATTCTGGAAATGCAGAATCTGATCCAGAAAAACTAGTAGCATTATTTACAAGTCCCGGACCATACTTTTTCTAGTTGTTAGTTGAGTTATCCTCTCTATGAGATTTGTTTGCTAAGTTTAACAATCAAATATGGGAAGATTGTTGGTGAGATTGTGAATCTATATGAACAGAAGTCGTGATAACTCAACACTAGAACATAACAGGTAAATAATACTATGTCTACACGGAAATCAGGAAGAAATGAAGATAAGGCAGATACAAAGAATCAAGACATTAGAAGAAGTTTTGAAGTCTACTCAAGTCACCGAAAGAAGTTCATTAATATGTTCAAGGGTCAACGAATAATAATGTATAAAGACTTTCAGGGTTTCAGAATTGTTGAAGATTCAGTATAAAAGTGCCAAAAGAAGATTTCAGGGTATTATCATTGATTGAAGATAGGCAGTTTGAAGCATAGAAATCTAGAAGAATTGAAGATAGGGTAAAGACAAAGGTTAAAGAAGATAGTTGCAGTCTTGAAGTTATACTCACTGAAAGAAGTTCATTTATATGTTCAAGCGTTAGTGAAGAATAGAAAATGAAATATTCAAGATTGTGGTAATAATGGAGACGTTGTTGAAGTACTAGAAAAGATTCCAGTGAAAGTACAGTACTTATTGGTAGTCAGTGTTTGAAGCAATGCAAAAGTCGAAGTTGAATCAACTGGAAAAGAATAGAAGTCAAGAGAATTTGATTTAGTGTTAGTTTTTTGTGAACCAGACCAGTGAGTGTCAGCACAACAAGAAATTTTTTTTCTTGATTTATTAGAAGAAAATAGTTAAACGAGCCAGAGAGTGAAAATAAGGTGGTAATTACTTGGAGCATCTCAAGAATATGGTTAAGGCAAGTAATATCACTTTTGTTGTCCTTATACACTGCAAGCAATGTAGTTGACGCAACAAAGTACGTTTGGCGCAACAAAATAGTTCTTGGCGCAAGGAAACTTATGAATAAGTTTTTACGTACTTTGGTGGCTCCTATACAAGGCTCATAGTGTATGAGGCACAAAAAAACTTCCCCTTAGGCGCAACAAAAGGTTTTTTGGCTCCAACACTAGGCAATCACTCTACCAGGCACAACAAAAGAGTTAGAGGCGCAACAAAGAGTTTCGTGGCTCCTCTACAAGGCAACTAGAGTGTAGGCACAACAAAATAGTTACTTGGCGGAAGGAAACTTATGAATAAGTATCTAAGTATTTGGTGGATCCTATACAAGGCTCATAGAGTATGAGGTGCAACAAAACCACTCCAAGGCGCAACAAAGAGTTTCGTGGCTCCTCTATAAGGCAACTAGAGTGTAGGCACAACAAAATGATATATTGGCGTAAGGAAACATTCCTCTAGAATTCTAAGTACTTGGTGGCTCCTATACAAGGCCACAAGAGTAGAGGCGCAACAAAACTCCTCTAGGCGCACCAAAGAATTTGGTGGCGCCTAACACCACTCATACTCTATAAGGAGCAATAAAATGACTTAGCATTGTGAAGCAAATCAATTCTAATTGATTTGAAAGTCTATACTATAAAAACAAAATGACTGGCTCATATTGATTCATGGAAAATATACAACCACACAAAGAGATACAGAGAAAAACAGAAGCCGGAGAAGAAGAAGTTACAAAGCCACATGCATACCTTCTTCACCGGAGTTTAATATTCTAGCCGGTTCATTATGTTAGAAATACATAGGGCTATTATAAAACACTCTCTGTTAGCTTGATTCCTTTAGTACAAACACATAGTCAAACATTGTAATAGGAATTAGTTATATCTCATTGTTGTAACAAAGAACTAAATTGTTCTTTAGAAACCGGTTCATTAAAATCGGGTGTAGCACCCCTCTAGGTTTATATACAAAAAATATATTCCTCAAACTTGTCTAGTTTTTTTACTTGCTAATGTTTTAGATCCTTAATGATTATTCATAAAAATAAAAAATTAGTAAGCCAACCTCCTAATCACTATTCACCTCATGAACTCTAACCAACTAACCAAATTCTAAATTATTTATCTGTAAAAGATTCGAAAGAATTTTTTAATTTAGTGAGTATCGTATTCAACCCCCTTCTACGATAGTTCGGGACCTAACAGAATAAAATTCCAATTTTCTGCGACAACACAAGTGCTATGGCTATTTCCAATAATCCTGTGCAACACTCTCGAACCAAGCACATTGATATAAGGTATCATTTTATCCGAGAGCATGTCATGAATGGAACTGTGGTATTACATTTTTTACCCATAGTAGATCAAATTGCTGACATCTTCATGAAACTACTTGATGAATCGACTTTCTCTAAGCTGGTTAGTGAATTAGGGATGTTAAACAATGACTAATTTTTTATCGCTAGGAGTTGATTTGAATTCATGAATATTAAATGTTAATATTTAAAGAATTTATGAAATTCGAATCAACAGAATCCTAGGGCTTATGAATATTTAAAGAAATTATCATGATAATAATTTAATACTCTTAATAGATAATCATTTCAAGTATATCATAAGTACTTATTTTTGTTTATTATTAATATATATATATATATATATATATTAATATCTTAAATATTTTATATGCTTTAATATGTAAATTATTGTCTTAATTTTCTAATTAATTATTGCATGTTAATAGTTATTTTATTATTATTAATTAATCGAAAATTTGAGTAAAATTTTCAATATTTTATTTTGAATTTTGGAATAATTAATAATATATATATTTGTTTACTATTTTATTCTATTTTATTATAATTCAACATGACTTTTTAATTTAATTTTCAGTATGATATTTTGTTGAAATTAGTATGACATTCCCTATTTTCTAAAAACTCGGCATGACCTAAATAAAAGTCATACCGATACAACACAATAAAAAGTCATACCGACTGAAAATTTCTTTTTAAAATAGGTCATACCGACTTTTTATTATAAAAGTCATACCGACTATTATCATAAAAGTCATACCGACCATTTTTAAACAAAAAAAATTCATACTATTTTATTTCTATTGTTTCTTTAAAAGTCATACGAGTATTAAAACAGTTATACACGCTTATAGACACTTAGAACACAAATCTTGCATATGACCTTTGAAGAACTTTTGAAAAATCTTTGTTTATGATCTTTATAACTAATTATCAGTTGCTGGGTGTGCTTTTCAAGTGATTTCACTTGCTGGTTTGTGGTAATTCGACTGATATAAACAAAACTTTGCCAATTTTTTTTAAAAAAACTCAAACTATTTGGACTTGGATTTTGACTGAGTTTGTTCGATAATTTCTATTTAAGGACCGTTGGTAGAGTAATTCTGTGGTGAAAATCGAATTAGGGATTAATCTGGAGTTAGGGTTTCAGTTTTTTTATAATTTTTGAATTACTTAGGCTTTTAGTTCGAATTTAGTGTTTAATTTGAATTAATTGGTGCTTTAATTTCAAAAGTAATAAAATGGATGGAGTTTGTGAAATTTTCAAGACCAATTTTATAGGATATTTTAACCCGATGAATTATTCAGTTGAGAGGTTTAGGCCATGGATAATATTTATGAATGAACATTTACTAGTTAGAACTGCAATTACATTGGATGCCCCGCTACAGGTTGATGCACTACGGGCTCTGTACACGACAACAAGGAATAAAACTGTTGCAGCTAGAGTACAATTTTCTTTCACAATTAGAGAAAATGGGTACATGTTGATGTGAATAGAATCTTAGAATTCTTGACTGAGAATTATGACGACCTTCCAACTGTTCCTCAAATAATTGAATTTTTCCAAGCAATTTTATATCAAGATGATATTAATATTGTGAAAATGTCTATAGGGAAGTTAATTAGCGAATGAGATTATTTCTTCGATACACTGGCTAAAGTGTTTGCACCAACGATGAAGATAAACTTCAACAATATCTCCTCACTTCTACAAATTATTGGGTATTCTGTGGCTCACAATAGGAGGATTAATTTTGGGAAGCTAATATTGACTGAAATTATAAAGATGGGAACACCTGAAAGCAGGGAGCATAATGTGTCATGCTATTATCCAAGATTCTTAATGTTGTTCATGAATGATGTACTTATAGATGAGGATAAGGCACTGTTCCATAACAGCCTAGTGGAAGTATCTCTAACATCTCAGAAAAATTTGTTCACAAGGCTAAGGAACAAGAACAAATACCCAGTGGTACCAATTGTCAGGACTAAGTACATGGTGCAATCTTAGATCAAATTACAAATCCTGGACAAGCTCAACAGCTTTAGCCAGAGCCAGAACAAATTCAAGATCAAGTGCCAATGGAAGTTCAAGATCATGAACAGCTACTACTTGAAGATGCTCAACTTGCAGACCAAGAGGCACATATACATCAGGTAATAACTTAAACCTTATTATCTAATTTCTTACCTTTAAATATATCTGTGGCAGACTATGATTGTCGTCTTACACTTCAAGATTTTGGCTATGAACCTGAAAACACACAGGTTCAATCCCAAGCTGAGTTAGAGCCACAAACAGTTTCTTCTTCTTCAACTTCATTGAGTCAAATTAGAAAAAGAAAGATACATGTTAGAAAAATAAGGGGAAGAAGTCAAGGTAGTTCAGTGAGTGAACCCGCAGCTCTGTCTCCACCTCAGAAAAGATCCAGAATTGAACCTGAGACAAATGCAGCCCCATCCTTATCCTCTCAATGAGATTTAGACTTTGATATGGCAATTCAACAGTCTCTGGTCTCACTCTATCAAGAGGGTGATTCTATTGAAATTCGCCATCCGGCTGTGACATCTTGTGAAGAGTCAAGCACACTGCTAGCATTCACTCTAGCAGGACCTCCAATTATACAAGATATACACAGAAATGAGGGCACAACAAATGTTGAAGAAAATGTTTTGGATATAAATTTGTTCAATGCCACATTCACAATGGAACAAAAAAAATTAGATGTTGTAAAGTATCAAGTGCCTTTACAGGCTATGAGGGGAACCATAGACTCTAATGAGCCATTCACTACGTTGTTTGAGGTGGTGACCCCCCATGGATTTAACATATCTAGTTCCTTCAGAGGAAGTTCTCCCATCAACTAATAGATTAGGTAAGAGGCAATCACTCCATAGAGGGATTTGAGGCTCAATTCATGGAGTAGCTACGTCAGTAGTGGAGCCACTTCAGGTTAATCCTGTTGTGGATATGCCTTCACAGGCTTTAGAAGAACAATTCGATTCTTCAACTGCTATATTATTTCATACAAGTATAACAACAGGCTCTGGAAAAGAGCAAAACACGAGTGGTGTGAGGCAAACACTGAGCGAAACACATGCACCTAGTCATAGTGAAATAAAAAAGAGTGCAAGTGAGGTGAGTGCACACACACATATTGAACTATTATAAAAAATGGAAACTCTCCAGAAGGAAATGCAGGTTGTTCAGGCTGAGTTAGCAAAAGTAAAAGCACAAGCAGAAACCAAGTCTACATCTGCCGTTATAACAGAACAACTGACAATCGTGCAAAAAGATGTGAATGATGTAAAGTCCAGCATTCTCTTGAAGACACGAGATATCCAACAAGTTTAAAGTCTCATTGCTGGGGATATGAATGAGATTAGAAACATAACCGAAAGAATTGATGATGTAGAGAAGAGCTTGAATATGAGAATAATTGAAAATGAAGAAATCTCCATAAAACGATTCAACAAGGTAGACGAAGGTATTGTTCATTTGAATGATGGAATGAAGCAGGTCTACGAGACCATGGCCAAACTAATCAAATCTTTTGAAGCTTTAAAATCAGTAGAGGATCCCTCAACTAAGGGGGAGAAAAGAGTAGAGAAAGAAGTGGAGAAGGAAGTGAATGAAAAGGGCAAAGCCAAGCTATATCCTAAAGATTAGTTTGAATAAAATATTCAAGAAAAATAATATTTTCCTGAAGATCAATTTATCGAGGATAGTGGTCAAGATGACACCTTCAATCCAGACTATTGCAGAGCAGAAGAAGAAGATGTATATGATGAAGAATTCTTTATTCCCAGAGAAGAATAGTTTGATTCTGCCTACGAAGAGGCTATGAGGAAACTGGAATAAGACATCAAGACAAGTGATTCTAAATTTGAACAACTACAGGCTCTAATAAAGGAGAAAGCTCAGACTGAAAGAAAGGTAAGTTTAGAGTAACAGAAGCTATGGGTTATTGCTGTTAAAGAGAATAAGAGAGATGTGCAACTAAAAATAGGTGCAAAATGGGACACTGCTAGAGAGGTCATGGAAAAACAACAGAAGGGTCCATTTCAAGAAAAGCTATTAAAGTCAATTATCAATGGCTTGGAAAATTTAAATGACAACATTGATAACTTCATGAAGGCCCTGAAAGAAGAAATCGATTACATCACTGTGTTAATTGATCATATTCTTGAAGATTGGCATATATTAGTTTACACCCACAAATTTGGCTCCCACAGAATCTCATTGGAATTCTTCAGAGCAAGATTTTTATTTGTGTTGTGGACCTTGTTGAATAAAGTTAAAAGACGTTCAGAAGCGAATGAGCTTCTAAGAGACAGACTCAGAGATTTTGCAAAAGTTGTTAGTCCTCAAATCATTCATGATCCTCATGAGGTATGGTTTCTATCTAATAAGTTTTATCAAATCCTAAAGTTAGATGAGGAGTCCTTACGAGGATGTACAATCAAGTACATGATTGACATATGCTGCTAAAAAGATCCGGAAATACTGCTTGTCAAAAGGTATCAAATCTTACATCCGGAAAATGTCAAAAATAGATTCAAGTCAGCCATATGATGTACAAGAAGAGGAAGAAGATCCTATTGAGCAGGAAGTACAATGGAAATTGGCACGTACTGAACATAGAAGGTTATATGGAAAATGTTAGTAATTGTGCTCTAGAGACAATACTTTTTATATTTTAAGGAAAATATTTATTATTAAGGATTATGTTTTATTTACTACGTAATAAATTGAAAGCATAATAAATGTCCTTGGAATTTTGATACATATTATATATCATTAAGTATGTGACTTAAAAATGAGATTATATGAATAGTATCTTATTCCTAAAATTCCCTAGTCGAGTATTATTATTTAAGGACAATAATAATGCACAAAGACTAGTATGTTTCTTGACAGATGACCACATCTCATTGGTCATAGGTATGGTGATACTAAAGTCAAGAACATAAGTGCACGTCTCAATGCATGGCACTGGAATGACCCGCCGTGAGATTCTACATGTTAAATAAGTGTCATAAGTAATTCTCACTGTGATAATGGTATAATGATCCTTAGACCTGAAATCATTATATTTCTATACGAGAATTAATATACCTTGATTACATTAAAAGTTACCTTTGACCGGGTGATGATAAAAGTGGGAATTGGGTATATTATGAATCATATGAGAAATATGAATGATCTAGATGGGATTTAATCCTCATAATTTTAGGAGTGATATTATTGGCCTCTTATTTGAGTGAGACTATGAAATGCACGGCCGTGCTCAAATGTTGATTTGATTTTAATAGTCTACTCATCGATCAAGAAAATAAAGATTAAATTATGAAGAGGATCACACGAGACATGCCTTGAGTTTAATCTATAATATCAAGATTAAAGGGATTATATTACATGGAACATTATTCACGAAAGGCTTAATCCAATCACCGATTTATTATTATTACTTGAGTAGCAATGATGTAGTACTAGATGCCGCTCATTGTTTATAATTTTAATTAGATATTAAAATTGTTGCCAACGTAATAATAACCTACAGGGTCACACACAAAGAACGCTTGAAGGAGAAATAATTTAAATTGTGAATTTAAATTAAATAAGTAATTTATTTTATTTATGATATTAATTAAGTATGACTTAATTAATTATATAAATAGAATAAATGAATTATTTAAACTGATTCCAAAATTAATAATTAATTAATTAAGTGAGACTTAATTAAATAATTTAGAATTTTGGATTAGTATTAATTATAATTGGATTATAATTAGAAAACTTATTCCTCTCTCTATATAATCTCTTTATGGGCTGATTTAATTTATGAGACATATTTTTACTAAAACCCTAGCCGTTTTGAGAAAAGAGAAACATAGAGAATGAGAAGTAGTTTTCGGGTGCTAGTACACATCAATCCTTCATGAAAAGTGTTCGTGTGGATACCGTAGAACATAGATCACGAGAGCGGGATACGTGGTGATTAAACAAGCTTTGGACCTCCATTAATCTTCCATTAATAAACTGTTAAATCTTCTAAAGGTATTTATTCTTTATCTCTGAATTAAATCTTTTATTTTCGCATGGATCCTGCGGAGGGTTTCGCTATTTTGATTTATTTTTCGCGTTTATTCCGCTGCGTTTATGCCTCGAAACCTTCAATGGCATCAGAGCTAGTTGTGAAACATTTTAATTCGGTTATGTGCTTAATAGTTTTCGATATGTAATCATGTATGCGATCTATCATGATTTTGTATTGATACAATATGTATATGTTTTTATATATTATGAATATATGATATTTATATGATTTATAATCATGTGATGATTGTGTGTATTGATGTATGTATATGATACATGTTTGTTCTTATTATGGGAATCGTATTCGATAAAAATTCTGAAACGGCTGACGTAGATTTTCTGAAATCTGTGTCCGTTGTCCGATTTTCGCAAACGATATGTATTTTCTGAGTGGAATCGGGTCACTGAGCAATACTGACTTTTCAGCTCTGCGTCTGTAAGCCATTAGATGTCGTTATAGGCCCTAAAACGGTGATTTATTATTTTCTGAAAATTATTTGATTTTCTAAAATTTTGAGTATATGTATGTATATATTATGAATATATGATATTCATGTGATGTATAATCATGTGATGATTGTATGTATCACTGTGTATGTATATATGATATATTCTTGTTCTTGTTATGGAGATTGTATATGATACGATTTCTGAAACACCGTCAGATTTGGTGAAATCTGATTGTCATATCCGATTTTCGTAAACAATATGTGTTTTCTGACTGGAATCGGGCCAATGAACAAAACTGATAGCCATGCTATCATCGACGGGTCTCTAAGGCGTTTGACGTCGTTAAAGGCCTCGAAACAGCGATTTATTGTCTTCATAAATCTATTTTTAATTTTCTAAAATTTCGAAATTTTTTATATATGATTATATGATATGTTTTTATAATTTGAGATATATTATATGTGTTATGTGATATCATGGTGGATGGTTATGGCCTAAAGACCGATATTATAGTGGTTTTGATTTATGGTTTTGGTTTCTAAATACAACTTGCATGTCGTTTATTCATTGTAATTTAATTATCTCGAATGTAACTCGAGTTGTTCTTGTAATTTCATTAAAATAGTTTTATTTTTATTATTCAACGTAATTATCAATGAAGACTTGCAAGCAAGGAGGCGATCCAAAAGGGGATGACGGAGCAATGAAGAAAGAAAACATGTAATAGATAGCATTTTTAAAACCACCATAGACTGACCTTGATATTTCCATTAGCTTGGAAAGATCACATAGGATGGGGTCATAACCAAACACGTTTAATTTACGCACATTACATATATGTATATGATTGCATGTATTGGTATGTATGCGTAGATATAATCGAGATGCATGCTTAATATTGATTAATCATGTATGTATTAGATACGACACCCATGCCATGTTTGCTTAAGAAAGATAAAATCTGTAACGATTTAAGATTTTAAAATTGAACAAACGATCATGAGATTCTTGTGTTTATGAAACACGGTATTAAATATAAATTTTCTTTTTCTGATATGGGGAGATTTTGTCAAAAGCGGATTATTTGTTTAATTCGTAAGGAAGTTGGGTTTTAAGTGAGACCGCTTGTGACTTCTCCGATGACCTGGAAATCAATCCATTGACGAATATTGAAATGAATTATTTGATCAAGGAAAAATTGAGAATCTCTTTATGATGGGATCATGATCGTTCATATAAACAATAAAAATCCCTAAATACATATTAAGTTAATCGGATGCCTTCCAATGTTTAATACTCGTCAAGATCTAGATTGAGAAGGAGTGGGTTTGCCAAAGCAAGGTGCTTTTATCAATCATGGGAAGACGTGATAAGTAAGTGTACTTAGTTTATTGAAACATTGGGTCTAACTTAACTAAATCATCACAATAGGATTGTGGGTTTAGAGGCATAGAGTTTGGTGAGATTTATTTGATAAATGTGTATAAAGGGTTGTTCCACCAAACTTTCCAAGAGTTATATTTGAAATAATCGACAAATGTTGTCTACCTAAATAGTCATGTTTTGAGTGTATTAGCCAACGCTATCTTAATACATGGATGAAATATGGATCTTGGCTCACTAGAAAGATTTAAAGAAATGTTTTCCGAATTAATAGTTAGGGCTATTAGTTTGATAAAAATAGTGGGAGGTATATGGTGATATACCATAATCACTTAAACATAATTAATATTAAACTTGCAATCTAGTTTATTTTATACACTTTAATATTGTAGATATCAAATGATAAACACAAACAACTTCTCTATGCGATCAGTTCTTGAGAAGGAAAAGTTGACGAGAATATATATCCTTGACTGACATAGGAGCTTGAGGATCGTCCTCGGACACCACGATGTTAGTCAAATCTCTTCCTCTGCTCTTGAAGTTGAGAATGTAACATGTGCAAATCATAGTGCTTATTGGAAGCAAATTGATGTTGCGACTGATGTTTCATGTCTCATGCTCGCAAATATGTGTGCTGAGCTTAAGAAGCAACACGAGCATATAGATGCTTATGAGACGATTGAGCACAATATATATTTGAAAATAAAAGGGCACTATACACTTACAAGTAGGGAAAGTGAGACCCGGTTACACCACATGTTCTAAAGATTATAGGGTATAATGAGTATCTTTGATATTTTGGGTTTCCAGATTGGTTTGGAGACTTAGTTAGATTTGATCTTACAATCTTTGGACAAATATTATTCTTAGTTTGTTATGAACAATAAAATGAATAAGATTGGTAAAACACCCATTGAGTTGCTAAGCATGTTGAGAACTGCTGAAAGCAATATGATAAACGCATGAACTACTACTATATTGATGGTAAACATAGGGAATGCAAAAGGGAAAGGAATATGGAAAGGCAAGGAGAAGATTTGATCTAGTTCCATTGTCAAACCAAAGTCTAATCCCTAAAGAAGACTCTAAAGTCTGAATGAGGTGTTGATAAAGAAGACGATTGTTGCTTCTGTGGAAAATTGGGAGACTGGAAATTAAACTGTCATGCTTATTTAGAAGATCTGAAAAAGATGATCAATAAGGGTCAAGCTTCAGGTATCGGGTTGGAATTGGAGTAAAAGTAGTTGCTCTGGTTAGAGGAACTCATTACTTAACTTTTAGCCTATAAGGAAAATTTAGAACGTGATAATTGTTATAACGTGCTTGCAATTGGCAGAGACATTATTTCAGTTTCTTGTTTGGACAAGAAAGGCTTTTTCATTTTAATTAAATAACAATAGTTGTTTATTCTATTTTGATGATGAGGCTTATAATGTTGCACAACTAATTAACAATTTATATGTTCTAAAGTGACTCAAATCAAATATTACCTTTGGCACTGTTGTTGAGGCCATATTAATGAGAAACGCATTTCCAGAATACATAAGGATGCATTCATGGATAAGTTTGATTATGAATTATACAAAAGGATACGAATCTTGGTTTATTTGGAAAAATGACTAAAACTCCTTTTACCGGACATGGTGAAGGGGTCATTGAATGGGTATGACTTATACATAGTGATGTATGTGGTCATATGTGTACGATGACAAAAGGTAGATTTTATTAACTTCATAAAATTTACTAATTATTTTAGTAGATACGGATATATGTATCTTTTGAAGAACTAATCCGGATCATTTGAAAAGTTCAAAGACTATAAAGATGAAGTAGAAAATATCAAAGAAAAGTTTCTTTTGATAGGAGGGATCACACCTTGTTGGACATGGTGCGATCAATGTTGAGTCAATGAATCTTCCAATTAGTTTCTGGGGTTGCACCCTGGAAATGGCTCCATATACACTTAATTGTGTTCCTACTAAAATGGTTCAAAAGACTCCTTATGAGATATGGACTAAGAAACGTCACAACATGTCATTTATGAAAATTTAGGAATGTGAAGCGTTTGTGAAACGTCTAATCTATGACAAGCTAGGACCAAAATCAAACAAATGTAATTTTGTGGGATACCCAACTAAAACAAGGGGTTATTCTTTCTATAATCCTTCCGAGAACAAAGTGTTTGTTGCTTGAACTGCTATGTTCCTTGAGAGAGATGCTCTCTAAGAAAGACAGTGAGAGGATAATAGATCTCGATGAAGTTCGAGACCCACATGATAACATTGAACCAATAGAGGAACCTAAGCAGAATGTACAAGAAAATAATACTGCTCAAGAAACACAGGTTGTTCATAGGTCTGGTAGGATTCGCCATGAGCCCGGGAGATATTATAGATTTCTCTTGACTAAAGATGGTGATGTGATGCGTGGATGAAGATGAGCCTCTCACCTACCAAGACGCTATGAACACTCCAGATTCTAAGAGATGGAACATTTATTTTGATGAAATAGTCAAAAAGAGTTTGACTTTATTCAGAATGAAAATGAAACTTGTGTTTACAAGAAGTTTAGTGGGAGCCATGTGGCATTCCTAGTATTATATGTTGATGATATATTACTAATAGAGAATGACATTCCTTCTCTATAGACTGTGAAGACTTGATTGAGAAATAATTTTTCAATGAAAGACTTAGGCGATGTGACCTATATATTAGGGATCAGGATCTATAGAGATAGATCAAGGAGATTGATCGGCCTAAGTTATAGTACATACATTGAAAAAGTTTTACATCGATTTCGAATGCAAAGAGGCTAAAATGGATATGTCCCAATGTCTCATGGGATAGTGATCTCAAATAAAATTTGTCCTAAATCATTGGATGATAAGGACCGCATGAGTAAAGTTCCATATGCGTTAGCAATTGGTTTTATAATGTATGCAATGATATGTACTCGTCCCGATGTCTCGTATGCTTTAAGCATGACGAGTAGATACCGGTCTAATCCAGGTGAAGGTCACTGGACGGCAGCCAAGAATATTCTTAAGTACTTGAAGAGGACTAAAGATTCATTCTTGTTATATGGATGAGATGTGAAGCTAGTTGTAAGAGGTTTCAGTGATGCTAATTTCTAGACAGACAACGATGATTTAATGTTTCTGTCTGGGTTTGTGTTTTATCTATTTTTATTGAGATGTTGTATACTGGAATGGTTCACAGCAGAGACAGTTGTTGATTCTACAATAGAGCCTGAGTATATTAATGCTTGCGAAGCAGCCAAGGAGGCTGTTTAGGCATGTACTTAGGAGATATCACCTAATTAATGAGATTAATGATTAAGGAGATATACATATATGTAAAGTGCATACTAATAATAATATTACAGACCCACTGACTAAGGCTTTTTCGCAGCAGAAGCACGAAAGTCACACTAGTTCCATGAGTATTGGATACTTGGGTAATTGGCTCTAGTGCAAGTGGGAGATTGTTAGTAATTGTGCTCTAGAGACAATACTTTTTATATTTTAAGGAAAATATTTATTATTAAGGATTATGTTTTATTGATTATTATTTATTTATTATGTTTTATTTACTGCGTAATAAATTGAAAGCATAATAAATGTCCTTGGAATTTTGATACGTATTATATATCTTTAAGTATGTGACTTAAAAATGAGATTATATGAATAATATCTTATTCCTAAAATTCCCTAGTCGAGTATTATTATTTAAGGACAATAATAATGCACAAAGACTAGTATGTTTCTTGACAGATGACCACATCTCATTGGTCATAGGTATGGTGATACTAAAGTCAAGAACATAAGTGCATGTCTCAATGCATGGCACTGGAATGACCCGCCGTGAGATTCTACATGTTAAATAA